>OY992770.1:30978169-32222501 GCA_963921325.1 Logfia minima
CCAAATAATGGCACATCAGGCGGTACCGGTGCGCCTTTTGCATATTGACCGGACACCACGAAGATCCGGGTATTCATCGGTGTTTGGCGAAATTGGTGTTGTGGGGCCACCGGTAACCCTGGGAGTAGATGATTTAGCAATAATTGGACAAAACGTGGGTACAAGGCCCACTGTCCCTCCCCAACCTGTGCATTATCTACCATAATCCGAAAAATATACCCCGAGAAGTTATAGGGTTTGTTGTATACGAGTGCTAGCATAGCGGATGCAGTAGATAGACTCATCCCATCATAACCAGCCTTCCTACCAGACAGGCAAACAATCATAATGTGCATCAAGTACCTCCAGACCTTAGTGAGATAGGCCTTGCGGTATTGATCACGTGGGATAGTCGGGTATCCAAGCCGACCCATGCCCCCGGCAATAAACACATGGGAGAAAGCCACGGGCATCTCCGAATCGTCTGGAAACTGAAAGAAATCCCGAATGAGTTGCTCAGAGATAATAATTTCTCGCTCGTTGACATGAGAAATGATCCGCGGATATCCAAGGTCTGAATTGACCGCAGCATTAACCCAAAACTCTGAGACTTGATCCTTGTATATGGGTGTTGTAGCAGTGATAGCAGTATATATACGGGATCGGCGGAGAAAAGCAATCATCGGACGGTACGGAGCCGCCGATTCCTTTTCATCATCTAAGAACGCCGTGACATTATGTCTCGGTTCCCAAAACAAAGCGTTAACGTGAGCCATATCTGAAATAAGACAAGAAACTTGAAAACCATTAGTCTCAACAATTAACATTGACATTTTTTGAATTTAAAATGTCTTGCGACACAAGCCTTGTGTCGCAGGATACACTGCGACATAACGAGTTATGTCGCAGTTTTGCAATTTAATCAATTTAATGATTTACTAGCGACATAACATTTGTGTCGCACAAAGGGCAGCGACATAAGAATTGTGACGCAGACATAATCAGCGACATAAAGCAGCGACACAACAATTGTGTCGCTACATGACGAGCGTCATAAGACAGCGACACAAGTGTTGTGTCGCTGTATGACCAGCGTCATAAAGAAGCGACACAACGCTTGTGTCGCAATGATGAACAGCAAGAAACCCAGAAATTTCGGATGAACAAAAATTTGGGGGTGTTGTGTTTAAAGCATATCCGAAGGTGTACAAGTATTGCAGGAACATAAATCAACAACTATTAGGCATTTTAGAACACATTCAAGCATGCAATTTGTACAAAATATCTAAACCTAGATAGACCGAAACTTCAAATGTCAATAAAATCAAAACTAGGAAGTTATAGATGTTAATATTGGTACCTATAGAAGCGGAATAAGAAGGAGAACAAGATTCGGGCGAAGAAATTCACAGAAAGTCCACCGAAATCACAAAATAATCGAAAAACGAAGCGGGTTGCTTGTGTCGCTAGATTTGGTTGTGTCGCTGGATTTGAATTTTTTGTGTCGCTGGTAATTAATATCTAATTACAGCGACACGAGGGTATTTATACCCCTGACACAAGGCAGCGACACAACGTGCGACACAAGCCTTGTGTCGCTGAAAATATCAGCACAATCAGCGACATAATAGTGCGACACAATGTCTGTGTCGCTGGGCCACAAGTATGCGACACAATGTCTGTGTCGCAGGATGGTCAACACAAGTAAGCGACACAAGCCTTGTGTCGCATTAGTCAATCAAGAGTTCACGTTTTGAAGATTTTGTATATTTGTGACACTTGGTGAACAAAAGTAAAAACAGATTTAGATGTGTCATTGTAGGAATCATATTAGAAAGACAGACTCGCAAGACAATATCAGACTTTAATTCGATTACCAGTATAATTGTCCAATGTTAAGTTTACCAAGAAAGTTATCAAGCCTTAGACGCAGTCTGAAACAAGACGATTATCAGTATTGTTTATCCACTTAAACATGTAACACACACAACTTCAAGCTTAGCAGTTATTGTGAAAGTGAATAGATCTCGTGTGACTCCCCCATAGATATACTCTTAGTATTTAGTCATGCTCAAAACCTCGATTAGTTAGAGAAAGTGTTTGAATTCAACATTTTTAAGAATCAAGCCAGCGGTGACAGGTCTGTACTTACGTACAACAGAGCGACATTCACTTGATTCAGGTGTAAGCAAAAACAGACTTGGTCAAACCATTTGGCGACCTTGTAAGAAATCTTAGATTTTATAAGATGTAAAAGTGCTTTGACTTTTGTTTGCTTAAAGTTTGAAAGTATACTGACTGAGACCAGGTCTGTACAAACGTACAACAAAGGAAACAGACAGTATAAATCCCCAAATGTCGTCAGATACAAACTCAATTCAATTGAAGCATGGCAAGCTAATACATAAGAATTTAAGACACATTGTCATACATCATATGATGGTCATCATAAAAGAGTAAACACAGAGTTAAGTATTTCTTAATTGCGCAAAGAGGTGTGGAAACATGTCTACCAATATATCGTGCAAGTAGTCAGGTGTTTATAAGAGCAAAAATAACACGTATAAGATAAACCTACTGATATATCGAGGATAAAATTCGAGATTGTCGTTTGAGGAGTGTCTCCTAATGTACTATCATATTCCTAGTTGTTTTGAGACACAACTAAACGTTTTTTAACAAATATTGCAACGTTGCTTTTCTTAAATGTTAAATAAACATAAAGAATGGCTATTGCTTTGTTCCCTTTTTTTTTTTTTTTTTTTTTTTTTTTTTTTGTAAGCTCTAACAAATAATAATAATAAGAACATAACAGACTAAGGTCACAAATATTACTTTTGAATGGGAAAGAAACGTAAACCTATCATGTTGACAAGCTCATCAAAACGAGCACGGGAAAAGGCTTTGGTGAACAGATCGGCATTCTGCTTAAGGGTATCTATTTGGACCAGATCAATTAGGTGTTTCTCATAACAATCACGAATGAAATGAAACCTAATTTCTATATGTTTGGTCTTAGAATGTTGGACAGGATTACGAGTGATACATATAGCAGCAGTATTATCTATATGAATAGGAGTCATAGTTAAGAGTAAACCGTAATCGCGCAACTGGTGTTGTATCCAAAGAACCTGGGAACAGCAACTAGCAGCAGCAATGTATTCAGCCTCTGCGGTTGAGGTAGAAACAGTTGTTTGCTTTTTGCACTGCCATGATACGAGCCGAGGTCCAAGAAACTGACATCCACCAGAAGTGGACTTCTTATCCATATTGCATCCCCCATAATCCAAGTCCGAGTAAGCAGTGAGCGCGAAGGTTTTCTCATTAGAATACCAGAGACCAAGAGTTGGTCTACATTTGAGATAACCGAAGATTCGCGTAACTGCCTTCATGTGAGACACCTTCGGTTTAGCCTGATACCTAGAACAGAGAGATACTGCAAAGACAATGTCCGGACGCGATGCAGTGAGATACATCAGAGAACCAATCATAGATCGGTAATCTTTTTCCGGACAGTCCTCTTCATCTTCTGCTGGACCAAGGTGATGATTAAGCTCTAAAGGCGTCCCATAGGATTTACAGTCAGTCAAGTTATACCGCGTAAGCATATCATTGACATACTTGGACTGATGAATATAAATCCCCTTAGCAGACTGTTCGACTTGTACGCCCAAGAAAAAATTCAGCTCTCCCATTGCACTCATTTCAAATTCTGACTTCATAATCCGCTCGAAGTCGCGACACAGTTCATCCTTGGTAGAACCAAAAATGATGTCATCCACATACACCTGTACTAATAACAAATCCTCCCCGGCATGCTTAATGAAGAGAGTACTGTCGATTTTGCCTCGACCAAAACCGTTCTTCAGAAGATGAGTTGCAAGCCGCTCATACCAAGCTCTTGGGGCTTGATGTAGACCATACAATGCTTTGTCTAGCTTGCAGACATAGTTTGGATGAACAGAATCTTCAAATCCAGGTGGCTGTTTGACGTAGACCTCTTCAACAACCTGACCATACAGAAAGGCGCTCTTCACATCAAGTTGATAAACCCGAAATCCCTTGAAAGAAGCGTATGCCAGAAAAATGCGAATGGATTCCAAACGAGCAACCGGAGCGAATACTTCATCATAGTCCAAACCTTCAATCTGAGTGAAACCCTGAACCACTAGACGTGCTTTGTTACGAATTACCACACCCCGATCATCCTTCTTCACACGATATACCCAGCGAGTGCCAATTGGATGAACACCCTTGGGTAAAGGGACCAAAGTCCATACTTGCAACTTTGTGAATTGTTGAAGTTCTTCCTGCATAGCCTCAACCCAGTATGGATCCTTTAACGCATCAGCTGTCTTCTTCGGTTCTACTTGGGAGAGAAAGCATTCTTCAATTTTCGAAGCAAGACAAACAGGATCAGTGACGGTAATAGGAGACGATGTCGACACGGATTGTTCAGCAACAGCAATCTGTCTTCTCGTTAAAACACCTTTGTTTAAATCACCAAGAATGGCATCAACTGGATGTGACACATTTATCCTAGAACTCGGAATTGCAGCTGGAACGATGATAGAATCAAGGTTTGTGGAGTCAGCTTCAAGTTCGAGTTGAAGTGCCGGTAAATCTTCAAGGTCAGATGCAGGTGATTGAACAGAATCCTCAAACATTTGTTCCTCATCATTTGTAGGATCAGGAACATTCTCAGTAACGAGTGGAGGTGGAGTCTCACCAGTTGCTGGTGTTCCTGTTGGTGGTGGAGGAACAGAGATAGGTGGAACTTCAGAAGCGATGTCCAGCCCATGAAGTAGGGTCACTATATCCTCTTCTTCATTTTCTTCAGGAACATTGAAAGAATCAAACAGAGTTTGATAGTCAAACAAATATTCGGGTCCCTTCCCTTGAGGGTTGTCAGTGTAATGGAAGAAGGTAACCTCAAAGTGTTCTTCCACACGCTTGGTCACTAGGTTATACACACGTTTGTTTGGTGAGTTATTAGAGAATCCTAGAAAAACGCCTTCACAAGATTTCTCACCAAACTTAGCAATTCGTTCTTTGGTGTGCATAATAGTGCATAGACAGCCAAATGGTTCAAGAAATTGTAGATTAGGCTTTCTGTTGTTGAACAATTCATAGGATGTCTTGTTCTTCTTCTTAATCGTTAATACCCGATTTAGAACGTAGCAGGCCGTATTCACAGCTTCGGCCCAGAAGGTGATTGGAAGCTTAGAGTCAGATAACATTGTACGTGCAGCCTCAATCAAGGTTCTATTCTTACGTTCTGCAACCCCGTTCTGCTGTGGAGTCCTTGCGGCACTGAATTGGTGTTCAATACCATTGCTCAAACAGTACAGTTCCATAATCGAGTTCTTAAACTCTGTACCGTTATCACTCCTAATTTTCTTGATTCTCAAATCACAAAGATTTTGAAGTTTATCGAATAGATAAATGAGAATCTCAGGCACTTCATCCTTGGTCTTCAGAAAATACACCCAAGAAAAACGCGAATAATCATCTGTCACAACTAAGCAATAAGAAGTACCTCCCAAACTCTTCTTTCTGACAGGCCCGAACAAATCCATGTGCAAAAGTTCTAATGGCTTCTCAGTTGAATTCACCATCTTTGGTCTGTGAGACTTCTTGTGTTGTTTGCCCTTCTGGCATGGAACACAGTGATCATTTAAACCAAAAGATTGTTTGGGAACACCTCGCACAAGATCATTCTTGATCAGGTAGTTCATCTTGCGAAAGTGCAAGTGTCCCATACGTCTGTGCCATAATAACGATTCTTTCTCAGGAGCTTTAGAAAGAAGACAAGTGAGCTGTGTAGTTTCCACAGTACTCATGTCCAGAATATACGTGTCTCGCTCCCGAGGTGCCCTCAGTAGCACCCATTCTTCAGGGATCACAAATCCCGGCTTCAATATACAACATTCTGTGTCTAAAAAAGTAGTAGTGTACTTTTTATCGCACACTTGAGAGACACTGAGGAGATTGTGTTGTAATTGCTCCACAAAATTTACCTTCTCAAAGCTTACCATTCCATTGGTGAGCGTACCTTGACCAGAAATAACTCCCCCTTTATCACCAGCGAAGGCCACATACCCTCCATTGAAAGCATGAACTTCAGATAAAAGAGAAATATCACCGGTCATGTGCCGAGAACAACCGCTGTCGATATACCATTTACTATTCTTTACAGATTCAGGTTGCTGCGGCACCACAAACAAGGTACATTAGTTAGAAATGGAGACCCAAGCCTTTATAGTCTTGGGTACTCCAGTAACATCATCAACAATGACCACATCAGTCAAAACTCTGTTTTCAAAAAGTTTAGAATATTTGACTGATGAGGTATTGTTAGATGTAGAATCTTTGCAAGATTCCTTAATCTTCCAAACTTGTTTTGGTTTGGATGCTTGCAGGTCAACAATTTTGGGCTTTAAGTTTTGCAAAGTATTTTGCTCAACTTTGTTGACTTTAACAGCTGGGATAGTAGGCTTAGAGCATTTCATTGAAATAGGCTTCTTTGAAAGTTTAAGTTTTGAAATTTGAGAAACCTGTTTCCCATACTGTTTCTTTGCAAGCACATGACAATTATTTATCAAATGACCTTGCTTCTTGCAGTAGAAGCAAGATCGTTGCTCAAAACAAGATTGAGATTTAGGAACAAACTGATGAGCTCGACCAAAAGAAGCATGTGTTGAACAATCACACTTGTGTGAGCATTCAACAGCGGTAGATGCTTTAGTTGAAATTTTAGAAGATTTATTTAATTTAATCGTTTTAGAAACAATCTTCTTTTGAGGTTCAGCCATAGCTTTACCTTTTCCTTTTGTTATAGCCTGTTCTTTTTGTTCGATAGTAATTATATGATTTTCAGGCTTGACGTTTTTCTTAACTGGTCGATACTCTTGATCAGTTATATCCTCAATTTCAATTTCCTCTTCAATAATACGAGGAAGCACAGAAAGAGTCTTTCCTAATTTAGGCTCAACTATATTTTCAGATTTAATGAGATCAGTCTGATGAATCTTGGCCTTAATAGGTTTAACTTTCTCAACCTTTTGAGTCTTACTTGTGTCAGACTCACTAGTATTAGCCCTAATAGGTTCGTGCCCACTAGTTTCAGGTTGTTCACATGCAATGATGCCATTTTCAGCCTTAACTAGCTCAGGCTTACTTATATTGATGCTCACAGTTGGTTTGACAGTTTTAACATCTATCTTAGTAAAGATAGGCATCGTATCATTTACATTATCCCTAACAGGCATAGGTAAATAATCCTTAGGAGGTGGGACTTGATGAAAACCAAGTCCTGCCTTACTCTTAGTATCAGTCCTCTGTGCCTGTAGGATCTCATCAAAGACTAGAGAGGATGTGGAAAAGTTTGAAAGCTTTTTCTTCAAATTTAGAACTTCAGTTTGAGATTCAACAAGTTCCCTTTTAACAGATGATAGCATATCAACATAGCTACCAATTTCATCTTGCTGTTCAAAAATTTTAGCTTTTAGTTCCTTTTTCTCTTCCAAAACAGCTTTTAACTTTTGACCACTCGCCTTATCACTGTCCCGTAACATATTATTTGTTTCAGTTAAATTTTCTATGACAGTGTTAAGGCGTGTGGTATCCTCTCTATACCTATTTAGCTGGTTAGTTAATTTAATGCATGATACACAAGATAAGGGTTCATCATGTACCTCATGCACTTCAGCCATTAGTGCCCGTTCTGTATCATCTTCATCTGGGTCAGACCATTCCCAAGCATTGTTGGAAAGCAGTAGCGCAGCGGAAACCATCGCTTTTTCATCAGATCTGGTCTTCTCAGATGAGTTGGATTGAGAGGGCTTGGACAAACCGGAAGGTGGATTCTTCTTTCTGTCACATTCGCGAGCGAAGTGTCCATAGTTGTGACACTGGTAGCATTTCACCTTGCTCTTATTGAATCCAAGACCCTTCTCTTCCGGGTCAGTCACGTTCTTCCGTCCAGTCTTCTTCAAAAAATTCTTTACACGTCTTGTGAGCATAGCCATGCTCCACTTTAAATCCATTCTTTCAAGCTCTTCATGATCGATTTGACTGAAATCTTCTTCAGTCATATTCACCGTGCTGTTCTTGTTTGATAGGAAATCATCATATGCTGACAGAAAAGCGGTGAATACAGCAGCATGTTCTTCAGCAACTGCAGGAGATGCTCCTTTAAGATTGGAGTAAGTACCACCCCCACTAGCGAAGTTTGTGGTAGTATATCCAAAACCACCAGATAAATTAGGAGCACCAGAACCCCCAGAGAAGAAAGCAGCCCCAGCAGCTTGAGTCGCTGCAGCAGGAACATCCACACCATATAACATGGGATTCTGAATATGTGCAGTAGCCTTGGTCTCCTTCTTCTGCATGTCCAAGAGGTCAGCAGCAATTTGTCCAATTAGATCATCAAGCTCCATATCCATTATATCCTCATCCTTTTCCATCAGCAGCACGCGAGTGTTCCATTTCTTTGGTAATGAACCCAGAAGCTTCTTGTTTACGTCAGTTTTGTCGAGATTTACTCCACCCTCAACCAATTCACTTACGAGCTGAGAATATCGACTACACATATCTTCCAGAGACTCAGTAGGTAACATGTCGAAGACCTCAAACTGTTTCTTAACCAGATCCAGTTTGTTTCTTTTGTACTGATCACTACCACCACATTTCTTCTCAAACCCTTTCCATAAATCATAAGCGGTCTTGTGATGGCGTAGTTGTCTCAAGATCTGTTGAGGTAAGGCCATAGTAATCGCAGAATAGGTCTTTCGTTCGGTATCGAAGGCCTTACGCTCTTCAGGAGTCATTGATTTGATGGACTTTTCAGGAATAGGTCCATTAAATATACCGGTTCGAACAGGACGTTCATATCGTTCTTCTAGATAGATCAGCATCTCAGCATCGTTGAAAGATACAAAAGCTTCAAACCGTTGACGCCAGTCTAAGTAGTTCATGCCCGTAGTGTACATCGGTGGTTTGTTTGTAGAACCCACCTCACTTGAATGCTTCAGCATTGCTCCAACCTGTTGAAGTGAAGTAGAAGTAGACATGGTAATTGACTCGAAAGAATACTCAAAAAGTTTGAAAAACTGTAAAATGCGACACAAGTGATATGTCGCAGAGTCTATGTCGCAAGAAGACGAGCAGCGACACAATGATTATGTCGCAACTGATCAGACAGCGACACAAGTGTTATGTCGCAGTGCTATGTCGCACAATTAAGGTCGCTGAAGACCTTGTGTCGCAACACTATGTCGCTGAAACCCTATAGCGACACAATATTATGTCGCAACACTGTGTCGCAAAAACGGCGCTGTCAGTACAAACAAGCCTCAAAAACACAGATTTTCGAACCCTAAAATTTTTTTATCCAAAAGCCAATAAAAATATAGCTTTCTAGGTTTAAAAACACTATAAAACAACTATATAGTACCACTAAAGAAAATCAAATACTAGAAAAGTGTCAAATGATCAAGAAAAAGCATGAAAGATTAACCAAATGATTTGAAACCACTATCAATCAATGATATTGGCTCTGATACCAATTGTGGATCCCTTAATGGTGATCTTTACTCAAATCAAATGGCTAATGAAGACACAACAATAGATATAAAGTTTGTATTAAGTGCAAATCAAAACAAAACAAAACTTTATAAGCTCTAATCCCAAAATATTCTTCTTTAACTTTGTGTAGCAGCCAAATACAGAGAATAAATGATTGGGAAAAATGTCTTGCCCTAAAATTCTCTAACAAAAGTATTTATACTAAACTGTCTGGCCGTTCTGCGACACAAGCCTTGTGTCGCAGAGATCACTATTGCGACACAAGCACTGTGTCGCACCTATCACTTATGCGACACAAGCCTTGTGTCGCAGTACACAGAAAATGTAATTTTCTAAGTCTATTACATATACAGACACAGTACAGACTTGACCAACTGACAGACACTCTAATATGTATCAACACCAGGTTCAATGTCAAAAGTTTCTATAATTTTTTTAGCTTCATCAATAGCATTGTCCAACCGAGTTTCTCTATAATTTTGAAAATAAGTAACCAATCGCTCTAAATTTTGTAGGGTTAATAGACATATAGGGTATCAAACTTTGCTTAAATGTTCACTTACATGAACCATCTTCATTTCGATTTGATTGGATGAACAAACTTATAAAATTATTCAACAAGATAATCCCCCTAATGAAACTCATTCATCAAGATAAACTATCTTAATGAAATTTATTCATTTACATAAATCGACCGATCATTGAAGTAAATAATTTAGAAGTTTGTTCATCCAATAGAATCAAAATGAAGATGGTTCATATAAGTGATATTTGAGCAAAGTTTGATACCCTATCTGTCTATTAACCCAATTTTGTACCGCAAAATCAAGAAGTTATCACTAGACTGGAACTTTTTACTAACCAAATTAATTTTATATAAAATTTCATACCAAATAACCAAAATTAGAATAAATTCAAAAACTTGAAAATTCACCATTTATCAATGATTCAACATCTCTACACACTTTTCCATCATCACTTACTTTAGCTAATCTTGTTAAAGCGTTTTTTACTTTAGGAACTTGAGTTTTTATTGTTTTAACACTTTCTACATGACTTTCCCACAGAGAATTATTTCAATGTATATTCATCAATATATTCAAGTAAAATACCTCCACGTTTTGTAGAATCAGACAGTGATAATTATAATGAGTTTCTTTGTTTTGAATTCTATGAAAATGTTATTTCATGATAGGATCAAACTTAGAAATCATTTGTAGTACACCTAGAAAGTTTCCATTAGAATTATCATAAATTTTTTCATTTGATCCACGAAACGGCAAGTTAGATTCGGGCAGACATTTGACAACAACAATTATTCTAATTAAAACTTCTTTCCAGTGTTATAAGTTCTTGTAACTCGTTATAATTGCTTGATTCATATTTAACCTCACTCGCAACTTAGACCAAGTTCTCAAGTTAATCATATGCTCTGAACTATTTTTATGCAATTTTAAAGTTTCACTCATATGTTTCCAATCATATATTCCTTCAATGGCTAATTGACTTCTCGATTTAACAATTTTAAATAACTTACAAAAAAAAAAAAAAAAAAACTTCATCGAGCTCTTTCGAGTAAATCAACAATTTTCTATCAAAAGAATCACCGGTTCTTAGCTTACATACATAATATTCACTAGAGAAGTGTCTACCTGATGTATGTTTTGGGTAAGTGTAACATCCCAAAAATTTAAATCTTGGTGTCCTGCGACACAAGGGTAGTGTCGTAGATGGTGATGGTGCGACACAACGGTTGTGTTGCAGCTTGTGTCGTAGATCGAGCTGAAATGAAATTAATCAAGGTGCTTAAGTTTAATTCGCGATTTATTTATATATAAACATCGCCTAAACATTTCTAGAACTTTTACAACTTCTGAAATCGGTTTTAGAGTGAGAAATCGAGTGAATTAGAGAGAGAAAGTGAAGAATCAAACTTTGAGCTCAAATTAAAGCAATTTGGACCGTGAATTCAAGGTAAGGTTTTGATTGTCATGTGTTATAGTTGTTATTAAGTGTATTGAATGGATTGGAACGAGTTAATTTGAGTATCACATGTCTTCATTGCGACACAGAGGTAGTGTCGCAGGTTGTGTCGCAGGTTGTGTCGCAGGATTGTTCTGCGACACAATTGATTATGTCGCTTATGACGGCAATATTGAATATTGCGACACAATGTTAGTGTCGCAGGATTCTGTTCTGCGACACAAGGGCTGTGTCGCATGAGCTTTTGGTGCGACACAATGCTTGTGTCGCTAAGATTATGAAAGAGTTACATGGGTGCTTATGCATGATTATCATCTTGTTAAAGTTTGGTTATGTTATTTGAATAGGGTACTGAACAAGCAGGAAACTCAAATAACAAGCTAGCATCCTTAAATAATCAAGGTGAGTTCATACTATCATTAAACTTGTTATGTTGATTAAACTTTGGTTCGGGTTACATTGTGTAACCGGACTTAAGAATCAGTTGATAGATGTACAGTTTACTGATGTATAGTTGAATCCAGATTACATCCGTGTAAGAGGATTCACATGACAGAGTTATAGGTGGTTTCACATTTATGTGAACCACATGACAGAGTTACAGGTGGTTTCATATTTTATATGAACCACATGATAGTTGTAAATGTGGCTTCATTTTATAAATGAGTCACACGACAGATTTCCTAATTTATAGAAACTGTTAGCCTCGTGCTAACTTAGTTGAATTGAGAAGGTAAAACATAGTATAGATCGTTACAGTTGTGCATATCAAATATATGCTAGTTGTTAGACAATTCATATTGACTCTTGTTGCTATTGATTCAATTATGATTGATAACGTTGTTCAAATTATTTATTTAACCTTGTATGAATTCACTAAGCATTAGCTTACTCCTCAAGCTGTAACCGTTTTGTAGGTTCGAGTGAACCAGGTAAGAAGGAAGTACGCGGAAAAGAAAAAGCTTAGTGAAGGATTGCCGAACACTTGGCATAGGTTTGCAAGTGTTAAATCTTTTGAATCATGTTCTGGATTGTACAACTTGTTGTTAAACTCAGTTTCGTTTGTAACGAATTAAATATATTTTATTATAAAGTTGATCAGAAGGGTAAATGAATGCAATTCATGTTAGTTTATAAAAAGAAAAAAAAAATAAAAATAAAAAAATGGGCGTAACAGTAAGCTAAATTAATTTATCTAATAGGGCATTTTCTCACAAGTAAATCTCTCATGTTTGAACCTGAACCGTCCCAAACTCTCACATCAAAGATATTGTAACTAACATCATCAGGGTAACAATTATCATGACGTTCTTTAGTTTTTTCACTAGGATCTTTGTTATTTTCATTTATGTTAACGTTGTTATTTGTACTTTAAGTGTTTGTAGGATTCTCATTGTTTTCATCATCATTATCTTCTTTAACATTATTATTGCTATCATTCTTTTCTTTAACATTATTATTGCTATCTAACAACAAACCTTTCTAAAGATTTGTAAGGATTCAACAACTTCTTATTGATTTTTCTTTCTTTTCCTATCTTGAGTCCCTAACGGTTGTTTACGTGGAAACATGATAATTTATATTTAAAGTAAAATAATATACAAGTAAAAATAACAAGTATGGAAAAATATCACCCGATCAAAAGGATAAAGGGAAAAAAATGATTGATCAATGAGTTTGATTCCTTGACAGGGCCGGTCCTGAATTATTTGGTGCCCCGGGCGAAATGGTCGAAGAATGCCCCTTTATAAACGAACAATACACTATTTTTATTCTTTTTCTTTTGAATGTGCCCGGTGCCCACGGTCGGTCATTAATTTATTGATGCCTTGAACGAGATGGAGAAAAATGTGTTATTAAGTTTTATAAGCAAATACACACCAACTATATGTTGATCTAGCCAGGTGATTTCATGTATGAACTAAATAGCACCTTAAATCTTTTGATTTTACTATTACTTTGTTAATTACTGAAAAAATTTGTAAGTTTCTTAACTTTTAAATATAATTTTCAAAAGTAAAAATATTGATGTCTATAAACCTATGGGTAGTATATTCTTGAAAAAAATAGTGACAGGTGTGAATTAGATTCTAAAAATTATTTAATGATTAAAAATTTAGATTTAGTATATATTTTGTTTAGTCTTTCGTACACCGTTAAAACTAGGAAGAAAATGACACTTTTAGAAAAAGAGGGGGTTAAAGTAAACATTCAAATAACATAAAGGTGTAATATTGAAAATGAAGTAAACTAGTACACTTTTCAACCTTCTTCTTCCTTGGGCACCAAAATCAGATATCATCCATTGAAGAGGAGCTTAAGCTTTTCATTTTTGACTTTATAATTAATATATAAAACACGTTTTCTTTCCTATAAAAACATCCTTGTACACTATCTGAAATAGTCTACTTTCATCAATAAATTTCAAGTACTCCTCACTTCATGCCCCCTCGACGTTTGATGCCCTGGGTCGTCGCCCAGTCTGCCCGACACCAGGGCCAACCCTATCCCTTGATCCTTACAATTCGACTAGTTTGATCAATGAGTTTAATATTGATTAGTTGAACTCCCTTCTCTTGAGAGGAAACCACATATACAAAACAAATAAACAGTGTATGTATTAATTTTGATGTAAGTAATATATACCACTACATACGAATTAACGTTTGATTTTGTTTCGCATGACTCACCGCATCACCATTTCATATTTCTATTGGGCTAGGAACCTATTTCTTTTTAGGCCCATTACTATTTCCCCAATCATCATTTCACTGCATCACCATTTCATACTTGGGCCATGGCCCATTAATTCATCCTCGGCCCGAGTATGAGACCCAGGGGTAATAACATCCTCGGCCCATCCTTGGATTTCAATACCTGGGATGCCCCGTCCCTGTCTTATCCTTGGTCAACTCGGGATTCCTCGGTCAATTAGAGTTTGAGTATTGGTTCCCCATCGAGCATGAGTTTTTTCCCATCTCTAAATATTTTGTTAGTTAAATGTTAATGTTCTCCGGTAATGTTTAGGGATGACATTAAAAAATTGAAAACATTAAAAAAAAAAATCATTGATTTTTTTAGTTAGCTAGAAACATTTCTATCGTTACTATCACTTGTTAGTGATTTCTGTGGTTGGAATCATTAAAATTTACCTCACCAATATTTACTATAGGTAGTGATATAGGCTTTAAGATATGCTTAATAATATTATATTATAATATTATATTATAATGAGGGATAATCAAATGTTTAGTAGAGATTTAAGATATATGAAAAACTTATAATCTATATAAATAACATTTCACATATATCTTAAGGAGGGTGAAACATTCAATCAAATCCAAGAATAAGCATGCTCTGTATAAAGAAATGGGGATTTAATTTACCGAGAACTAACAATGTTGCAACTATAATAAGAAAGCCAAGAAATGGAGTTTAGTTAATAACTAAACTATCTTCTAAAAAATTGAATTTCAAAAATTATAAAAATCCAATGACGAAACTACCCTCACTTATGAATCCTCATAGTAAGTTAACTACAATTCTTTCTTCGAATGTATAATCCATCTACAATTTCAGAAATCTAAATAATCATGTACTTTCCTATGTTCTTATCTGAAAGTTGCGGCTCTGATGATAAAGGAGTAACCTGGTTATATCTAATCTGTGCTTGCTGTTTCTCAACCAAACTTATACTACAATTCTCGTGCAGCAGAACCGACTATAATGAGCTATTGCTATATGCATTTTATGTTTTCTATGGGTATAATATGTTTACTATGTTTCCTTTCTTTTAAGCCAACTTTCTTTTAAACCAAGTTACTATACTATGCTTAGGTTCTTATGGGTTTAATCGGGACTGCGTTTGTCCGTAAATAATGTAACTGCTGCAATCATGTTACTGGATAAAGGTGAAGCCACTCCTAAACGGATATTTTGTTTAGTGTGGCTCGGTCTTTGAGACAACCTGTGTATTTTCAAAAGTTAAACTAAAATTTAAAGTTCTTTTATTTTTTGAAATAAAAATAAATTTGTGCTTATTAGTTTTAATAACTTTCTGTAAAAAACATTGAGCAAAAAGGAGATGGTCTGATTGTATATTTGATCAGAGAGATGTAAATAATTGACATTATATCTGTGTTGAATAATAGTTGTTGCCAGACGGTGATGTGACGAGGGGGCTAAGTAGGGTGTTTTATAATGTAGTGCATGAAATTCTAAATTATTTATTACATATAGGCACTAAGTAGGATTTATTAGGACGAGTAAGTAATAAGTATAACTCATGTGTCGTCCTTTAAAACCAGTTGAATTTGAAACTAAAACGTTTTAGACGAGTGGGTTCTAACTAGTGAAGGGGTTTATAAAGAGTAGGGTAGTTTTGGTTTTTTGTTTATACAAAGAAAGTAAAGTAAATGAAAAGTAATGTAAATTCAAATGATATATAGGCAATGTTTTTTATGATCTCGTTTGCTATATTATGGGATGATGCGTGTTAAGTTTTATTTAAAGGGAAAATTGACCCTTGTTGGAATATGAACATTCTTGGGTTTGTGAATAGAGTAGCAAACTTATTCTATATCCGATCGTTCTTAACACTGTATTTAATAGTTAATATAACAATAAATATTGGTGTTTTAACTTGCTTTCTATGCATAGCTTTTATTAAACCTAAAGGTGATATACAAAAATAGAACACTTGTTGATTCTTGGTATTTCGTTTTGAGATTTATAGATTGAGTTTGTATTTTAATAACTTTAAAAACTACATTTATGATTTAAACCAGTCTTTTTAAAATGCACCAAGGAATCCCTAAGTTGCATACTATGTAATCTACTTTCGGTATTTTCAAAGGTTTAAACTCAGACCATGTTCAGAAAAATGTCCAATGGTTGTTAATAATGCATTTCAACTATTAATTAGTTGTTCCATTGCTTAAGTACTTTACTATGTCATCCATAGTATTTCCATAGTAGTTACGATGTACTTCACTTATAGTGTTTCCATAATAATCTACGATGTAGTTTTACGATGGTTACATGGAGTTGCAATTAAATCATTGTTAGTCGTTTCATTGCTTAAATATTTCACGATGTTATTCGTAGTGTTTCAATAATAGTTACGATGTAGTTCACTTATAGTGTTTCTATAGTAATCTACGATGTACTATTAAGATGATTACATAGTGTTGTAATCAAACCTTAACATAGATAATTAATAACTTTGTATTAAGATTCACGAAATCTTAATATCAATGTTGTAATTACTTTCATTAGTGGAAAGACGATAATTTATAATAAGGTTTAAAGTCATAAGTAGAAAGCATAATAACACTACATTTCTAATTAAATAACATAACATCATCCCATAATTAATTAGCTAACTACATCACAAAAACACATAAGAAAACTACTCACTAATCATGGCAAGTCCTAAATTTATAATAACAATAACTGTAAACATTGTAATTAAAAATAGATAAATGAAAGAAATCACCATAGATTATAACGAGTTTGGAATAAACTTAAATTTACAAGAGCAGGACTCTGAGCGTAATTCAAACTAATTACAATTTTTCACTTGCTATTTGCTAATTAATTACTAATCTAATAATAATTAATACTAATCTAAAGAGAGAAACTAATTAATTATTGAAGTATTTTTGAAGAAAGTTGGATGATTTGATTGTCGGTGAAGTTGAATATATATAGGAGATGTTGGAGCCCGTATTTGACCAAGTTAACCTGTATTTAACTTTGCGAAAACACAACCGTATCGCACGAAGCGTATCAAGATGCAAAATTTAAGCTTATAAGGGTCGCGCGAACCATATATGGATGGTGCTGAGTTGTGCACTAAACTGTATACAGTTGTTCCAAGCCGTATAAGCTTGCAACAAGCCGTATACGGCTTGTGGAGCCGTATAGGGCTGGCACACTCACGGTTTGAGTGTGCTCGTGTGTGCGAAATCATAACTTTTTTCTTCATTGTTTGTCTTGTGACCAACGGGAATTTGTGCAGATAGAAAATGATTTTGATTTGAAAAACTTTAGGCGGGGATAGTCAACGGGTGATCAGAGAAAGGTGTTGTGATTTGTGAAATGATAACAGAATGCTTACCACACTCGCTGTTAACGGCAACCATATAAAAAGCAAAAGGAACTCCCGGCAAACATCATTTGAACTTTGAAAAAAGTGGCACAAAGCCCACGTCAGAGAAAATAACTTACATCACCCGATTCAACTAATAATAATCAATTAACATAAACCACAATAATTATTCACGTGATAATACGATAGTGAAATTGCATTTTATTCCACACTAGTAAAGGGGAAAGGGTAAAAATGTGGATTTAGACCTTTGATTGCTTTCTTTAAGAAACAACCACGGACAGTTTTACAAGATAGTACACGCTGGCTCTTGATTTGGCGGTGGCATATAGACGTAACATGGAGGTGGCATATAGGGGCAATTTGACGGTGGCATATACGGGTAATTTGGCGGTGGGTTCTGTTCCTTAAACTTTCTTTTTTCTTCCTCAATTTTCTTCTCAATAGCCTTTTTGTTCTCTTGGCAGGTTTTTTTGCTTTTCTTCCACTTTTTTGATGCGTTCGCTCACTGAGGATCCATAAAAATAAAAATTAGGAGCAAAATAAGCATCAAATCAACCAATAAATAAATTATTCTGTAAAAGGAATGTAGAATTTTTGCAAAAAACATTCATATAAGCTTGTAATCCTTACAATTTGAGTTTTTTCATATATTACTGTACGATTACTAATAGTTTCTAGCTAATCATGCTAAATATTTGTGTTGCAGCAGTTTCTTACGGAAAGATTGATTACATAAGACACACCTCTTACCCCAGCTATAGCTCCAACAGTGATGGCAATCCACTTCATTATTTCGCCAATCTTTCCTCCACCACCACCACTTTTATTGGAATGAGAGCTAACGTTGTATCCTTGAATGTCATTACCTGTACATGTTACATCAAGCTAATTTATAACAAAGAGAGGAAAAAATCATATTTAATTTTTACACATCTATATACACTAATACACGAACTGGATACTTTAAAAGACTTTGCGCTACTGCTACAAAATATGATTATTAAAATGATAAAATATATTATTTAATTAATTAGTTACTATACCTTGATCAAGTGATCAACATATGTAATATTGTATTTTCCTAGGTACATGTTTCCTCAAGCCGAGGTCTCACATTCTGAAAAAATTAAGGCGGAGATAGCAGATGGGTGACCGGAGAAAGGTGTTGTGATTTGTGAAGTGACAACCGAGTGCTGACCACACTCACCTTTAACGGCAACCAGGGTGAATTGCAAGAAAACTTCCGGCAATCATCATTTGAATCTTGAAAAAAGTGGCACAAAGCCCACGTCAGAGAAAATAACTTACATCACCCAATTTAACAAATACCAATCAATTAACATAAACCATAATAATAACTATTCACATGATAACACGGTAGTGTAATTACATTTTATTCCACACTAGTAAATGGGAAAAAAAGTAAAAACTGTGGATTTAGCCTTTGATTGCTTTCATTCATAAACAACCACCAACAGTTCTACATGATAGTACACTCTTCGTCCTGATTTTGTGGTGGCTTTTCCCGTGGCATATAGTGGTAATTTGGCGGCGGCATATAGGGGTTATATGGTGGTACCCATTCGGGTTTTTTTTCTTCTCTCTTTTTATCTTCGTCTTTTTTTTTGGATATTTCTGCCTTAAACTTTCTTTTTTCTTCCTCGATAACCTTTTTGGTTTCTTCTGGTTGCTTTTTTTGCGTTTGTTCCACCTTTTCGAGGCGTTGGTTGACTGAGGATCCAACAAAATTAAGAACAAATTAAAGTAAAACAAAATCAACCGATGGATTACTCAATAAAAGAAATCTAAAATTCTTCCAACAAACACTGGATGATCGTTTAACCTATACAGTTGGATTGTTATCATCTATTAATAATGTACACTCTTATGGTATAACTAAATTTATATTATCAACACCGCCAAATATGTTTTATGCTACGATGCCATAAGAGTATAAAACATATAAAGTGGTTTACGGATAAAACTTTGGGTATCCTCATTGTAACTGACAATTTCTTGCTAATCATTCTAAAAATGATGAAAAATATACACAATTACCACAAACTTACTTGTATGACTTGTATTGCAGCAGTTTACAGAAACTTTGGCTACATAAGACGCGGTTGCTCCCCCAAGTAACATTCCACCAATGATGGAAATCCACTTCATTATCTCGCTAAAGCTTACTCCACCACTGTTTTTATCGGAACTGGAGCTAGAGGTAGTGTTATATTCATGACTATCATTATTATCTGCATATATCATTTCAAGGAAATTTAAACAAAAAGAAAAAATCTTATTTGATTTTAGCCCATATAAAAACTTTGACCTGTGTTATGTGATGACTTCGTGCTAATGTTGTAAAATATTAGGATTAAGGAGCACAAGTATATACGTAATTAGTTACTATACCTTGATCAACATATGTAATATAACATTTTCCTAGGTACATGTTTCCCCAAGCCGAGGTCTCACATTCTGATCTCAACCGTCCACACGCCTCTGTAAGACAATCTTGACAACAACTTACATTCAAATCTTGTACGCACTGTGCCACACCTTCTATGCTTCCATAATCACCCGCACGAAAGTATTGTCCATTTCCAGCAATTAGATATGCCAACGCACCATCAATACGATTCAATACATCTGAATTGTAACCAATTGAGGGGCCACACGTCTTTACCACCTCCATCTTGTCCTCGGCCCCAAAAAATGATGAATTATCATATTTCACAAAGCATCCATCTAATTGTATTCCACCACCTGTTGATGATGGACAATTTGTCTTGAGTTGACTTATGGACTTTGTGACACAATCTTTGCAGTTGGGGGAGCTAAGGTCACCTCGACATTGAAAGAGGCCATAAACAACGTCGTTTTGTGAGTATTCGGGAGGGGAGATTTCAAATTTATTGAAGTTGTACATAGAGGATGATTCGATTATGGAAGTGAATAGTGAGTTGACATTTGACTCGTAAGGAGTCATCGAGGTGAAGTTTTGTTCAGAACATTGGACATATATGTTGGAGTTAGCTGCGGAATTCGCTAAGACGGAAAAAATGAGATAAAATATGAGAACCAAAAGGAAAAGAGCTTGTTTTAGCATTTTTAGTTGATTAGAGCGTCTAATCACAAACCTTTAGCGAGTTTATGAAATGCAGGTTAGTCAGAATACATAGAATATACTAACACAGGATATATAAATTAAAATGAAGTACTATACTCTAGCAAATATAATAATTATTTAAGGAGTAATATACTATTCCAAATTATGATAACGAACTTAAGAAAAAATGAATAATAATGATAACAATAAAGTTACTATTGTCAAGTGGTAATTAAGAAAAGAAAAGTGATGCTTCCAAAATATGCAATACCTTTTCAATAAACTAAGACTTAGAAACTCGAACAAAGTCAACAAACACCAGCCCAAATAAATAAATAAAAATAACAACATATACACTTCCTTTTGTTCACTTACGTTGGCACCTAATATATTTTACAAGCATCTCATTCTGTCAATCTCACCATACCAACTCGATTTCTATCATTGGTTATTCTGTTTCTAGATGTCGATCCCTTTTCACCCAAAAACACAACATAAGTACGTTTCACCTTGCTAGTTAGTGAGAAGCATTTTGTCAAAAGATTGTACATTAAAAAATTATACGGGTAAACGGGAAGAGGTTTTTCCTATTTAGGTTATTCGGGAGGGTGAGTAGTTTTACTTATATGTACACGGCCTAAACAGAGTATCCCCGTCACGTTTCCAATCCTTCTCATCATCTCAAAATTTGCAACTAGTGAAATTTGAACTTAAAACCTCTTGTGAAGATATCAAAACGATAACTACTAGCTCATCTCTGGTGGTGGTTGTTAAAAAGATTATACATACGAAGACACTATGTGCATTTATGCAAAATAATGAGTTTGCTTAATTTGTGATCATTTAGATCTTATATCTTAAGTTGTGATCATTTGCAAAATAATGAGTTTGTCAGTGTCATAAAATAACCATTTTCCACCACCAGTACTTGAGTCTTTTTATATTCATATAATAAGGGAATATTTGTCCTACGATGATTTAAGACATTTCCATCATACAGACTTCTTAATTATATTCAACAGAAGTCACAATAATGGCTTTTGATAGGTCATTTGTGAATCCCCACTTAACAACCTTAATAATCGAAAACCTAGGAAAAGAAGATGAATCCAAATATAAAGTAAGTATATTTATTACTATTAAAAAGATTAGTTAAAGCGTTAGTTTAAGACACGCAACTTGTGGTTAAGATGCGCTCTGCATGTATATATATGCGTCTTTTAGCATTTGGTTTGGAACATATATTCTACTTCTTTGGATGTTAATAATAACATGTAAGAAATGATACGTCGTATTTAACATTTTAAGAAACAATTATTCAACTCCCAAATGAAGTTGTAGACGCTAAAATTAAAGAGTCAATCTCATGAATTCGTCCGGTATGTATTGTTTGGATATGGAGATTATTAATTCCCTTTTTGTAGTGGCTAGTTCCAAAAATAGCCCGAAATTTCATATAGAATTTGTGAATAATCTAAATTAAAACAGCTTTGATCGACGGAATGAATTAAGATGCACGTCTCTCAACCAAGTGTATAGCCGACGTTTAAAATCCAAATATATAAAGACAAAAATCTACGTATTTAAGGTGTGTGAGTTAGATATTTAAAAAATTAATATGAAGATGGAAATGATGTTTTGTTCACAATAACCTTATTTTGTTTTGTTTATATTGAGGTGGATTCTTTTAGGACTATTAAATATATAGAGAGTGAATGAACCAATTGGATTCTAGCATTTTATTTTAGCATGGAGGGTATTTTTGTCATTTTATGAATCGCTATAATAAAAACGTTAAATCATTACAGCATGTAAAATAGGGTTAATTGTTTCGTTATGTATCGAACTTTACATTTTTTACTATTGTATGTAACCACTTTTTAAAAGTGTTATTGTATGTATCGAACTTGTGATTTTTGTATATTGTATGTAATATTTCCTTTTTTGACCATTACAAAAAAGGAAAGTTTCATTTTTTGTCAAGGGATAACTGTTTGGGAATGCTCCTAACTTGTACTCGATGTCTATTGTGTGTAACCAACTTAAGTTTGCTATTTTTAATGCATCCAACTTTTAAAAAGTGTGTTCTAATGTATTTTGCTTATGTGTCATCTGTGTAAGGTGCCACGTGGCATCCGTAGAGGTTGATACATCATTAAAAGTACTACATAATACATTAAAACACACATTTAGAAAGTTGGATACATTAAAAATATCAAACGTATGTTGGGTACACACAATACACATCGGGTACAAGTTGGATGCATTCCCAAACACTTATCCCTTTTGTCAAGGTTAAAAAAGGCAAGTCAACATACAATATGCAAAAATCACAAGTTCAATACATACAATAACACTTTTAAAAGGTTGTTACCTACAATAGTAAAAGTGTAAAGTTCGATACATAACGAAACAATTAACCCTATAAAATATTACTACAGATGTTCTTCCCCAAAATTCTAAAAATTAAGGTTTTTACAAATCCAACAAAATTCTACAAAATTTACTGGTAATCATTTAATTCGATCTCGAATCATGCTTCAAATTGTGATTCGAATCACACGATCATCATAAACTACATTATTCAATATCAATTTGTTCGCGATCGTGACCACATTATTAAAAATGCAATTTTTATTTTTTGATGGATCACACTTGATGATCATGCAATTATATCGCGAATCATGCTTCAAAAGTTTAATTCGAATCACATGATCATGACAAACAACATTATGCAGTATCAATTTGTTCATTATTTTTATAGATCAAATTACAATCTCATGTGATTAATAAAGTTCTATCATATATGATTTTTGATAATATAATTGTACAATAATCATCATCATGATACGTTGATAGCATACGACACTTTTATGTAGAACAGTCTTCTATTAAAAAATGCTTGAAATAGAGTCGTATAGTGAAATAGAAGGTGACAAAAACGAGTACAATTCTTATGCTTGTTTTGAAGAATGCGAAACAAGTAAGTTCATGAAATATAAAATAGATAAATAAATTAAAGTCACATGTAACTATGTATATTCAATTTACATGTGATAGTAAGGCATTGTCACATGTAATTGCTTTCATAAAAATCTTATGTGAGTCTTCTTATTATGTATCTCTTCGTAAAATTACATGTGATTTTTGCAACAATGTGTTTGTTACAGGTGCAAAATCAACCAACGAAATCGGATATGACACTGGAATTGAGGTTGGAACTCCCGGTAAAAGTCGATTATGGATGCCATATGTTGAAGAGAGTGTAAAACCAATGGTCGGGCAAGTATTTGATAATCTGGTATATGGAATAAGTATTTATAGAATTTACGGATATCTCTCTGGATTTGATGTTAGGCTAGCTACACATAAAAGGGTAAAGAGTGAGATCATATGTCAAAAACATGTTTTGTGTAGCAAAGCTGGAAACTTTGAGGATATAAACTACAATACTTTAGATAAAGAAAACAATGATAACATAACTCGGAATTCAAATCTTAAAAATAAGTAGATGCAAAGCTAATGTTATATTCAAGTTGGTTTCTGGAAGTTCAACAAAATTTATATTGTGAAAATTTTTCAGAATTGCATAATCACATGCTGGTTAGAGAATATTATAGGCTTCTCTTAAGGAAAGAAAAGCAGCTAAGCTACTCCAAACAACGATTTATAGTCAAGTCTACAACTACAAATATTGGAGCTACAAAATCTCACCATCTGTATTTGGGGATAAAAGGTGCGTACAACCTAGTACATGGGATAACTGTTGACTTCAAGAACCTTAGGAGAGACATAAAGTTCTTGATAGGAGACAGTGACGCTCAAATACTCATAAACATGATGGAAAATAGAAAAAAGTATGTCTCGAAATTCACCTTTGAGTACAAAGTTAAAAACAACAAATTGTGTGCAATGTTTTGGGCAGATGAATTGGATTGAAGGTACTTGTACCATTCTGGACACATGTATAAACCTTACCGAGCTTAGTGAACCCAATGCTTTTGAGCTCTGTTAGATATATCATTTCAAGTTTATCAGATCATTCTTTAAGCATCTCCATAAATGTTTTTTCTTTCTTATACACTCTAGGGGTTACCTTGATGATTTTTCTCTCAATTTCCTATAGGTCAGATATTGCTTTAATCTCTTCAGCTCAGAAGCTCTCTTTTCTTTCTCTTTCTCAGCCATCTTCAACAATCTATCATTTATCTCCATAGTTGTCTCTCCCTTCTTGCTTTCAATTTCAATTTCTTTGGTCAGAGCATTCACAGTTATATCACTTTCTTTGGGTAGCTCTACCTGCTTTTCTGCCTCAAGTTGTTCCCTAATGATCTCTTCAAGAACCTTCAATTCCTTCGCAGTCCTCTCGACTTTATCATTTTCATCATCACTATAACTGTCAACAATTACTCTCTTTCTTTTCCCTTTCTTTTCAACAACTAGAGCAATGTCTTCCTCTTCTTCTTCTTTAATTTCATCACTAAGTTGCTTTCTTTTTGTTATTAGCTTGGTAGAAGAACATTGCTCCCCCGCAACTTGTGCCTCAATGATTGGAATATTAATATAAATGGCAACAACAACAGTAGGTTCCTCAGTCTCTACTTCATTGGGTATCACAGTTGCTTCTACTGATTTCTCCCCCATATCAGGTGAGCTAGATAGGTCAGCTAATATCCCAACAGATGTCTTACTAGTAACAACAGACTAAGAGAGCTGAGAGATGACATGCTTCATAATTGCCTTGATGGTATGAATATCTTGCTTGAGCAGGGAGAGATAAGAGCTGGTGATGGGTTGGGATTTCTTGGTGATGTTGAGTTGTGTTCAGTCAAAGGAAGTAAAAGCATCTGATAGTCAAGCATAAACTTGATCAATCTTGGTAGTGAGTGAAGAAATTTTTGTGGTGTTGTCATGAATCTTTCATTGAAGAGTTGAGATGTTAGCAGTGAATGGTGGCGTGACAACAGAGACATTAGATGCCAGAGCATCACATCTGGTGAACAGGTGGGAGAAAGTTTTATCCATAGTGAGAATATGATTATGTTGGATTTCTTGAGGTGTGGCCACCTGATCAGAGAGAGATGACATCTTCTCTAATAACAGCTGTAAGGAGTAGTTGATCTCTGGTCTTGGAGATTTGGGTGATGGTGGATATGAACAGGAAAAGGAGTAGGTAATGTACCTTGTTGAGATGCTGGAGTGGGTGATCTCTGTTGATGGAGAGGAGCTTGTTGAGTTAGAATGGGCGGAGTATCCTGAACTTCATCAATTTATGTGTCATCATTTGTTTCACATGTTAGTTCAACAGATCTTTCCCTGATTACTGGATATGCAATCTAATCAACAGCTTCATCATCAGAGCTTAGATGTACTGGCAAGAACTCTGGCTCTTCAAAAGGGGCATCAAAGAAGAATCAACCAGAGATGGTTGATCAAGCCCATAGTGAGCTAGTGTTGCCAAGTATAGATATTCCCATGCCACTTGTTCTTCTTCAGCTTGATGATCTTCAAAAGATAATGATGGATTTATGTAGATTGTGATAGGTGAAAGAGCATGAACTACGGATGATGCTATCACTGGTGGAGACTTGGAAGATTTTTAAGGTGGCTCAACAGAGAGAATAGTGGAGATATTGAGCATGGTTGTTGGCGTTGAAGAATGAGTAATATAATCTCTAAAGGCTAACTTGTGTGTATACACAACATTGCCCATTCTTGACACTGGTAAAAAACTAAGCTACCATATGACTCATCATTTTCATCTTGCCCATACTTCTCTCCCATGATTCTTTTAATGACTAGGGAGATAAATCTGGTGTAAGGGATGGTTGAATCTCTCTTCTTTGCAAGAACTCTTTTCTTCAAGTCTTCATAAAAAAGTTTGGCAAAATCTATACATCTACCAGCGATCAAAGCCTCTGCTATTTGCTGCTATATTCAGTTGGCCTGATCAAGGGATCCAGTGTTTGTACCCAGACATTGAATGATGTGTGCGAAGAGAAGGTTCCACTCTCCACTCATATGGACTCTAGTGACCTTGTTATCACCCTCAACATGCTCATTATCTATCAAGTCAGATACAGATCGAGCTTCCTACCGCATTGATAGGTTCATCATATCCAATAGCATTATCAATGTATTTCAAATAATTGAGAACAAGGGCTAACCTGAACCTTGGCAATTGCAAACAAATGGGAGTTGTTCCATTATTGACAGTGGCTTTGAAGCAACGTATCCATCGTCTTCATTACCATCCACGAATCTAACTGTATACCAGAATTCAGAAAGATATAGAATTAACATTGGTGAGGGACCTTGTCACAACCTTCAAAATCTCAGGTTATCACCACACTTAAATTCTAGAATTATAGTTGTGATTACGACCTTCTTTAAGTTCCAATAATGAATCTAAGTTACGACTCCTTGAGTGTACCGAAACCATTATAACGTCTTCGTAATTGCTTAGCAAATCCTAGGTTTGTGAGGATTATTCAACTAAGTTATAAGAGCCAAGAAAAAAAAGAATCCAAGTTTCTTAAACATGTCACAAAATTTTACATCAAGTTACAATATCATAATCGATTAAAATTCTGTAATGTTTTAATTAAATCAATCAAGTATCTAACAAATTAGTACTTGAACAAATATTATGATCAATTAAATCACAATTAGGAGTATTATCTATAATTGAAAAAACTTGAATTATATCTCAAATATTAATCACAAAACATCTCAAGATAACCCTTACATTATATTATATATGTACAAGTTTAATACATAAATTGTACAAGTTTCAAACATAATATTATATAAAGAACATGATATATATATATATATATATATATTTGCAGGTCTCCCGAAAAGGGTACCCACCGGGTAAAGCAAACCCCAAATGGGTGCTTTCGAATAGAAAATTTTGCATCTATTTATACCCGCTGGGTGGGTCAGGTACTTGCCGGGTAGAGATGAGTTCCCGGTTAATTGACCATCCGGATAGCACAAATGGGTAAGTATTTTGTGAGTACCCACCAGGTACCTTTGGTCCGTCCAGGTACAATAGCAAAATATATATATATATATATATTATGTAGGTCTCCCGGATAGGCTACCCGTCCGGTAATGTAAACCCCAAACGGGTATTTTCGAACAGAAGATTTTTCATCTTTTTAAACCCGTTGGGTGGGTCAGGTACCCGCCGAGTAGAGATGATTTTCCAGTTCTTTGACCATCCAGGTAGCCTAAACGGGTAAGTTTTGTGAGTACTCGTCGGGTACCCTATTCCATCCAGGTATTGTAGCAAATATATATATATATATATTTTGTAGGTCTCCTGGATAGGGTAAACGTCGGGTAAGGCAACCCCAAACAGGTAATTTAGAATTAGGTACTCGCCAAGTAGAGATGAGTTTCCGGTTCATTAGCCATCCGGGTACCCCAAAAGGATAAGTTTTTTGTGAGTACACGCGGGGTACCTTTGGTCCGTCCAGGTACAATAGCAATATATATATATATATATATTTGATGTAGGTCTCCCGGATATGGTACCCGCTGGGTAATGCAAACACCAAGCGGATACTTTCAAACATAAATGTAGGTTCCCGTAACCTAGATCTACGGGGTAATCTTGTTTATACGAGTGCGGAATCCTCACATAAACATAAACGATAAAAAACGAGTAATACAAATGTGTAAAGATCACTATTATTGAATGTAAACTGTGGAATCTCAGTTCCTCAACTCCTCAAATCCTATTTTCGGACTTGTGTATATATAGGCACCTAAGTTCGTACGAACTTACCAACTTCTAAGTTCGTATGAACTTACTAAGTTCGTACCTACTCTAAGTTCGTACAAACCTACAAAATACACATACAAAACTAAAGTTAATAATTACAATGATTAACAAAATGACTTATAAAACTAACTATTACCAACTAGAAGCTGTTGTCACACAATATGCACCACAGACTCCCCTTGACAATAGCTCTAGTTTCGATGCACCAACAGACTCCCCCTTGACAATAGCTCTGGTTACACCCGAGATGTTGTCACCCGAGTTGTCTTCAATCTTGATTCTGTTAAGCTCTTTTCTCTTCCTGCATAGAACACCTTTTCCACAAAGTCTTCACTACCTCTGACATCTTCAATCTTCATGTCTCGAACTATCTATGTAGCATCATGAAGCTTCAACAGATCATGTCATACACCCTCAACAACTCTTGTAGCTTCCGACTCACCCATAGGAATTTCATCCTTTTCAGACCTTAACTCCTCTAGATCTATCACTACGATTCACCTTCAGAATTTGCATCATTTTCTGAACTAAACTTCTCTAGGTATCCTCTAACTCAGAATTATCACTATTAAACTCGTCAGTTCAATGGTATCTGTCTTTGTTAGATTGACTAGACTCCCCCTTAACCTACTCAAGCTTACTAAGTCTTCCCATTGAAGAGTTAGGCAGCTCACATCATTTGGTCACTGGGATCATCGTCTATGTCTCTGTTTCTTTCTCAACGCATCCTCTTTACAACCAGTCTTCTCCCCCTGAGCTGCCACGCTCTTTAACAAGGGATTTATCTCCGCCTAAGCTATGGTGAAATTGTTGTAATAGGTGCGGTTGGAATTGTTGTTGAAATTGTGGGTGTGGTGATGGTTGTGGATTGGGCAGTCGGCTCACTAATGACAACCCCACTAGACCGTCTTCTTTTTGGACCTTCTAGTTAATCACGAGGTATCATTATCAGAATCAGCATCGTCATCTTGCAATGTATAATCATCGTCTTCATTCAACTTATATTTGCCTTTATCCGTAGTAAAACGAGACCCTAAGTGAGATCCAAGTATTATTAGATCTAGATTCATCCAACCGTGGAATATCATCTTCATCATCACTCTCGGTCTTTTTACACGCAAACCCCAATATCCTCCTCGAATTTAGATCTTCTAGCTTCAATGTTTTGTCATACCTAGGCTTTAAAGTAATTGCATTCGAGTTGTTTCTCCAATCGTAGAGTTAAACAATCAAAAATAATTATCTGCCCATCTAGTAAGAACTTAAATGTGTACAACTTAAAATGAAAAATAACTAAAAATAAACAAACAAATATGAAATTATTCATATTAAAAAGCACATTCTTTTTGTGAGAGTCACTATTACGAAGATCATATTAGCCATGATGTAGACTCTACACAATAGGAATTATTGTATTCCTTGGTCATTATGTATGTAACTATACTTCAAGACAATTATCAGTATTGTTGTCCACTTAAGCAATCAACACTTAGAATTTTCAAGTACAATGTTAGTTATTGTTTACGATAATCTATGAATCTCACATTTCATATACACTTAGGATCGAGAAAGTCCAGAATTCTATGTATCGGATGTTTTAATTTTTATGTCATCTTTAAAGTCAAGTCCTTTTATATTTTTGAGCAATGTACTTGGGTACATGTTTTAGCTATAGGACAGAACTAGGGTTAGAGACAAACAAATCTAAAGTCAAACCAGATGTGACAGGTCAGTACTTTCGTACAACAGAGCGACATAGTTTGACTAGACACCTTGAAAGCGGTATTCTTGTTTTGCGGTCGAGCTTGCTCTATTTTTAGGATACACTAACTGAGTCTAGGTAAGCATGTTTCAAGATGTAGCAAAAGAAACAGTCAGTGAACCCCCCAGATGAATTGGTTTATATTTATCCAATAACATGTATTCAGGTACAATCTATCTCCTAAGAATTAAGACTTAAGTCATACATCAAAATAGAGATTGCACAGAAGAATCGTATTTTTCAATATAGATTAAGTACTTGAAAACCGTTATGTCGTATGCCTACCAATACATTGTATGATGAAGTTATTGATTTCGTCATTTCTTCGCGTCATTACAGTGACACTCATATTTTTATAGGTTTTTCAAACTAACTAAAACCATTAAGAAATAAAGATAGATAAAAGTTTTTAAGGGATATATGTTACTCATGAATTGTCATTCCAGCGATGAGGACTAACAACTCAAAACTTGATTTATTAAAAGCCTTACGATAAAAATCAGCTAGATTATCATCCCATATTTGATCTTAACTCCCCCTCAGTCGCTACATCTTCTGCTGAACTTGTAGCCTCTGAAGTCTGTGTTCCTGCACACTAGATAAAAACATTAGTTATTAAGGGGGACCCAAGCCACCACGGACTTGGGTCGATCATTCTCATCAACAAATGTAAATTCCTTCGGATATCCATTTCGCCTTTCAGGTGACTTGGATACTCTGAAATTCTCACTTGTTGGGGAATGGGAGAAGCTACCACTAGACCTTCTATCAGGAGACTTTTGGAAAAGTCTCTGATTGACTGGCCTTTGGTTTGAAGAATATCTAACCTTAGATTTATAATTATAATTCGAATTATAAAAATTCCTATTACTACTACTCTGGTTAGAAAAACTTTTGTTGGGGTTGTTAAAACGTTTTGAAGTTTTCGACCGAATTGATTCTTCATTTGAGCTTCCTATTTCAGGAGAAGTGCTCCTTAGACTATCAATTGTCGAAACTTTTGATTTCTTACATGGACACACACTTGCTATATGTCCCTTTTGATGGCACGTGAAGCACAAACGTTTCTCCCAGGCTTTCTTATGAGCCTTGAGATTCGTTTGGTGTTCTGATTCTGTTTGTTTACCTTTTTCATTTTTATTCCGAAGATCTTCTATTTTAGGTCTAACAAACTCAATTTTAGTTTTTGACTCCTCATTGGTCCCTGACTCGGCTCTCTCTGAGTTAGTCGACTCGGTGATGTAGTAGAGTCAGCTTCTTGTACATTTAATAGACTATCTAAGGTTTCAACTCAAAATATTTTTAGTTCAATTTTCCTATTAAGATCAACAATTCTAACCTTAGCGTCTGCTAGTTCTTTTTCTTTATTTGAAGAATGTTTAGTTAAATCCAAAACGTGCTCACGAGCTAAGTCGATTATTTGACTCTGATCGTTCACGTTTTCTTTTAAAACTTTTAGATCCTTTTTATCAGATTTAGATTTATTAACTAACTCAGAGTTTCTCAGGTTTAAAATTGTGTTTTCTTCTTTTAAAGTATTTAATTGAGCTGTCATCGTTTTTGATGACTCTATTAAATTCTCAGTCTGCTCTGCAAAGTTAGTACATAAAACACAAACTTAAACTACAGAGTCTAAGTTTAGAATAACCTTATGCTTCTCAGCATCCATGTTGGCCATATATGCAATGAAGTCCTTTGTACTGATAGTATTAGTTGACTCCAGCCTTATAGCCCTGGTCTCTGAAGTAGGTAACTTTCTCTCAGTCTTCTTCTCACTAGCATCCTTTTGATCTGCCTCATCAATTGTGGTCACGAATTCCTGAGGCTCTTCAACATGTGTACTCCAATCATATGAACCGTCATACGTTTGAGTAACCAAGGCTCTGGAATGTGTACTATTCCCCGAGTATTGATCACTAGTAGATGTCCCTTGATATGAGTCAGCCCTACTCTCTTTAATATGTTCATTACCGTCGAATCTTTTCTCCAAAGCTAACCAGAGCTCTCTAGAAAAGTTGTACGTTTGAAGGTATGCTTAATCTCTTCAGGAAGACACTTGATGATGGTAGACAACGCCTTGTTCTCTGCTTCATACATTCTTTTGTCTGCCTTCTTCATTAGTGAATACGAATAAAACCTACGTTTCCCTTCGAATTCATAAGAAGGTGCATCATACCCTTCATTTATACAGATCCACATCTTGATGTCATTGAATTTTACAAATGATTCAAATATATCTTTCCACCAGAAGTAATCTTCAGCCTTTAGAAGCTTAGGTGGTGAAGCAGCTTTACCTACTTCATGATCCATCTCAATCAACTTGTTCAAATTTGACTTTGTACTTAGAGAGTATACGAGTTCAAATTTTCCCTCCAAAATTCTCGAAAATTTTCAGAGTAAAATTTAAATTTTCTCGAACCAAAGTAAAACAATGGTAAGCCTAACTTCAAATTTTGGTGAAATAAATTTTTTCTGAAATTTCCCACCAAATAACTCTTCTACCGATTTTTTTTTTTTTTTTTATCGAACCTGTACCCGACGGGTACTAGACCCTGAACCTGGAACTGATCACTACCCGGCGGGTACTTGACCTTCCTGGCGGGTAAAAATCAAAGAAAAAGTTATGTCCTAGAAGTACCGGGTTGGACCCCCTAGTACCCGGTGGGTACTCCAACCGGGAAGCCTAAAGGTACCAAAATTTTTTTTTTTTTTTCTTTTTTAACAATTTACAAAATGCAATCGCTTATTGATTACCGAGTCATAAGCTTGACTCAACCCCAAATGTTATTCGTTAGTGGGGTTAACCTCCCTCACACTTAGCTCGTTGTGAGAGCTTTGTGTGGACCGCGTTCCTTTGATCAACGCGATTAACCAATCATTTATCCCTTTGGAGGCCTCGATCACCTCTAACAACGTTTCCTTCTCCCTCTTGGACAGGTATTTCACTGTCCTCTTTCCTCTAGTCATGTCCCCCCTAACAGCTGTCCCACATACCCGATTATATATTTTCCTCATAGATTTCTCGAGGGCTCATTAGGCTTTGTAGCCTTTTTCTCTCCCTTCGAGCAACTGTATAGCATAACGGTTTCGGGAGCAGTCGGGCCAATCGGTTTGGCATAGAAAGTTGCCTCCGCCTCATCGACTCAAATGGTGAGTTTTCCACCCTTCACATCAACTAAAGCACTGGCGTTGGCAATGAATGGTCGACCAAGAATTAGAGGAGTATGTGGATCCTCTTCCATATCAATGATGACAAAATCAACCGGGAAGAGGAGGTGCTCAACTTTGATGAGAACATTTTCCACAATACCTCGAGGGTGGGTAATGGACCTAGCACCTAGCCGGAGGTTCGTGTTAAGCTTCTTTGGCTCACCTAGGCCGAGTCTAGCATACATGTTGTAAGGCATGATGCTAATACTCGCACCTAGATCAGCTAGGGCGTAACGGACGGGTTGATTACCCAATTGACATGGAATTAGAAAACTACCCAGATCTTACAATTTTGGGGGTAGTTTTCCGGTTACAAACGCCGCACATTCAGCATCCAAGGTAATGGTAGATAGCCCATCGAGCTTCTTCTTAGATGTAAGAAGCTCTTTCAGAAATCTCACATATTTCGGCATATGTGAGAGGGCGTCCACAAAAGGTATATTAATATGCAGAGTTCTCAACATGTCGAGAAACTGTCCATACTTCTCTTGGACGGTGGTGCAAAGGAAGGGTTGGGGATATGGGATTGTAGGTTTATACTCCCTCACCAAAGGTTTAGCTTGAGTGATAGGCTCGGGAGTACGGGTGGTTTCAGAATCAACCCTTCCATTATCAACAACCATGAACACGGCATTCACGTTTTCATTCTGAGGGTTCACCTTGTTGTCACTCGGTAATGCTCCTGACTGCCGATAGGACAACATCTTGGAGATGTTACCAACTTGCAGCTCCAAATTTTGGATGGAGGCTTGTTGATTCCGGAAGGATTAGGCAGTCAGCTCGTTGGTTTGTGTTTGAGCTGTAACGAATTTATTAACGAGATCCTCCAAACTCGGGTTGGATTCCTCTCGTTGCTTATAGTAGCCCGGACCAGTTTAATTATAGGAGGAGTTAAAGTTTCGGTTATTATATTGATTACTCCCCCCTTGGTAGTTATTAGGTCTCTGGTTCACAAAGACTGCCTTTTCCATTTGATCCATAGGGCGATCCGTATCGCAATCCTTGGTCAAATGCATGCCACCACAAGTCTCACATCCCACTTTAATGGCATGTATTTCTTGTGTTATCTTCTCCATTTGCCAACCAAATGTTGTCATTCATGCGGTCAAGGCGGCAATTGCATCACTAGATTCGGCACCATCGACTAGAGAAGAGCGGGATCATTGCTTTTCTTGGTGCCACTCATGAGTGTGGGCGGCCAAGTTGGCAATGATGGTGTGGGCTTGGGTGGCGGTCTTTTTCATGATAGACCCGCCCGTGGCGATGTCTATTTCTTTCCGTATAGCCACGTTGGCCCCCTTATAGAAAATTTGCACCTTTTGAAAGGTGTTCAAACCGTGTTGGGGACACGATAGTAACATTTTCCCGAATCGATTCCATGCCTCATATAGTGTCTCCATGGGTTTTTGCTCGAATTAAGTGATTTCCCCTTGGAGAAGGGCCGATTTAGAGGCGGGGAAGAACTGTGGTAAGAATTTCTCTACCATAGAGTCCCATTTGGTTATTTCCCTTCGGGTAGGGAATCTAACCAATCCTTGGCCTCTCCAGTGAGAGTCCAAGGGAAAACTCTAAGGTAGATCACCGAGTCCTCGATGATTCGGAGATTGAATAAGGTGCAAACTCCTAAGAATCGACGGAGGTGCTCGTTAGCATCCTCGTTAGCAGTTCCGGCGAAATGGCACTGATTATTAATCATGTGCCGGAATTGCCCCTTAATCTCAAACTCCGCCTCGATGGCGGGTTGAGTAATGGCCGAGCCTTGACCCTTACGGGTGGCTCTCATCAAATCCTCCATGGATTGATTATCAAGGTTGGCCATTGGATTAGAAATTGGGGTTGGGGAAGTAAAAGGGTAGGTGTTTTCGGGTCGCTCTAAAGTGGTTCCTAAGTTAAATACGGGTGGTGTAGCCTTAGACCTTAATAAACGTCTAAATTCCCTTTCGGGATCAACAAATCCTTCAAGAAGTGGTGACTTCTTGGAGGAGCAGGGCATAAACTACCTGCAATGGTTAGAGCACAACAATAAAGCAAATGAAAACGCCTACTAAAAATAAATAAAATAAAGAAAATTACTTACTAACTATAGACTTTACAAATAAACTCAAAATAACACAACTGTTCCCCGGCAGCAGCGCCAAAAACTTGATGTGTATTAATCTAGTTATAAAAATTAGTAAACAAGTCAAAGCTAACTATTACACAACTAGGCAAGTGTAACTAATTAGATAGTAGTATAGCAGTGATAAGTCTACCGAGTAGTCTCTCACATGAACAGTTTATATGTATTTTCAGGTTATTTATCTAATCTATAGTTAAAGTAAAAGGATAATGCCTCTTAACGACAGGCAGTCAAAAGGTGTTTAAATTAAAGAAAACAATTAAATTGATAGATTAACCAAAGGATAAAAGTATGTTCATCTAGACATTTCACCACAAGAGTTGGACAATAACTAGAAATTTATTAAACGTATAAGAATTGTTAATCTAAATTACTTGTTTTCACAATGTAATCGTTTAATTGAAATTCTAAAATGCAAGTGTCCTTGACAAGTTATTAATTCCAATTATGATCAAACAATTCTATTAACTTGATAATTTAATCTATATAATCCTAGTGTCCTAGAGATTACTAATCATAAAGATGTCTCTAAATATGATCCACTCATACTATAATCTATTAACCTAATTCAATTCATTTATTGTGTCCAATCAAAAGCACAAGATTTAATAATCATGCAAATGTAATGTTAAATGCAAGAGTTTTCACTCATTGAAACAAACATAACATCAATTGAATAAGTTAAATAAACTAAGTACAAATCGTTCTTCAATTAAACATCAAATCATACGAATAAACGATTCTAATTATCAAAAGTCCAACATCTAGGGTTATTAGCCTAGATAAACATAAACTATTTAGCCCATTATCATGGGTTCAATCAAACAAATACTCATAATCCAAGAATAACTCATAATGTGGTTACAAAAGTGAATTAAACATAAAACAATGGAGATTCGAATGAAAAGAAATAAATACTAACTTCTAGGATGATTACAAGATGATAGATCACTTAGGGTGTCCCCAAAAGCTCTCCAAAAGCTCCCAAATTCGTCCTTAATTCGTAACTAATCAATTGGTTAATCATTCTTAGGGTTTAGGGACTAACTAAGGTCAAAAAGCCTTAACCGACCCTTTTTCCCGGGCTGGAAAGGCCAGTTCTCGGCGGGTACATATGCCTTCCCTCCATTTCAACTTCTTGTTCCCGGCTAGGCTGTCCAAATTGGAAATCATGAGTTCCCGGCGGGTACTTGTAACATCCTATTCTGCAGTATGGTAATTTCTATTATTTTAATCGATTATTTAATATTATGTGTTTTGTAGTGAAACGTAGATAAATAATCCCTTTGACTTATTGTGACTAGTGAAATATTAGTAGATTCAAAATTTAAAAGTTTTTAATTTTCTGCGACACAAGGGTTGTGTCGCAGGTTGTCTGTGCGACACAATGGTTGTGTCGCAGGACTGTGTCGCAAAACGGGCTGAACTGGAATTAAGTAAGGAGCTTAAGTGTAATTGCAAGTTTAATATATATATACACCGCCCAAATACTTCCAGAGCATTTCCAAACATTTCCAAACACTTAAAAATCGTTTTAGAGAGAGTATTAAAGAGAAAGAAGTAAGAAGTTGGATTTTGATTTAGTTTGAGCTTTTAATCCGTGATTTCGAGGTAAGGGTTTGATTATTATGTGTTGTTATTGTTTATAAGTGAATTGCACCGATTGGTATATGTAAATTTGATTATTACACGTTTGAATTTGTGAATTTTGAATCTGGGAACTGGGCTGTTCATCATTGCGACACAAGGGTTGTGTCGCAGGTTGTGTCGCTTAAATGTTATGCGACACAGTTGTTATGTCGCTAAAGGCGGCCATTTTGAGTATTGCGACACAATGTTAGTGTCGCAGGTTTCTGTTGTGCGACACAGTGGTTGTGTCGCAAGGGTTTGTGGTGCGACACAATGGTTGTGTCGCTAAGTTTATAAAAGAGATTTTTGTTTTGCAAATTTTGAAAATGCGTAAAGTGTTTTTGAGACGCGGTTTTGTGAAAATATCACTAACTCAGATTTAGTTGAAATTCGCATGGTCATTCAGAAACGACCTAGTGATCAAGGCTATATTCTAATAGCCTAGGCAGTTTTTGGCCATCCGGGGTCATCTAGGACCCGAAAATGGCATTTTTCAGTTTTAAACGTCATTGCGGACTTTTCTAAGTTCATTTCTGATTGAACTTTTGTTTGCCTAGACTTCAGGGATTACCTGATTGGATAATTAGGCTATAATGATATTTATGGAACGAACTTCTGACTTGTATTTGATTTTCTGTTTCAGATCAACGTAAGACTCAGTGATATTAGAATCCTGAGTGTGGAGACGTCAGAGGTATCGGTGAGTGGATTCAGAACTCATCATTTGATTTAGTTGTAACTATTTGGTCACAACAAGTAAACGTAGATGTGTGTTAGACTGTTTAGTCTTGATTATTGATTATTGATCTACGTGATATGTGAACAATGTGTACTATGTTATTGAGGTCAACGTGTAGTTGGACTTCTGGTTATTATGTGTTTTACACAGGTTTTGATTCATTTGTTGTGTTTGAGACCTGTGTATGTGTTTAATAACCAGTAGTTATCGGTCTATTCTGTATTGGCCATACGGATTGACGGTAAGTGTTCTTGGGGGAATCCCCGGGTATTATGATATCCCCAGAGCCATCGATCCTCATTGAATTATGTGTGTTTACGATTAATTGGTGTAATTAGCTAGTTATGCTACGTTGAATGGAGTGTGATGAATCTATTCACTTAGCTTCGTGCTAACCCCTCATTTTACTTCCTGCAGGATATGTTTTGATTTATTGTGGGAACAGGAAGGGAATGGTTGATCAGGGAATGTTTGACTGCGCCTTAGTCTCTGATATGGTTTTTGTAATAAACCTTGTTTTGTAATTTTATAATACTCCGCCTTTTGTAGTTTTAAACAGTTTGAAATTTGGTGTATAATTGGAAATGTAAACTGTTTATGGATAATGTTTAAAATTTATACTAAGGTATTGTATTTTAAATTCATGCTTTCGTGTTTATTAATATTATATTCTTAGATTGAAAGAGGGGTGTTATAAGTTGGTATCTGAGCGTAGATTTGGGTGAATTGTACATTGGTAAGTGTTCAATCCCAAATCTGAATCGTGTTATGTCAAACATTTCTGGGTATGGGTTTTAGCATTGGTTATGAATCGATTAGTAGATAGGTACTAACGATTAACAAGTTTTGAGTTGTTGTTGTGAAAACAGATATGGCAGATAACGAGCAACCGACCACCAACCCTAACAATGCCTCTAGGATCGATGTTCCTCCTTCAGATATTCATAATGAGAGACATGATCATGAGGGTACTTCTATTCCTGTTCATGAAGAATCGAATAGAGACAATTATCTTTTTCAACTAGAAGATGAGTTGATAAATCTTAGAGAATTTAAAAAGGCAAACTGAAACTGCCTCATCTCAGCAACGTTCTCAGCAACAGATACCTATGTTTGGTAATATTCCTACCTTTCAGTCAAATAAACAGTGTTCATTCAAAACGTTCATGGCAAGTAAACCACCGGAGTTTAGAGGTAGTACAAATCCATCTGTAACTTTAAACTGGTTAAGGGATATTGAACGGAAATTTGATGTTACTCGCTGTGAAGAAGAATCCAAAGTGTTTTATGCTATCCAATGTTTAAAAGATGAAGCCATGATTTTGGTGGGATTCAATTACTGGTCATTTGACTCAGCAACAGAGAGAAGTTATTCGATGGTCTGACTTCCATCAAGCTGTTTGTAATCAATACTGTTCCGACTTTGATATGGCACGCATTAGGAGAGAGTTTGTGAATCTCAAATTAACTGACAAGATGACCATTGATGAATTAATAGCACAGTTTTCGGAAAAACTACGGTTTGTACAACAGTGGGTTCCTGATGAGAAAACCAGAATAGAGCAGTTTGTGGAAGCTTTACCTCATAATTACCGTACTTCAGTGAGATTAGCTAGTAGTTTATCCCAAGCTTTTACTCTTGCACGTTCGGTTGATAGTGACATTAGAGGTTTTCGAGAATCTCAAACTAGAGATACTTCTTCATCTCCAAGAGCTAGAACAGATTTTTCGGGTAAAGGAAAGTCCAGGTGGCAGGGTAATCGTCAGAATAATCGTCAGGGTCAAGGATTCAGTAATAAAAGTGGTTCATCCGGAAATTCTATTTGGTGCAATGCTTGTCGATCCAGACATACTGGCCCATGTACAATTCAGACGAACAAATGTGTTAAATGTGGTGAATTGGGTCATGAGTTTAAGAATTGTAAGTTTCCCAATTTTGTATGTTGGAACTGTAAGAAAGAAGGGCATCGTATAGGACAGTGTCCTGAGGCAAGGAAACAAGGTTCGGTTTCAGTCGGGAGTTCGTCATCTTCCGGTCAAAAACGGAAGAATCCTCCGCCAGCGACAAGTAGGGCTTTTCAGATGACAGTCGATGAGGCTGTCCACACAGATGATGTGATTACTGGTACTTTTCTTATAAACTCTGTACCAGCTCGTGTTTTATTTGATTCTGGAGCAAATTGTTCTTTTATATATGTGTGTTTCTGTGATAAGTTGAAATTGATCCCTACTGTGATAACTAAACCCTTAGAAGTAGAGATTGTTAGTGGCAAGTTAGTTCCTGTTACCACCTCGGTGACTGGAGTTAATATTGTGATAGATGGCCAGACTTTTCCAATTTCGTTTCTATTGATGCCAATTCCAAGTTTCGATGTGATTATTGGTATGGATTGGTTAAGTCAGTTTAAAGCAAGTATAGATTGCCACCATAAGCTGATTAGGATCCCAATCTCTGAAGAGTCATATGTTGTGGCTCGAGGAGAACGGGGTAGTGGGTGTATTCCTCTGATTTCCATGATGAAAGCTAGAAAGTCGCTGTATAAAGGCTGTGAGTCTTACCTAGCTTATGTTGTTGATGCCAAATTAGAAAAGATATCCATTTCTGATGTTCCGGTTGTGTCTGAATATCCGGAAGTGTTTCCTGATGAATTACCTGGCATACCACCGGTTAGGGAAGTTGAATATCAGATTGATCTTGTTCCCGGCTCCTCGCCTGTAGCTAAAGCTCCCTATAGATTAGCTCCTTCTGAAATACGTGAAATGATGAACCAGATACAGGAGTTATTGGATAAAGGGTTTATTAGACCTAGTTCTTCTCCTTGGGGTGCACCGGTTTTGTTTGTTAAAAAGAAAGATGGGTCTTTTAGAATGTGCATTGATTATTGGGAGTTAAATAAAAGAATAGTAAAGAATAAATATCCTCTGCCTCGAATAGACGATTTGTTTGATCAGTTGCAAGGATCTTCATTTTATTCTAAAATTGACTTGAGATCAGGCTATCATCAAGTTCGTGTTCGTGAACAGGATATTCCTAAAACTGCTTTCCGCACCAGGTATGGTCATTTTGAATTCCTGGTTATGCCTTTTGGTTTGACTAATGCTCCAGCGGTTTTTATGGATTTGATGAACCGTGTTTGTCGGCCTTTTCTCGATAAATTTGTTATTGTGTTTATCGACGATATTCTGGTATATTCTAATTTAGGCGATATCACGTATAAACAACTTTTTACATAGTAACATAAATCTTTTAAACATGATTTCACCAAGTATTTCTATAGTTGACTCTTTTATTTTACATGTTTTTCAGGAAACCGTTAGTAATTTGTGGATTGAGGCCACGTTTACCTTTATTAAAGTTGCTGTCATGAAATCTGCTTTTGCTTTATCTTTTGGATGTATTTGAATGCGTGATCTTGTATTTTGTGTTGTAAACGTATGTAAATGCTTTGTAATCTCTAGTAGTACCAATGTTACATCTCGTGTTTTCACTTTAGCTGAGTGTGACATTTCAATATAAAAAAAGTCAGTATTGTAAATGTGTGATATGATATTAATTAAATGTTTATTATTTTTATATTTATATATTAAATGAAAGGAGACAATGATAATTTGCGATCATTAAACGTTAAGTGAGTAAGAAAATGGTGTAAGTACTTTATAATGCTGTATGTATAGATGTATTAAGTTTTTTTTAGCAAATAAACGTATAGATTATCACATAAATTAATAAAATAATTATTTCTTAGGAAAAAGGTTTTGTTCGGATCAATCCGACCCATAATGAAAAAGGTACCCGTCACCATTTTGCTAAAGGTTAACGCAAACTCAGTTTCCCAACAACCTTCGGGCCCCACCTCCTTCCCCACTGCAACTAATCGGCGCCAATTTCCATTCCACAACCGTCGTGAAAACCTTAACGGAATGACGATCAACGACGATCAGTCAAAGAGTTGCGTGGTTCTCGGCGGCAGAAGCTTCATTGGAAGACATCTCGTTGTGAGGTTATTAACACTCGGTAATTGGGTCGTTCGGGTTGCCGATTCCACCCAGTCTCTTCAACTCGATCCTTCTGAGTCTAACTTTGACTCGCCTCTTAAACGCGCTATCTCTACTGGCCGTGCTTCTTACGCTCGCGTTGATTTTTGTCACAAAACTACAATCGTTAATGGTGCATTTCCACTTATTTAATTTTAATTTATTTGTTATTATATGCAATTCTGCTTATTTATGTTATCTATAAATTGTTACTATTATTATTATGCTTAGTTATGATGAATAACTTAAACTAAATTCAGTAGTGAGTGTGAAGATATTGGAAGTAGTTTATTAATAGTTGTAGTTAATGTAGCAAGCAGCATGAGAAACAACAGATTACAATTTATGTAACTAACTACCTGGTGGCAGTCAATTATATGAAATCATAGGTAAATACTAGTGGTGGCGCTACATGTTTCTATATAATTATATTGCTGATGGAATATGATGAGCGATTTTCTAATCTACTAGGTGTTGAGGAAAAACTGGTGAATAAGGTGTATATGTATATGATATGGCTTATTTTGTATACTCGTTACTTTCAGAACTTGTTAGAAACACTAGTTTAAGCCCCTTGTGGCCTTGTGAAACACGGGCTTTGTAATCAACACTTGGAACAGTTTTATTTGTAGACCTCTTGTGAGGTTCTTTGCAAAGGGTTATCATTTAGAACAATCTTGATCATAGAGATGTTGTACATCTATCATGAAGAATGTTAAATTGCTAAATGATTATAGTCTGAGAATGTGATATTAAATAGACGTTAACTTAATGTTCCTGAAATCTCGTCTACACAGTTTAGTCGAGTGAGAATTGAATAAAGTATTTGGCATTATTTATGGGTGTAAAAATAGTAAGAAACTATCATCATAAAGGTAAGTCAGTTCATTAACAGATAAGGACAGTTTATGTCTGAAGCATAAGTAGAAAAACGAATGGGTTGGGTCATGGGTCGAAACAACTTTGGGTTGAAACAGGTTGCAGGTTGCAGGTTGCAGGTTGCTAGTTTATAGGAAACTATATTTTATGAACAGGGATTAAAATGAAATAGACACATGCTTAACTAGACATAGTCAAACTGAAATTAAGGACGTGTAGCATTTTTGCCCAGGAATTAAATGAAATAGACATATAAATCTCATTTCCTTGCAAAATAAGGACTAACTTTTGCTTGAGAGAAGTTTTAAAATTCTTATGCATAATAAAGTATAAATAGCCTAAAAGTTTTGGAGTTTGTGTGAAGTGTTGGGTGGGATTTTACTTTCATGGTGAGCTAAATTTGTTTTTTTCTACCAAACTCTTGAAGTGAAGAAAAGGCGAATTGCATGGGAAGGCGAACCTAGTCGACTTTACTGTAAAAAGGAAACGGGAAAGCAACCAATAACCTTACCAATAAAATTCAGATTACAAACTGAAAGCTTACAATTTATACTGAACAGAGTGGGGAACCATGGACCAGATCCATGTCTTCAGTTGAACTCTTTAAGGAGAGAACTTTTAACATTATATCTTGCATAGTTTTGCAAAAAGGATTTGGAAAACTCATTCACTGACTAAGAACATTGTTTCAACAACATTTTTTAACATCATGGATGAATCATAGCAACATAGCAAAAAATAAACGTAAATGACATAGGTGCCAACTACAAACAGAATACTTACAAGAAGTGGGGAAATATAATTAACATTTAGTGGTGTCGTCCTCGTAGTGACACGTTCTCAATCACGCAGCTTATGATTAAATATTTCGGATAAAGAGTGTCCAAGCAGACCATCAAACGTGGCGAAAATTAGATAAAGTTTTTAATTCTAGTTCCACCAGCAATTTTAGCATACAGAGTAGAGAAGATAGTCAAGATTATAACCTACAGGGAGAAGTAAATCTGTCACCTTAAACCGTCGTCGAAGAGGCTAACCACGACATGAAGCAAATAGCACATCTAGCAACTTGCCTCGTACCTACATATATAGACGAGCCAGCTGAAATGGCCTTAACGTATTGAATGACAACTGGCTGAAGTGTCGGATCTACTAATAACTTCATGGTTAAACATCAAATGTGCATCAGTGAACCTGAAGTGTCGTGTTTTTAAGTCGAATTTGAATTTCTCGTATAGGACAGTTGGTATTCTTCTTATGCGGATCTTGATAATTAAATCTGCAAATGAAGAATTTAACTACAGAATATTATTTTCTCTTAATGTTCGGATGGCCTTTCTTGTCATCAACAGAATATATACTCTTTTATTGGAAACCTCCTGGTACTTATAGATTCCCTCCTTCAAAATTGGGATATTGGTTCTGATTTGGGTATAACTTTGCCTGTATACCCTGAATCGGTTCACCATTTTTCATTACTGTAACAGATTTGTGTAACTCTTAGAAGTCTTTACTTCCATGATAAGACCGGATTTATTATTATTTATTTATTATTATCAGGAGATAAGTATTAGTAGTAACTGTATATTAGGAAAGTCTATTTTAGTATCTGATTAGCATATTTCATTATTTAATTAGGGGAGTATTAGGCTTAGGATGTTATTAGTATAAAGAGAGTCTTAAGGTTGTAATTCTTTCTATGCTGAATATGAATTGGTGATTTGATATCATTAGGAGAGTTGGTTTACCTCTCAAAAGTAAACCGTAGAGAGCCGATCGAGCTCTCGAAAATCGGTTAATCTATCTTTAATATTCATTTATTCACTTATCATTCGTTTGCATTCTATTATCAAGTTGGTTCGTATCAGTCCACATTTTCACCTTCCTCTGTTCATGGGTGATGCACAACTCTTAGAACTACATAAAACCACAATGGACCTTCTTTCTCTCTATTGTATACTTCTGTTTCTAGATGTCTTTATAACTGAAGTTTCAGGACACCACAATAAATGATTTCACAAATACGTTTTTGTTTGCAGCAATTGAAGGTTCAGAAGTCGTATTTTATGTAGATGATATTGATTTTTGCAATCAAAATTTCTCTGCGGGTTACGCAATAATTGTTCAAGGTCAATCATCACTTCACCTAACATTATGCTGTGTTCTAATTAAAAACTATTCTAATGTTGGTATTTTGATTATAAAAATCTTATGTTATTTAGGTGCAAAAAATGTCATCAATGCTTGTCGCCAATGCAAAGTTAAGCGACTAATATATAACAGTACTGCCGATGTTGTGCTTGATAATTCACATGATATATGCAGTGGAAATGAGACACTATTATACTCTTCAAAAGTATGTGGTCATCTGCAATGTTTATGTCTTCTATTATTATGATTATTATTATTATTGTGATTATTATTATTATTATTATTATTATTATTATTATTATTATTATTATTATTATTATTATTGTTATTATTATTATTATTATTATTATTATTATTATTCTTATTATTATTATTATTTCTGTATGAAGAATATACTCTACCATCCAATTTAAATGGCATAATTCTTTGGTGCCACACAGTTTAAGGATTTGTATAGTGAACTAAAGGCTCAAGCAGAGGCATATGTTTTGCTTGCTAATGACATCGATGGGCTCCTTACATGTGCTCTTCGCCCTAGCAATGTTTTCGGACCTGGAGACAAAGTTCTCTTGCCATCTCTTATTGAAGTTGCAAAATCTGGTTGGGCAAAGGTTTGAAAACTACATTAATATTTAGTTAAATGCATTGTTTTTTCTTTCCTATTTATTGGTTATATTTTTAACCATTGATGGAATGAAATATACAAGCGCTGTGTATGCTCTTATTAGTCAGCATGTCACCAGATTACGTTAAAACCATTGGGATCTTATAGTTTAAACTGTGATTGCATTCAAGTGCTGTGTATGCTCTTATTCACGTTCTTTGAATGTAAATGTCTTCTTGTTTATTCATTATATTAGTAATAGACTCTCTCATTACAGTTCATTATAGGAAGTGATCGGAGCGTTTCCGACTTCACTTACGTGGAAAATGCCGCTCATGCCCTTATTTGTGCTGAAGGTGCTTTGACTCATCACATGCCCACTGTATCTGGAAAGGTATCATTGAATCTTCCTTTTCATTTTTTCTTTCGTTTTCATTGAGACCAATGCCTAAATGGTCAGGTCCAATATATTGTAGGTATTCTTCATCACAAATTTTGAGCCAACAAGATCTTGGGAATTTGCTTTATGTATGCTGGAGGGCTTAGGTTATTACAGGTGATTTCTTGTTTTTAACTGTCAAAAGAGGAAACACTTCATTTGTTGCTTATGGCTTAGGTGCTCACAATACAATATATATGCTGAATAGTTAACATGAGGAATACAACTGGTGTTATTCTTGTTGGCCTTGTTCGTTTGATACTACGTGAGTTGTATTTGTTATTCAGATGTTATGGTACATATCTTAATGAGTAGTAAGCCTCTAAATTAAGTTCTGTGCTACGTGCGGATTTGGTTGAATACTTACTATCTTGATTTCATAAGTGGCTTCCATATATTACATATGGCAAGAAAGAAACAGGAGGTTGTTTGAGCATCGCGTGAAATCAAAAGATCAGTTGTGTGCTCAAATATATGAGGTGGTTCGGTTAAAGCTCTTGTGCTTTCGATTCAAACCAACAACTCAGGTCCAATGGATGTGAAGATATGGAAAATCTCAAGCCAAAATGTAGACACGAATATGTAAATGGGCGAGCTGGAGGTTCGGAGAATGGTTTCCTGGTGCAGAAATTCTGTTTTGGCTCGGTGCAATGCTGATGTCCTCAATTTAATAAACATGGGTTGATCGTTTGGAGGCCTCATGTTTTTGGGGAATTTTAGTTTTCATTGTTTTGTTTAGAGTTATGTCATGTCATTTTGATAGGTGCTATAGCACATTTGTGTTGTAATTGTTTTTTTACTTAAAAAGTTGGCTGGGTTATAATGTCCTTCTGTCCACAAAAATAAGATAGCTCTAGAATTTCATCTAACAGTATCATCACTTAGAGGATGACAATGATGAGCCTAAAGATTAGTTTCTTTAGACTGAAATGCAAAAATGTCCCAGAAGAGCCGGTTTATTTAATTTATGTTTTCGTTTGAGCTCTTTTAAACTTGTAGAACATGGTTTTTGAAGCTTGCTCCTTGTATATGACTGCAGGCCTTTCATCAAACTTCCTGCTGTTGTTTCCCAGTTGATTGTTTTTCTCATAAAATGGATACATTCAAATATGAACTCCAGAGACCTTAAGAATGTGTCGGTTCAGAATATAGTACAATTAATGTCACGCACGAGAACTTATAACTGCTCTGCAGCTGAACGGCATATTAAATACTCACCATTCATCTCACTAAATGTACGTTTTATAGGCTCAACTTTTATAAAAATTTGTTACTCTTTTCATAGAGATGTTAGAATGATATGAGTTTTAATTCGCTCATCGATTGCTGAATTTACAGGACGGTATTACATTGACAGTCAAATCATTCACTCATTTGGCAAAGGATTTGCCATCTACAAGACTCGGAGACTTAATTGAACAATCAAAAATAGAGGAACTTCTAGGGAATGGGGAAGGTAAGGATCGTGCCCATATCACCATCATTACTATCTATGAGGTAGCGTGAGTGTCTGTCATGTAGACGCGTTGTGACTTGTTTTGCTGATCAAGCTTTCACTATGTATATGGGGTATCTATGTGTGTGTTTACACTGCTTCTAGAATGAAAAAGTGCACAAACTCAAACCTGGTATGGATCTTGAGACTAACTCAACAACGTTAGTCTATTTGTAGTATTCCTTGTTGGGTTTTCATCCAAATGTAAAGAGTCAACAGTCTTGAAATATATAAATTAGTCCAAAAGAAGCATGATAATTGAGCTTGTATATCTTCCTTGGTAAAAGGAGTGTCACTTCAAACAGGCTATCACTTTTCACATGCTATCTGAGTACATAATATATATTTCTCAAATCAAACTGATAGTTTAACTTGTTCTGTTATATTGTGGATGCAGTTTCGGAAATTTTATTGTGGAGAGATGAGAGGAGATCATTCTTCTGCTTTCTTGGAGTGGCTTTTCTGTATTACTGGTTTTGTGAACGTGAAAGAAGGATTATCTCCTCTACCGCTCAGCTTCTGCTATTCATCATAGCCATGCTTTTTGGATATGCTAGACTATCACCTCAAGTTAGATTGTCATCTAAAGTGTAAGCATAACACCTAAACCTTTCCTGAACCAAAGCATTAAGTTTATTTGCTTGTTATTCGGTTTAATATCTGAGTGTGTTCCTCACACTGTAGTTCAATCTCGAGGACATTACCGTGTTTTGAGGTATCAGAAATGTCTATGAGGAGTCCCGTTAGAACCATAGCAAGCATATGGAATGGAGTTGTTCATTTAGCTAAATCACTGGCAGAAGGAAACGATTGGAGTTTGTTTTTCAAGGTATCACCAATCTAAATTTCCATCTTTGTAATAATCAGCCATGAAAAAATTATCAAGCTAAATTTGTAATGTGCAGATCATTGTTGTTACTAGCTACATAATGACTTCGATTTTGGCACACATGATTCTCTATTTTGATATTCTTAAAGTCAATAAGTCGAGGACTCCTTGAACTGAAATTACTTATTAAGTGCAGACATTGAGGATAAATTTTGCCATATATTAAACTATGTATACAGTCATAAATTGCACAAGTCAGGGGATGAACAAAGTATCAAGCTCTGTGAATATCCATAAATTTTACATCACCCATCCTATCTTTTAATCTAATTCCAAGTCTTTTGGTTGGAAATCATTCCTTGATACTTTATTTATATGCATCTTTAACAAGTGCCCTACCCCTGCAGATAGTAATCTCGATCCTTTTTTTCAAGTTGCTCGTGGTGAACAACTTCCCCACGTCAATCGGAGTAGGTATGAATTTTTCGTGTTTCTTCTCCTGCTTCATCTTAGGGTCTTAGCCTTGAAACAACTCCTTCTGTTAACTCACCTTTGACCAGAAGGTCATCGATGTAATTCGCCCAGAAAATTGAAACATACTAAGACTTCCCTCTGAATAAACCTTGGCGCACCGTGGTCAACATACAGTCACACCACTGTCCATAGGTGGCAAGATAGCCGTTTTAGTTAAAACAGGTCATTTTTTGTACAGTCGTAACAGCTGATCGGGTCTGGTTGACCCTTCATATTTCAAAGATATTTATGAATTGTTGATGCATTAATTATGTTCTAAAAACAATATATTTAGAACAATAATCAGTATCCTTAAAAATGATTTAGGAGGATGTTTTCATAAAATAGACTTTGGCCGACTTACAATCCGTTTGACCCATTTGACCCCTTCCCTTTTTAGCTGATTTTATTCAACCCATTTGAGATTAAAGACCAACCCAAATCAACCCATTCACAAGTAACTAGGTCGAAATTCCGACCTCTAACTGTGGTCTATTTATGTTTATTTCCATCTGAATAATTTCACTATATTATTCATTTGACTTTTACTTCAACTTCTGATGCAGGAATGTCCTTTTCATTTGTTTTCTTCTTTGTTTATGAACAATATGATGTGGAAATCGATGGACTAGTTGGGACCACATTTGAGATCTTGAGGCAATGTGTCATATGCATCACAAGTCGTCTACCCATGCCAACACCATCTCCTCTATGTATCAACAACACTAAACCTACAAAATCAAAGGATCAGAGATAAGTGTAGGGGTATCTGATTTGCAGGCAGTTAGGCTATATAGCATATTTATATATGACAATTTTCTTGAACTTACAGTCCAACATCACAATATAGTAGAGAAGGCTAACCCTTTTTGAGAGTTCATACTCGAGAGTAATATACAAATTCCATTAAATCATGTCCATGTCCATGACAATGAGAATTTCAACTCCTGAAAAGCATACAAGAAACAAAAAGAAAAGGCCTATGTCACAAGTGACTACACTCATGGTTTAATAAGTTTGTAGCACTACTAATTATTGAAGCAGCCCTTTCTTTTCGCGTAGGGGGCTCCAACACATATGTCCACCGAGACTTTTCTAGCTTTTCATCGTGTAAATGATGAATTATTATGTCACAACTGAGATTTACAGGGTTTGTTGGTAATTGGTACATTATGAAACTGGACTTGTCATTAAATGGTAATAGGTATGTGAAACAAGCAACTCCTTGAGCGTTAGAGGCAGCAACTATAATCCATCTCTTGAATATATTAATTTTAGTTAGTTTATTGCTAATGTTTTAGGTCGGAAAAAAAAAAAAAAAAAACCAGAATATGTCTTGCTCAAATGAAAATAAAATCATGTAATATGTATTTTAGATATATAAAACATCATAAATCATATTAGTATAAGGTTCAAATAAGATGCGAGTATTATGGTTATATGGTACCATGAACTTGGCTAATAAAGTCATTGTAATAGTGTTTATAGTGTGTGCACTAAGGTACCTTGAACTTGAAAGGTTAAACTGATGTTGGGAGTGACCGTTCTAATATACTTGTTGGAATTAATCACTATAACAACGTGTAAGCCAATCATATACGCATGAAACATAAAAGGCTTAACACATGATATTTCTTGAATACTTCTTTTTTTATGACATTGTATAAGACACTTGTGGACAACTTAACTTTTATTAAAAAATACTCTAGTTTAGTATCCATCACTATAACAATTTAGCTAATAGGATCAATCGTTTAAGTGTCCCGGTGTAAGGGCGTCGTAGTAAGTAATAGGCGTCGTAATTTACACTATGAAACACTTCTGTCAGTGTCCCATAAAATTTTTAATACGACACCAATGGCCTCTTAAGAAATGTAAAAATAGGATGCTTTTAATGTTTTAAATTCTAATAAATTCTTACATAATACTAGGTACTAAGACATACAAATGCCCTACAAAGTGTATAACAGGATGAAATTGAACTTTGCATTAATACTCGTATGAAGACCAAGAAAAATGTCCTGATACAAAGATTTTTTATTACCATTTTACCTTACGTCACCTGAAAGTATCTAAAACAATAGCTATGTTTCACATTAACACTTATTTATCTATAATACCATACAATCATAATCCAAATTACTTTCAACCATAAGGGAAATCAAGAAACAATATCATCACTTCAAATGAAGTATGTATTTATTTGCTTTACATTGTTCATCGATATCCAAACAAATTAATATACAAAAACAAGTCTGAATATCTAAATCACATATTACACAAAATACGTAAAACTACCGGATGAGCTGAAGCTTCCTTCCAAGTTAATTAAACTTTTGATCCATCAAAATATAAATATAAAGAATTTAATTAACATATTTTCACTATGTCTTACTAATTGAATCATGTCACACTAAAAAGTATAGGGAAAATGAATAGCGGATCTAGGAGATCAATCTAACCCTGGCAAATAAAAAAAGACTCGGTGAAAATCATTAAGTACATATTGCATGTGTTTGTATTTTAATTGCTAAAAGAGGACCATGAGTTTTGGATATTAAAGATGCTCCAGTAATAACAAAACAATTAGACTACTCAATATAGTCGTATATTGGGATGCAACGGCTAAGTGAGAAGAGAGCGGAAAAAAGTGAAGAGGTAGGATTTAAATTAGGGCATAAAAAACTAAAAATCAATTTCAAATTTAAAGTCGATTTCCTTAAAATAAGTAGAAATCAACTAGAATTTGTAGTTGTAGTCATTACTTCGACTAAAGCAATCACGCTTCTTACCTGATGTATACTAAAGACCATAGTATGCCATCTGGCTTATCTGAATTTTCAAGTTTCATAGCCTCCTCATTATGTAAAAAATGACAAAAATATTTAACAAATGATTTGTGGATTCCAGTCATATTATCTCTCTTTGATCAGCAGGAATGGACTTTGATATGGTTTTCATTCATTAATTTGGAGCATCCACAATACTTTTTGTATTCACCTAGGTTATTGACTGCCAAATCACTATCATATCATTCACCAACATAACCTTTTTTCTAAACACTTAACCCCCTCCAATACTATATACCAATATATAAGTACCACTCAATTTTAATGTAAAATTCCAATTCCTTTAAATGTAAATTTATTTATATATATATATTTTTTAAACTATGATTGATATAAATTTCATGACATATAGTCAAGCACCAAAATATAGTTTAACAAAAACCATAAAACATCATAAGTTTTATCATTTTTTTAGTGTTACCAATCAACATCACAACCATAGTTAAGAGATAATTTATTATAAAAGCTAAATCCATACTAGTCTCCAAAAGTCCTCAACTAATCTCTACCCTTCTATTTATCGGTTCCAGAACCTGAGTACATAGAAATTTCAAAACAACCAACATGTAAGACCTAAAGCCTCGTGAGATACATGGGTTTAGACCCAGCAAGATATAAAAATTTTGAAAATACATTATAAGAAACATATAAACTGAAACTTTCATAAAAGCACTATCCTTCTCATAAACATCAAACTACAGACCTCTCAGTAGAAAAATTTCCCCGTTTCCGGGTTAACTTAGGTAAAACATCTACGGGCCTCCTCGTAGTAAACTCCCGCGATCCGGGTTAACTTAGATAAGCTGCCAAGATAGTTGGAAGTCCTCCAATCCTATCAAGGTTATGGTCTCCCGCATTTCCGGGTTAACGTATCTATAGACATCTACCTTACGCAGGGAGGTACCCCAGTAGAGTCTCATGGTCTTCCCCATTTATGGGTTAACTAGTCCGGACAAAGAAAACAATGAATGCATTCATGCCATAAAAATCAAATCTCAATTTATAAACAACTTAACCAAATCAATCGAACTCAACTAGCATGCTTTGTACTTTCATAACAATAACTCATAGCAATGCACATAAAACCATTAGAAATATTAGATCAAATAATTTTCAATACTAACATAGGTTGATATGAACATACGACTACAATGGAAACATTTTTTTGCTATGCACCCATTTGAAAATCCACATATACTCACCTTAATTAGTTAGAGAGGTCAAACTAAGTTTCCACAATATACTTTCTCTTCACTTGCTCCTCCGCTCTTTCGATACCGGTGGAAATAGATTCCATTCATTCACATTAAGAAAGGTACTAAGACTATGAATTCACAAGGGTCTCATCTTTTATGCGTTGTTAGGCTTATGTACAACTTTACTTGCAGCCATGTTTTACCCTTCTTATACTCAAAATCATCAATTCATATCTAAATACGAATTATAGGTCTTTCTCTTACCTTTCCAGGGCTTATTTTTACAAATTCTTTGAATATTTTTCTCAAATTTCTATGAATATTATACTACAGTAACAACATGTTGTCATTGTGAAGTACAACAACTAAAAATTCGAATTTTTACCCATCCTAAGGTTGAAATTAGTTTACAATGTCTAAATACAAAACACAAGAGATATAAATATCTTTCATATGCTACTGGATTCACCCCTAAATGATATTTTTTTTTGATTTGATATGAATTTTCTCGTACACGGCTAGAAATGTTGTTAATCGATGCTTAAACATGCTCAATTTACTATCATAAATCTTTTATTCACACATGCAAGCTTCTTGTTGAAATTAGGGTTTTTGAAATGTGTTCAAAATCAAAAAATTCAACCATAGAAAGAGTGGATATGAGCTATTACCTTGAATTCTTGGGTTGGATAGCAAAAGCCATTTGTTTTTGCCTTTCATTTTCCCTAAAAATTAACTTCACACAATGGGTTCACCAAGAACACACACACTTAAACTCTAGGGAGAGTTTTGGGGTGAAAAATGAGAAGAAAAGTGAGTGTTTGGCTATTTATATTCGTGGTCAAACATGGTCAACCCGGAGTCAACTTAGTCAATATTTTGGACTGCACTAAAAATGATTCGGCAACCAACTTTAAACCACTATAACTTCTTCATACAACCTCCGTTTTGGACGATCTTATATCCCTGAAAACCTTGAAGCATGGGCTACAACTTTCATGCTTTACTTTTGGTCTGAAACTTAATGGATCATGAATTATAGGGCTGCAAACAGAGGGGGTTGTACACAATTTTTCTTTTGACATCATCCGAAATGAAGCTGCAGTAAATTTCAAACCACCATAACTCTCTCATACGACATCCGTTTTGGATGAATCTTATATCCCTGGAAAGCTTGAGACATGTACAACAACTATCGGGTTTAACATTTGGTTTAAATCCCTATGGATCACAAGTTGTAGAGCTGCGAACAGAGGGGGCTGCACAACATTTCTAAACTTCTACAAATGCCCTTATCATTCATTTGCATAATTAAACACCATGAATTACTAAAACTATTAACTAATATATTAGACCGAATTCAGGATGTTACATTTAATTAGCCGCATATATTTATATTTCAAAATAGTTATATATTTACTACGTAGTATGATTTATGATTAAGAAGTTAAAAAGTTTGTTACTAATTTAATATATCATAAATAATAAGTTTGATAATATAGAACATTGTTGTAACATAAAACATAACGTTACATAAACAAAACTTCATATTGCTAAACTTGTATGTATACGAATTTTTAATAAGCTTTATTAATGTTAATACAATTATTATTTTAGTCAGTTATATTGCATAAAGATTATTTCAATAAAAGAAAATGACTTTTAAATAATCACTCTCAGTATTTACTCGGAGCAATGCAAATATTCGAGTTGTTTGAAAACTTATCTACGTACACCCTCCATGGTTACCCCATTCGTAACCCTATCACTGTCATGTGGAGGTGAATGGCACCAATCAATTCGATAGAAGGCATTAAGCGAGAAGAGAGTCTTTCACCCTTGCAAACACCCACTACTATTATGAATACTCTTAAGATGAACTTATTAAATAGTGCACATGTCAAAAATGTTAATGGCAGAAGGGTGAGTGGTGACTCACCTATAAACTCATGAGCGATTCTCTAAAATGTCGTAATAAATATTACTTCTCTTACAAAACTACCCCTCGATAAAAAGATGTATGTCCGGTAACATTTAACCCCACCGAGACATTCTTAAACTCTTCTCCTCAATTCTCCCTTCCAATTTTCCTCCAAAAACACTCGCAACAAAACGTCAATCAAACCCTAAAATTCTCCAATTCAATTCCATCAAACATCAAATAATGAGACCTCCGTTCAAATCAAATAACAATATATCCTTCTCCAATACATCATTATCATCAGAATCGATGGTTAACAACAATCTATGGGTTGGTAATTTATCCGCCGACGTTACAGATTCAGATTTACGGAATTTATTCGAAAAACACGGTGCCGTTGATAGCGTTACGTGTTATCCTACTCGGAGTTACGCTTTTGTGAATATGAGAAAACCTGAAGATGCTAAAAGAGCGAAAGATTCACTTCAAGGCATTGTGTTACGTGGTGGATCCTTGAAGATTGATTTTGCCAAACTGGTTTGTATCACCTTAATTAGGTTTTTGTTTGTGAAGAGTTGTTGTTATTCGTATGAATTCTGTTTTTGTATATATATTTTTGTTGATATTTATATAGAAATAGTTTATACATAACCATTAACATTGTGTGGATCGTCAATAACGCTTTAAATTGGACGCTAATATATTACGTATCTATCTATATATATAATATGTAGAGTATGGATCGAATAAGAACACTTCAAAGATAAGAACGCTTTAAATTTGCACTTATAGTCTGACAAAATTATTGGATTCACATTCGTACATCTCAAATATGCAAAAAAAGATGAATGCACATTTCTATAAATGTATACAGTTTGAGAAAAAAGATTGATGAACATTTATACATTTTTCAACTAAAATCGTGCATCAATCGTTTTTTCGATTTTTATGCATTCATAAGAGTGTGAATCTATTTTTCTCCACTTATTTGAGATGTATGAATGTGAATCTACTGATTTGTGGGATACATATGCAGATATGAAGTGTTCTTACTCGTTTTAAGGGGTTCATATTGGAACACTACCATGTATATATGTATTAATTAGCTTAATTATAGATATATACTAGTTTATTAGCATTGTGCGAATCGTATAACACTTAAAATTGGACGCTAGTATGTGAATTATATCTCAATGTTAAGAGAATTCATCTAGGGCTATCGGAACTTAAATATATGTATACATATTAATTGGCATAACAATTAGCATGGTGACTGGACGCTAATATTTGAATTTTATCTCAATGTTAACAGAACTTACTTAGGGCTATTGGAACTTAAATATCTATTTTTTATAAAAAAAACTAAAATTTGATTTGAAGGTTTTTATTAGGTTAAATGCATCCAAGCATTGATAAAATAACCAATGGTGGACTGCCGAATAACATTTTGTCACTAATTCTGGTGACTGATGCAAACAATTCAATTGGGTATAGATAAACTAGCAGCCTTTTTGGCTTTCAGATATACTTGATTTTAGTGTAGACAAAGGAAGAACATGATTTTGACCTTACCGTGATATTGTACCCTGGAAATTAGCGTTGATGGGTTTCAAGTCGTCATTAAGTTCAAAGAAGTAAGCGACGATTTCTAAAAAGATTCTGCTAAGCTAAAGGAGCCGTTTTCAATTAATATGAAAGGTTTATCCAATAATGGAGCCATAGTTTCAACATCGTGATTCATTGTAGATCTCTGACCTGAATTAAGGCTCGCATAACTAAAAGTTTAACTTGTAACTCATACATTGCTTAAGTTGAGTACATAATCAATACTTTACTAACAATTCGTTGCTAAAGCCAAAAGTAGCTTCGATTTATAAGCTACACTAAATCGTAGGTGGTGAACATCTGTTTTCTTTTTAAAGTCAATTGGCGTATACAAATTAAGTTCTGTTTTTGAGCTTTGATGAAAAGATCAGCCAAAAAGTTAGTCTTTAGAAGGTGTCATACAGATATTATGTTGTGGATAATATCTGAGCTAAGTCTCTATGAAAAACAAGTGTTAAATATAATGTGTAATCATTTTCAAGCTCTTTGTCATATCACATGGGGTCGTGGAGAACTTCAATTTTGTCTACCTCTTATCAAGCCAGTTATCTTGATCAACGACAGTCATCTCTGTCCATAGCATGTTATTACGGCTGCTCAGTAGGACACTTATAACCTAAGGTAGGCTTTTTAGTTTCCAATAGTCTTTGATTAACCAATAATTTATAAGTAAACTGTTTTTAAAATTATGTCAGCAGGATTAAATGGTCTAGATGGGGTATTAATTGGCCCTAACCTTGTAACTTGATAAATAAATTGTGTCAACTGGTATTTTATAGCCATATACAAAATTTGATTCAGCTCAATGAATGAAATTTTTTCACTCAAACAACATTAAGCTTCCATCTTTTTCACTCAGTTGCTTTTAGCCTAATTTAAAACAATCGAACATTCTTACACATGTGAATACAAAGTAGGTGACTGATTTGTGTTTTAATGCCATAGGCGATACACATTAAAAAGTTGGGGCATTAGAAATCATTTACAGCCTTATACTCTGTTGACTAGGGTCTGGAATTGTGGAAGAAATTGCAAGTCTCTACTTGACATTTACTCTCAATTGAGTTGTGGTCATCATTTCAATTGTCTCAACTTGGAACTTTTTTTTTGACCCTTTGTATAATTGTACCCATCAAAGCACAAAACTAGTCATTCGGAAAAGTATATTTCTCAAAATAATATAGCATCAAACTTGCACTTTTGTTTGTCCCCATAGACTAGAATTAGGCCGTAAAGAAAATAATAATAAATTAATAAAATTATCGTTTTATGTATTAAGATAAAGCGGTTAATGTGTCTGTGCCGATCTTGCTTTGCTAGAAGATTATACGACTATGTAGCTCTGCCTAACGAATACTGATTAAGGAATTTTGTTCATAATGTAATGTGAGAATGGATTGTTTTTATTAATACTAGGTCACGTTCACTCAACTCTCAATAAAGTGAAAATTAGAACTGTGGAATCCTTTTATTATCAGCAAATGATTTTCTATATTGTTATACGAATGTGATGAAGTGACAAAGCAGCAGCCAATGTGTAATAATAACACTTCGACTGTTTGTTATTAGTTGGTTCAGGTTCCAGTGAACTGCGCCTTTGTTTGTATGATTACCCTTCTGCTTGACACTGATAATTCTTATTTTTAAAATTTTACTTTAAGAATTGTCTTTGTTCTTGTATACTCATGTAGGCCACCACATTCATAGATATGGTTCTCCACTGATCACCATAAATTTCAAAAACAAATTTTGTATTGTATAACAAAACAATTAAGATTGGATACAAGAAGTTGGACTTTGTCAATCTTATTGGGAATGACTGAGTTGGGAGAAAGAGAAATATTGGACCCTGTTTGTCTGCCAAAAAAATAAAATAAACACTGCTAAAGGTCAGATGAACCAAGTGTTATAGTTTTAGGCCTAGTTCATGTGTGTGATTTATCAGTTAATGCATAGATATTAACATGGGTTTGGGCATTCGAATCCAGTATGCATATTCATATTCATATAAAACAATGTGTGTGGTATGTTCCACTCACCCTATATGCTGATTTATAACCTTAGAATGCATGGTTGACCTTTACCTCTTACGACGATTATGATGCCAGTCTTTAGTAGTGCATTTAGAGGTGTACTATATCTATTGTAATTTGGTGGCCAACCCTTTGCCATATTAAGATATCTTTATTTATAAGTAATAAATAATAATGCATTAGTTAAATACAAACCCTTGCAAGAGCTGAGATGTTAATTGGTTTAGTTAGCATTAATACCTGTTGCAAGAGTTGCTTTACTTTATTATTTTGATAGTGTGTTTGCTGGATCTTAAATCATAGGTATACATTTTGCTGCGTTTTGTCAAAATGTTTAGGACTTATTAGAGGGTAATATGTACTCCCCTTATGATAAAGCCATTCAATATCCATTAATGCTGGAGGGAAGTTAGTTGGTTTTTCTTTCTTTGATAAAGCTATGTTCGAGCACCTCTGCTGTAAATTTTTGATGTGCTATTCTTTTGGTATATAAAGTTAAGTTGTGAAATCTCCCACTTGAAAGGTTTTATGGTCTAGAACTTCTGAACTTGTTTGTATGAATTGTATATGAAGAGTTCGATTCTAGCAGGTGATTTTGTCTGTTGTTTTTATTGCTTTCTTGTATCCTTTGGGCAGTCCCCTCAGTGTAATTTTGTTAAATTAGTGCTGTACACCACTTGCTTTTACTTTTGTTTGTAACATCTCTAGTGTTATATGAATGTAGTGATCAAAACATTCGTTTAAGTTTTGTGTAGGCTTATGTGTGTGTGTGTGTAAAGTGGTGTTTTATGAAATGTTCATAGTGACCACACGAAGGACTATTTGTACACAAGTCAAGAAAATAGTAATTTTCTTGAATGCGATAACAAACATTGTTAGAGGCAGTCTTTCTCATGCTGATCCATTGCGGTTTTTTTCCAGTTTGAGAGGAACGTGGATTCTAAGGATAATTATCTAATGCCATCTACTCTTTTATAAAATACCATGTATAACTTGTACACTATGGCTTCATGATGACTTCTGATCTGGTAGCTGTTTTTGCGTAATGTTTTTTTAGTGCAAAGTAATAATATATCTAAGTACTTGTTGAAACTGTATTATGTAATTATGATGCCATATCCTATGAACAACGTAAGTTGAATGACAACAGCCCCAGGAATCTCGAGAAAAACTGAACAAGAAACAATAAGCAAATAAGGCATACAACTTAAACAGAGGGATAGAAGTGATTTCATGAACAAATTAAAGACAAACAAGTAGAGAGAACCAAAAACAGAACTTAAATCCTTTGGTTCAGATAATGGTAGTGTAAATGTCTTTTATTAGTTCTCTTGATCAATGAAATGATGAAATATGATTGTCTTTATAGCTTTCAGGGTCACCTTCATGTGTGTTATTAGGTCTCAGTCTACTCCTTGTTTTGTTGACAGGCTAGACCCTGCAAGAGTCTGTGGGTTAGTGGCATCAGCATTTCCACATCCAGAGAAGATCTGGAAAAAGAATTTTTAAATTTTGGTAAAATTGAGGATTTCAAATTCCTTAGGGATAAGAATACAGCATACGTTGATTATGCAAGACTAGAGGATGCATCAAAGGCCCTTAAAATAATGCATGGAAAGTATAGAGGTGGAAGTATGCTTCGTGTGGATTATCTAAGATCGCAGTCAAAAAGAGTAAGCCATTAAGTTTGAGATTCAACCATTTAAAGTTAATGTACATGTAAAGCATATAAGGAAGTTTATTCTGTTTAACTTCATTCATATAACAGGAACAGGGTCCTGATTTTCGTGACGCGAAGGAAGGTCAACATGTCAGAAATATGGTACCACTTGACACACCTTGGTTACCACCAGATGCTGTTAAGAATTTTTCTGATCATTCATATCATGGTCCCACAAAACAACAGGTTATAAACTAGTTTTAATTAAGCCCTCTTCGCTTAGTTTTCTATAAATAATTTTTCTAGCGTTCATACCACTATATTCTCATGCTGTCAATGAAGTTTATAGAAAGATACACTACCATTTACTTAATTTTCATTCTTGTGTCTTTTTTTTAAGAAACTGAGCCACATAGTACACATGTAATCAGCTTGTAGCAGGTCTTGCACAACATTAGTGATGTCTAAAGATCGCAAGAGGTTGGATGGATGATGGGTCAGAAGGGGTTCAGGTTGGAACAAGTCAATTTTAGATGAGTCGAAATGGCATGGATTGGGTTGGGTTGGTCGGCAACTACTTTTTTGCTATTCTAATTTTCTTCTATAAATATAAAACGGAGGAGGTTTTCCTTGTTCAGGTTACTAGGGAAGGGTGAGTATTTTTACTCTGATGTATGCGGCCTAACCGGGGTATCACCATGACCGTTTCCGACCCTTTCCCTGGCCACTCCAAGATGTACGCAGTGAGGTTTGAACTTGAGACCTCTTGTGAAGATATCAGGACGCCAACCACTAGGCCATCTATAAAATCTATAAATATCTAATGCGTTAATTACGTTCGTATAATATTGTCACAACAATTGTCTAAATTGTTTAGTAGAACAACTTAAACAAATTGTATGCATTTTGTTCTTCTGTCCGTTTCAACCTAGTAATGGCACCATTCTAATCGTTCTGGTCTTATTGCAGCATTTTGTGCCCTTAGAAGGTCAAAAAGGAAATGGAGAGCCAAGTAATGTTTTGGTTATATCATATCCTCCCGTTGTTCATGTAGATGAACAGATGTTGCACAATGCCATGATTTTATTTGGTGAGATTGACAATATCAGAAGTTTTCCATCAAGACAGTTTTCACTTGTTGAGTTTAGAAGTGTGGAAGAGGCACAACTTGCTAAGGATGGGCTGCAGGGCCGTCTTTTCAATGATCCCAGAATATCAATTATGTTTTCAACCAACAATAATGCATCAAACAAAGATGCTACTCCTCATGCGATCTTTAATGAACCCTCAACCCTGTCACCACAATTGGATGTATATGGTCACCCTGTAATTTCATATAGTTCGCATGGACGTGCACAGCATTATGGTGGAGGAGGACCTGATATTCCGATCAGGCCTTTGGTTCCTCCAGATAGTTTTGATCCTCTACTTCAAGATGTAAATCCACCGACCAGGCCTTCACCTGGGACATGGGATGGTTTTGATGCAAACCAACTGCATAGGGAGCCCAAAAGGTTGAGAACGGATGGTAATATACCCTTGAGAGATAGGAAAGATCAGGGGGTGTTGGGCCCCAATCCTGGATACAGTGGAAGATTCCCTACCCGAGGTACTGACATGAGTCGGCCCAGTTCTGACTATATATGGCGGGGTGTTATTGCTAAGGGTGGAACTACTGTCTGTCATGCCCGTGGTGTTCCTATCCGGGAATGGATTGGATATGATATGTATGTCAATTTCCTACATCTCATATATGATTCTCGTTTGAGTAGAATTACTAAGCTACTGTATTGAATGGAGGTGGCAGGATGGACTGGTGGGTTGGGTTGGGTAACGGGTCAAAGCAGGTGGATCAGATGGGTTGATCCGCAAATGCTCCTTTGATCATTTTTTATATTTTGTATCTACTTAATACATCAATCGTGATAATAATAACTATATAACTGCAAAAATAGTGTATGTCTTTGAATAATACGATTTAGTAAAAAAAATTGAAAGTAGACTTGGGGCGGCTTTCAACCTGTTCAACCCATTACCCGTTTAGCTAATTTTTTGAGTTGACCTGGATTACTGCAATATGTGTGTTTTCCTTGTTACTAACATCTTAGCGTTTGTGATTTTGACCCTGCAGCCCTGAAGTTGTTAATTGCTCAGCTAGAACAGGATTGGATATGTTGGCCAAACACTATACTGATGCTGTTGGTTTTGATATCGTTTTCTTCTTGCCTGATAGTGAAGAAGATTTTGCTTCCTATACAGAATTCGTACGTTACTTAGGTGACAGAAACCGAGCTGGGGTTGCTAAATTTGATGATGGAACCACTTTGTTCTTGGTCCCACCTTCTGAATTCCTATCCAAAGTTTTGAATGTTTCTGGACCCGAACGTCTGTATGGAGTTGTTCTAAAGTTCCCCCAACTCACCTCTACTAGCACATCAGCGGGCCCGTTATTAACCCAACCTCAATATATTGATAAGCAGCAGGTTCCTTCTCAAAACGAGTACAATATTATGCCCAGTGGGGAGAAGGTGTTGCAAATCAATCATAGTGGGGTCCCACATGATAACTTAAAGTCAAATCTAAAGTCAACAGGTCCTCCAACTCGTAACCCCATGGCTCCCCCTCTCCCTCCCTCAGCCCATCCATCAGCTATCTCAACATCTACCCCTCAAACTGGACTTTCTTTGACACCGGAACTTATTGCAACTCTGGCTTCTTTGGCTAACAGAAAGCTTAATGGTCAGCAACCACCAGGTGCACCAACAGGGGCACCTGTGGTGGGGCCTGTATCAACCTCTGTGGCACCTAATGAGAGACCACTTAGGCCATGGGAATATGAACCCGAACCATCTAACTTTAGTGGACGTGTAATACAACAAGCTGATAACACATTTCATGGTCAATCACAAATCCTACCCCAGCATCAGGGTTATCAGTCCAACATGGTCAATGACTCTCACTTGACCACTACCAACTTCCCTCCTATTGAAGACTATTCTTTTAGTATGCCACAACGTGAGGCGATATCATCTATGGCAAATTCAACATCTCAAACTTCCCAAAGCAGTCATTTTGCGGGTCCCATGCAGCCCAGCCAGCAATATATACCCAATTACTCGCAGGACCCGCACCCCACCTATGGGAACCCAGGTCTGCAGCTCCCCGAGATGCAGCAGCTTCAGTCAGCATTATATGATGTGGGTCAGCCAGCGTCTGATTTTGATGCTAATAAAAACGAGCGATATCAGTCAACACTGCAATTTGCTACAAATCTTTTGCTCCAAATACATCAGCAGCCACCAGGTACTCAACCAGGGCAAGGGGCTGGAAGTCACCAAGGTGGTTCCCTTCATTGAGGTATTACCGAGCCCACATTTTTATAATTATAAAATGAAAATAAGCTTTTCTATTATTAGTTTACTTAGAGAAGGTAATATTTTATTGATTCGTTCATTAAGAGATCGTGGTTATAGCTTTGTCTGTTTTCCTCCATGTATTACCTTCGTCTGTGCAAATATGTTTTATGGATATAGTTATATAAAGTAGGTTCGCAGATGGCCCTCCGGTTAATTTACTGATGGGTGTATGAACCGTTACCATTTAACCATATCACAAATTAGAGGTGGCAAGATGGCTTGTAGTGCAGTTGGGTAGCAGGTCAAAAGATTCAAAAGGGATCAGGTTGAAACAGGTCAGAGTAGGCAAACAGTCTGGGTCAAGTAACAATGGTTAAAAATATTTCATGATCTTTCATGCTAAAACATGGTAACAAAAACAAATAATAACATATAATCCTTGAATTTAAGTATTCAGGAGGTTTTGTGCATAAAAGTAGACTTAAAATGACTTTCAATTCGTTTGACCTGTTCCCATTTGTAGCTGATATTTTGGTTTGCCCGCTTGAGATAAAACAAAATGCATATTAACTGTTAAAGATATATGGGTCAACAACGCTATCTGTGCTCTTTCTGTTTTCGTATGTATTATCTTCCTCTGTGCATTCTAACACCGGTTACTTTCGAAATAGATTTGTTTGCCATTCATGACAGTCGTTTAATCAAATAACGGTAGCTTTATAGTTCAACTCTTGGGGGTTAATTAATTATACTCGGTGCACCCTGGGTGAATGCTTGCTTCATGTAGCCTGTAGGGCAGAATTAGCGTACTCGGAGCTTTTATATTCATCACCTATTTACCTTGTGTACATCAAAGCATATGTCTAATGATGCATGCTTATGGAAAAACTAGAATTATGAACTTCAGAATGTTAAGTTTGTTAGACGGTAAGAGTCATATCCACGATTAAGCGTTTCTAACTCATTTGTTGTTTAGGGGCTAGGACTAGTTTGTTAGTCTATTTTTTATTATAAATATTCAAATCGAGGACTCTCATTATCTGAAACTTTTTATATTTATATTGCTTTAGAGCAAATGCAGTTGTTATCAGTGTGTGCCTAATCAGCATTTGGACTTCTCATTTCAATATAATGCATCAAACTCGTGTCTGTTACAACACTGTGAAAGTGCGGCTTAACAGTTTCTAAAAAGACAAGGACGTGTGTGTGCGCGTGCACTCAATACATACATATATATACATATATATATTCGGGGAGGGATCAAGAAGGAAGCAAAAAAATTAGGGAATGAGGGAAACAAATCTCAACCATTGATTTCATCGTAAATGAATGTTGTTAACATTCATTTGTGATGAATGTTAATCAAAATTTAACATTCATCACAAATGAATGTTAAAAACGTTTTTTTCAAAAAAATTAAGGGCTAAGATTTGCTTCCCTCCTTCCCCAAAATTTGGAGCTTCCCTATGGATCCTTCCCCTATATATATTCATAATCCCCTTTTGACATAAGTGTTTCTTAACCTTGCAAGTCTTCTATGTAAATCGTTCTGTGGATAAAGTGAAGTAGCGTATTGTATTTATATACAAAATGATGGTACTCGTCAAAGAAGCACCTCCTTTCGGATTAACAAAGACAAACTTGACATCTCATAATAGATGATATCATCCATCTAGTTTAGAAAAATGCCTTAATTTGTAAATGGGAAAATGAAAAATGTTTTACTTATAGAATCGACAATAATTCTGTTACAATTTTGTTCATGAGACGGAGTAGTATTTAAAGGTCAATAATGAGAGTCCTCGACAATAATTCTGTTACAATTCTGTTACAATTTTACTTGAGATGCATATTTGAATCTTACCCGTATTGCTATGTTCTATCAAAGGTCAATAATTATCCGTCCAGATTATCTAACACGGAGTAGTATTTAAAGAGGAATGATGTGTTCCTATCAACAAGATAGTCAAAAGTAAAGGTATTGATGAGGAGTGAAAAATAATAAACTTTGTTTGTATAAAATTCTTTGGTTAGGGGAGATAATTAGGATAACCTGTTAGGATGACAAATCAATTTATGTATTTAAGTAACTGGCTATCTACAAGCTAAATTACGTTCATTTACGCTCCTTCGATTTTAAACCGCCAAAGCAAACATATTACATACCCTTATAATCACTTAATGTACTGATATAAGTATGCAGTATTTGTAACCAACTTTTCTTTCTCTAGTCTTCTTGCTTTAAACTACATCTGCAAAGTCTTCTTCATACCAATCACAAATTTTGGTTTGAATGTCTCATAATATGTATCGTTGCACCACAAATGCTAAGACTAATTTACCTTGTTCACGGCCATCTAAAAATAATGAGATTTACTGTGTGTTTCACAAAGTCTTTGATTACTATGGGATTCTCCAATGGTCAAGTATTTCATTGTATCGAACGAACATGCCAGATTGTCGAGTACGAAAGATTCTATACCATTATTCTGCCAACAATTGACAGTGTAGTCTCTGATAAGTAACTTGATTCTGTACTTAATGTGGAGTTGTAGGGCAAAATCGGACTTGAACATTTCGTTTTGATGCAGTCTCGTGTGTGACATAACTTCATTTGGTTAAGGCCCTTTCGGATGAGGTAAAGGATACTGTTTCGTTGCAGAGTCGGCTTAATTGGAAGATGGTGGATCCGTATTTCTTCTCTTTCTCGGAACTTGACTGTCTACCAACATCTTCGATGCAACTTTCTTTTTAAGTAAATTGTCATGAACTTAGCGAAGTTTATGAATTTAAGAAAATTTTGAGCTTTTCATAATTGAAGGTTGATACCATACTTTCAGTTTTCTTTCCATCTTTTTTGGAGCTTGGTCTACCAATTATATCAAATTTGACGCCTGTTTCTATTTGCTGAGTAATTTGTCTAAGAATTATTGTTTCCATTGCATATGAACAGTGGGAAGGGGAAGAATACTTTTCGCGAAAACGCACACATATTTTGAACGGTTTAAGTAGAAGTTACTTTAACAAAATTGTCATCAAGGTGGTTAAAAAAGGTCTAGAGGTACACGTAAAGTTCTAAGAACTTGCACGATTTGGTTAAAATAGTTGATGTGTGGATTGTGGCATGAAATATTTTTGTTTTATTATAATTATATATATATAATATGGGGAGAAATTAAGAGGGAAGCAAAAAAATTAGGAAAGGGGGGAAACAAATCTCAACCATTGATTTCATAATAAATGAATGTTGTTAACATTCATTTGTAATAAATGTTAATCAAAATTTAACATTCATCACAAATGAATGTAAAAAACGTTTTTTTATGAAAAAATCAAGGGTTAAGATTTGTTTCCCTACTTCTCTAAAATTTGGAACTTTCTTGTGAATCATTCCCCTATATAATATAATATAATATAATATAATGTCGAGTTGATATGGGAGTAAAATACTTGCATGGTCATTATGAAACTAAACTGATTTAATAGGAAATGAATTTGTTAAACTAATAAACTGAGTATACATGGTGTACGTAGTATTAGGAATAAGATGATTCTTTGTGGAGTCAAATTACTATTTTCATTTTATGGTTTTATAGTATGCACAGTCTATATAAATGAGTAAATGTACAGATTTGCTTTAAAATATTAGACCAAAATGTTATGATTTTAGTAACCAAACCATACGAGTACTTAATGAACATGTTGTAAGGTCTAATAAGGTCATCTCAAAACACACTAGTGACATGATATGAGAAAGAGATATAAGTATCATTATTAGAAGTTCTTATTTATTAGAAAAGTAGCACATCAGTGAGCATAAAACATTTTAAGACTAATAAGAATAGTTAGTCAAATAGCCATTAATATATATATCCTGATAATTCTTGTAGTCCGTTGAAGGGGTTAAGAGTTGAAATTTTAGACTCGATACTTGTTAAAGTACGGATCTCTAAGTTTATTATTAAGATTTCTTGTATTCACAATAAATGTTTGTACGGATTCTCATCTCACTTATAAGATGTCATTTAATTTATTGTCTAAACTCTTTTTTTTTTTAAATCATATTTTTAATTGGTATTACGTGATCATATATTGCGTACTACGTATATTGGATTCTCCACATTATTGGCATACCTATTGACTTATTTGGATGACCTTGTTGATTTGGATTTATTGTCATTGTTTGCAATTTGCTATTGGTCTAGGATTTGTGACTCTTGATTCGTTGTTAGTACTTTGTTGTTAGATTTTTATCGTCATAGGCCATTTGTTTTTTTAGCGACTTTTATTTTACTCTGGGTGTACGAGCTATTTACTACCTATGGGGGTTCCATAGGGACGTCATTGTGGCACTGATGGCGTCACACTATCAGTGGCAGTGTGATTTGTCTACGGCGTCCACTCTTTGTGGTGTGTTAAGGGATTTTTAGGAGGCATATTGGTTAACCATAGTTTTGTTTTGTGTTTGACTGTGGATGGAGGTATAGTGCCCAACGTCTCATTCACCTGTGTGGCTACATTAGATCTGCAGGTTCATGTACAGTTAGATTTAGTTTTAGAAGCTCGGTTTGTCGTACCCCTTTGGAATCTTTGTTTCATTGTTTTGACCTAATGATATATCTTTTGCTATTGTGCTCATTATAAATATCTTTCGGTTGTACTGCTTTATTATGTATCCGCATATTGAGCTTTTGGCTCAGCCGCATTTTCTTTCCATGCACAGGTGATCGAGTGGCAAGAGGAAGGATTCGCAAGCAAGGACCCGAGCAGCAAGAGAAGTTAGTTCTAGTTTGGTTTTAGATTATTAGTCATTATTCCGATCAGTTTACTTTTGGAGACTTTGTTAAGATTTCGTTATTAAAGAAGTTACTTTATAAATTTTGCTCTTTTGTATATTATTTATGTGACATCCGATTCTTGCCTTTAAAAATGGGATGTTATAGTTATGGTTTGTAATACCTTAGACAAATCTCACATCGGCCGTGGACATGGGAGATCTTGGGCTTATAAGGTAAATCTCATCTTTACCAAACACAACGTGTTTTGAGGCTACAAGCACCACAGATCCCGTGAGAACTCTGTAGTTAAGCGTGCTCGAGCGGGAGTAGTACTAGGATGGGTTACCTCCTGGAAAGTGCTCATGTGGTCACCAAGAAAAAGTCGTGCGCCTGCGGGCAAAGCAGATAATATTGTGATCGTGGTGAGGCGTGATGTTACAAAGCCCAAATTCGATACCCTTACCATCCCATAAGAAGCAAGCTACTTTTAAAACATATATTAAGGTGCAAGATATATATTGAAATGCATTATAAATGATAGTAAATTATTTATTTTTCTTTTTATTAATTGAATAACCTCTTTAAAAGAAGTAATTGATGATTTAGAAACATTTCTAACACGTATGTTTGTGTTATATTGACAGTTGATGCGTCACTTTTTTAGATGACATCGCATTTAAATCTTTTGAAAAAAGCGTACACATTTGTATACCAATCGCAATAGGCACACTCACACACAACATACTCACATGCAATTTGGATACATACACCTTGTGCAAGTCATGTTCTAGAGTCAAGGACTCAAGGTTGTCACTGAATTGATGCATTGTATGTGCAAAAACGTGTGTATAAATGGTAGCAATATTTGTGCTTTTGCATTTGGTAGAGAAGACAATCAAGTTGGATGGACAATACAATGAAGTGGTAATGTTATATGTTATTGTAACAGTTGATTTTCTCTTTCTTGAAGGAAGTGTGTCATTGTGATCTATTTATCTTATCTACATTATTAAATAATGAATAACGTTAGCAAAACTATAATTTTAAGTGCAGTCATCACACACCACTAGTGATTGTGTATGAATTATAAAGTTCAAATATTATAAGCACGTGTGTTGTTATATTGATACTAAACCTATAAAATAAAATGAGAAAATATCATCATTTTTAATTCAAACTATTAGAAGTCTCAATTTTGTTAAAAATAAAAATTGTTAGTATTTTTATTTTAATTCTATTTAAAAATTTCAACAACCACCTACATCTATATAATTAACATATAAATTTCAACAACCACCTACATCTATATACATATGAGAATTATAATATTGTTTACTATCTTAATATTATATATATTATTATTATTTAATAGTTCTCCACACTTATACACATATATCAATTTTATTTGTTATAAAGTAAGCATTTTGAAGGTTTATACGTTACGTCATTGACATAATTTATAGTAAATATAAGTTTACGCAGTCACAACTTCAAAATATTTATATAATTATACCTAAATTAAATTATATATTTATACTCATCATTATCAAAATATTCAAGTTAAATTAGATAATTATATAGTTCTCCAAACATGCTTTTAAATTATTGTACATTATGCACTAAACACTTGTATTTTGAGGAAATATGTAATTATCCAACTTAAGTTGGATCTATATGCAATTCTCCCTAAAAATAAATAGCTAAATAAAGAAATATACTTTTATAATACTTAGTTATTATTATTTATTATTAGTAGTATTATTTGTAGATGATTAATTTCTTTTACTTCAAATCCTATATTTTTAAATTTCTATTACTGAATAATCAAATAAATTATTATTATTATAATATTACTTCAAATTTTATTCATTATGTTTCTACCAATCAAACACATAACATATTTTGATATCTAAATATTTCAATTATTTTATAATTCACTTTCGATAGATTTCGATTCCTTTGATTTCAATCCCTTTATATTTTAATTTGTTTAAAAATATATGCTACGAAACAAATATCTTTTAAATGTGTCTTTTCTCATTAAAGTATGAGTTTTTTTTAAAGTATTGGAGTACCAATAGGATTGTGTCATTTGATACAAAACCTAATTTCCCCCACTTTTTTAAAATTGAATATCTCAAAAACGGTAAGTCAAAAAATAATAAAAATTACACCATAATAATCGTCATTTTTTTCTCTTCGATTTAAGATCCCTCAAGGTATACTTTCGACGAATTTTGTTTTTTATTTTCATTTTTTGTGGGTTAATACATGTGTTATGATGGACTAACAAAAGTGTTATCCGCGGCTATTACATGTGTTATCAACGACTATCACATGTGTTACAATCGATAGTCGGTGCTAACACATGTGTTATTTGTTTATAACACATGTGTTACTAATTTTCAAAACCTACCAAAAAATGAAAAAAAAAAAATTCATCGAAAGTATGTCATGTGGGATTTTAAATCGAAGAGGAGAAAACGTTGATTTTTATGGTGCAATTTTTATAATTTTTTGACTAACGGTTTTTGAGATATTTAATTTTTAAGAATGTGATGGTTTTATTTTTTTTTTATCAAGATCAACGGTTGAGATTTGTATTCCCATCATTTCAAAAAATCTCATAGTTGAATAAACTTTTATCTATCATTTTATGTTTTAATGAATGAACTTAAAAAGAACCTTCAAACTGAAAGAAGATGGAAAAGAATGCAATTGTAAATCGTAATTGTTTTCTTAAGAAAATATACAAGTATATTTAAGAAAACAATTTATAATTACTTAAAAAAATAATGACTTATAAACTTTTTACTATAGCAATATTATAAAAACATGTGACTAAATATAGATAGAGAAAAGATAGGAAAGACAAAAGTGAATGTAATACTGTAGCTCCATTTTAATCGACGCATATAATTTGTAAGAAGATTATTTTTGTAACACGGCAGAATTGTGATTTGTATGTCTAGTGATTTTATTTGTACCACAATGTTTAATATTGATTAATTTTATTTCAATTTCTCGAAATATTCCGCGTTTAAAACCATTGGACTCCCATGTGACCAAACATTACCGAAAAGCTTCAATCTTTTCTGTTGCCTCTTATCAAATTTCGGTTTTTCCAGAGAGATCTGTAATACCCATCACCTCAAAGTAACAATTTTTCCCTTTTTCTGTTTTTATATTTATTTTTGATTGTCAATTCATCCCACTTATTTCTTTGCTGTAATGTTGTTAATTGTTATTCATTTCATTAACTTTTTTAGATCTCTGCTTGTTTTCGTGTAAAATTAATCAGTATTCTTGTTCTTATTTCGACTGTTGTAATTCTGAACTTACCAACTATTATCTTTGTAATTTGTGGAAATTGTTTCTTATAATTAGTTTTCTTGTTTTTGCATTAGGGTTTCAATTTGAAGTTGAAGCGAGAAATTAGGCTACTTTTTTAATTTGGGTATTTGTCTAAATGGAGAAAGATAAGTCCCCAAACCTTAATGGAAATTCACTTCCTCCATCTGGTAGACATTTAGGAAGTAATTTTAGTGTTAAAGTGGAGCCATTAGGGTCAACCACATTGCCCCCTATTGGACCCGGGACTAGTGAACCCGGTCGATTTGCTATGACTCCTGATTCGGGTCGTTTCAGTCATGATGTTAGCAGAATGCCTGATAACCCACCAAGGAATATGGGCCATCGACGGGCTCATTCGGAGATTTTGACTCTACCTGATGATATTAGCTTCGATAGTGATCTTGGTGTAGTGGGTGGTTTTGAAGGGCCGTCATTTTCTGATGAGACTGAGGAAGATCTGTTTTCGATGTATCTTGATATGGATAAGTTCAATTCTTCATCAGCCACGTCTACTTTTCAGGCTGGTGAACCTTATTCAGTCCAAGTTTCAGCGGGTTTCCCACCTGGCCCTCATAAGTTTGGCCCGGGACCGAGTGAGAGACCTAGAGTTAGGCATCAGCATAGTCAGTCCATGGATGGGTCTACGACAATCAAGCCGGAAATGTTGGAAGAGACTTCGGTGTCTGATGCTAAGAAAGCTATGTCTGCTGCCAAGATTGCTGAGCTTGCTCTTGTTGACCCGAAGAGGGCGAAAAGGTACATTCCGAATTAAACTAAATTTGACGATTTTTTCTTTTATTGATGATTTTTTTAAGGAGAATGAGTTTCTATTTGCAAAATCGTCTTGTATAATTGCAAAAATCTGAAAGGTATGTACTTAGCTGGTAATTGAGGTGGCAAAATGGGCTGTCGTGTGGCTTCAGTAGTGAGTCAAAATAAATTCTTGGTACGGGGTTAAATGGGTTGGGTTGGATGACCCAAAACACCCCATGCCCATAATTTTTAAAGATTGCACATTTAGTTGAATAATAATTAATAATTAAATTTATATCACTTCAATAATACTTTACTTTTTTGAATACAATGATTTCAGAAGATTCATAACTTTTTTTTCGTTTCACCTATTTGGTTTTTTTAGCTATATATATGGTTTTACTCGTTTGAGCCTGTTAGAGAACATAGATAAAACATATTCTGAATTGACCTATTCGTAAGTAAGTTGGTCAAAATTGTCGCATCTGGCTGGAAGTGTTGTTGTCTATATCATTAATTTGAAATAGTATTGTTGAAATTGTATCGTAATATAATCTCAAATTTGTACTTATTTAAACTTTTGAGGTTTAGATTTCGTCTTGTTATATCTCGATTTTGGTATGTTAGCTTTTATTTTGCTTCATGTAATGTTTAGTAGGAAAGACCTTGTACGCTCATGTGTTTGACACATCATGTATTGTCTGTCTCTACTCTCCAGACTACCACCAACAATAGAATATTAGGATGTGCTAACAAAGTGCGAAACTTGTAATGGTTTTGACTTTTGAGATGAATATTTGTTAATAATATTTTCTGTTAGCTTATGGTGTCATCTAGGATATTCTGTTTGTACGATGAATATATTTACCATTTAAGATAGTAATGAGCCTCATGATGGGACAAAGATGATAGATTGTATTGCATCTATAAAACATAAGATACACAATTTGAGATAGTTGTATTATCATTGAGTTTAGTATTAACAATGTAGTAGAAGTTTTATATCTCCACTGTTGAGGATTGTTCATGCTCAAGTATTATGTCTACTCCATTTCACTGAGTATGCTGTTTTAAACTATTATGTATACTCCATTTTTGTGGGTCCCAGTTTTATCTCATCTCACATCATACAGATGACACCCACAAAATGGAAACATGATATACGGTCAGATTACACTTTTTGCTCTAGAAAAGCTACAAAGTGAATTTATGTACAATGAAAGGCTTTTTCTATTACTGTCGTCTAATGAATTGTAACATTCCTGTTTTGATAGTGCATTTTGACTTGCTTTCTGTATATCTTTACTAAGATTTTCAGATTCTCCATTTTTAAATTTAGGATCTTGGCCAATAGGCAGTCTGCTGCAAGGTCAAAGGAAAGAAAGATGAGATACATTGCAGAGCTTGAGAGGAAAGTTCAGACACTGCAAACAGAAGCAACATCATTGTCTGCTCAGCTCACTCTTTTACAGGTTTGTCGACTCTTCCTCAGTGCTGTGACTAGGATCAAGTTCGGGTGATCTACTTGACCATCAATAGGTGGCAAATTTGACCCATATACATGCAAATAGGTGGGATTTATGTATCATCTATAATGGGTCAAATAGGTTAAGCTAAATGATTTGACTTGAAATTAAATGTATGTCCTGGGTTGAAAGTCATCAGAAAGCAAGAATTTAGATGCATGAAACCTCTTTCTACAGATGTATAAAAAAATTATTCACTATTGTTGTAGAAATATAGTTTATGTAATCATATTTAACACATTAACTATTTTTATGTTCAAAAAAGAACAAAAGAAGTGTTTATTGGTTTGGTTGGTCCCTTTTAACTTATACTAGAAGTCACGTGTTACTTGACCCACCTGTTTTGCAACCCTTACGATCATTGCTTGTTTCGTTGAGTAGCATATCTTCACTCTTGAATTGGTTACACTGTTTCTAGAATGAGTGGCTTGAAATGATAAATTCTATGTTCTTGAAGAATATTTCTTTTGATTTTTTTTACCAGAGAGATACAAGTGGCCTGACAGCTGAAAACAGTGAATTAAGGCTGCGTTTGCAAACAATGGAGCAACAGGTTCACTTACAAGATGGTAAGGTTTTGGCAAATTATTTTGAGGTTTCTCTTTCCATGTCTCTCCACTCATTATGTGCAATTGAGTATCATAGTATCATACACACGGATCACCCCCTTCCCCAAAAAAGTAAAATAATTTAAGAGAAAATAAAATAAAAGTTGCCCCTGCTTTGATGTTCTGTGGTGACCTAGAAATAGTTATGGCCTTATGGGATTAGAGATACTAAGCTGATTAACTATGCGAAATGACCAAACTGAACTATATTCTATAATAAATGATAATGTGCTTCCTGACAGGAAGACCTGACAAAATATAGAAAAAATTCATCTGAAGACCATCCTTTCTCTTTTGCATGGGTTTATATCAACCTTAGCGCTGAAGTAACCCTTCACATAATCTAAAATATTGATCCCTATATCTTCACATAATCTGATCTTTCATCAAAATTGAACATAACTAAAGCAACAGGTTTCTCTTTTAGATGTTCAATTTTGATGAAAGATCTAGTTAGACTAGAGGTGTAAGCTTTAAAGTTTTATTTGGAGTCACGTTCAAGATGGGTTTATCCCATGATGTTCTCATAATTCAAATTGATAAATCATGAAACCCAACATTCAATATTAACAAATTTAGAAATCTCTTTTAATTAAACTGAGAAACGAAAAGAGATCCCACTTTTATTAAGCATCTGGAATTCTTATGCTAGTGATAAAATGAATACTGCTGAGAAACATGATGACATGTGGATAAAGGTATTGACATCCTTACATTTTAATGTATGTCTATTATCAAAGTAGATAGCTAAAGGACAAAAGAAGCTACTGTAACCTCAAACCAATTTTTAATGTTAATATTAAGGATTAAAATCATACAGTAATTTATTTCTTTCAACTTGTATTCAAGCCAAAATTACTGTTTAGTATTAATAGTATCGAGTAAACTTATGTCCCGGGCTGGTTATAATCTGTATTTTAGTTGTTTAATAATAAGCTATTGCAAGAGATATGCTGGACTGTGGTATACGGACTCTAGGTATTAACTTTTTTTCCTTCTTATATATTTGTGTATAGGCAGCACTTTATGCAAGAGCTTGTTTATAATTGGCTAGTTTATAGATCTATTATTCCAAATAGTTATGTGATGTGATGTGATGTGAATTGTGTTATTATAATTTACGACCTGCATTGTTACACCCATTAGTCTTACCACTTATCTATACACGATTTAGGTTATGTCCTTATTGACCACAATATGAGATCAAGTAAGCTGGTCAAAGTTGACTTGTTTCATCACCTGTTGACATTGATTGGGATTGTATGTGATTCAGATACGGGATTAGCAAATCCTTTAATATAGATCTTGGCCGATGATAAACTATGAATCCTTTTTTGTCATTAGTTTATGCCATGTGAAACTCTTGATTTTTTGAAAAGGATGATGATTGCTTAAAATAGCAAGATACTTTACCTGATTTACTTAATATTACTGTACTTAAAAGTTATGAATGTCCTAAAAAGTGTTTGTATTATTGGTAAAAAAAAAGTATATTGTTATGATTTGTAAGCAAGTGCATGTACCTTACCGTTATTGATAGGTAAAGTACCTTCTATAGGTTTAGGAAAATGTGCACTATTGTGCTGCAATGTTCCTATGTCTTTTACAAGCAATCATACGATTATTTTCTTTCATCTTTTTATTTTACTTTTTTTATTTAGATTTTATTTTTATTGAAAGTGTACTAAAACAAGCTTCATTGTTTCTGTCATTGCTGCTTATAGCTTTGAATGATGCGCTCAAAGAGGAAATTCAGCATTTAAAAGCGGTTACCGGGCAGAACCTTGCTAATAGTGGACCAATGATGAACTTCCCTCCATCATTTGGGTCAAACCAGCAGCAGCAGTTTTATCCCCAAAATCAAGCCATGAATACCATGTTAACTGCTCAACAGTTTCAACAACTCCAAATTCAGTCTCATAAACAGCAGCATCAGTTTCAGCAGCAACACCTCCACCAACTTCAACAGCAGCAGCAGCAACTTCATCACCAGCAGGAACAGCATATGTCTCAAAGTGGTGATATAAAAACAAGAAGCTCGATGAGCCTTAAGGAGCATGGTTCGGATCTCAACCCACATGGGTCCAAGGATTGAGTAGATAAAGTTTGATTGGTTAGTCATTGTGCAAAATCTTTGGTTAAGATGTGGTGTCATTTGCATCAGCAGATAGAATAGTTTTTTGTTTATATGCATCTTATAAGACTTCCAGTTTAGGTTGTTTAATTTAGATTAAGTTGAAGCTTCTTACATGGGTATGTGTCTATTATATATATTTTAGAGTTTTCTGTTGGTAGTTGAATTATAAAAGGCGGTATTCATTGTGACCGAAGTACTTTTGCATGGCTGTTGTAATATACAACCAATTTCTCAATTTGGATAGATTTATTGTTAGTTAGCTTGGTTTGTATTTGAAGGATGATATCCCTGATACTAACCACCCATATGTTAGATGCTGCCAAGTGTAATTTTTTCACAACACCTAACATTTGGGTTGTTAATAACATGTATATCTGTGCTATCTTCCAAGTTTGAATCTTTTCACAACTAATCCCTCTTTTTAGCCTAATATAGGTGTCTGTTTTCTGCACTTAAGATTTACCCTATTTTAAACTGTGAGAATTTGATCAAGTTCAAACTTGCAGAACCATAATATTTCCCACAGTTTTGTGATCCAATTCGTTTGATTGAACTGCCATATTTTCCAACAGTTTTTTTGATTGGATTCATTTGACTGATTATGTCAATGTTAGCCCAAGTAAGAAGATACTCTTAGGTTGATGTCTAGGACACTTTCACAAGATACATTTCCATTAGCATATGAAGCTAGAAGTGCTGCATGTTATCATGATGAATCAGGTAGTTAGTATGAGCACTTGTTTTGGGCTTGCGGTGGACCTCGTTGTGCTCTTATAATGATTGGCTCCTGATGGATGACAAAATTTTCCGGTTGTCCTTCGCATGACAGAAGTGAGGGTGTGTCTTTTTTATTTTTGTTTGTACGCCTTTCTATGTTTGTTGGACAAAAACACCATGATCGAGAGTGTTGCTGATTGAGAGTGAAAATGTTAAACAAAAGGCATGAAAACAACTGAAAAGAAGAAAAGATGAACAAAATATTTGGGACAAAAATGTACAATAGATTGAAACATTTAATCAACATTTTTTATTTAAAAAAGTGGTTAAAAGAGAAGAAAATCAATAGATAGAAAATGAAGAGTCTTGTAATAAATTCAGTTCACCATACAACGTCTCTTCTTAAACGATTGCTACAAAAAAAAAAAACTGCTAGCCACCAATTTTTGTTTTTCTCTTCTGTTTTCAGTCTGAAGTTTTTCAGCCAAAAAACTTGAATTGGATTTGAGATTAATGGCATTGGAGAGAAAGTTAGATGAGATTGCTTGTTATTATTAATTTATGTATTTTATGTAAGGGTTAATAATGGTTTAATCGTTCAGGTTTTAATTTTTTAGCGTTTTAACCATTCAAGTTTTTTTCTAGCGATGTAATCTTTCAAGTTTTTTTCTAGCGATGTAATCTTTCAAGTTTTTTTCTAGCGATGTAATCTTTCAAGTTTTTTTCTACTTACTGGTTTAACCTTTCAAAAGGTTAAACCGTTAACTTTTGAAAGTTAGATAATTAAAGTAGACAAATTAATCTAAAAAGGTAAAATCATTATAAAAAAGATAAACTTAAGGATTAAACCATTAAAATTTTGAAGTATAAAAAAATAATGTCCCTGTAAAGAGTTAAACTACCGAGATTTTGAAACTTGAGGAATTAAATCGTGAAGAAAAATTCTTAAGCGGGTTACACTGAAAAAAAAGTAAAACTTTGAGGATTAAATCATTATTAACCATTATATGTGAGAGGGAAAGAATCAAGAATATATGTCAATGAATCTTTTTGACTTTCACCTTATCACGAACAAACTCAAGTTTGATCTCCTCAAGCACCAACTTAGCGACTCAGAATCACCACAGCTTATACTCTAAAGGTTTGTGTCTACTCATGTTTCATATATCATTATTATTATCATTGTTGTAAGGATTAAATTTTTTTTCTAGTACAGGGTAGTTATTATGGTAAACATATATTTTTTTACAGGTAATGTCACTAATGCTATCATTCATGTCCTGAAATGGTAGATTTGATAACTTATAGCAGAGACGGAGTAAAAAAAAAATTAGTGAGAAAGTGAAAAGAATAAGAAACATGTTACAATATATATATATATATATATATAGGGAGGGGATCAAGAGGGAAGCAAATTTCAACCCTTGATTTCATCATAAATGAATTTTAAAAATCACAGATAATTTCAAAATTTAACATTCATCACAAATGAATATTAAAAACATTTATTTATGAAAAAATCAAGGGCTAAGATTTGCTTCCCTCCTTCCCTAAGATTTGAAGCTTCCCTATGGATTTTTCCCCTGTATATATGTATATATATATATATCTATATATATTATTTTTACTTTTTTTGCCTACCGTTAGCCATAGATTGAAACTATTATACCCGATAGTACGTACAATGTTCAATGTCAATAACATACATAGATGTATTCACTTATAAGGAGCAAAAAAGTAGTTCTCTTTATCTTTTATTTTAACCATCACTAAGATGCCCTAATGGTTGGTGTCCTAATGTCCTCATAAGAGGTTTTAGGTTCAAATTTCACTATTTGCACATCTTGGGGTGCCCAGGAAAAGGGTCAGAAACGGTCACGAAAAATCCCGGTTAGACACGCATCTGAGTAAAAAGAAAAACCTTATCCGTTTTCCCGTTCTTTATATTTTATTTTATTAATGGGCAGAAAATGATATCATTAATACAGTTAAATTTTATCATTTACATACTACGACATTTTCTGACGGGCAGCTACTCGGGTTCCTTCTACATCCGCCTCCAATTGAGACTATTATTACTGTTAAATTTGCAATGTGAAAGCCAATTGAACTGTTATGAAAATGATCCGTGGTTCACTACTTGGACAATGCATTCATGTCTCCTAGACGTCACTAGGCAATTTAAACTGTAATGATCATAGTAACCGATAATTTGAAACTTCAGTGACCAAATAAGAAAAAATATACTCGTAGCATGAGTGATGTCTTCGTTTAAAAGTATGCAGCAAATATATATGACCTTAAACTTTGTTGTTATACTTGTATGTAATAACATAGTTAATGTTAAGCATCTCAGAAGGTTTTGGTTGATATATGATAATACTGTTGTCGAGCCTACGCTCTGACCAATAAACAGTTTTTAAAATACAGTTTGGAATGGCTTTTTGGTGTCGTAATGCATAATAATAGATAAGTACCTAAATAAACAATCCCAAATGCTCCTTTAATTTGATACTCCGTTGCATTGTATGATTATGTATTTGGTTGATATTATTTTGACATTTTATGCTGGGACTCGGCAGAAGCTTCTAATATTACCTGGCAGTAAAACTTGTCCATATGAGGAGAAGATGGAGGCCGTAAAACTTGTCCAAACATCTGCTTCCCTTTACTAATGAGGGAATTGACAAACCAACAGGTAGGTCCACGTATAAGGGTTATGGTTTTGAGCTTGTTAAGCTCTAATCATATAAATGGGTTCGAAAGCAGGAAAAGGTAGTTTTTTAGTCATATTAATTGTTATGTTTTATTGTGTTGTTTGCTATAGGCAAGCATGTTTAATTCTGAGTCTTTATTTGGCATTGATGACAGGTGAAACTTGAACGCTAAGAGCCTAAGATGAAAATTTGTGGTATCGAAGATCAAACTCATTAAGATTTAAGTATATTAATATTGCATGAAACTGCATTCTTTCTTGGTTTAGCATAATTTTGGTTAAGAACAAGAGCCGAATTGGAATGTCGTTAGATACTAAGGCAACTTTAGCTGTTGTTTCATCAAGTACTTGAATTTTTACTATCGTATCAACTATTAGATTATTTAATGTTAATGCTAGCTACTAACATTTGTGAAGTTTTTTAGTATGTATGCCGATGATTGCATCCACAGTAACATCATGGGTTGATTTCGGTTAAGTTTTTCCTTGGTGCTTCCATAACATATATCAATGTGTTTTTATGCAATTTCAATTAGAGGTCAACGTTCCTCTATATGCAAAGCTGAAGGATAAAGAGATAGAACCCCTCTACAAAACTGGTGATAGACTACAAGAAATCAAAGCGTATAGGTTTATTTAAGTGGGTTTGAAAGAGCCTAAACTCGATATTTCTAAAGATATTGTCTTAACATTTTTCACTATGTATCTAATATCTATACTCCCTTGTAAAGCATTTCCACTTTTTGACTTAAAAGTTGAAATTTAAAAGATCGGAAATGTCAATTTTACCTCTATTAACTCAACTAATATGTCAACTCTATTAAATTCATTATTCAATCAATAAAAATGGAAATTATATAATATCCTACACAAAACACTCATCTATCACAATTCAAAAGTCAAACATAGTTAATAACATTTAAAACTTCTTTTCAAACTTTATGTAAAAGTTAAAGTTATTTTTCCACTAATTTCTTTCAAAACACATGTTTTTTAGTCATACTAAACAAGACATCTTTGCTTATAAATTAATCAACTTTAAATTGTTAATAAATAGAAAGTCTATGAATCAAAATTCTAATTCTTACAAAATTATAAAACAATCGACTTTACATTGTTATCTGAAATGAATAATTGAATTCTAATCCCTATAAATTTATTTAAAAAAAAAGACATTATTAACAGAGTACATTGCTAATTTTATTTACACGTGACAATATTTCTTATTTGATATTTATTTACTCTCACCACATAAAGTACAAAATTATATTTTCGTTTAGTTTTCTCTTACCTTCTTTTAAACAATCCTTAAAATATGAATTGAATATATTAGTCTTGCTGTTAAAACTTTATTAACTTACAACTTCATGATGAGATATTACTTTTCTACCCTATACTTAATAACAACATTACGAAAATGCATGTATGAATATATGAGAACCAATTGATTAAATCAATAAATTAAAGAAATAAATATTTGCAAATAATCTACATGTTTTTTGTTTTTAATAAAGTAGATACATTAAATATTATAAACACATTAAAATTGACTTCACAATTGTGACAGACCAATTACATAGATATTAATTAAATGGCAAAACATGATATATTATAATAGTATAAAAAATGATATAAACAACCAAGTTAAAAAAAACTATTCATAATAACTTCATCTAAATAAGCATCACACATATATTAATTTACATCTGATGAATACAAATCAGTTTACGTACCTGTCATTTTGTAACTACATTTGAAGATATTTTGCTAATTACAATAATCAATATGGATTTTAATATTTTCTTTATTCTGGTAGACACATTTTTTTATATCATTTCACTACATGTAAATTAAACTATCTCTTATTATTGCAGATAATTATATGGTCGACGATGTGAAACCAATCTCTTCATGTGTGTTTAGATTTTGCTATTTGAAGTATAATTTTATCCTCAACTACCCTTTTATGTACTTTTTATTAATACAATATATATATAATGTACTCATATATATTGACATGTGACATTTTTTAAATGTTACATGATTTTTTGTTCAAGTATTGTTTATTATATTACTTCATATTATTTGTTTGATCTAAAACCTGCTATTTAAAATTGATTGATACCTTATTGATACTTTATTAAATATACAGTTGAATAATATTATCGTCGCCGCCGCATTGCACGGGTACTAGACTAGTTATTTATAAAGCATCTCCACATGTTGAGCCTTAACATTTTAAAAGAAACTAAAATTACTAATCTACTCCTGTCACACTAATAATTGAAAATTATTTCAAACAGGAAAGTATTTTTTTCTAATATTACTTCTTTGCGTTATGATATATTATGTGTTTTTAATTGATTGCTTTCAAATTTGGATATGGTATATAGATTACTATTTAAGGATAATATGTTATCAAAGGGAGATAGTATTCTATATTATTAAAATAGATAAATCAATTATCACTGGCACATTGTGTAGGCAACGTGCTAGTGTGTACTAATGAAAATTCACTATCTATCGTAGTTTTACATGACACCACATAGGACGGAAGGAACACATTCAAATCAATCCTAAATGAACGAACACAATATTTTTTATTTAGGTAAAAAGTTTAACGGTTAAATAGGACCTTAAGATATATATCCAACTAACTTTGCTATATATTTGCATTAAGAAAGTTAAATCTTTGTTATTGCAACAATATAGTTATGTATATATACGACATATTAAGCATTCAAAAACAGAAAAACTACAAAGACAAGAAAGTAGAAAAGGAAAGAAAGAAAAGTTTTGTTGGTCAACCCAACCTCACCCGTAATAAATGATATACAGGTATGGTTTGGGTTGTTAATCTAACACATCCAAATAACCCATGAGTTGAAATTTGTTGAACGAAGCTGGTATGTTTATAACCCACAGCAGGACCTATGTTAAGATAAAGTAGGCAAACAACGAGCAATATGTTTTCCTTTTAGGGGCGTTGCACCTAGTAGTAATGATCATCGAATTATCAGGGACATCATAAGGCCCCAATGATTATTGTATACATCCTAGGATTGCCAATAGGAAGTAGTTTTCGATCAACAATCAATTCCCTATAACATTCACAACTCTACAAAACTAACTTTAGAAGAAAAATTATAAATATTCATCTATAGGCAAAGTTGCAACTAAACAAGCAACGCCAAAGTGATACTAGTTTCCGATGAATTTGATAAATAAAAAAAATCTATCAAAAGCGCAGTTGGAAACTGTAAACTGGAAAACTATCTATTGTGAGATTGTAGCTCATTTGACTCCATCTCCTTCACATTGTCTACAATGTCTTTAATCTTCTTTGACAAAGACTGATTGTGTTCTTCAATGTGCTCGAATATCATTTCCAGGTGCCTTTTGTATGTTGCAGCTCTCCTTTTCTCGATTGCCAGCTGCTGTGAAAGTTCCCGAATTTTGTCATGTTCATTCTACAACAAAGAATGTCAGTGTCAATACTTAAGTATGATGTAATTTAGAAATGAACATTCAGCAACTAAGACATACTAAAGGTTCATACTTAGCCCTACTTTGTTCTTGATAGAGTTAAGTACTCTTTAACCTTCCAGAATTAGAAATACCTTCTGTCATTATCTCGATTACAACTGAATTTGATCATCTAATTTTACAACACTTTAGTTCCAACTGTTGGTGGTAATTGGTGATGGTAATTCCAACCGTTTAAAATGAGAACACATCAATTTAAGTTGCATTTTATTGATAAGGGGTCAAATATAGAAAATTACCTAAACATGAAATGGTTCAAAAGTCGCGTAAAATGTATCGAAATGCGTACAATGTCCTAAATCGTATTATTTCAAAGAAACTATCTTATTCTGTTAAGAAATATATGTTCTAAAATTCATATTTAATACAACAACTATTTACATGATATACAAATGGACATAAGAATGTTGGTGGCTCCACTCAATCTGACGCGACCCATTTGGATCTGAACCCCTTTTCGTCAATCACCCAACCCACCCATGTTGCTACCTCTAGCAGTAGTTGTCAGCATTACATGACCTCTAAAACTAAAACCATCTCCTGATACAACTGACAGATCATTAGCAACCTTACCAAATTTCACAATAAGTACTGTATTCATTTCCTATCACGAAATCCCCATCTATACATATATCAGAAAATGTTAATCAGAGTGATCTTTAACAAGTTATCTTGAATGTTCCTCTCAGAGATGCAGAATACAAGTAAATAAATGTTTCTGCAAAAATAATATTTGTAGTGTTCCACACGATGAAAAGTTATTAAGAGGTTTGCACACATGATACCCATTCATATCTTTTTTAAGTTGACTGAACGCCAGAACCACCGATTTTGATTTTAATCAGCTATTAATTAGTTCCTATTATGTGTCCGATGTTTTTAATCTTCTCATTAACTACTGACGTTAGATCAAGCTGTAAGAAATTCAATGTTTATCTAGTTACAGTCCGTTGGCGCACCTTAAATCAGAACATTCAGTTTTAAAATGGCTAATCAACTGTTAAAAGTTAAATATTCTCCCATGATTATCAGAAATAAAATTCAAAAATATACCACAGATGGTGCTGCTGCTATGAATACAGCGATTTCTAGAATGCTAGAATTTGTTACCTTTTTGAATCATTTAAGACTTTCTTAACTGGTTCTGGGTCATTCTTTTTTGTTACTTCTAATAAACAATATTCGATAACTTTCTATTAGAATTATAGACTTGCAATATTTATGATTGCGGTTAATGTTAACAAGATGGAACACGTCCATATAAAATCACCATGATGAATTCAAGCTAAACCTTGGTAAAGTATGGGCTTCAGTGTTTTTGGGGAATACATTGCTCAAGTCCATTTATGCCTATCATGGTTAAAAAATAGCACATGCAAGTCTGTCATGATAGGCATTTACATTTTGACCCAGCAATGACTGAAGGAGAAACTCAAGGTGTGGTTCATAATTCAAAAGATTGACATAGAGGTGGCGATTTCGACCCATTACTTAATACTTATGCATGGGTGTCAATTGAGGTAGTTTTATCTCAAATGGGTCCACAAACATTAGCTAGATAGAGTAGTCAAATGGTCAGAACTGGTCAAACAAGTTTAGAGCCCAAAGTTTACTTTTATCAGTTTATGTGTACTTCTAATCACTTAAAGTGATTCAAATTGTTATTTTTAACGATATTATATTTATAATCATATTTAGTGCATTCAATATTTATTGATAGTTGATAAGATGAACAAAAGAATTTTCAGGTGCCCTAGCAAGTACTTAGATCGACCCATTTTCACCCAACCCAGTTTTGACATGTTACCCAACCTTCCTATATTCCAACCTCTACAGTTCGATATATGCTAAGAGATAGAGGCATTCATTGAGAGATAGCTTTGAGTGTTTGACAGCACACAATGACTCACCTTCTCCCACAGGCATATATATTAATTTGAGATCTCTCAAAGAATAGACAAAATCATTTGACGATATCCACTTAATAGCAAGTTATGAGCCAACAGTATCTGAGCCACTAAAGTACCTTACGCTATTCGCGAACAGAGACTTCTCTCTGCTGCTGTAGCTGCTAGGATACTCAAATTGTCTGCTTCAGCTAACCACACGGCGTTCAGTTGCCCAAACACACGAACATACTATAGTAATGTTTAAGCGGCCTCTCCAAATACAGCACAAGGGGCCCACCGATTCATCAAAAGAAACAGAGTATCTGCTAGTGAAAGTCTCTTCCTTAATAACCATGATGAATAATCAGGAGCGGATCTAGCAGGGGGCAGCTGCCCCCTCAAGAAATCTAAAGTTACGAAAAGAAATTTCTTTTTTTAAGGTAATTAGTGACTTTAAAATTTTTGCCCCCTCAAAATGATAGAAAAGAAAAAAAAAATTGCCTCCTCGTATATAATATCCTAGTTCCGCCGAATAATATCACAAACACCATCATTCCCATATGCGGCGCTTTTAGGTATCCATTATCGGTAGTGCTTAAGAAAGAGAAATTCATACACTTAAAAAACACTACATACATCAGATTCTAAATCCCTATGTGTGTATATACACAAACACATAGTAAGTGGGCCCTTTATATATAATGTAAATATGTGATGTCCTTCTCATCTTAGAGACAAGGTTGTAAACATCGCTAGGAGGGGACTAATTGGCCAAGTCAGGGACTAATCGGATTGAATGTTGTTTTACTTATAAATAATAACTTTCAAAATTATGTGTAATTATAGAATAGAACCATAAATATAAACATAAACATACTTGTCTAGAAACATAAATATAATGGTTCAATTGTTCAATAACTTCAAGTTTGACCAAGTTTAAAATGTTGAAAAAGTTTTGACTTTGACCATTTTGAACATCTTTGACCAATTAATCCCGACTTTGACCCGTTGATCGATGTTGACTACCATTGACCGACTTTTAAGTCAGATTAAGGCTAGTCGAGTCGGAGTAGCCCTAAATCCCGATTAACCGAGGATTAATTCCGACTTTACAACCCTGTTTAGAGATCTAATACAAGGAAATCAATTTTACTAAGTCATGGCTTCTACCATATATGATGTTGAATGTGATCAAATTTATCATCTTAGAGATCTAATACAAGGAAATATATTTTACTAAGTCCAGGATTCTGTCTAACATAAGAACGGGTTCTTCCATATTTTCTTATACCAATTAACTTCAAGAAATAGATTTTAGCCCATCACATTTATCCCTTCCATTTCAGTTTAGCCAGATTATAATTCTTTCAGTTTAAAGATAGACCTACTGAATCAGTGTTATGTCAGGGGCTAACTGTGGTTATCCCTTCCATTGGCCCAAGCTATGTTGTACTTCATAGAACAAGTGGACATTGTACTTGTTCTTCTGTCATCATGTACCACCTATGTTCCAACCTGTTATTGTTCTTCCACAAACTCTTTAAAAGATTTAGTACCCCATAATATCTCTTTGTCAATTCTAATTTATATTGATTTGAAAGAAATGTTTAAAGAGTATTTGTAATCTGGCTTTACGGAACACTTTATTTTGCATCATTATATTGTGCAGCCAATATAATGAAATCCTGAAATCCACTTTGCATCAATACCAACAGAGTAACCTAGGCTGCACATCCACTTCCATCGTGTGCCAATTCAAGTGGGACTGAGTTGCCAATCTTAAGATGTTAGGGCCTCTTTTGTTATATAGGGTAAGTTTAGGAACAATCAAAGTTAAGGGTGTGACTGTAACTATTTGGAACTTCGGAAACTGCTCTTTCATGTAACTGACCACATGTTGTGTTCTTAACCATCTAACTTTATGTGATATGATACTTATATTTTACAGGAATGAGCTAACTTTTCTTTTTGAACAGTACATTTATTTTGACTTGATTGATTTTAATTATGTTTAGTTAGTTAGGCATAATTAATATTTACATTCCAACTTGAGGAGTGTCACATGGTACTTAGAATTAGTATTTACTTTTTTATTCTTTTCAATTTGTTAGTTTAGTTTATTAAGTCGAATGGCTCTTATAGTCACTTTTAGACATATTCAACACTTGAGTTGGACCCAAATATTAACCAACTTCTCTATTATGTTGAATTATGTTTATTATCATTTACAATATAAAAACGATTGCCAGGTCCACTACCAAGCTAGACTCCGATTTTGGGTCCCTTGGTATACATAATTATAGTTATAACAACCACCAAACACACATATAATTTTAGGAGTAAACTTATCAGAACTGGATATCAGAGAACCGGAATTCGTTAGTAAATGTTCGGGAACAATTCCAGATAAGAGGCCATCAATTTGAAGAAGTGAACCTCAACATGGAGTTCACATATTGCTCTCTAAGTCACAAAAATGCAGCATGCACATCCCTAATCCAGTTTTAATTTAAAATTAAAGTTATTTGCTATTTTTGAGGGATTCTTCAATTTAATACAAGGTTGGTTCTTTTGATTATCCATGTTACTTAACATATGATTTATATATAATTAAAATCCATAGTGGTCACTAGCAAGTATATGTTTGACCTACAACCCTCAACTTATAATGTAATAATGAACAGTCCAGCTCTAGCAGTTGAATGGGGTATAAATTGAAATATTGAATCACAGATATATGTCCCCATTTTAACTAAATTTGTACATGCTTACAATGGTATGAAAATAATTTCATTTCACCTATCACTTGTATATCTAGTCGTATATTGTTTATTATTATAGCAGAAAAATAAAAGATACTGTATATAAAACTAAGCGTATTAAGAATTCAACAAACCGGGTATTGGTCATAGATCAAGTCCCTTCGGCCTTTGCCAGGTGTCAATGGGTGAGTGTGCTCCTTGACGAATTTTGTGATTTCCCATTTACCAGAGCTTACTTTTCTAACTAAAATCATTGCTCTACAGCCAACCCTTGTTTCTGCCCTTTGTCGAACAACTTTTTCGCGCTTATCTGGCACCCTAAACCCTTCTTTGTTGCACACGAGAGCTCTCCCAATGGCAGTTCCATCACGTCTTGATCTAGAAAGCTTGCTAACACGAATAACAAACCCCACTCGTGTTGCATATGCATTGTAAAAAGCATGTGCTGCAGCTTCGGATTCAAATTCCTGCCCTAAATAAGGCTCGTCCCCTAAAAGTGGGCTATTGACTGCATGAGACAGATCTAACGGACCTATTCCTCTTTCTGAATCATCTTGATCTATTTTAATATCGTGGTCATCATGAAATATACCTCCAATAGAACATCCTACCATACCATCATCGTCATCATTAATAGTCCTGCCTTCCGGGTCAGCAGAATTAACTAACACCTCACCGTTAACATCATCATCCACCTCAAAATCCACTGCAGCAAAACAAAAAAATAAACAAAATAATTAATTAAGCAACTCTTTTAAGAAAACATACAAATAAATGGAATACCGGAAAACATGAACCGAAAGAAACAGCCTGTGAAACAACAGATCAGACCACATAAAGTACTAAAGCCAAAACGGTGATAAACTCTGATTTTGCAGGCTAAAACATTTACCAAAAAAGAGAAGTACGCTAATGAACAAGATTTAGAAATAAATGGAGAATTATAAAACGTGATGAAACGAATTCAATAGAAAGAACCTAGAATCATAACAGGTCAGCTTCATAGTTCAACAGTAGAAAGGTTGCCAGGTTAGATATATACCCTCTCTGTACCAAAATTATTGTCCATGTTTCCTTTTTTAAGCATCCCAAATTTATCGTCCTCTTGGAAAAATAGATGAGTATATACAACTAACGTCCCATATTACCCCTAAGAAACACACAAACCAATCATGAGTAGAACTGTCACTTTACAAAAAAAACAAGATTCTAATGATTATGTTTTCTTACTCTGTCCCTGGACAATAAATTTGGGACGGAGTCAGTAATAATTAAATTACAAAATCTAGCCACCAAAATTATCCATCACTTGCATAGACTTCATTAAGTTCAATAATTTATATCTTTATGTTTATTTATAATCATCAGTGCCCCACTTTCTTCTAAAAATCGGGTTTACAGAAGTAATTTGACATAATGAATGTATGTAAACCTCTATATTCACTTGCACAATCAACCAAAACTCAAATCTGAAACCCTTAGTATCTAATAAAATCCAAATATATCTCTCTTGTATTCAAATATGAGCTTATTGAACAAATGAAATAACCTAAAGACCATTTAAGACTAATTTTACATATCATAATCCAAACATATATTCAAATATTCATAAAAAGACAATATTACAGAAATTAGGCAACACAAACTTCATACAATCATCATCTACGATACAAAATACTGACAGATATACACTCATCGAACTATAACTAATTAATAATTAGTATACTTAAAGGAGAAAATCGAAAGCTTACTGTAAAAATTGGGATTAAAAAGTGTGACGATCGAGAACGAAGAAGAAGCGAAGCGAAGCGAATCAAGGTGGGGGAAACGGTAGTGTTTGTGTGTTCACCTTTTTCCAATTTCCACCGATGTTTATGATTTTGATTTTGATTTTTAATTTTTGATTTTCTTTTAATTTGTTTTTACCTATAAACAAAAGCTATATGCAACGACTTTCTAATTTTACAAGGGACTGAATGGCATCAAAACACTTACGTGATGATAAAGATCACAAAGTTTTAATTAACCAAAGATGGTTATAACTTTTAAAACTTAATATAAACTAAATACAATAAACAACACTCAAAATTTTATTTACGTTAGAATTATCGAGTTTTATGGTTTAGAAAAACACCACTCACTATTACTATAATTCTCTTTACGACTGTATTATCATATACGAAATCTTTTAACATTATTTGTTCATTAAAGAAAACAATTTCCTCACCATAAACACATTTTAGGTGTATACTTTTTCAGAAAATATATTTATTTCATAATCGTCTTTATTTTCACATTTAACATTGTGAAGCAAATCTTTCAACCTTCTCCTCTCTAGTTAGACCACTATCATCCCTTACTGCACCAACAAGCATCGTTGTTAACTGCTACTCTATGAACCACCACTATCTTTGTTTGTCTATCACCAATAGTTCCTTATTACCATCTTGTTTGATTTCTTCAGAGACTTGTCTTTTTGTTTAATTTCTTTACTTTTGAGTAAATGACCGACATTGATTTTTTAATTTAGCACACCATGTTCAATGGTATGCATGCATTACATTAAGTTATATCAAGTTAATGTAACTATAAAGTATCATAATTTCAAATTACATTAAGTTTAATTTTACTAAAATATATTATTTGTGTCTTAGTATAACATTGTACAATTTGGTATAGCGCTCATACATTATATAGGCTTGTGCATAATACGTGAGAAACATTGCAGGTTTACAAAAATAATAATGATAAAAAATTATGTTAATGATGAAAAAATTTACGATTTATATCCAATTCTATCTTAAAAACAGTCATATTACAATTTTGTATCAAGATCAATATCTAGATATAAATGACCTTGGTTAACTGGCTCATAGGTTTCGACCTCGAGAGTCCCTGGATGACCATACATGGCATTAACCGTCAAGCTAGTGCATATCTCACATTGAGTTTCAGCACAATGACAAAAACAAAAAACATTGTTCATTGCAAAAATAAAAGTAGAAAAATAAGAAAAAATAAAAATTATTCATTGTGAATGAAATGACTGTCATTCTTCTTGTGCTTATTTCGAAAAAAAGTGTAAGAGTAAATGATGATTTAAAAGGAATACCAACAAAATTGATTGAAAGTAAAAAACGAGGAATTCTAAAAGTACTTGTGCAATAGAAAAATGACATTACCGAAATCACATATTGTTTAACTTTGTATGATTTGCATGGTGATGACAGTAACATTGTTCAACCAGTAGTGATTCAAACCAAAACATTTGGTATATTATCTATAGGAAGAATTGGGAAAATGAAATGGTAAAGTTCGAAGACTTCATCAAAATATGATTATTGATGAGGGGTCTAGTATAGAAAGAAAGGTATGAGGATATACCTTGTACCATGACTCATCTCCTTGTTCTTATTTTCTTGATTTCTTCTTTCAACCAACTAAAATGAGAAAATACTTTCATGCTTATCTTTTTCTTGATTTTTTAATTTCTTTTTCAAAATTTCTTTTAATTCATAGTTATATCTGTTTTAATTTTGTTATTCTCATACCTTAACAAAGCCATGAATTTCATCTCTCCTTTAACTCCACCATATTTGACAAAGATCTTACGGATGTCATTGTTATCGACCGAAAATCGCCATTATCACTGGCCACCTTTCCCCCTACCGACTTGCGACCGCCATCCTCATTTATTATCATCTTTTTCGCACATGTATTGTTTTCTCAGTAATTAATAACCATCAGTTTGATAGTCGGCTTTTCACCTATCTTTTTCTTTACCTTTTTAGAAAACCTAATTCAAAACCTACACATTCAAAATATACTTAGGTTGTGTCTCGTGTGTAGTATTGTAGACCATAAAGGGAAGATTTGATGGTCGATCATGGAGGGTGACAAATTTGTGTGTTAACACGATAAAGTCATCAATGGTGGTGGTGTGGTGTCGCGGTGGTGTTGATTTGATGGAAACATGTTGTAACGCGTATCAAAGCTATGCGTGTTGTGTGGTGACCTCGTCATCTTGCGTGCTGCGGTGGTGACAATGAGTTTGTCAAGTTTTTTTTTCTGACGATTAGCTAGTTTAAAATATATATATATATATATATACTCTAAACACACCAAAATATAAAACCATTCAGTTTTTTTCTCCCATTCGTTTAATTACTCTAAACACACTATGAATACACACCTATTCTCAAATAATCACACAATCTCTAAAACACTAATAATACAAAAATCACCAACAAAAAAAAAAGTCTCAATAACCAACCAATAACGAATTCTTGAATTAAATGCATAACATTTCACCCACCATAACTTCCGCCTTATAACAATTCACCACATACAATATCCACCATTCGAAAGTTCATACAAACTTACGCCATTTTTTAAGTCCCAAACGATCAACTCTAACCAATTTTACTATCATCAAATGTTGTTCTAAATTTCAACACGGAGCAATAACAATAACAACAAATGTTGTCGTGTTATTTTGTTATTGTCATATGATCTTTCTTTTATTCATGTAATGTTTTTTTGTTATTGTAATAAAAAATTTTAAATTAATTAAAGTTAAAAGAAATTATAAGTCTCAATTAGTAAGTTGTGAATAAGTTCATCACTAAGATGTTTTTACTAAACTAAGTAGTGAATAAGTGGTGCCCACTACGCTACAAGTGCTCTTAACCAACCCAAATATTTCAGTTACTTAAAATTTAGAAATCGAACAATCAGTTTGGTAAATTGTTTCAGTTTTGTCAGTTAACTTTCTTCCTCACCTCTAACTGGGACTGTCATAATGATATTAACAATTACTGTTAAAAAAAGGTGATGTATATATACCACATATAAACATAAAGCCACTTGGTGTAACATTCTCCAGAACAAAAGCCAACAAATAAATGGACGCACTATACATTGAAGATCAATCTCAAAATATACAGGAACTCACTCTGCCACCAGTCTCTAAATCAAACTCTCTCATCCCCACTACAACTAATAATCGTTCAAAGGAACTATAAAAAGCGCAAAGACGACTATAAGGAGATCCAAAAGAAAACCGTTGCACCCTGCACATTCAAATTTCAGTATAAGATAGTGACCATCAACTTTTTCTAGATCTTTTGGGTTTCCAGTTTCAGTTTTCATTAAAAGAATAAGCATATTATATGGGAGAAATACTATGTTTACATAATAGAAAGTGACATTCACATCAAAGGTACAATACCATACAAGTACAGTATCAGTAAACCACAAATTATGGAGTATGAATTAATTTTTTTGATGTAAATATCACCTCTCTTAAAAAATGGTGCTTACTCACCTTTCCTACCACAACTGCAGCAATTTTGATTTCAGATATGCATAAATTTAAATGTTCCACTTTTGGGAATTTTCAACTTTAAGTAAACCTATTTACCCAACTTTTGGTCACAAGATGCTCCCTTTTGTCATAATGAAGGGCGTTCAAGACTTATAACTAATTGTAAAACACTTTCAAAGTGTGGTAAAATCGTTTTTATGCAGGATCTTCTTTGCACTTTGTATATACAGTCTTTTTGTTCAAACTAAGCGATCTTCGGGTCACAAAAGAGTAACCTCAACAATAAAAAAAAATTACTATTTACACTCTCAAAAGAACAAATACGTACCATGATATACTGTCTCTGATGTTGGTAGTGCTGGTAATGACATCTCTGAGAAAAGTAATTGGTAAATGTTATGATATGAATACATCATGTAACATGTAACTCATCCCAACTATCTTATGGTTGAAATGAAATTCAGTGTTACTCCTCTTTTGAAACTTGAGAAATGTTTGGAATTGCAATTTAGAACTGGTTAATATAAAGTTATGTTATTGTAATTGTTATTATGATTATGAATATGACATAATCAACTTCAAACGCACATCTAGAAATAGATTCCAGGGTAAGTAGAAGAGTGTTCACTTTCCTGTGTTTTATTATATTAAAGGCTTGTATCAATCAGTTAGGTAACTATTCTATTACTTTGGTCTAAGTTTCTTTCAGAAACTGTGAACAGAAAGTTATATTTCCATGTATGCATTAAAATATGTGATGAAGTCTAGGTGACTGAATGGGTAGGCTGGGCCGTTTGGTAACAGGTCAAAACAGTAACTTTTGAGATATTACAGTTGACAAGGAACATTGTCTGTCCAAATATTTTGAACTCTTTATAGACACTTTATTTCAAATATCATTATAAGTTTTGTGAGTATATATCTTCAATCACGATAAAAAAAATTTGAGTACGACAATTAAAGATGTTATGTACATATAGAACACATTTTGCGCAACTTTACCCCTTTGATCCATTAGCAATGAAACATAACCCGAACTGACTCATTCACAACTGAAGACAATACATGGCTTGGTTAATTGATTACCAGGAGCACAAAGAGAGAAGGATGCCATAGATGATGATGAAGGCCATGGAGCAGCAATATTGTCACTTAAGTCGCATGTAAAGCTGAACCCACTTGAATTGTCATACACCACGTCTGCAGGCAAGCTTCTAAGTAGACACCCTGGACGCACATTGAAAAACATATATCAATAAAGGTAAAATAAGATATCGTTTCTGTTAATGACATTAATTTAGCATCCACATAAACGTCTCAATTCTTAAAGTTATATGTCAGTTCCTAAAATATAGTGCGATTACTTCATTTAGAAAAAATTAAAGTATTTCCAACATAAGCCCACCTTGTTCCCTCAAACAGTTCTTAAAACTAAGAAGCCAAAAAAACTTGCATGTTAATGATGTAAAATAGAAACAGAATCAAATAAAAGCAAGGGTGGTCACCTTCTTCTCCATAAGCTACTTCAGCACCAAAAATCATAGCCGAATACAGAAAACAAACCAAAATCAGATGATTTCCAGTGAACATATAAGCATCAAATGCAATATAGCAAACTTTTAGAAGTGTCAATTCGGCCAATTTTTGTAATAAAATAGGTCTACTAACTGTGTAGTGAACTAATTGCTAATAAAATTTGAAACCATGAATAAAAAAGCGTTTGCAAGTCGATCCAACACTTTTTGACCTGAAACCCCCACCCCCCCAATTTTGCCAACTCGAAAAGTTATTCACCTTGGAGGCTAAAATCTTTCAAGTCAACATCACAAAGCTCATAAATGTCTGTTAGTACTCCGCCTTTCCGTAACATGGAACCCAAAAATGACGCACAGATTATTGCTTGTCTGTTTGTAATTAACATTTGCCTTTGTACTCCCGCAATGTACGAATTCAATGAACTACAACACGAAGGACTGGGAGCAGCCACATTTCGACAAGCTTTTATCACCTCAACTGGCTGCTTAAACTCCAAAGGGCAAACTGCATCCAAAATGTTGATCAATTCATATACATCCCAAATCATATTATGGGGTATACACCAACTAATGAAAGGAACCCTTAGAATTGATACTAATACCAACATTAACATGATCACTAGAGGTGACAAATTTCTAACGACATACTTAAGAATGTGCCAGTTTGGGTTGTGCTTTATCTCAAACAGGTCAAATCATAATAATGTAGCTAATAGGGGAACTGGTCAAATGGGCTGAACGGGTTGAAAGTCACCACAATCTAACTTTTATGCAGACACCTCCTAGATCATATTATTCAAAGATTTAGATTATTACTGTAACATTATTACTGTGTAATCATAATTAAACACATTCGTTATTCAGCTAAAGATTTAACAATATCATCTTCACAGATAAGCGGACAATAATGCTTAACGAGTCAACCCAACTTGACTGGTCTGTTTACTTATGAAAAGATTGACCCATCTCAACCCTAGGTTATTTTAGACGATCGACCAACCCGCAGGAACGCCCATTTTCAGGTCATGGCGTGACATGAGTAACATTACCTTTGTTAACTTTACAGGCAGATAATATTCTAAAAGAAGAATCTGCAGCTTCTGATGGAAGTTTCCTTGAAAGCCATGAATAGACAACCCCTTTGCAATCACTTAACACGTCAATATGAGTTGATAAGCCTGTTTCCATGTTCTCACCAACTACTGACTGTGATGAAGAAATTTGAAATGCAGCCTCCATAATTGCCGGTTGACAAACTGATCTGCAACACTCTTTAAGAGGATCAATTACACTACAGGCCTCCAATAATTTACTTGTGTTTACTATTTTCTCAAACGTATGTATATCCTTCACAGGACACGAACCACCAGTTAAATTTGATGATTTAAATGAACACATTGCTGGGACCGAGCTGTTTGCACCTCTGCTTGCCAATACTTCCACCATATCTGAGAAACAATCATCAGCGGTGGTATTTTGTAGAACTAAACTATCGGAATTATTACTATAATGCCCCTGAAATATGTGAAGTGAACTAGCGAATTGTGGACAACATATAACATTTCCTACAAGTGGTGCTAAAAGCAAAGAACAATCGGATGCTGTTTTTTCCATGACATCTGAAATGGAAGAGAAATTAAATGGGCATCTACCAGTCAAGACTGGTTTGTATGTTTTAGGAAAGGTTGGATACATTGGTGGCAAGTTCTTCCCAGGAAAGGGGTAAGTTGGTAAAGCTGAAGGTGATATTTCAATAGGTTGGAAGATTCCAGAACTAGGAAGGCTAACTAGTTGAGATGTAGGAGGCAACTTTTCAGCAATTACATATAAAAGTTTGGATAATGAGATCGTTAACAGAAAGAGGCGAAGGCCCGATGAACCTGCAATCAGATAGTAGTATTTGTTAGGCATCATTTAGTAATTCTCTAAATACGGGAAGTTGCATCATGAGGTGGGAAGATACGTGGGTCAGGTAACATGAGTTCATGTTTTTTTTTCGGTACAGGTCGAAAGTAGCCAGGCTGGGTTGGGATAAACCACAAACAATTTTTTGTTCCCCTTTCAGCTACTTTTTTTATTTGATCCATTTGACACGTTAGAGATAAAAAACAACCAATTTGGATATGTTGCATATGAAGCCCACCACCTGGACCGTAAAGTCCAGATTCCAGGTATCATTTGTATGAAGCAATGAACTCAAAAAAGTTTTATCAAAAACAAAGATAATCTGATGAATGCTAGACTAACTTCCAGCCATGTTGAGATGGTTGGTAAGATGGAACTATGCAAAAAGACAAATTGTGAATTACAAATTTGAAATAATGAATAAGATACCCTTGAGAAGAGTGGCACCCTTGACACAATCCATAGCTTAACTACCCCTCTGGCAACATGAATACAGCAGAAATGTTCTATTGCTGTTAATGGAAAATCCAAATCCAGGTCAGAGATAAGTAATTATACCTGTAACAGGCATGAGATAAATCCAACTTGAATATGGATCAAGAGAAAAACCACACTTAAAGCATATGTGCTATGACCATTTCTGATACATAATTCCCAGAAAGTAGCTTGCAGTAATCTAGTAATAAAAATAGTAAGCCATTTCCTATATTATGTTTTAGCAAAAAGAATAATATCTCCTAAGGACATCAAAAGTGGAGTTGTAGCCCAATATAGTAACAACGTTGTTATATGTTGCCCATATAGTTATTAAGAACGAAGATCTGCAGATGAAAATCCTTATTACAGTCAGCATTTTGCAAGGATGTGTTCAATGAGATTCTTATTGTCTTAGAAATGCAAGCAACACTATGTATATCTGTGTGTATATATCTCTCTCTATATTATTTTTATATATCAGCATCACAAACAACCAACCAAGTGGCATTAACTAATTGAAGAGATTAAAAGATGCTTAACACCTAGGCAGCCGCTTAAGTAAGCAGGGTTTTATATATTGAATAACATTTGTTGGTTGGCTTCCTTGATAATAGAGTTCTAAAGTTGTAATAAAATCAGCCACAAGTTGGAATCTTCACACAGCAGTAACTACCATCATTTGTAGTTCCTAATTTATTCTACTATGAAGCATAGAAAATATCCACACCCTAATACTTACTAATTCTACTCCGTGGGCTTCAAAATTAAGATCCTAAATGATCATATCCCCATCTTTAATGACCCACAGGAGGTCCATTACTTGATAATTTAATCCAGATTTCAAATTCTATAACAGTTTGTGTGTAACCATTTTCGAACTACAAAAAGATGCTTCACCGCCCTTCCTCACCAGCGTTTCTCATTGTCTAGAAAGTGGAAAACCTTTGTTACATAACATCGAAACCTTGGGTCAGTTACAAGAACCACAAACCATCTATCCACCAAACCATAAACAACATTAAGTTGAGCTATTCGTAAAGTTCTTCAGATTAGAGAAACTTTTAAGGATCTCCATTTCAAGTTTTAAAACAAAATGCATCTTACTAGTTAGTAAGTACCTTTCTATTTTAGCTAAAAAGTGTATATATATATATATTATAGTAATAATAATTAAATTATTATTATTCTTATTATTATTATTACTTTGCAGTGTTAAGTGTCATGATTTAACCTAAAAATCAAAATCTAGAATCTAAATCTTACGGAATAAGCTACCAAACAACAAGATGCTGCAAGCTAAAGAAAAATTCATATTCATAAATCATAAATAGATAACAAATGAAATCAGCTCAGTTTAGTAAGCTAATAATAACATGTAGAAAGACATACCTAAAAGTGCTGACTGGATAAACTGTGATCTGAACAGATTTGCAACAAATGGTACGGTACAAGTGATTATAGTATCCAAGATCCTTTGTCATTTATTTATTCTAACCAATAAACAACAAAATTTAGGGTTTATTTGGTTGAAATGATGCTTAGTAGTAGTTAAAGAAGATGAAATTAGGCATCGTTTTTTATTAGGGCATTTTGATTTGATGTTCTTCTGGATTATCAGTGATAGAAACCCTAAATTTATTGAAGTTTGTGTGTGTTTTTGTGTGTGTGAAAAAGTGCTTAAAAAGGTGAATGATGATTGGTTGGTTGGCTGGTGTGTGTAAGAGAAAGAGTAACCACCGGTGGGTTAATGTTCGAACGAATTTGATCTATGGCCCACTTGTTATTTGGTGGGCCGTATACAGCCCAATCTTCATTTAGCCCAATAATTATAGCTTTCTCATGTCAAATCTTTCGTTTCTCATGTCATTTAATTATTTAACATGAGTTTATTTGTATACACGAGGGTTAACGAGTCTAGTAATTAATAAAGTATATGAATTTAAGCATGTTTAATTTGAATTCGAGCGTAAGGTATTTTGAATTTGAGGAAAAATTATTGTTGGATCAATTTTATAACTTGGATTTAAGATGTATCTTTAATTTCTAATCTCTAATCCTTAGTCTTAACTATATACAATGCATTTTAACTATTATTTTAAAATTTGTCTCAACACAAGAAAATATCTAAATTACCCTTACTTTATTTATAGTATTTTCATTAATAAAACTATTCCTTATTCATAATTCATAATCTATTATCTATTATTATATATAAATATATAATATATAATATATAAATACAACTATTTATTATATAAAATAAGATAATAATCTATACAAAACACATAAAAAAATTAAATAATTATTAGTTTTTCACTACCATCACCGTTATTTCTACCGTCGCATTGCGCGGGTATCATTCTAGGAACACACTCATATCCATTAAAAGTTCCAACAAAATAAAATTTTAGTTTGTGTTTGATTTGGGGGTTTTATTATATATAAATGGATATAAGTCGATGTTAGTCTTAGTTTTAAGGTAATGGTTTATGTAAACTCATGAAGTGTGAGTTGGAGCGTATCCGAATACTTGTAGCGGAAGCAGAAGCAAAGAAATGTATACCTTTTGTTCTATTTCTTTTTCTTTGTCATCGTTACCAGAAGTATAACCATTAGGATGATTGGTATGAGTTGAATCCACCTTCAATGATGCTGGTCCAGAATGTTTGGTTGAATACGAAACAAATAGGTTGCTAAACTTTTAATTGTGTGGCCTAGAGTCCAAATTTGATCATAGGTATCAAGGATTTTTTTGTTATTGGTTTTGATTATAGGTAGCATTGTCCTTTTATAAGTCAATAACTGAACTATTTAATTATACATATGATATTGAAAGATTGCATTCAATCGTGTTTGTGTAGTATAGGTGGAATTGTATTCGAATCGGAAGATAAGTGCTAGAATTTCGGAGAATATTGGTAACTATATCTTACGAACATGTAGATGGTTGTGTGTTAGTTATTTGAAAAGGAATAATCAGATGCATATATGGGTAACCGGTTGTTATATTATTTTAGTGTTGTAAAGACGCAGTTGTTAACATATCATTAACATATTATTATTAGGTTAGATTGTATTATATATAATATTAGATATAATGAATATGAACATCCAGACGACGGTGGGTAAATGGTCATCTAGGTAAAATAACATATAGTTAATCATCATGACTATTTTAATTTTAAGTCTATATATAGGAGTTGTCAATGGGTAAGACATGTTGATCTAATTAGATTGCGAAATAAGGTAAGTTTTAGTGATTTAAAATAACATTTAGTTTGTTATTTAAAGATTTAAAAAATGGAAGTGATAATGAGCCGATTTTTGTTAAAAATAATGTATTAATTAGTGTATAAACATTCTCATACTCATTCATGGTTCGTATTTTAAATTTAAATGTGGGAATAATGATATAAAACTATATTGTACCACATGTTTTTTGCACTAAATGACATAAAATGTTTAACAGTAGTAGCAAAAACATGAATATTATTACACAAAATAGTCTTCACACACAACCTTAATCATATATCATATAATAAAGCTTAGAGCATGGAATCAAATACAATGCAAGACTTCCTTGTATATGACATTCTTCATGGTGTTTAAATTGTTGCCCTCCTCGTCCAATATTAACACTTTCAACCCTCTTTTGCTTGTCACACGAGAAATGACTATATGCAACTGCCCATGCATGAATACATGCTTTAGGAGATATAGTCCTACTATATTATTGGAATGTATGTAATGTTACCAAAAGAATGGCCTATGATAATTTGAGCTATTATAGTATGTTTCTCCGACCTTTCAACTTGTAGCCTGGTACCATTACACAACCCTTTCGACTGGTCAATGTTATGCAGTAACGTTATAAGTACTCCTATCTTCAAAGCAAGTCTATGGTTGGGAACACCTGGAACTTTAAGATCGTTTAAAATCTCGAGTGAGTACAACTGTTGCGCAAATATATCATCATCTTCACGGGGCACTAATTTGTCTGAACTGTAGCATACCCTTTCCTCGCAATTTAACGTTGTTAAAATATATTCATATATTGACTCGACTTCCTAGTTTGTAGTAGCAAGTATGGCCATGTCCCAAAAATATTTTGGATCTCCAAGATGATTCTAAAGTGAAGTATAAATTGAGTTGATAATTGTTTAAACATGATTGGACTCTTATCTGAGCAATATGTCTTTGGCGAATTGTACATCCGCCTCACCATCATTCGGTTCGTTAAATTTTGCCCTCCCTTATTTTTAAGATCCAGTCAGCAAAATCACTTGTCTCTTTTCTTTGTGAATCGTTGCTAACACCCTTCAAACACATGTTCTTAGTAAGTTGCAATATTTTACAATGACGCCTTAAATGTGAAGAATGAAGTAAGGCATGTAATATTTCGACTCTTGTACCTCTTTGTATGACATGAAGTATCTAACAAAAATCGCCACCAAATACATCAACCTTTCCCTCAAATGGTTTTGACATGTTTGGTGACTGTATAATGTCTCGCATACTACGGTCGAAAGCCTCAAAGCAATGCTTATGCATCACCGGGGATTCATTCCTGGTGGAATTAAGTAAGTTTTGACTTGTTCAAAAGTGTAGTAATTTCGTTGTCTGGTGGAATTGAACAAAAGGAATCTTCAACTACATCGATTGGTATTGCAAAGGACGAGTGTGTTGTCCGACCTCCTATTAGTAGCAAAGCTGCAATAACACTCGATGCAACATTTATAAACTATATTACCATGAGAACGAACATCTACTGCAAGTGTTTTTCAAACAATAGTCTTTTCGGTTCCGCCATAACCATATAGGAAAAACAGACCACCCTCATCCTTATTAATAGTCAGTTATCGTGTCGTAAACTGCTTTCTGATCAGGAGTCATGGCGGGTGCAACGTCTCATGTTCTCGTTCGAGAGTGTCTAAATCATAAGCCATCTCATCGTGAATAAGCATGTTGCACGAGTATTTTATGAACTGGTAATCTAGAAAAAGGCATATTTTGGAATCTTTTTCAAGCTAGTTCTAAACTATTCAGCAATATTCCAATCTTGACAAAATCAATGTTATGGAGCACCTGCTTCAATGTATGCTCATCACAAGACCAACTAATTGTTGTTATATATGGTCCACATGTGAAACAACTTGTAAATAAAAAAATTGAAGTAAGTTTACAGACATACCATTGGTTCTTAGGTGTGGAGGACATTCATGTCTGGTTGCTTCTGGATATGGTCAACGACTGTAAGGCAGAGGACTATGTTACCTCCCAGTAATTACATATAATCTTATATACACCTCTTAAGTTATAGCTACTATTATCATTATTACTAAGTATATGGTTACACGTTATAATCATTTAACTTTATATGTTTTTTCATAATATAGCTCAATGGTGGTCAACATTCGAAGCTTCGACTCCCCACTTGCAAAAGTTTTCTATACGAGTTCTTAGCCTTATGTGTAGTGTACTAGTTGCAAATCGTCTTTTAACACGTACGTTGCCTAATAATTTTTTTTTAGGTTTATTGTTTGTGCATATGTCATTTATCAACTATTATACTTCTTTTAACATCTTCACAGCAAGAAATGAAATAGATTGGCACAAGAAAGATTGAATGATATGGTGTACGTGAAATTCAATCGTGCATTGCGTCGCTGACACATGAAAGAGGGAGTTGCTGATTGTATTATGTTGGAAGAAGTGGATGATAGCAATGAATGGTTGATGGGAATAATGGAAGAGGAAGGTTTAAATGGTGATGAGAATACTCCATATGATCTATTAGCTAGATGTATAGGGGCATACGAACCTGCGTATGCAACTAGAGCATCAAGAGTGCATGATGGTGCGTCTAATTTGAGGACATCAACAAATTACAATCTTAAAGATGAGGTGGAGGCTGACGTTGGAGTGTCTGGGGGTGAGGGAGATGAACATGTGCTTGTGGAGTTTGATGTTGATTTTATTACGGACTTTTAGTTTATCACTAGATATTACTATATTAGAGATTACTTATTTTCTTTACAATGTGTTGTTTTTCTACCACTAGATGTTACTATATTAGAGACTACTTAGGTTGCTACCACCTGACAAAACTTATTTGGTTAGTTGCTTGATTGCTTTTGACAATGTGGCAAACTATGATACTTAAACTTTTTTGACTACTTTTAATATGTAATTGAAATATTTGAGATGTGTAAACATTTTATAAGGTAGATAATGTTATGAAGAAGTAACTTAAAGGTATTTTAAGTTATATATGCGTTTTATTTACGTGAGGCTCTAGCCTTAGCGCCTAGCGTCTCGGTCGTCGGGATCTTAACGCCTCGAATCGCCTATCGTCTTTTAAAACCAGACCACAACTAACTCATATCACATAGAAGTTGAGATCTTTTCTTCTATTTTCCTTATTGGCTGTGTTTTATACATTTGGTATGAATCACAACTAGCAACTTTTCTTTTTTACAATACATGTGTGTCTTTCAAGAACTCACATCTAGATACCAAATATATATTAATAGGTGAAATAATGTAACTTTCCGATTGTCGTAAACTTTACAAGTGTAGCATCTAAGATTTAAGTATACACTCTCAATTGACACTTGGACAACATCTTTGAATACACCACTTCTCCACTTATTACTAAAATAATATAGTTGATGACAATGTGAGTGGACTAATCTCCAATTTGTATGACATACTTTACATAGTTCACAAATTAAGAATCTATACACAACATACCTTTGTATATAGGATTTGACAAATAAATTGTAAATGAGTAAACATATGAGGGTTTCCAATTTCAGGTTACCTGGAGAAGACTAGTATTTTTAACTCAGATATACGTTGCCTAATCAGGGTATCCTTGAAACTGTTTTCGACTTTTTTCGTGGCTACCACCAAGATGTTTACCTAGGACGAGGTTCGAAACTGAGACCTCTTGTGAGTATATCAAGAAGTCTTACCGGTCGACCACTTTGTTAATGGTTTGACAAATAAATTGTCTTGGATATTAAAGCTTAAATGTTTTTGAGAAACATTAAGTTAGTATATTTTCAATATCTACACAACCTTGAAATTTAAGATGTTACATAAGCACAACTCTCTAAGTATGAGCTTTGTCAAACGATCTACTATATGCGTATATATGTACTTCATATTTAGCTATTAAACTTGTATTTTACAAAGTTTTACTTTATATTGATGTGCTTCGAAAGCATCAGATTAGATATCTTATATCTATGTACTACCTAGATTACATTTTGACCAAAATGACACCGCTAAAAAAAAAACAAATTAAAACAAAAAAGTAGTTTTTTACGGACTACACCGGTCATTGGTACCATACCCTACCGAAACCAATTTTTAACTTAATTGACACCTAGTACCCCACAATTTCGTCTCAAACTTTGTACACTCCAAATAGTATTAATTATAAGTGTTAGTTGAATCTTCTACTCTAAACATATATTGATCTTTTACTACCTACTGTTAACAGTCTCTTAGTTGAATCTTTCGCTTTATTCAAGATTATACATCAAAATCTGTTATTTAGATTACCATATTGAGCGACAAGATCATAATGTGTGAGGCTTAAAATACTTATCGTATTAGCGAATCGAGAAACCCGAAATAAAGAATATACAATGGTTAATATGTTATTAGTCGCTAAGAACAATCTTGTATTCATACTTTTGATTAGAATGAACAAAAATAATCGTTGAAGTTTCCGTTTCGATTACGTTTTCGGAAAGTTTCGGCTTATAAAATGTGATAACCCTAAAAATTAGGTACTTTTCATACATTTTAAATTCGTGCATTTAGGCTAATTCCCGAATTAATCTTGTGAATTCATATTTTTTATTAAGTTAAACTTGTTACAAATATTATAATTGCATATGAGATGCAATTCATTTTAATGCGAGAAGCATTCGTAATTCTTTAGAATTACACGAATCAATCGGTAGAAACCAAAACTCCCGAACGTTGTGATCGAATTTTAGATATAACGTAAATCTATTTGATATTAAATAGTAGTTATTATTATTATTATTATACATATGCTAATTAAGAGCATAACAACCTTTAAAAACCCATAAACGTTCACAAGAATTAGAAAACGTGCGGAGTTGAGATAAATTATGAAATTAATTAAACCGAGTGTCGGAAAATCGCATGATTAATATTTAAATCACTTAGTTACATTCTAGTAACTTTAATCAACCTTAAACAACCAAAAATAACCTTAATTAACCCTAATTTCACAACTAGAAACTAATTAATTAAGATTATCAACTAAGAACTAAAATATCTAAAGTTAATCAAACACTAAGCCCCTTCCCCCCCTAACCAAAATCTGCCCAAGATCTACTTGCCACCCCATGCCCACTCCCTTGAAACATGGAAGACACTCACCATACCTCCCTTACCCCCCTTGCCTATTACCTTGACAAATCTCACCACATTTCATCACAAGTTACACACACAACCCAAGTTTCTCTCCCTTTTCTCTGCCCCTTCCACGAAATCAGCAACAACAACCCATCTCAGCCACCTTTCCACCACCATAACACCACCCTTCAACCACCATTGTATAACACCCCTTAAATTAATATAGGGTTAAATCTGTCATTTGACTCGGAAGCGATGGATAAAATAATAATATATGTTATATTACAGAAAAGACCATAAAATTTCGCGAATTTATAACATTTACCTATTTACGAAACAAAACACTTATAATTGTTATACAAAATCCATGTACATATTAATTTACAAAACATTCATAAATATATCAGAGTTAGAGCACGTGTCAAACATTCTTCAAAACCATCTTCCTGCCCAACCCACAAAAGACAAGCATAACCTGCAGGAAGGGAAGTGGTGGGATTAGCACAAAGCTAAGTGAATGAATGTACAACTAACAATTCAATTCAGCATAACAATCTGTTTACATTAAGCACAGTAAACACATAAACTCAAGAGGATCGGCGGTTACTGAGGAACCCTACAGCCGCGGTGGCCCTCAGTAACACTTACCCACAATCTGTAAAGGCCCATACAGAATAGGCCGATAACTTGGCACTACAACACAACAACACACTTTCCAGCGACAACACATGTATCTGGAACCTGTGTTGAACACAGTAGTAGCCAAGTCCAATCGCAATTGACCTCTGAATAACACAGATGCCCCAAGGCCACAAATATAGCAAGCAGATATTCACAATCATAAATCAGACTAAATAGTCAATCAAGGTTTACGTTACTTGTTGTAATCTCACCATTACAACTAACTCAAATTATGAGTTGCAGATCCACTCACCTGACTGCTACCGTTCACTTCTCAGAATTCTTATATTACTGAGTCTTTGACTGATCTGAGAATACAACAGATAATGAGTTAGTAACTCACCTTGAAATCGTATAACATGTCTCAATGTATATTATCCAGATAATAAACAATTATCAGGTTACAATTTATCTGTTATAACCGCTGTACAACTATCAATTATATCAATTTATAAAAAAATTGCTTATTTAATTATTTACTCAATTAACCAAATTTTCGAATCATTATAATAACATATTTAACCAAACAGGTGACCCCCTGTATTCAAGGAATAATAAAAGTTCGATCCGCAGTTAAAAAGGAATCTTTCAATTTTGGTCGCTAAAAGTATAACCTTTTACTTATGCATTTTCAAAATTTGCACCAAAATTTGCACCATAGCGACATTGCAATATCGCCTCTAGCGACATTGCAATATCGCCTCTAGCGACATTGCAATATCGCCTCTAGCGACATTGCAATATCGCCACTAGCGATATTGTATAGCGAAATTAATCGCGATATTGGGTAGCGATATTGGAGGGCGATATTGCAATATCGCCAAACCAGTTCATCCTGCGAACTGGGCAGAAAACTGGCTGATTTTCACCAAAAAACTCAAATCGAATTATAACAACGTTTTTTCTACCAATTGAACGTTCCAACATTTCATAAATACATAAACAAACACTCGAAATGCATCAATTTAACATAAAAACACTTAATTTCATCAAATCAACTAACTTTCTCACTTTTTGTAAAAAAAACAAAAACTAATCAAAACTAACCTTAATCTGATTTAATCCACAGAAACGAGTTGTAAGAATGATCTATAATGAATTCCGAATCTAATGACACAATTTGGAGATGGTTTGGGCTTGATTTGAGCTTTAATTGCAAGTGTGTGTGTTCTTGGTGTTTCTAGTGTGTGTTTGGTGTGAGATGAAGAAGAAGAAGAAAATGAGCTGATTTCCAGATTTGGGTATTTATATATGATGATTTATGTATACTACGATGTATTATTATCATTAATCTAGCACACGATTGTATTAGTTCTAATAGTTAGGCTAATCCATATTTTAAACTAAAAATACCGCAATTCCCATTTAATCATTCCTAACAATTATCTAATCAAACATTTCACATAATTAACTCAATTAAATAAAGTAAATAAAGTAACATAAGGTAAATTTACCTAAAAATACTAGGCCGTTGGGGAGGATGTTACACATTGCACTACCCTTCACCACCATGAACCACCAATGCAAAACCCCTCTTTTTAAACACTTTTAACCATAAAAAACGTGCACATATCTCCCCTCATATCAATTATAAGTAAAACCACTCAAGAACACAAGGATAGGAAGCTAGAAGCTCACTTACAACAAGATCAAACCCCCACTTTGTTCAAATTCACGTTTTAGTGCATTGTAAGTAAATTCCACCATGAACTCTTTCTATTTCTTATTAAAATGTTTATATAATAGTTAAAACATGTTTAGATGTTCACTCTTGCTAGATACAAGCTTAAAAACACGAAATCATATGAGTTATAACAATGCTATGCTAAAAGAACCAAAACAAGTGTTGTAAAATTCGGACAGAAAAATGGGTTGACTTTAGAGAGTAATAACTTAGTCAAAACTTAATCAAATCTGTTGTTTCTTGAGCCTAAAATCAAGCGTAATGTGTTAGCTTTCCAACCCCACCGATCTCATGATTTTTAGACAAGTATTGGTACCTCAAAATGTATTTTTAGACCAAGAGGTACTTTCGGACCTTTGTGTAATATTAAATATATTTGAAGCCCTTAAACATAACCAAAAATTATAAAACTTACATTTTTGGAAAGCTAAGATGTAGGAGAACATGTGGTTAAAATTTCATAAAAATCCAAGCTCATTTGGTTTGTCAAAAACGAAGCCAAAGGTAGGCACCAATATGGAAAAGGGGCTGTGAAAGTGCAGCAGCCTTGCGAACTGAGTCAGTTCGCAACTCAGTTCGCAAGTCAAACTCAGTTCGCAAGTCAACTCAGTTCGCAAGTCAATCTCAGTTCGCAAGTCAATCTCAGTTCGCAAGTCAAAGTCAGTTCGCAAGTCAACTCCCAAAGTCAGTTCGCAAGTCAACTCCCAAAGTCAGTTCGAAAGTCAAAATTCCCAAAGTCTGTTCGTGAGTCAGTTCGCTGAGCCCAAAACTCGCGAACCGCGACTTGTACGAATTAAAAATCCGATAAAACCAAAGGTTAAGTTAAAAGCAAAGTTAAAACGACTTAAACAATATTATAACGTTGAATTAAACGAGTGTTAATAGTTTTGAAAACCAATATGGATCACAACGTGTCGTTCTCATTTGAAATAACATGATACGATATTCAAGCCGTCGATGGCAACTTATAAACCTAGTTGAGTGAACAACTGGCATAGACTAACTATTGAGTTGTCTACATATTTTAATTTAAACTCTTGCGTTTAGGGCGCTAAGAGGCTTTGGTTGAACGTTATAAATATATAACTGTTTGATAGGACGCTCGGACTCAGGTGAGTTCACAGCCCCATTTTATTGTTTTACTGCTTTCAAACTAGGGTGAAAAACATATAACTGATTGTATGCGATTATTAAAACCTGACATTGTATCCTTATGAAGGGCTAAGTTGATAAGTTGTAGTGCCGAAGTCATAGCATACAATAATATGACCATTAATTAGATGACGTTAACCACTAAGTATACATATAGTACTATCGGGTTTGACAAGCCCATCCCACGTATGTTCTAGATAGTCGCGCTAACTAGCGACCTTGTTCGCATGATTTGGGGACGAAGTATACTTAACCTATCCATGGCAAACGATTCATTGTGTTGTGGTTTGGTTATAGGCTTAGTTCGGCATATTAACTCATAGGACTTGCAAACCTGATGGGGGATTATAGTCAGAGTTTTTTTTTTATTGATAATAATCGTACTTAGGCATTTGATGCCACCTTTTAAACTATTGATGAAATAATTACAAAATGATGGTTTATGATTGAGTCACTAAACCTGTGAATTCACTCAACAATTATGTTGACGTTTTAAATATGTTTTTCAGGGAATTAGCATTGCCGTAAGCTGCATGAATGTTGGGACCGCCCTACCACGATGATTAGGATGCCACTTTTGAAAACTTCGGGATTTCTTTATAATACTATACTTATGTAGTTTTATTATGAAATCCCTCTCTAACTTATCTTTTATCTCGAACAATGTATTTGATAACATTGACTACTTAAACGGCCTGACAAGCCGTAGTATTTTATAAAACTTTAATGGCATCTTAATATATATATATATTGTTCTGCGATAATCATATGCTCTTGATATATTGTTATTCGATCACACGTCACGCCCCGAAAGCTTCCGCCATTGATTAGTATAAATGTCAAATTTGGGGGTGTGACATAAAATATCTATAGTAATTGTGAATTGGGACCTAAGAATCGATAGTAATGCATTGTATTATGATAGGCTCAACTTCCTGTGATTACTTAGAATCAACATAAACAAATTATGAAGAATCAATAATTAGAAACATTGTTCTGTACCTGTAGAAACGTAAATGACGATGATCATAGTAATTTTTATAAACTTTCATCTTAACCTTTGAACTATGTAATTAGTTACTAAATAAAATTTATGGAATAGCTTAATTTCGTTTTTTACCCTTTAAGTATATATGTATTAACTTAAAGAAATTATGAAACTATTTTTTTGACAAAGTTTAGTTCATGACAGATCTTACAACATATTAATTTCTAATTATGATGAGACTTTATGAATTAACCTATAAGCTACTGTTGATCTTGTTACAATAACTTTTTGACATTTTAATTTATAAAAACAACTTATATGTAAATAATTAAAACTGCGATTTGGGGTATCGTGAGAATAAGAACTAAGATATGTAAACATTCTAAGTTAGTTAATCATTATATGTAGACTTTGTGAAGTATTGAGGAACATCTTTTTTATCTTGAGAGCTAGCTTTAGATATCTATCCAAGTACAGATTCGGATGTCCGTACTCTTCTTTCAGCGTTATCTTGACATGCTTCTTTGATTATCGTGTGACATCTTTGTATTCATTATGAAATACTTGCGCGTCCTGATTCTTTCTATTTGAGTTGAACTGTTATATGAGATTTGATTAAATTGTGGAAACTTTTGAGAAAACTTGTGTGAAAAAAATGACTTTGGAAAACTTCGTGATTTATTAGTTTGCGAGCCTTTGTAATTCATTTGATTTAAGTTTCATATGCATGGTGGACATAATCTGGTGTGTGGTTGGTTTATATGTTCACTATGCGACCATAGAACCCTAGACTTTGTAGACAGGAGATAGGTATACCGAGTCAACTACCTGTGGAAGTACCACATGCTTGTCATTGTGGCGACAATGACTTGGCACTATCCGTGGCGGTGGGATTAGTCCACGGCGTCTCCACTTTTGTTATATTATGTGATTGTGTGATTATGCTCGCCGGAGAGCTTTTGGATTATTTGGGAGGCATATGGATCCATCCTAGGCTATGTTATGATTTGTGTAGTGCGGTTGTGTAGTGTAGTGCCATACACACCTTCCGATTTAGGGGAAACACCTAGAGTCATGACCAGTGTGTATTTGTGATATTATTTGGCATTGGTTTGGTGCAGTTTGGTTATTTTGTTTGTAGGGTACTCGGTATAAAATTAACCTAACCCCTCGTTGCTTCAGCCTATATTTCATTCGTTTACTCTGGTGTAAGGGTGGTGTTACTCGAAGGGTGATTTTGGAAAATTAAATTGTTTATTCTGTTCATTCTTATATTTGAAATATTATTACTTTTATTGTTTTATTCTGTCAACATCCGCGCACTGAGCAATTCGCTCAGCTGCATTTCCTTTTCCTGCGGCAGGTAATCAGGGTATTATGGGATGAGTGAGAGAGCTCCAAGATTCTTGGAGATACCTTAGAGACCAACTTTGATTTACTAGTTTGGACTTATTTATTGTTTTAAGATTTAAGTCATCGTTTGGAGACAACGTTTATTGTTGCTTTCAAACCTTGGTTATTTATTAGTCTAAAATTTTATTATGACTTTAATTATTTAATAATAAATGTGACATTCTGTTTCATTATTGAAACGGGAGTATTAGAATTTTTGTGATACATGAAGGTTGGAAAAAAAGTCTATTCCTCACATAAGCCTAACACGCAGTTGCAATTTTAAGTTATCTTGAACTCCTGAATGTGAACTTATTTCATCGATCACCTATCCAAAGCTAAATAAGGTTATCATACAAAAAGGTTTCGTTAAGTAACAAAAATTGTAAGAAAACAAAAAACTATAAGGACCATTTATATAATTTTAAAAGGATGAAATTGTCACGCCTCTTGCAGTAGTAGGATACATTTAACAAAACTTCAACCATAAAGGGTTGTAATTGAACATAATTAGACCATGATGAACTTGAATTCTTTTTGCATCTTTCGGTCTAAAAAGGCCCGAGTAAGAAACGAATTACCACCATGGTTGTTGTTCATGTTGTCATCAAAATATGAAGAACAACAACACTCGTAATAGCAAACAAGAAGAAGAAGATCTGAAGCAAGAAACTTCTCCAACTAACAACTCTCAAATTACAACAACCACCCTTGATTCAAGATTTAATCAAACACTCAGAAATGTTCAAGGGTATGCATTTGATCTTATACCCAGATTCAAAAGTTTCAATCTTTATTACATTTAAATTACTTTTTAGCTGATTTTTTAGAAAACCTACACGGGATTTGTTCCAATTTGTTTGTTTTTATTGAATAACTATTGTTCCGTGCTCGATAGGAAATTAGTAATCTTGGATCTGCAGGTTAAAATGTTTAATGACAATGCTTTTATAAATTTGGTATCTTTGTAATTAATGATTAGCAATAATTATACAATTCATTTTCTTTTGTATCAGTGATTTATATGCTAATGGATTCTTAATTGTTTTAGGGCTTGTATAATTATCTCTTTTTAAAAAGTCTACATTTGACTTTGAACCATGCTATACATATATACGGTGGTGATCAAGAGGGAAGAAAAAAATGAGAGAAGTAGGAAATTAGTCTCTGCCCTCCATTGTGATTGAATGCTACTCAAAATTACAACTTAACATTCATTTATGATGAAATCAGATTTGCTTCCCTCCTTTCCCAAGATTTGGAGCTTCCCTTTGGATCCTTCCCATATATACAGTAAATATGTGTCTAGAGGCCATGGCTTTCATAGGTTTAGCATGTTCTAGTGTACGGGGATAGCAAATAAGAGTAATATATGCACCTCTGAGTGATTAAATGAGTGGGACTGTGTGAAAGGAAGAAAAAACAATTTGCTCAATCGCAAGAAGATCGGATTGATTGTTATTTATTGAGGAGGTGTAGAAATATCACTTTATGTTTTTATACTACATGCTTCTAACATCTTCAATTTGTTGTATGTAAACAGGCTGTTAAAAGGTCGCAGCTTTCCTGGTAAAGTGTTGATAACAAGAAGATCAGATCCACCGGATGGTGCAATCTTGGCCTCTCCTGGTGTTAGTCGTAGCCTTTCTGAAGTTGATAGTCCACCAAGTAAACACATGGATGATCCCAATGAGGTAACTCTAATGAGTGCAAATTAGGTTAATTTGATCGCTATACTGGTTTGTACAATCCTTACATTTTTTTTTTGTTTCAATTCTAATTATGTTTACAGGATGAAGTTCATAGAAATAAACCGAATACTAGTAGTACAAGTGCTAACAAGTTGAAACCATCAATCTCAAATACTGAGGATACGTCAAAGGAGGCTCCAAGGTTTGTGATGGGTGCTCGAGCTACAGATACTGCTAGGCTAATGAAGTTCACAAAAGTGTTGGGGGGTACAACTGTCATTTTAGGTACTCAAAGGTGTTACTGAATTAGTTCTATTCAATTTGTTGTACTGTATGTTTTCAATTGAATGGTGTGATGGTTACAAGTGGTATATAGAACCAAGAGCCTCTTGAAGTTTTAGGCCATTTGTTGGCGTTCCATCATATCCATTTCAGCCTGGACTAAAAGTAGCCATCTGACCTGGGTGTATTGTCGCCTCTAGCATGACCTGCTTCATTATATCACTGACTATAAGGAATGGATAATTCCATTCATACATATCACGACATCATATGTTATGGGGTCATCGTAATCTCTAGATTTAACTTTTATTTATTTTATTTTATTTATTTTGTGAAACCTTCTTCTCTGTAGACAAACTGCGTGAGTTGGCTTGGAGTGGCGTGCCACCGTATCTTCGCCCCAACGTATGGAGGCTTCTCTTGGTAAGCTCGTTTTCTTTTCCTCTAGCAATTGCTTGGTAAATGTTAGTGTGGATTGCTGTATGCTCATGCTTTAGTTTAGGGGGTGTTTGGATGTCTGTTAAAGTGAATAGAATGGGCTGTGAGAATAGTCCTTAGATGTGCTTCTGCCATTTGAAGTTGTAACATATAATCAGATGTATGAGTTTGTTGCAAGTTTTGATTGTTCTAAAAAATTAATAGATATAATGAACTAAAGCACTTTTACTTCAGAAAGAGAAATTTGTGACAAAAAAATAAGACCCTTTGTTTAACCCAAGGGGTAAATATGTATCTTACTGTAGATAATCAGCTTTTTTGCAGCTGATGTGAAACTGATTATCTAAAACTGCGATATTTAGAAGCATAATTTGTTTTTACCAAAATTCAAAACTGATCATTGTGACTTGAAGCCGCAAGAATCAGTTAATCATTTTCAAAATGAAAATCCAAATACTCCTTAGTAAGTTTGTTAATCGGTGGATAAGCGTTACATTGACTGCTCGTTTGTTTTACAATAACTCAATCTTATGGACAAGTATAGAAAATAATAAGGTTAGAAACAAGTCGAGACATTAAGACCATGTTTCCTTAACTTTACCTCTGTAAAAGATCAATGTTCTCAAATTAAGCCTGCAATTGTCTGGAACTCTGAATTAAAAGTGCCTCGTGAACATCACTAAAGCATATAAAGGACGAAGCTACACCTAACTGCCTAAGCCTTTGCACATTCTGAAAGTCTTTTTACGTAAAGAAGATAATTTCTTAATATTATTATAGTGCATACCTTATGCTGCTACAGATTCTTAAATCTCCCACTGTTGGCTAGGGTAATTTCAGAAAAGGGTAACCATCTTTGGGCCAATTTCTAAGCCAATTTCTAATTCAGGGGGCCATTTCCTTTTTGCTTTTGTAAAATCTTTAAAATTCAAATATTTTCGATGAAACCTTTAAACATCAAAAATTTAAGGGAGTCTGTACATGTTACCAGGTTGCAAAGGATGATGTGCCTGTACCTTTGACCATGTCGAGTTTTTATTTTGACGTGGTGGTTAGAAACCAGTTACATGTCAGTTTAAGATTACCTTAAATCATAAATCATAAATCATAAATCATATATAGGAAGCGTGGTGATTTAGGATACAAAGAACAACTAATTTTCCCCAAAGGTGTCCTTTTAGGGAAAATTGATAAATATATATTACACAATGGTATCAAAGTTGGTTATCTTATTATGAAATTAAGTTCCTGATAGTTCGAAATATATCTAATATATTATTATTATTTTATTTTTTTATGTTATTATTGATATTGTGACAGTAATATATCAGATTGATTAGGAGTTCTGATCTACAGCATGGATATTTGTATTGTGTTATGATCGTACTTTAAATTAACTTTTTACAATTTACTACTGTTGTCACTTGTTTTAAGTTTAAATATAAACTGACTACAGGGATATGCACCCCCTAATTCAGATAGAAGGGAGGGAGTCCTAAGAAGAAAGCGCGCCGAATATTTTGATTGTGTTGCTCAGTATTATGACATTTCAGATAATGAACGTACCGATGAAGAGATTACTATGCTGCGACAGGTACACTACATCCTTGTTAGTTGACATCACTTGTAAAATAGAGGGACCCAAGGGAATATTCTAATTCATATGAACAGGAAATGTATATTATTGTAGAGTAGATACTGATTAGCAGGCCACTAACACACATATGTATGTATGTTTGTGTGTCCCAATGTGTGAACGCGTATGTATATTGAGTAGAGAATGATCAAAATATGTACTGTATCTATGTATATATTTATACATAAATATATATGCAGATCACACATAATATTGAGACATAATCCTTGTGGGAATATCAATCGTATATGTAGGAAGTCAGACATGTTAAACATATACATTCTAATATGAGGTGCATCAAAAGATGCATGTAATATTATTGGTTTATATATGAGGGTTTCATCTTTTGACTTGTTAACCCATGTTTCAATACATCACTATGTAGAGTGCAATCTCATATATAGATCAAACTATGAAGTTTCCTTTTGTGACCAATTTAATGTAGCGTTTTTCTCCTTGCCTATATTAGATTGCTGTTGATTGTCCTAGAACTGTCCCTGATGTCACTTTCTTTCAACAAGCAGCAGTGCAAAAATCTTTGGAGCGTATACTCTACACATGGTTATTATTTCTTTCTTTTGCTTCTAGTTTAGTATCAATCTTGTTGCAAGTTATAGCAATGCAAGGCTCATCATTTGCTTGTTTTGGAGGTGGTGAAATGGATGGGTTGGCAAATGCATCAAAATTTGTTTGGGTGAAAACAAGTATTTCTTGGTGATAGTCGGACCTGGTTGGGTAACACCTTTTTTCCGTTCCGAAAGAAGGGAAAGAACACTTTTTGTCCAATTTTTACTTTTCTTATTTTATAAGTTTTATCTTGTCATATTGGTTAAGTTATTTATATATGTAAAATAACTTAGGAAGTATAAGATAACCTTAGGAAGTTTTACGTGTTAAAATTTGGGTGACTTATACCTGATTGTACCATCTGACCTGCTTCCTTTTTAAGCTGTTTTTCCTTTTATTTTATTTTTTTTCTGTTCACAAGAGATAACATAACACATTACCTTAATCGACCCATTTGTAAGTTAATGAGTCAAAATATCACTCTTGTTTTTTTTTAATGTAGGCAAGTCCTCAATGCGTTTCTGTGCCCTTACATTTAGTCGTCAGGAGTTTGTACCCTAAAACCACCATTCTTTTATGTACTCCACATATTACAAACACTGTCAAAATCGTGTGTTTCACTCTAGCATGGCTCCAAAATGCCCTGAAGATGTTCATGCACCCTGATGCATTTACAGTTTTTTATTTATAAGTGGGTCTAATCTTTTTCTCTAGTCGTGTTATTCCATTCAATAATTGGGTGGTTGTTTGACATGGGTAAAGATGTGAACAATAAATCATAAGTTCATTTCCCTGTTTTGGTTTGAAAGTTGACCAAATTGCATTGTTATTACATTTAAGATTTCGAAACAAATAGCAGGGGAAAAATGTCATATTGAGCGTAGTCTTTTGCACTTTGAGATATTTGAAAAGGTTCAAGTGTTTATTTTTTTCATATTTCATAATAATTTCAGGGCAATCAGGCATCCAGCAAGTGGATATGTACAGGGAATAAATGATCTTGCAACGCCCTTTTTAGTTGTTTTCTTGTCAGAACACTTGGAAGGGAGTATTGATAACTGGTCAATTGGTGATTTAGATGCTGAAAAGATATCTGATGTTGAAGCTGACTGTTATTGGTGTCTATCCAAGTTGCTTGATGGTATGCAAGACCATTATACTTTTGCCCAGCCCGGGATTCAAAGGCTAGTGTTTAAGCTCAAGGAACTTGTCAGGCGAATTGACGGTATAGCCCTTTTGTTCTTCTCTAAGTTATATATTTGTTGACCTTGTAGATAGAAATTTCAACCCACATAGTTATTAATAGGTAATTGGTTATAAAAAATTGGCTAAAAAGGAAATGGGTCAAATGAATAGAAAGTCACTCAAAGTGTATTTTAAATGCCTAAAATCTCGTAAATCATTTAATTAAAATTGAAATAATTAAATTATTTTAATTGTACTCGTCAAAGTTCAAACGAATAATTTATAAGAGAGTAAAACGTTGAACATGCTTGTTTCAGAGCAAAAGGACACAGCCACATATCCAGCCCACCCATCTGGTCACCTTTAATCAACTCTATTTAGCATTTGTCAAGGTTCAAACTGCAAGAACACTTGTATCTGTACTTGAATTGGGTAGTTTTGATGGTAGAAACTTGTATAATGTTGACGTGACTGATGGCTTTTACACTGGTTTTCCAAATTTATGCTCTAAATATGATTAAAGAATTATTTTATTACTATGCAATTATGATTTTTGTATTATTTAGGAGGTTCTATGCATTGTGATTACACTTCCTGTTGGACCTATTTGGCTATTTCCGTTGTAACAATTTTTTTTTTTTAAATCCCCATTTATCCCATTAGAAGTAATTATAACCCAAATAGACCGATTGACCCATTTGACCTGTTTACGTTTGTTCTCCATGCTATATATGCAAAGTCTAGATTAAATTGCTAATATGTTTGCTAATGAGGCGTATCCTTCTGCAATATTAGAACCTGTTGCAAAGCATATGGATGAGCATGGGCTTGAGTTTCTTCAATTTGCTTTCCGTTGGTTCAACTGTCTCCTAATACGAGAGGTAGTCAAATCATTTCCATTTTTTTTTCTAAATTGTTTTTGTACTTTCATGCACAATCCAACTAGTGTTCATGTTCTATAGATTCCATTCAATTTGGTTACACGTTTATGGGACACTTATCTTGCTGAAGGCGATGCTTTACCAGATTTTCTTGTGTATATATTTGCCAGTTTTCTTTTAACGGTAAGATTTTTATGATTTATTGAAGCTCGATATTACTATCTGAATATTTCCTATTTTTTTACAAAATGGTTTGACTTTTATAATGCAGTGGTCAGATAAGCTCCTAAAGCTTGATTTCCAGGAAATGGTGATGTTCCTTCAACATTTACCGACTAACAACTGGAGTCACCAAGAACTTGAGATGGTGCTTTCAAGAGCATTTATGTGGCACACCATGTTTGATAGTTGTCCGAACCACTTAGCTACCTGAGTCAACTTGTTTTTGTTTGTGTTGTAAAGAAGGAAGTTTATCAATGTTGTAAAAATGCCATGCAAATTCGTCCAATGCCTGGGCTTTGATGTTTCTAATTGTATGCTAATGAGGGTTTTTTAAAACGCGCGTTGCGGTGGAATTGAAAAAAATTACATATTTAGACTCCGATATGATATCACATTACTAAGATTATGGTTATGTTATTTTTTGATCATATAAACTTTTGTAAATCCAGATCTTTTGATTAATTTCATTACCCTATATATAGATATCTAAATAATTCATGTAAATATTTGGTTCCCACAATTCAAATAATTCAGGTGCATTTTAATCAAATCTTTTTTTTTTTCCTTAAAGAATAAAAGTTTAGGTGTTGATTGAGTATAGAAATATCTATACCAATTACAGTATGACTCTTACAATACAAATACTACATGCAACTTTTGTGTTATTGCAAAACACAAATTTGTATGATAACAAACAGCAGAAAATAATCAGAAGGAGAAATCTAAGCTACACAGTTACAAGACAACTATAACCTATTCTATCTACTGAACTAAGAATCATAAACTTGGTGGTGGTTCAAAATAATATCATGAATAAACCAACGTAGGGAATTCGATGAAAATTTCCCCTTGACAATTCGCAAAATCACGGGGACAACGATAATTAATCATGCTACAAGTAATGCGTTCAGAAGTGTCAATGTCGAGAACATAAGTTGTAAAAAATATGATAACATAGTCGTTTATTTTTAACAGATATATAAATCATTTTCCATGATTATATAAAAGTTTATACACTATAAGAGAAATTAGTTTTTAGAAACAACAAAATTAAATATTAACATTAATAAACATAAACAACAACAACAACAACAACAACAACAACAACAACAACAACAACAACAACAACAACAACAACAACAATAATAATAATAATAATAATAATAATAATAATAAGAACCTATGTTTAAAAATATTACATAGAAGTGTATAACTAACAAAATACGGTTAACTGATAATCTTAGTTGTCTAGCCTACACAACTCATCCCGTTAACCTTACAACGTAACTAAACAGTGAAACACCTTTCTCCCTGTTCACCACATAACCATCTTTTAAAAAAAATAGTAATTTAATATTGCTAAATGTTATACAGAGTAATGTAAAACAAAATAATCCCTGTCTGGAATAGCCTTTAGCTTCATTTGTTATTCATTTGTGCTAGAAAACACTCACTTCCACTTAAAAACCAAAGCCTCCAAGAACATATTCAATGTGTGCATTATTTTACTTTGAAACAAGAATCTATAAGGACATTAAGAAAGGTTGCTCAAATGTGTTATACTAAATCTTTGCACTGAATCTTCTTTAATTGATTTGGAATACAAGATTCAACAATATAAAACTTCAAATTTTTTATCAAGTTATAGAATTATTGTAATAAATGTAATAAGAATCCATTGTATTTTGTAATTTTCGAAATATAAATGACAATTTTATAAAAGTTTGTTGGAATTTTCCACCCACTCTGCTCAAACACAAAATGGTAATAGACAGATGACTATCTGTTACCCGAAGGTCAAGAAAGTTGGCTATTAGGTTCTACTTATCGTAGACAGTACATTGAATCCAAAGGAAACCGATATTTATTTCACCTTTATTTTGTTTAATGAAACGGATAACCCATTCAGAAAACATCACAAGTTTCTCAAATTTCAAACAAATGCAAAATCTCTCAAATCACCTATTTATTTGATCAATAAACTTCCACATGCCACTGCTTATTCTTCTTCAGCTGTGACAGTTTTTCTTCCCAGCTCTCCCCTCTTTCCACCGCAACCCTCTTCAACGTCTCTTGAATCCCCGGCATCATTCCTTTAAGTCCACAAAAGTAGATATGGGCACCATTGTCCAACAATTTAAATATCTCATCACTGTATTCTTCAATTTTATCCTGCACATACATCTTGCCTCCACTCTTGTTCTTTTGCTCCCTGCTGAGAGCTCTGTCATACCTGAAGTTAAAAGGTGGCAATTTCGATCAAATTACTAATGAATGAGTTGATTTGGATTCTGTTTGATCTATAACGAGCTAAATCAAGAATGAAAAGCAAAAAAAAATAGCTAAAATAGGAACGGGTTAAACAGGTTGATAGTCGCCCAATGTCAATTTAAGACAGAATTTTATTTATAGAAAGAGTTAGATTACTATAATCCTTTTGTTTTTTAATCAAAAATATAACAACAAATATGTATTAAAATTCCTAGAAATATGTGCAAAAAGTGTTTGCAGGTCAATCAATCCATGTTAATTTTGACACCTTTACCTGAAGTTATCAGGATGGTCTGCAAGATACTTGCTAAATTCTTGGTCGTACAGAAGGCTATCACTATTGGCCACCCCCAAGAACAGCCAAGCAAGACCATTGAACTTTTTGGGTACAGATTCCATGAACATTCGACGAAGATAGCCTCTATATGGAGCGACACCCGTCCCAGTAGCAACCATAATGTGTGTTGCATTTGGGTCGTCTTCTGGCAAAAGCATAATCTTTCCAGACGGGCCTGCCAATTAATTCGGATTCAAGGCTAAAGATAAAAGAATATATGCTATGAAAACAGTAGCACCATGGTATACAGTTCATGACGAACACAGATTCTATAGGGTATTGATTTCATTGAAGTGGGTACACGTGGTTATAGTTCAAAACAAGGCACAGCAGAACATCAAACACAGAAAATAATCACCATTTCTAAGGATTAAAAACAGAATATAACGGTGAGTCTAGAAGTGTCTATTTCACACATTTACTAACTAATAGGTCGATTCGGGTTATCTTTATCTATAACAAGTAAAAATGAAAAAACTAGCTTAAGGAAACTGGTCAAATGGGTTGAAAGTTGCCCAAAGTATGAGTTTAATGAAAAATTTACTTGAATCACTTCATTGAAAAAGGTTTTCAACATCCTAAATTTTGAACAAAAAGTGCTTCGTGTCAACCCAACCTACCCATACTAAAACTTTTGAACTGTAAGCAAACCCATCTATGTTGCTATCTATATCTACAGCTGACATACGTACCTGTTATCTTAACTTTGTCTCCAGGCTTTGAGTTACAGAGATAGTTACTGCATATACCATTCTTTGATGGATCTTCTTTTCCTGTCTCGGGGTCATAATAAACAGCTCGTCGAACACACAAACTAGCTGTCTTCCCATCAAAATTGTCCCCGTATCTTGTGGATGCGATTGAATATAGGCGAACATTGTGAGGAGCTCCAGGTTTCTTTGGGTTTTCACCCTGTTTTCAGAAAATTAATATACTTCAGCATCAACACAATAACAGCTCAAAATTTTATAATGAGGGATTGAGATTTTCACTCGTTTTACTTGGCATTTTGTCAACTCTCATTTTAGCAAATGACAAGTATAATGGTTGACAATCTAATTCTCTCTTTTGTAAATCAACAAGAAGAAGCTAACTTTTGACTTACGGGTGGAATAACACCGTAACTTTGTCCTTCCCAGTATGGAACATTCCCACCATGATCAATTACGATATGACAAGTCTCTCCAGGAGCTTTTGGGCCCACAAGCCTTTCAACAGAGACAATGGTTGCAGTATATGGCTCCTTGGGCTTGTGTATGTTTAGTGGAGGTTCTTTTGCATCTTCAATATCTAAGGGTGAAACCGAAACTTTATTAGTTTCATTAACAGCTTGTGGCACTAACATAGATGAAGCTATGGATCGATATCTTGATGTTCTAGGCTTTGATTTTAGCTCCAAATGTGTCGATCGTTTATCACAAAAGTTAACCTTGTGGATCTGCAACACATAAAAATGCATTTACCTTGAGTGATAAATTATCATGAAATCAGAAAAAGGTCAATTTGTAGACATTTCATATGAAATCAGCCTATATAGAGGATAATGTTTGCTAATAAACGTACTATCGTATCATCCAGAAACACAGAGCTCATCATGAAAACAGCATTGCTAAAAAGCTCATCAAAGGATATCTGCTACATGCATTTTTTCTTCCTTTTGTAGCATCAATCAGGTTTTGGTAGGAAGATTCTTGAAGGCCATGGTATAAAGAATAAATGTGACTAGCATGCCAATCAATATCGTAAATGAAACAAAAGTAAGTAATCAATGCCTTCACATTTAAACTATGATTCATGGTTTTCTACATTTTCCATTATGGAAAATGAAAACAGAATGCTTTACATTTGTACACATTTTCAAAATTTTCCATAGTTTTCTAGAGACACGGAACACTTCTCATTCTCCAGAAAAACATAAATGAATAAAAAAAAAATTAACTATAAAAACCCTAAATTTGCAGGGAAGCATTTTTAAGATAGAAATATTATAAAAATGGGAGGAGTTTTTTATATTTCTAGAGAAGTAGTGAAATTTTTCGAAAACGTGTTCAAAAGTTTTCATCATCCATATTCCAAAACACAAGGAGTTTTCTATCAAAACTGTAGTATTGAATTAGAAAAGTGCGTATTCTATTTCAATGAAAATTCATGTCGTTTTTCATGATTTACATGAATTTTTTTTATAGAAAAAACCTACATTTATCTGTAATTAAACACACATCCTAAGCATTTTCCAAATCCGTAAAATCAGAAGACGCCCTCAACCCATTTTTAGTTATGATTCAATAGGAACAAGTCTTACAGTTTTCATAACTTATGATCCGATAAAGTAGCAACACAAATTAAAACTTAAAACTTGTAATGAGACAGAATCATACCTTGAGAAATGATTTGTGTTGCAAGGAAACATTGTCGATAGGAGTAGTGACAGAGCCCTACAAAATATCAAATTACAATTACAAAACTGAAACTGAAACTGAAACTAGAAACAAGTATAAAACATGAAAAAGATAAATTCTTTACCTGATAAACAACACCCAATTGAGAAGTAGCAGCAGCAGCAGCCATGTTTGATGCAAATGGTAAAGAGAATGAATCAAGTAGTTATAGAAGCTGAAGTTGGATTAAGTGACGACCTTTTCGAGGGTATCAAAGGGTACTCAATTGAAGGTATCTTTTTCACTAACACAATATGTAGGTACGGTGGCTGTTTTGTTTTTAATGATTAGCACCAAACTGAGGACTTTTTCGTGTGTATTGTGTAGGATTCCAGTTGGGTCAGCTTATATAAAAACAACAATTTAATTATTTTATTTTTACTTTTACTTTGGAATAAGTAAATCTTAATTTTTTAGCCCTAAACCTTTTGTCTTTGAGATTTGTAATAGAAGTTGTGAAAATAGTTCCTGTCTTCCTGATGTGCTGCGATTTTGAAAAAAAAAAAAGAATTGATTTGTGAAACATTTGATTTGAATTTGACCCTTTATAATCGAATTTTGATCAATCAAAACTATTAAACCATAATATTAAACAAAGTTTTATTGTTATAAACGATTGTAATCATGACACCATAACATGCATAACACACTAACACCTTACTATCATGACATTCAATTATGAAACCATTATTTTTTATTCTTTTCTTTCTTTTTTATTTTTTTTTATTTTTTTTTTTATTTTATGAAAGTCAAGTATTCTAACACAATTACAACACAAATATATATTTATATATATATAGGGTGGGGATCAAGAGGGAATCAAAAAAATTAGGGTATGATGGAAGCAAATCTCAACCCTTGATTTCATCATAAATGAATTTTAAAAATCACAAATAATTTCAAAATTTAAGATTTATCACAAATGAATGTTAAATACATTTATTTATGAAAAAATCAAGGGCTAAGATTTGCTTCCCTCCTTTTCCAAGATTTGAAACTTCCCTATAGATCATTTCCCTATATATATATATATATATATATATATGTTCAATTACAAATATATATATTTCCCTCATCTTCAAGACTTAAACCCTTCAACTTTAAAGTTAAAAAGTCATTTAAATATAACTAAATTAATAACCTTTTAATTGAGACTCATTTTCTAACATAGAAAAAAAAATTCATTTTTAATTATAAAACAAGACTACATTGAAAATATGAAAAGCATTGTATTTATTAATTAGGAAGTGTCTAATCTTTTTTCAAAAGGTCATTTGTTTATAAAGAATTCACTCTGAATAAAAAAATTGGACCCTAAAACCTAAATATATATTAAATAAAATAATGCATATTTTTTAATCTTCAAATATATTATGTACTAAAAAAGACAAACTAAAATGAATAACAATAATTAAAAATTAAAATAAACTAGCATCATCATGTCCAAAAGGTATGATCAAAATAACATCCCATGACACCTCATGACATAAGAGTTGAAGTGGGTGTCCCCATAGTTATAAACTTGTGATTCGACTCGTGACTTGTAAGCTCGATTTTTGACTCGTGACTCGACTCGTAAGAGTCATAAGTTTTTCAATAATTATGTATATATATATATATATATATAATATAAGTATAAGAACAAAATAGTAGAATACTTAAATACATTTGCTAAATATTACGATCTCGCTAGTTATGAGTTTTAGATTACATTATCCTAAAATACGCATCACAAAGTATCAAAAATGACATTTATAGCATCCAAAATGTTATAACTAGCGATTGAGTAATAAAGCAAATGTAAAAAGATTTTGGAACCATATAAAACTAATCTTCAGCATGAATGTGACCATCATCTTCATCTTCATCAAAAAGCACGGTTGTCTTATGAAGTCTTTCATCTCCTTCATCCTCATCCTCATCTTAAATATCATCATCCACATCAACAATTGAGCTTTTTGCTTTGTTCAAGTTCCTTGGTCCTGTAATAAACAATTAATGTTGACTTTATTATTTGATATATTGATGAAAAGTTAATATAATATATAATGATTTGTTGATGTATACGTTGTTACCTTTTTTTTTTTTTTTTGGAACTACTCGTTCCCTCATCCTTTTTGAAGCATTCATGAACGTCCATCTTAGAGACATCTCAGGGAGACATGCATCCTCTTTCTCGGTTATCCACTCATCATTCGATTCCATGTCCAATAAATGTATTGGATCATATGTCTCCCCTCTCTTCTTTCTCTTTTCAAGTCTTGTTTCAAGGTTAATGTTGTATTTAACAAACACTAATGCATTTAACCTTTGTTGCTCTAATCGGTTCCTCTTTTTGGAGCGTATATGGTCAAACGTACTCCAATTCCTCTCACATCCCTTGGCACTACATGTAAGGCTTAGGATGCGAATTGCCAGTTGTTGAAGTTCCGAACACTTGTCTCCATAGTTTAACCACCATTTAGCTATAGTTTTATTTAGCAAGAAGCAAAATTACGTAGTAGTAATAAAATATATATATAATATAGGTATATGTATATTACTTATAGAAAAAGGAAACGGGTTGCAACTTCTTCCTCATTGCCATGCTCACAGGTTTAGCAAACGTTCCAATTAGATCCTTGAAAGACTCGAGTTGTATATGAAGTTTTATCATTGTTGGCATGTCGGACATCCTTTAAATGACTTCATACAATCCTTCTTTGACTTCAACATCGACTTTGAAGTTGTCCTCAAAATGAAGACTGATAATCAGACAAACCAAAAAAAATTCACACAACACACGACATCAGCTTCAGTTATAATTTTACCAAATGAAAAAGATGTAGACGAAATGAAAAGTATTCACTTAAAACTGTTAAGAGAAATTTATACAAAAACTACCTTGGATTGAGAAAGTATCCCGCATCATGAAGTGGCCTATGAAGTTGCATGTTCCATCTAGTATCAATCTTCTCCCATATCGGGAGGTATCTCACCTCAACACCATCAAAATTACTTTTTATTTGCTCTTTTGCACGATCCATAGCTTCATATATGTAGCCCATTGTCGGTTTCACATCACCATCCATTAGCCTTAATACCTTATAAAGAGGACTTACACAACTCAAACAATATGTAATTGCCTTCCAAAAGTTGGGATCGACTAGAATGATATTTTCTACTTCTATCCCTTGTGTTGTACAAGAGAATGTAGATTATGCCTAATCTTTTAAAGCAAACAATTTCCATATAGGGTTTCTCAAATCTTGAAAGCTTTTCAAAGTAAGAAATGATGTTGCAAATCTTGTAACTCCTGCTCTTGTCAATTCTCTATCACCGGTGAAACTTCTAAACATAAATAATAAAACACAATGTCGATAGATATACACGGTTTCCTTTTTTGCTTTTTCTATTGTGTCCTTAAACGTTTTGCCACTTCTGATGTTTTGTAACATCAAGTCAATTAGATGAGCGGCACATGGTGACCAAAACAAGCGAGGCCTCGCCTTCTCCAACATAGAACCGGCTAACACATAAGCTGAAGCACTATCGGTGACGACTTGTACTATATTTTCCTCTCCTACTTCTTCAATAAGTGAATTAAGCATTTCAAACAATCTTTTAGCATCTTTAGAAAACGGTAATGTATCAATCGATCTTATAAATACCGTACCGCTTGGACTATTCACAAGAAATTTTGTAATCGACATTTGCTTTCCATCGGTCCAACCATCCGACATAATCGTACAACCCGTCTTTTTCCATTCTTCTTTGTATTTGCTCAATCTCCTTTCCACACTTTCCACCTCTTTCTTCAAGTATGAGACCCTTACCTCATGATAAAACGAAAGTTTCAATCCTTTACCATAATCACCCACTAACCTCAATGCTTCCTTCCATAGAGGAGACTTCACCAAATTAAATGGCAAAGCCTCACCATACAAAAGTTGGCTTAGAGCATGAATTACATGCTCTTTATCCTTCCAAGCTTGATTCATTGTTCTTTGTGTTTGTTTATTGACAAATGAATCCATGCTACCTTTTACCTTCGGATTTTCATCTACTTCATCACCACCGAAGTCAAAGCATTGACTATCTTTAGTCATAGCCTTTTTTGCATCAAAATCATCCAATAAATCTTTGAAATATTGTTTGACACAATCACCAACCATATGATAAACAGCAATAACTTTTTTTGTTCCGGCTAGATGATGCTTCATCCTATTAACTCCACCAAAAAAATCGTTTTTACAATAGTTACATTGTACTCTACTTCTATTTGTTGGATGTACTCTTGTACAATGTTTCCAAGTTATATCAATTTTTGTTTTTGTTTTTGTCATGATAACTTAAAAACAAAGAGTTTGATATAGATGTAAAAGAAATGTAACAAGCTTCCTGTAAATATTAAATAGGGAATAACAAATGAATTAGAGCATTAATTGACTCGGATTTAATATTATCCACATGCATACATATGAACAAACGTAACAAGCTTCCCTGTGAAGTAATCAATGTTGTAAAAACATATAAAATATTAAGAAGGTTGACTCGGTTAGTGTTGCTTATTGTGACCTATCAACTAAGACTAACTTATAGAGATAAATGCGTGTTAAAAACTTGTAATTTGTGTTTTAAAGTGTATAAAAATATTGTCTCACAATTTATATGTGCATTGATTTGTTAGTAGGGCTTGTATTTAGTTAACTCCGAATATGTATTAGCCAAAGTTTAACCCAGTTAACTATTAACGATTGATGGAGAAAAAATTGGTTCAAATATACTACTAACAGAATTAGTGATTTTACTAACTTGTTGGTTTATTGAAAACATCTTGCACTTGATTCAGATAGATTTTACACAACTCCTCACCCCAAATTCATATGATCCCAAAAGAAATGATAACACAGGTAAGCTGTGATGTTGAGAAATTTAGTTATGTTACTAATAACATTATTGTTTCTAGAACACGTTACATTTAACCGGCTCTAAAGAAAGGAAGATTTTAAGAAATGGTCCAGTGGGGATGGACATCCGTCATTAGTAGACGGTTAAGTGAGTTTTAAGTGTGCTCATTTTCTTGCACATACAGTACTATAAGTTATAAGGCCATACCCAATGCATACGTCAACGTCGACGTGCGTCGGCCAACTGACGAGGTTGACACCGTCACGTCGGTTGTGTGCGTGAGTTTGGCGATGGGGGAAGAGAGTCGGTTTGCATCTGGGGCCCGCGAGTTTTTTGTTCTTTTACATTACCGTTGGATTATTAAAAAAAAGACAAAATTTATATCCGTTTTTTAACGGGTATATATCTTATTTTTTTCAAAAAATTATTTTAATTTAATTTTTTGAACATATTTATCCTAACTGAAACACACTATAAATACATGTACAACTAAACTTCAATTCACACACACTTTCCATCATATTTTTATTACATTCAACTACATTATTCCTCCCAACTATTTTATATAATTCATACACTTTCCATCATCTTTATACATTCAACTACATTATTTCACCCAACTGTAGGTTCCCTTGGTGTTGAATTGCGAGGTAATGAGTATACTTGAGTGCAGAATTCTCAAATAAACACAACGATAATAAACAAGTAATACGAATATGTAATGATCACAAATTAAGCTTTATTGAACATAAACTCGGTTACATTCAAACTAATACTCAAACTCTCTCTATTCTCCTTTCTGCGAACTTGCACTAAGGACTAAGACTGAGTTCACGAACTGAATAACTGATTATTACTTTTCAACCTACGGATATATTGTATATATACTACTTAACTTCGTATGGACTGGGCCCTACGAACTTGGGTCACTTCGAAGCCGATACGAACTTGACTAAGTTCGTATGTTCCCCTAAGTTCGTACCTACATCTAAGTTCGTACGAATATACATATAAGACAAAAGTTAACGATTACAATGATTAACAAAATGACCAATTACAAACTAGATGTTGTTGTCACACAAGATGTACCAACACCAACCATTTTATATAATTCACACACTTTTCATCATCTTTCTATATTCAATACTTACTTTCCACCCAACTATAATTCTCAAAAATGCGTAAACAACACCACAATAATTCCCAACCGAGACCCGATAATTTTTTTCAAAACCTACTCAACACGGATATGTCGTCTCCAAATTCAACGACATTTTCGTCTTCAGCGGGCCAATCTAGTAATTTGCCAACTAACTTTGGTTTTTCACAATACAAGAACCAATAATTTCCATTCCACCAAAATCAACAATTTTCCCAATACCCACCCCAACAATTCTCACAATACCAATACCAACAAACACCACTTTCACAACATCAATACAAAAACATATAATCACCACCACATGAAGTCGAACAAGACGAAGGCGGAGACGAGGTCCAAAGTAACCGGAAACAAAAAAGAAAACAAGTCAAATGGACCGACACTGAATGTAGAATATTGGCGGAACAATGGGTCGACGCTTCCTAAAATTGTATCCAAGGAAACTCGCAAATGAAATCTAGTTTTTGGAGGCAAATCAAACGGGCCTTTAATTCGTTAGTTGACAAGAAACGCAATAAAGATCAACTAACTGGGAAATGGAACAAGATTCGCGGAGACGTCAAGATATTCACGGGCATCTTCAAAAAATATAGCGAGCCTCGTGCAAGTGGAGTTCGAGACAAAAACGTTTTGAGGGCGACCCGTGACCACTTCAAGCAACAAACCGGTCGGAACTTCATTTACGAGCAAGTGTGGCTCGTGCTAAAAGATGTCCCAAAGTTCTATGACGATTCCGGTGTCGCCAAGAAGAAACGAGTAAACTGAGAAGACATAACACCAATAAATCTGGATGAGGACGAAACTGACTCGTATCCCAACGAAATCGACCCGTTATGAACAATATGCAAAGATTATTCCAAAACGACTAGATTCGTCGTCTACCTGCTCGATCAACTAGTCGGAAAAGTCAAAGAAGTTTGGGATCATCGGATGCAACATCCTCAAGGCATTCGACCGACGAGACCCGGGCGACACTTTTGGCATCCGCGCAAATGCAACAAGAAACGTTGGCAACTATTAAGGAGGCTGCTAAACAAAAATTGGTGTTGAAAGCTTGAAGTTTTCTCCAAAAACCAATACCCGCGGACATACGACAAAAGGAACTAAAACTACTTGAAGAAGCTCAGGATAAGGACTTAGCCAAGTATCAAGGGGATTTTAAAACGATGTTTGGTCAATATGCGCGACAAAGCAAATTCTCTTCCGATGAAGATTAGATTAATTATTTAAATTTAGTTTTTTATTTTAGTTTATGTAATGTTTAATTTCAATTTATGTAATGTTTTACTTTAATTAATTAATATTTAATTTTAATTAATGTAATGTTATATTTTAATTAATTAATGGGTAAGGTTTATAATTTTAATTAAGGGTTAATAGATAGATTGGGTATCAAACTTTACTCAAATGTTCACTTTCATTAACCATCTTCATTCTGATTCGATCGGATGAACAAACTTCTAAAATTATTCAACACGATAATCCATCTAATGAAATTCATTCATCAAGATAAACTATCTTAATGAAGTTTATTCATTTAAATGAACCGAATGATCATGTAAATGAACAATTATAGAAGTTTGTCTCTAATTGAATCGAAATGAAGATGGTTCATGAGAGTGAACATTTGAGTAAAATTTGATACCCAATCTATGTGTTAACCTTTTTAATTAAATATATACAGAGTCCAGAAATTAAAGTGACACACCCTGAGTTGGAGGGTGTGTCAGTTTTGTATCAGTTTGGATGGCGCTAATATGACATTGATGTGGTTGAACTGACATGCAACTAAGACTCTTTGGGTTTGGAACGGTCTAACAGGGTTTGTTGGGCCTATTTAGAGTTGTGTTGCTTGTGCATCATAACCTTTTTGAACACTTATGCTACAGGTTCTCTTTTTATAAACATTTTGTAAAGCCAACTACTATAATTTACTGACAATTCTATTCTTACCCTTAGGGTCACGATGAATGCAAGGCCAAAATTTGCACTGATTTTTTATCACAATAATGAATCCATGCTATATACTCAAGTTTCAACTACTTTCAATTAACCCTGTAAAAATATACATAAATATTCACCTCACCAAACAAATAAGCTCATTTTACAATTTAAGAGTAAAACAAACAATTTTGCCCTTGCGTAAATACACATTCAGCAAAACGAATTTACCCAACCTTCAAAAAGAAGGAAGGGTAATTTAGGAATGTCGAATTAGTCTTGTTTTAGATAAGAACTGCAAAGTTGACTATTTGAATTATATTCAAGCTCTATAAACTGGTGGTCGACAAGACATAGTAATTTACTACTCTTCTTCATCATCAAGTCCAGGTATGTATTCCAAACTCACGTCGAAAATGACAGGACTATTTGCAGCGACTCTAGGCCGTCCTGGAGCTGAAGTTAGACCCTTCGGAAATGCCAACTATAAAAACATAACAGTCACTAAGTAACCGCATATCACATACGAGATACATACAAACGTGATCATAAATGCATATATGCAATATGTGTGACAGTACAATATTACAATTGTTACAAGAGTCAAACATCATCAGCTTTTAAACTAGTGGTTCATATATAACAGTAAATCTCCACTTAAAATATAAACTGGTGAACCATTGAGCAAGCTAAGGAATATTAGCATTAACGGAGGCACATTAGACTGATATATGGATGACAGGTCAATCAGGCTTATAAATGTTATAAATGACATCAAAGAGGTATATGGATAAACTGGTGTAACATGAAAATGAGTAAATGGGGTCAAAAGTCATCCAAAGTGTATTCACCTCATTATTTTATCTCACAAAATAGAAGATCATTTGTAACTACAGTAAATTTTAATCATATTTAAAATAGTAACTGTTAAAAAGTTTCAAGAAAAGAAGAGACAAAAATATATTTACCGGCAAGCCCAATACCACTCATACCAAAAAGTACACATTCTTACCATCCGACCCGCCAACCATGCCCAATTTACATCCTCAAGATAGTATCCTTCGACATAGTGACAATTTTGCCTATGAATGGGTCTTTTGGGTTTTTTATCTCAAAGAGGAAATCAATAAAAAATTAGCTAGAAAAAGGTAACTGGTCAAATGGGCGGATGGGTTAAAGAGGTTGAATGTCCCCAATTTACTCTTGATTGCCTGCAACTTCCTATATGTTTTATACTCAACCCTAACCCATTTTGACCCGTTACCCAATCTCCCTATCTTGTGAACTGAGAAAAGCATAGAAACAAGTATTAAGATATTTGTGTGACCCACAAAAGGTACGAATTAATCTGAGCTCCACTCAGCTAACCTCTAAAGAAGTAGAAAGTGATCTACCGATACAGGAAGCACATAGATCACCTCTTCAGAGTTACAAGTATTAAGATATGCAGGTTCTATTTTTCCACAAAGAAAAAAAAGTTTATTGTCAACTTCAGAGTTGGTAAAAACTTATCTCACCCTCAAAAGTTAACTGAGGACTCCTTTAAGACCTGATGAAGAATTCATTAATAAAAGAGCCACCCAATCGGTAAGAAAAGGGATAGATCACCATATGCTCACAATCGGGCATACTAAGTGAACATAGATAGGGGGCCCTCTGAGTTGGCCAAGCTGGCATACTAATTAAGAAAAAAAATATGCTGATGACTTACAGATCCTGGAACATATAGTCGACGTTTTCCTCCAACTTTCATGCTCAGAATGCCTTCATCGAGTCCCTTTACAACCTATGTTCATTAGTGTCAGTTAGCTTCCACGGTGACAACACTAAAAGCTAAATCAGGAAATCTACAAAAGACTACTATAATGATGTTAAGGAGAATGTGTCACTTCAACAACTAAAACTATTTTAACCTTTGAGCATAAAAGATTGATTTTCTTTTTTAGTATGTGATTAAAAATAGCATTAACCATTGGCAAGATTGAGAACATACACAGGAAAGATTAAAAAAGACTTACACACATAGAGGTGGTAAAATGTGTTGGTTTGGCAATTGGTCAATACAAGTTCAGGTCAAAATGGGTTTATATGTATAGGTCATGTTGGGTTGACATGAAACACTCAGTCCAATGTTTTTTATAGTCCATAGAAATAATTAGCATATCAACTATGATTACGGGAATTTTTAGATTTCAATTATAATCTAACATCATGAACAAATGAATTAAGAAGGTTGAATACACTAAAACTACAATTTGGGAGGGTTTTAACCCATTTCCTTTTAAGTTATATATACTTTTCTTCTTAATTTTATATAACCCGTTTGACCCATTACAAATAAAACATAACATGAATCAACAGATTCAGAAGGCAATGGATCTGAATTTCCACCTTGACATACACATTATGTCAGATGATATCTATTGTGGACGAATATATTCACCAAAGGATGTTAAATGGCTTACCTGACCCGAGCCAACACGAAATATGTAAACTTGACGCTTTTCAAGTGAACTGAAATTTCCCAAAAGAGAGATTAGGTGGTGTAACGAGGGTGCTATAAAATAAAAAATTTAATGATGTAATAGTAGTCACGGATATGCGAAGACAACAAAAATTCAGCATACAACCTGTCAAATACTTGTCCAGAGGGAACCATTGCTACATAATTTGCAGCTACCTGTATAATAACGAAACATGAACAGACATCTTCTGAGAAAATAGCTTTTAAACAATAAGGTAAAAAAAATATAGTCACTTGGGTCAAACTAAGTCCTATAACCCACATCCAATTCTAACCACAAAATAGAATTTTTTTCATTGGATTAGTTTAAAACAGACACAAGCACTATGCCTTCCAAAAAAATAAAGGCACAAGCACCATACCTGATAACCAACAGGGGGAGAAGGGCCAGAGCCAACTTTTATATCCTTGTATTGCAAACCAGATTCTGTAGTTACCATAGGCAGCTTCATAAGTTGGAAAAATATATAAATCAGTACACTTTATGAAACATTTGGCAGTAGCATAATAGATGGACTATATATGTAAAACTCAAACTATTCACTTTATACATTCAAAAATAACAGACACCACTCCAAGTTTAAAATTGCAATAACCAAATCTAGGCTTAAAATCATGATGCCTATAAGTCACCAATATCCAATTGTCTCTTTCTCAAAACGCATGAACGACAAGATATAATATGCAATGCTCAGTAAATTCATAATAAAACTATATTCTGTTTAGAATGTGATGAAGTTGAGGGATATATGCAATCTCACCATACATTTTCAAGCTCTTTCTCACAAGAAGCATCACATAATCTTGGTACTTCCTCAACTGGCAAGCCAGCTGAGTCAGCATTTAAAGAGTGAATTAGAAGACTTGAAGCACTTAAAGCTAATCCAATCACATCCCTTCTCTTAATTAATGAAACTTCACCCTCATATCCAACAATTTGTGAAGCTCTCATTCTAATTCCGAAACACAAATGTTTGTCTGTCATTCTTCTTGTTTTCCCTCTAGTTATTTGATGATTGTTGGACGTATTCCCAGCAAAAGAAGAACCTGTCAGGTAAGTATTCATAAATTGACATATACCACACTCTAATAGAATGACAATTATAACTTTTCAATTATTGCTATCGTATGTATTCGATGACCTAAATGGTCACGGATACTCCAATTAGCCTGCGTACATTGCCTCCCAGGGTAACTGAACAAGAAAAACCTCCTGCGTATACCCGTATATGACTTATTCATCAGGTAACATATATTTTTGCTAATGTGGGAACTATATAAGTTGACACATCATCACCACATCGTCAAAACCAGTGGCAAATAACTGGTTTACAACGTTATAAAGATGGAATACATACAAAATCAATGAAAGTTGGATACATACAATATAATTTTTTTAAAGATGCATAAAGATATAATAGAGCTTTGGTATAAGTCTCATACATTTTTAAACACAAAATCCTATGTTTCATCTATTCCTTACACAATAGTAACCCCCTTTCATTAGTTTTACCATTATATGCAACTCTGAGATCTTTACTGGTGTAACATAGTTACATTATTGTGCAATTGTGTATATAACATTCATTACAAATTTAAGCTACAAGGTTTAGAAAAAGAAGAAAAAGGTGAAAAAATGTAACGATATAAACAGCAGAGTTTGAACTTTGAAGCATCGCATGATAACATAATTTATCAACTATTCGAAACTATAAAATTTACAAGAAATTGTGTGATTTCATACAAATGATATTACCGAGTGGAAGTAGGAGTGAAATTGAAGCCATTATATTTGATTCTTGGAAAATGGAATGAGATGAATACTGAATTATTTTTGAGAGAGAAAAAAGAGAGTGGATAATGCAGAAAATCTGAGGAACGGCTACCTTTCTTTTGTAAATGCATTTTTTATACTCCAAGATGTCAACACAGATTAATTCATTTAAATTATATCCCTTACCCTTATTTAAGTCTTTCAATTTATTATTTCACTGTACAATGAAGATTGATAATAAAGTAAAAAAAACGTATTATATTAGGAGGATTACTCTACATTGCAAAGCATAATAATCTCAAATTGAAACACAATGGTCCATTAAATATGTCTCATAAACAATATCAAAGGTCGTTTTTTTAACAGTATCGAGATAATCTTTAAAATATCTAAATTGTGTGAGTTACGGGGATGAATAAGATGTACATATTCGTGGATTAATATATATCTTCGTAGTGGTTGCGTGTATAAGTTGTTGCATTTCAAAGAAAAAGAATGTAAAATAACATGTACTACGACATATGTAAATATACGATTTGTCCCTACTTCACTTACAGTGGACACGACAACTGGTTTGAGGTTGAAATCTAAAATAATATATGCACCAACAACATTATCTTCAACACCCTCTCGACCAACCACTCCTTTACCATAATATGCCCCCACCTCAATACCAAAGTGTAACTTTTCCTCCTCATTTACCTAGCAACCCGTGTTCTTTTCCTCAAGTTGATAATTCCTCAAACCTTGAGCTTGACCTTGAGGTTCTTCATCCCTACCTTCTTGATCAACCTTTTCTTTGTGATCATTCATCAGTAGCTCCACCTCAAACAGAACACCCTTCTTATACCCAACTTGTGCAAGACTTCCATTCTCCTGTACACTAGAAACATCCACCAATCTTCTTCCCCTTGTTTTTTCTTGTCAGTTGATTTATCCCCTTTAGAAACCTTAAAGTATCAACCTTTCAACAAGCCTCAACAAGCTGTGTGTTCTCCCTTGCTACTTGATCTAAAATCCTAGAAGATCGATGTTTTCATCAAGAATTGAAACTGTGCACCACAAGTAAACAATTTCTTCAAACCCAAGAAATCTACACCTTACTTGATCTACAAACAAATACCAAGACTTGAACCACTAGAAAATGCAAAAACCATTGATGTCGACTTTTCTTGCCCCTCAAGTAATCGGCTTTTACCTTGAAAATCAAGAAACTGAACTACAAATGAAAACCTTGAAATCGGTATGACCCAAGAATCTTGAATCGATTTACATAAGAAAAGCCTTGAATTGATTTACCAAAAAAAAACTTGAGTCGATATAACACAAGAAAAACCCTTATAAAACCCCTTAAAGTCGAAACTTTTCTTCAACACCTTATATTCTACACAACGATAGCCAACAATACCCAAAACGAAAATCAACATGAAACCTCCATATTCGAGTAGCAACATCGAAAAGCTGTATTGCCCTATTAGAATGTCCGATCAAAGATCCCTCCAGTTAGATCTTCAACATATGTATCTTGTAACATCCCAAAGTTTGAAAAGAATTTTGGAAATTTAAAATAAAGTTTCTGAACCCTACGAAGTTATTTATTGAGGTCGCGAATTAGAATTGTGCGACACTAAGGTTAGAGTCGCAGGTGGAATTTAATATAAGATTGAGGAGCTTAAGTGTAATTAACAATTTATATATATATATTAAAACTCTTCTAAATACTTCAAAACATTTCCAGAAGACTCAAATTTCGTTCAATTAGAGAGAGAAACGAGTTTTTAGAGAGAGAAACGCCTAATTCAAGTTGAAAATTGAAGATTTGAAGGATTGGAACCGTGATTAAGGTAAGATTATGTTAGTTGATGTTATTATTAAGGTTTGAACGGGTTAATTTGGTTAAATCGAGCTTTGATTGTGAAAAATTCGGTTTTGGGGTCGGCTGTGTTCGTCCTGCGAGTTGACTTTGCGAGTTGACTTGCGAGTTGACTTTGCGAGTTGACTTGCGAGTTGAGTTTCAGTTGCGAGTTGAGTTCAGTTGCGAGTTGAGTTTCAGTTGCGAGTTGAGTTCAGTTGCGAGTTGAGTTCAGTTGCGAGTTGAGTTTCAGTTGCGAGTTGAGTTCAGTTGCGAGTTGAGTTTCAGTTGCGAGTTGACTTGCGAGTTCAGTTCAGTTGAGTTGGGAGTTGACCTGCGAGTTGACTTGCAAGTTCAGTTCAGTTCAGTTGAGTTGCGAGTTGACCTGCGTGTTGACTTGCGAGTTCAGTTCAGTTGAGTTGCGAGTTGACCTGCGTGTTGACTTGTGAGTTCAGTTCAGTTCAGTTCAGTTGCGAGTTGACCTGCGTGTTGACTTGTGAGTTCAGTTCAGTTCAGTTCAGTTGCGAGTTGACCTGCGTGTTGACTTGTGAGTTCAGTTCAGTTCAGTTGAGTTGCGAATTGACCTGCGAGTTGACTTTTCAGTTCAGTTCAGTTCAGTTCAGTTCAGTTCAGTTGAGTTGAGTTGACTTTTGCGAGTGGACTTTTGCAAGTTAAAATTTGTGATGCACCTTGTTGTAGCGGCTTTAAAATAGCGTCGCAAAGTTGTGAAATAGAGTTTAAATTGTATCTGTTTGTGTACAGACCAGTGTTCAGACGTGAGAGACTAGAGGTTGCAGAATTTCACGTACTTCGAGGTAAGTAATAGGGGAATATAAATTAAATGAAAATATCTAATTGTGGAAGTACTTGAGTGTACTTAACTGTTGAAGTACTTGAGTGTACTTAATTATTGAAGTACTTGAGTGTACTTAATTGTTGAAATACTTGAGGGTACTTAATGGTAAAAGTACTTGAGTGTGGTTGATCATCGAAGTACTTGAGTGTACTAGATTGTTAAAGTACTTGAGTGTACTTGATTATTGAAGTACTTGAGTGTACTAGATTGTTGAAGTACTTATGTGTACTTGATCATTGAAGTACTTGAGTGTACTAGATTGTTGAAGTACTTGAGTGTACTTGATCATTGAAGTACTTGAGTGTACTAGGTTGTCGAAGTACTTGAGTGTACTAGATTGTTGAAGTACTTGAGTGCACTGCATTCAGATTTCTTGAGCGTACCGTATTAATTCAGTGATTGGCCCTCTTATGCTGAGTGATCATAAATGGCCTAGAAGTATAATCGTGAATCTTTACTGAGCCGAGTAAATATAAACGGTTATAGTGTTTTATAAGATTGTTATCTTTATACTGATGTAATCCTGTTACTTACTAAGCTTGTGTGCTTATCTATGTTGTTGTTGCTGTTTTATTACAGGTGGGTCGAGTAGAGGGATAAAGGGTTCAGGGAAGGAACCTCAGCGCGATTAGTGGTGGGCTTGCTACGGCTAGTAGTAAGCGTTTACTCCCGTTAAATCATGCTCAGATATCGAGGGAGTCTTTTTGAGAACTCACATTTTGTAATAACTATAAAACATTGTGAAGTTCGTGTAACGAATGTATGATACGTATTTATATATGTGTTTAATTATGTTTAATGAGTTCAAAAAAAAAAAAATTGTCTTAAACAAACGGGTGTTACATATCTAGAACCTACAACTTAAATTTCACGATGATCCAACTGTTAACGAACCCACATCACCACATTTCCCACGACTGCGCAGAAACCGATGAACCAAAAATCATTTTTCGATTATATTATATTGGCTCCCTCCATGTTGTGTAATTCCTTCTTCTTGAACAATGCTCTGATACCAATATGTTGAATTAAACTTCAAAACACGAAGCAACCATGAATCGACAATAAGAAATATGAATATAATCGACACACAATATTTCCTCAACCATTTAACTTTATTAATCACCAAGTTAAACCTGATGATAAGATAAAGAAGAATCCAAGCGACTAACATCCCTGTTGGTCTCGTAATGCAATATTACATTAACTACTAACAACAAATATAAGTAATAACAATAATTCAAGTTTAAAGTTTCTTTTATTAATTCAATTAAAAAATACTTTACAATAGTTTACTGCGAAATTAAGAAAAGACAAACTAGTCTAAGTAAACTACACTTGTGACAATTTGATTTCAATAAGCCAACCAGAGAATAGATGTTGATGGCTATTAGTGAACAACACTTACTAAAATGAAAGGCACAATACTCGTTGGTATGCAGGAGTGATTGCCTAAATCAAATGTTGAATTTAAAGAAAATTCTGGACATTGAATATGGTAGTTGAGAGGAGTATTTATAAAGTCATAAATACGTGCGTTGATGTCTCAAACCCTACACATGTCAACACCGTATTGAAAGAAGGTTAATGAAACTTATAATGAATGGAAGTAAATTACATCCTAGGAATAAAGTTTACTGTTGACTTTAATCCTAGGTTACAGAAAATGTAAGGTGCCTTTTATGTAAGTACAATAACCAGTTGCACATATCTTTATGTAAGATATTTACAATATTATTGTACAAAATAAGTTGACCTTCAAGTAGTACATTGGGTATTTTTCAGACCCAATGTACTTTGTTGGCTAATAGCCTGATCCGCTGGATAATAGAAGAGTAACTCTGAATTTCACTTCAGTAAAGACTTCTCTCTCTGTCTTTAGTTTTCGACTATCAACGGATGCTTCAATTATGCATATCAGTGTAAGGCCCAAGTAACTTGTTCCATGAGATAAGTGTCAATCAGCGAATGATAGAACACTTCAAATATATTTTAAGTTACAAGAAGGGTCGCTGCTAACATACAACGACAAATAGACATGTTAAAAATACTAAGTGTAAAGATGTTCGTTGCTTAGTCTTTGTAGTGTCTATTTTACAAGTTTATCAAGGTATGTTGCTCATAGAGCAGTGTCTGATAAATACTTAGATTATTTGTCATATATAAATTCCACAAGTAGGGTCAGGGACTCAACAATCTCCCCCTATTTATTTAGACAAAATATAACTCTATGATTTATACTTAGAGTTAATTCTTGTTCTTATGACCCTGATATTATTTCTTTTGGGTTCTTTTACTTTTCATTTTTACTTTAGTATATGAGCAGAGATTTCTTGTTCTTATGACCCTGATATTATTTCTTTTGGGTTCTTTTACTTTTCATTTTTACTTTAGTATATGAGCAGAGATATAAATTATCATATGGAGAATACCGATTTATATTATACATCAAAAGTAGATATACAAAAAATATTTATACATCATCCCTAATCTATCAGTTCATGTTTCACTTTAAAGAACTTCATCTCATCAACACATATCCTTACCTTCAGGTCATCTGTCACCAGCTTTATGAACTCAGGATCACTGTTGCTACCCATGTCAATGTATTTGATTACCACCAGATGCTTAGTTTTAATAATGGATAGTTGAGATGCTTTCTGAAAGCATGGTTTTTGATATGATCAAGGAAGAATATTCCAAACTCAGGATCCCTGATGACTCGACCGAGAGCAAAATGAATGTTAGGAGAGAGAGAGAGAGAGAGAAAGAGACATATTATAACTCTTAAGTATTGCTAATATTCTTAACAATTATATTTATTAAAATTAAGAATAAAAAAGGTATTTAAGATTTCAAACTTTCGCCCTTAAATAGTATTTATCTCATATTTACCTCGATTCCAGAATACATTGTGTTATATGCTCTTGAAACAGAATTTTGTTATATTTTTATAACCATCAATTGTTCAATTATTGAATTTAATTACTAAATCAATAACCTATAATATTTTTTATTCCACGTGGTTACAACCACTTTAAATATACAATGCATAAAATTCATAAGAAAATATGTTTCATTCAAAAATCATCATATTAACTTTTCAAGAAAAATAATTAATTTAGAGATAAAATTCTTAAAGGCAGCTGCATTTTGAGAGGAAGGAGGGGCAGTTGATCTCAACTGCTGACTTATGTGATCACTCGGCTCAGATTCACTGTATCTTAACAACACTACATTTTATGTAAAATGCAATATGCACGTAAAATGCAGTATTGCAAATCAAGACTATATATTGATCACAAAAATCAACGATTAAAATCGTCTATTTTTCTTTTCCCCTAAAAATATAGCTGCCCCTTTAATCCTACACCATAATCTACTATAACTCTAGTATTTAGAAAAGTGACATATGTTAAGGACTTGAACAAATTGGTCCGTTAAAATTTTCCACAATATAATAGTGTTGAACTACATATTACCGAAGTAAAAACAACCCGCAGTACCCCGAGTAAGTAACTTATTCATTGTAATAATAAATGTTATAACTTTAATTTCATCAGTTAATAGGTAAATCAACTATTTATAGCTAATGTTTTTAACTTTAAGTTATGTTCATATCCATTTAAATTTTGAACCATATAAAATAGACAAATCTATATCATCGGTTCTTAAATTCGCTCAATTTTGTCACAATGTCAAATGGTTATAACTATTCATCAGCGTTGCATTACGTGATTGAAATGCTAGTCATATGTGAACTATAACGAATTAAATGGTAGCATTTATGATCATTAGATCTATGAAGTAATTCGGACGTTCTTTAATATTTAGTGTATCCTTACAATTGTAGAGCATATATATAGCTTCTTCAATCAAGAAACAATTATTAACTTATATTATAATGAATACACTTAGCTTGTTCAAAATATCATGCACATAACCAAGTATGCATTATGGCAGATTTGGTTGGTAAGAAATAAAGCCATTTTTACTCACAAGTACTATTGCAGCTCAAGAACCGTCTTCATCGTTTAACGAAAAATATTTTAGTGTGCGCCAGAGCTAAAATTATGCCATGCTCATAGTGTCAGTCATGTATGGGTTGAGCAGCCATGGATGCTACACAAGTATGCTTATTAGTGCTTATAACTGTTTTTGTATAACTGATGTTATTGCATTTTTGAAAACGTTCGGGATGAATCTGTTCTCAAGTGACGATCGATCGATCTAGTCAGTTGATGTTGGATCTTTTGATCAAATGATAGTTATAATCGTTACTTCAAGAGTGTTATTTATATATAGTTATGTACATACATTTGTTTCTTGCAAAAACAGAAGAAATCATACACATCCAAGTGGTGACACTTGAAGAGACTTTTTAGAACACATATTACTTTTAAATCTACATTTCTCTTTCCGTTCAAAGTTCAAACGTAACCTTGATCAAATTTGATTACGTAACCTTGATTTCTTAAGTTTTACCAAGTGTTGTATGTACTACAAGATAATTGTTTAATTTGATTACGTAACCTTGATCAAATTTCATCATTTGATGACTATTGAGTAGTAAACGTTTGAAATCTATATTTAACTATAGGACACTCCCTTATTCGTTTTAATTTTGTAGTATATAGTTAGCCAAAATAGTTAAATAATGACCTATAATACTCTCTGACTAATTGATACACATGAAGATTTATTTATAGTGTAGATTATAATATTGCATAATCTCTTGTACATTGTATTGGTATGATGATTTTATGTATCTTCAAACTAAAGACCAAGTTGATATTTCCTTTCTAAATTTTGAATAATATATGACATGCTCTAGTTTTCAACATTGAATATTAGAATACTATGAATCTATGATACAATATTACAACTAGGCCTAAAGACGAACCAAACAAACAAGAATGAGTATGTTTGTATTCATTCATTAAGCTTTTTACCAAACACATGAATAAATACGAATGGATAAATAAGTATAATCTATTGTTCATTAAGAAAATATGTTTGTTTATCAATATAAATACATGAACACAAACAAACAAATTTATAAATTAATGTGTCATTACAAGATTAATGTACAAAATCAACATTATAAGAAATTATAATATCAATATTGTTATCGAGAAAAACTTCGAAGTTTAAAAAAATCACATAAGATAATTTAAATAAATAAAAATCAAATATATGAAACTTTTATGTTTACAATAATTTATATGGTTTATATATTATATTAAAAATATATATAAAAATAATGAACATCCATTTATTTATTTAAAGAAAAAAAAACCTTATTTATATTTGTTCATTTATTAAATAAAAAACAATTACAAACGTACCTTTTGTCGTACAATTCACAAAATATCGTTGAATGTTCAGTCAAGTGGAGGCTTGATTACAACTGAGTTTTTCTTCGAATAACCGGCGGGAGGGTTTCAAGTCATATACCTTTAGACCAATTAACAAGTCTTAGCAACCGAAATCAACATACTTTAAACTTATATATTAAGTTATAAATTACTAATACTTTTGTAAATATAGAAATAGCTGAGATTAAACAAATATAACTAGATTTTTAGTGCCCCTCTCAACGACTCTTTAACGTTAAATAAACACAAATATAATTATAGTGCCCTTCGCGTTGCGAGGGGAAATGTTAGAGGTCTGACGACACTAATTATTTGAAACGTACAAATGGTTCAAATTAAGTACATATACAACGTTTTATATATAAGCTATATAATATTACAAAATAGTTTTTGTTTACATGTATCTTTTATTGAAAGTATAAAAGTCTCAAATTAGCTTTTAGTAATGATTCTTAGATATTTTTTGACCAAGTAAAATAAATAGTTAAAATTTTTCGAAATATACTTCTACCATACGACTATTTGCACACATTTATTCCGATTACCCGTCAAATCTTATACCTAACTCATTAAATCATCTACTTATATCCGATCAAATCATTATATTCTTTTTTTATTTTTTAGTAAAATTTCTAATTGTACATCCCCTAAATATCAAATCAATTTTTTTTTTTTTTATATTTTAGGGTTTTATTTTTTATTTTCTAATATTTTTTAAAGATTTTTTTTAATACAAGATTTTTATAGAAAAATATCAATTTCTTTTTTTTTAAAAATGTCTTTTATATAAAATAGAAAAAAAATTATATAAAAAATATGTTTTTTTTATAAAATACGCTTTGTATATAATTTTTTTTTTCATAAAAGACTTTTTTTATTTAAAAAACTATAAAAAATATTTTCATTGAAAAATATTTTGTTAAATAAAACTATATTTTTATAAAGATAAAAACTTAAATGACGTTTTTCATTAAAACAACGTTTTCTTATTATTACTTTTATATAAACATGTTTTTAATTTATAGCAATCTTCTTGTTTAATAAAAAAAAAATTACTTGACAAAAAATATTCACATGTTACCATTTCATTATTACTACTTTCAATGAACCCTTTTGCATTTCATAATAAGTGTGAACGAATATTTTCATATTATTATAATATTTTGAATCAATATTTGCCATTTCATCTGCATGTGAGCTGGGTAGTATTCTACATACATTTATAGAAAAATAAATGTCACTATGTAAATGAATCATCTAAGTTCAATTCATTTTCAATTTAATATGCAATAATAAATGACGAATTTTAAACTAATCAGGTGTAATGGTTATTTAGATTTTTAAATTTTTCTTTGTTTTCTTTTCAAAAATATGTTACTAACTTTAAACCATCGAGAACTATTTTGTAGGTGTTTTTCAGTCTCGAGAAGATTTGATGAAGTGGGTGCAAACTACAATAAGTGATGTTGGTTGCGTTATTATTACTAAAAGATCAAAGAAAAAAATGAATATGCGTCTAAATTTTTTCTTATGTGTGAACATGGTGGCGTATACGGAGGTAATGATTTTAGTAGAGATACTTGGTATAAAAAACCTAATTGTCCATTCAAATTGACAGGAAACTATTCGAAAAGTAATAATGTTTGGACATTCATGGTGATATATAATATACATAATCATCAACCTGTTGAGCATATGGAGGGTTATCCATATACACAACGTTTGTCAGAAAATGAAGCTCGTTTGGTGGAGGATTTGATGAGAAAGAATGTCAAACCACGTGCTATATTAATGATACTCAGGGAGCAATATCAAAAAACGTATCTACCATTAAACAAGTATACAATTTTCGAGATAAAATTCGTCTAATCGAGAAAGCAGACTGTAACATCCTCCTCAACGGCCTAGTATTTTTAGGTAAATTTACCTTATGTTACTTTATTTACTTTATTTAATTGAGTTAATTATGTGAAATGTTTGATTAGATAATTGTTAGGAATGATTAAATGGGAATTGCGGTATTTTTAGTTTAAAATACGGATTAGCCTAACTATTAGAACTAATACAATCGTGTGCTAGATTAATGATAATAATACATCGTAGTATACGTAAATCATCATATATAAATACCCAAATATGGAAATCAGCTCATTTTCTTCTTCTTCTTCATCTCACACCAAACACACACTAGAAACACCAAGAACACACACACTTGCAATTAAAGCTCAAATCAAGCCCAAACCATCTCCAAATTGTGTCATTAGATTCGGAATTCATTATAGATCATTCTTACAACTCGTTTCTGTGGATTAAATCAGATTAAGGTTAGTTTTGATTAGTTTTTGTTTTTTTTACAAAAAGTGAGAAAAGTTAGTAGGTGGGTTTAATTATGTGTTTTTATGTTAAATTGATGTATTTCGAGTGTTTGTTTATGTTACTACAATGTGTTGGAACGTTTAATTTGTGTAGAAACGTTGTTATAATTTTGGTGAAAATCAGCTCAGTTTTCTGCCCAATTCGCAGATGAACTGGTTTAGGCGATATTGGTAATATCGCCACCAATATCACAGGTAATATCGCGATTAATTTCGCTTGCAATATCGCTAGTGATTTGGCGATATTGGCAATGTCGCTATGGCGATATTGGCAATATCGCTATGGCGATATTGGCAATGTCGCTTTTAATGTCGCAGATTTTGAAAATGCGTAAGTGTTACTAAGTTTTGTGAAAATCTTACTAAAAATTAGATTTTGATGAAATTCGCATGGTCACTCGGAATCGATCAAGTAATCAAGACTATGTACCATAGCCCTGTAAGTTTTTGGCCTTTCGGGGTCGTCTTGGGCTTCAAAATGGCATTTTTTCAGTTTTTAAATGACGTTCCGGGATTTTCGAGTTTCGTTCCAGATTGAACTCTTATTTCCTTAGACTTCAGGAAATTACCGGCTTGTAAGAATGTGCTATTATGATGATTTAAACTTGATAAATGTTTATTATCTAGATACTATGCGTTGAGATATGTTATTCGCTTACGAAATGAGTTACTAACTCATTATCTGTTGTATTCTCAGATCAGTCGAAGACTCAGTAATATTAGAATTCTGAGAGGTGGATAGTAGCAGAAATGTGAGTGGATCTGCAACTCATAATTTGAGTTAGTTGTAATGGTGTGATTACAACAAGTAACGTAAACCTTGATTGACTGTTTAGTCTGAGTTGTGATTGTGTATACCTACTTGTTATGCATATGTGGCCTTCGGGCATCTGTGTTATTCAGAGGTCAATTGCGATTGGACTTGGTTACTACTGTGTTCAACACAGGTTCCAGACACATGTGTTGTCGCTGGAAACTGTGTTGTTGTGTTGTAGTGCCAAGTTATCGGCCTATTCTGTATGGGCCTTTACAGATTGTGGGTAAGTGTTACTGAGGGCCACCGCGGCTGTAGGGTTCCTCAGTAACCGCCGATCCTCTTGAGTTTATGTGTTTACTGTGCTTAATGTAAACAGATTGTTATGCTGAATTGAATTGTTAGTTGTACATTCATTCACTTAGCTTTGTGCTAATCCCACCACTTCCCTTCCTGCAGGTTATGCTTGTCTTTTGTGGGTTGGGCAGGAAGATGGTTTTGAAGAATGTTTGACACGTGCTCTAACTCTGATATATTTATGTTTCGTATATTAACATGTATGTGGATTTTGTATAACAATTATAAGTGTTTTGGTTCGTAAATAGTTAAATGTTATAAATTCGCGAAATTTTATGGTCTTTTCTGTAATATAAAATATAATATTATTTTATCCATCGCTTCCGAGTCAAATTACTATTCTAACCCTGAGGTAATTTAAGGGGTGTTATACAGACAGAACTCCAATGAAGGTTCTTTTCTTGCATTTGCAGGGTAAAAGTTATATATTTAAGTATTAAGCAAATGATATTTCTAATGAATTGGAAGAATTGTTTTTTATTCATCCAATATCGATGGAGATATGACTTGCATTTTCATCCACTTATAAAACAAACAAGTATAATATGCCATTTTTTCAAATTGTTGGTGTTACCTCAACAAACTTGTCATTTTGCATCGCATTCATGTTCATTCATAAAGAAAGAGATTATAAATTTACATGGACATTAAATTGTCTAAAGATAATGATTAATGAACATTTTCACTCTTGTGTCATTGTAACTATAACACCCCTCTTTCAATCTAAGAATATAATATTAATAAACACGGAAACATGAATTTAAAATACAATACCTTAGTATAAATTTTAAACATTATCCATAAACAGTTTACATTTCCAAAAATACACCAAATTTCAAACTGTTTAAAACTACAAAAGGCGGGGTATTATAAAATTCACAAAACAAGGTTTATTACAAAAACCATATCAGAGAACCAAAAGCGCAGTCAAACATTCCCTTGATCAACCAATCACCTCCCGCACCCACAATAATCAAAACATATCCTGCAGGAAGTAAAATGAGGGGTTAGCACAAAGCTAAGTGAATAGGTTCATCACACAACATTCAACTTAGCATAACCAGTTGTTTACACCAAATAATCGTAAACACACATAATTTCAATGAGGATCGGTGGCTCTGGGGATATCATAATACCCGGGGATTCCCCCAAGAACACTTACCGTCAATCCGTATGGCCAATACAGAATAGACCGATAACTACTGGTTATTAAACACATACACAGGTCTCAAACACAACAAATGAATCAAAACCTGTGTAAAACACATAATAACCAGAAGTCCAACTACACGTTGACCTCAATAACATAGTACACATTGTTCACATATCACGTAGATCAATAATCAATAATCAAGACTAAACAGTCTAACACACATCTACGTTTACTTGTTGTAACCAAATAGTTACAACTAAATCAAATGATGAGTTCTGAATCCACTCACCGATACCTCTGACGTCTCCACACTCAGGATTCTTATATCACTGAGTCTTACGTTGATCTGAAACAGAAAATCATACACAAGTCAGAAGTTCGTTCCATAATTATCATTATAGTCTAATTATCCAATCAGGTAGTCCCTGAAGTTTAGGCAAACAAAAGTTCAATCAGAAATAAACTCAGAAAAAGTCCGCAATACCGCTTAAAACTGAAAAATGCCATTTTCGGGTCCTAGATGACCCCGGATGGCCAAAAACTGCCTAGGCTATTAGAATATAGCCTTGATTACTAGGTCGTTTCCGAATGACCATGCGAATTTCAACTAAATCCGAGTTAATGAGATTTTCAGAAAACCGCGTCTCCAAAATCATTTACGCATTTTCAAAATTTGCAAAATAAAATTCTTTTATAATCTCATGCGACACTACCATTGTGTCGCACAGCAAGCCCTAGCGACATAACCACTGTGTCGCACAACAGTACCCTGCGACACTAACATTGTGTCGCAATAACCAATATGGCCGCCTTAAGCGACATAACCACTGTGTCGCTGAACATTCAAGCGACACAACCTGCGACACAACCCTTGTGTCGCAATGATGAACAGCCCAGTTCCCAGATTCAAAATTCACAAATTCAAACATGTAATAATCAAATTAACCTATATCAATCCGTGTAATTCACTTATAAACAATAACAATACATAATAATCAAACTCTTACCTCGAAATCACGGATTAAAAGCTCAAACTAAATCAAAACCCAACTTCTTACTTCTTTCTCTTTAATACTCTCTCTAAAACGATTTTTAAGTGTTTGGAAATGTTTGGAAATGCTCTGGAAGTATTTGGGCGGTGTATATATATATTAAACTTGCAATTACACTTAAGCTCCTTACTTAATTTCAGTTCAGCCCATTTTGCGACACAGTCCTGCGACACAACCATTGTGTTGCACAGACAACCTGAGACACAACTCTTGTGTCGCAGAAAATCAAAAACTTACAAATTTTGAATCAACTAATATTTTACTAGTCACAATAAGTCAAAGGGATTATTTAACTACGTTTCACAATGAAACACATAATATTTAATAATTTCTAAAACAATTAGATAATCAATTATAATAATAGAAATTACCAGACTGCGAGAGAGGATGTTACAGTAACGGATTGAGACATAGCCTTCATGCAAGCTTGTCAAAAAATCTTTTTTGGAGGCTAAACAATTACTTTGTAGATGACAAAAAAATGTTAATTTTTATGATGTAATTTCTATAATTATTTGACTAACATTTTTGAGATATTAAATTTTAAAATGTAGAAAAATGAGAGTTTTATTATTTTACTAAAAATGATCTGTTAACAATAATTCTTGAATTCTTACAAAACTTTCGTTCTTATTTAAATGTTTTTCTGTATGAAAATATATTTTTGTCTAACGTTGAAGATAGATGTGGACTTGAAAATGACAATGCTACCCTTCAATATATCCTTCATAGTGTCACGATAATCTGGCGATTTACTCCATCGGTTGTTTATAAGGGATACTATAAAAGTAATAATGTCAATAAAGTTGCATTGTATACAAAAGATTGTTAATGATACAGTATAGCTATCATACTATTAAAGCAAAATATGAGGCACATACAATCAATATGTTTGACCATTTCCCACCCTCATTTCCTTGGTCAACACGTGAGTCCTTGCCTCCGCCTACTGTTATTCAAGAAAATACAAAATTGTCCAAGTCAAACATGCGGTCCAATTAACTACCATACTAGATGCCTATCTATATATACCCCCACCCTTCATAGTTTTCAGCAAACAATTATTCAATCAATATATTAATCACACAAAAAGCAACTCCTTAAACTCTAAACGTACTTAGTTAAAGCTTCATACAATCTCATTTATAGTTTTATAATCTTGTTAAAGATGGCATTTTTCAAGAAAACAAGCACCCTTTTAGTTTTTTTTATGGTGATCATGATTGCTGTTGTGAGCCCACTTGTTCAAGGTAGAGTCTTGTGTGATGACTTTGCCAACACCAACCATCTTGCTACAACGGTGTATGAGAAGGCTACTACCGGTGTGTCCTTTTGGCTTCAACGGCTTGCATCTGGGCCTAGCCCTAGAGGACCTGGTCATTAGCTTGATTAGGTGCCAAATAAGGAGATGTATATTCATTAATTCATTTCTTTGTTTTTCTAGTTACGTTGTGTATTTACAAATTATATACACTTGAAATTGAATAAAGTGAAAAGAAAATTTTGTAACTATGAAGTTCAAACTAATCTAGTGGAAGTTTTTATCTCTCTCTTTCATTTAGATTCTCGGTTTGATTCCTTGTTTACAGCTTGTGAGCATGCAATTGAAATATTGTTGATCGATCAAGAGTTGTAACACGCGAGACTATTTGAAATATTTTTGTTCGTTTACATATAAAATATGGATCATATATATATATGAACTTTTTTCGTTATTTGAATTATGTTTACCATATTGGTTGGTATATATGATACGGAAATATACCCTATTGCATGATGAATTGCATATACATTTCGTTAGCAATTGTTGCATGACTACAAGTTCGATCACGATGTGTGTGTCAACTTTGGGAAGCTTACATCCATGGTGAGGTGCTTTGTGATAAAATTTTGGTTAAACTTGAATCGTACTATAGTAATATCGCGTTGGGATCGATCATTACAACAATAAATCAAACATGAAGATATAGCCAATAAACGAAATGGAAAAAGCAAACAAAAACATTTTACGTGAAAAACCTCTTCAGCTGAGAGTAAAAACTACGCGGCTCTTAGACCACTTAAATTCATTATATATGAATGGTATTACAATAATAGACGTCCATCTCAGTACTCTAAAATGCAGTCACATCTATTTTAACTGTATATTACGATAGCAGAGCCACTATCTACATTTATGGAATCAAAAAAGACTCACCGGATATAGACGGTGAAAAACTCACGATACAACTATCATCGGATGTCAAGAATGTAACGCACAAGAACATCAAAACATACCAAAACTATCTCGAGTAAGTGCAAATAATAAAAATAACAAATAGTGCAAAATCTGTGAGTATACAAGCACCTAACTACAACACTCCAAAAGAAAAATCACTCAACCTATTCTAGTCTTCATCTCAAAGATGAATCTGAAATATACAATAATCCCACAATATAGCTAGAGTTTTGTTACAGAGATAAAAAAGAATGAATGATGTGATAATTAGGGATCTAGCAATATAATAATATAACATGTATATAAATGACGGCTTATTGACAATTTACACTCTGCATCCCGTCAGTACCTGCAAACACAAGAATGAACCTCATAAACTTACCTTCTTACCTTTTTCACCCTTGTAATTTCGGTATTCTGACTTGTACCCTATTTTGCCAATTCCTTAACATGTTATATCCTATCACGAACACTAACCAATAATTAGAACATAAACAAACTTAATATTAGTAGTTTAAAACATCATAATCATAAGAAGATATATATTTGGAACATCAGATCCCTTTTAATTTTCTCTCAACCTTCTCACCTTAAATTCTAGACAAAACCCTACCTTTTCATACGGTTTATGTATCGTATTATTCTAGCTTCCATTATATGTAATGAACCTTCAATTTATGATTAGTGTATGTATCTTGGTGAAGTTTCAACTAGTAAAGATGTCATGTGACACCATATATAGATGGCACACTAGTAAAAATACCATAACTTACATACAATATAAATGAATAAAAAGTTCATTACAGACAGTAAAAATTTAAATAGTTCGATACACATTACAAATGTCAGACTTTAGTTCTATACATTCTTGTACATTTAATCCATCTTTTTAACATGACAATTTATATATATGTCACGTAATACCTTATATAGATGGCACAACAACGATATTATATACGGATAGTGATAATTAAAAATTGTATATATAAAATAAAAGTTTTAAAATTGGCGATACATTGCATTTAAGCGCCACAAACAATATTCTATACAAGCGACTGCTTAGTCTTCTTTGGATCGATGAACTATCACGTACATAATTTGCCATTATTTGACCAAATTTGCCATCATGGTTGTAATTTGATATAGTTCTTCTATATCTTGTAATATATTAATTTTTACCGTTAAAAAGTGATAATAATAATAATAATAGTAATAATAATAATAATAATAATGATAATAATTCGTCATTATTTGACCAAATTTAATATGTTCATGATGGATGCATGTTTTTGACACTTCATATTATAAATCATCTGTGAGTTTTGAATATCGTGATATATAATTTGCTTTTATTCATTCTATGTTAACTATTATGAAAATCTGCATGAGCGAATCATATGTATAGTTAGTGTGGAAAATTCCTCATTTTTTATTTGGAACGTCATAATTTTCATTGAATAAATTAGCAAGATGTAAATAATTATAATGAATTAAAAGTACCAAATAATCAAACTAATAAGTGGTAATTAGCAAGACGTGAAATTGAATGCCACTTCAAACAGATCATGTAGGTAATTGTCGTAAAATTATCCACCATGATTACGTTCAAAAGATTTTATATCGCGAATGAATTAGGTATATAAATGCACAAAAATGTACAAACTTAAACTGAACATCAACTTTTTTACGTAATAGATAGACCAAGAGGAAGTGGGAGAAATGGTCAAGAAAGAGAACATACTATTTGAATCCACTAATAATGGTGATGTCCAAAGATCAACCAATATCAAACGGGGATGTGACTATAGAAGAAGACAAATAAAAAGGAATCTAGTTTGGTTCTCTAACTAGCAAGCATGACATGAAAAATGAGTGTTTTGTTTATTACGAGAAATAAGAACCTAGGAAGTGAGAGTCTAGAAGACTAAGTCACTGGGGTAACCATGTCTTTGGTGGCAAAGGGAATTAGCATTGGAAATTGACACAAATGTTGATGCTGCAACATGTAGGGGGTATAGATCACCAATGTTGTTACTACAAAAGAAGAGTTTTACGGCTATGATAATCTCGTAGAGTGAATTTATAAGGGTCAAAATCAATAGAACATTTATTATCGATAGAGAATTTGTGAACTAAAATGAGATTCTTAATTATATAGGGAGTGACAAGTACATTCAAAACCAGTAAAGCATCAAACATATACCAAACCTAACACTAGAGTTGGCAATTAAAATATTGCAACATCCTTCCCACCTAACATACGGCCACTTTAAGTAAAACTTTAAACGCTTTTGACTTCCAATAATGTTTTTACATAAATTAAACCGTTGTTCATCAAAATACTCCACATCCTCCATTGCATTATCTATTGTGTACTGACAGAGTCATTTTATATAGGCACGGATAAATTTACGTTTCAAATTTTTTCTTTGAACGCTATCTGAATATTGATTTCTATTGTTTTTCCATTTCAAAAGTGACATCTTGCAAGGAACTCCTGCATCATGCTCAATAATCGACATAAGGCTACTAGATGCCACCCATAAATACCTGTGATTATCGAATCCAATACTATAGGCTTGATTCCGTAACTATGCATAGAGGTGAACAGATGGGCTTTAGCCCAAGCTCAGGCCTGAAAAAAGCCTGAAAAAGTCCGACCTGAAAAAACCCAGCCTAAAAGTCCTAAACAGGGTTCCTATTAGCCACGAAAGCCCAGTCTAGCCTGGGCCTAGGCTGGGCCAGGCTAAGCCCAAAGCCCAAAAAAGCTAGAAAAAGCCTAAAGCCCGAAAAAGTTTTTTTCAATTAAGCACCACCTTTTTCTAAGCTAAATGTTATGCATATATATATATATATATTTATTTCTTTTACATGCATAGTAATAACAAGTGATTGAATACCTTGATATATTAAAATATATATACTTTATGTTGGTTTAAGTAATTATTAGAAGCATTTAGTCAATTATTACTTGATTGATTATAAAAGTACATTTTAATTGATTTATTATGTTTGTTCTAAATTAAAGTTATTCTCTCAAATCTATTGTCAACCATAATTAATCGAAAAAGAATAACAAAGCCCAAAAAGCCTGGTATGGGCTTTTAAAAGCCCGAGCTAAACCCGTTTGACCCGTTCAAGCCCTAATATGCCTAGATTTTTTGTTAAGGATCGAGCTTAGCGCGGCCCAAACTTTTTAGGCTCGGTCTAAACATGGTCCATGCATGCACACAATCATATAAATGTCTGATTTTTTTTTAAAAAATTGGCCCAACCTTAATAGTAGATCCAATATGCACGTTAATACAACCAAGTGGGCCAATATTTTTACAAACAGGCCCATTCGGTTTGAATTTAAATGAACACGTAAGTGGAAAATTTCTCATATAATTATTCTGTTTTCTAGAAAAAAAAAATCATTTTTTAAACCAAGTTGGTTGTGGGAAACTATTTTCTAAAATAACTCCTTTGTTTAAACATAGGTATAGTCCTTTTTTATGAATGCTATCTAGATCTGTTAGTCGTTGTTAATAAATTTGGCCGTTTGTACGTTTGATTCATATTATGTCCTTATGTGACATGTTTTTTTTAATGATTTTGACATACACATTATTCTACATGTCCTTTGTTCTATATATATACCAAATAAATTCATGACATATCTTATTCTATGACTTAGTGATGTTAAAGTTTTGATTTATTATATATGGTACGGTTTAAATTGTTATGTTTTCTTAGTTTACCAATGCATAAGCTAATTTTATACTCTATTTGAGTAAAGAGACTCTTCCTATTAGACCCTTTAGATCGTGATGTTAAAAATGTATACTTAGGTAGTTTAATTTTAAAACAACATAATAGGTGTGATAATGTAGTTTAAATACGTTTAACCACTAATTACGCCCAATCTAAAAGTCTATTGATGTTATGATTCCTTTTCACTGACATATTTATATTATATGACCGATTGAGCCAAAACCTTGAACTTAATTAGAGCCTGTAAATATATTTAGATTTTTTATTTTTTATTTTTATTTTTCAAACCGTTGTATTGACTTTTTGTCGTAGGTGTGATATTTTGTCTACACTCCGTCTTTACACATCAATTGGGTTTATATGTTACAGGGCTAAATCACAAGGGTGCTAGTTCATTGTAACTCAGGAAATTTTCTCGTGAAATATTGATAATTCATTCAAGCGATAAGTTGTCTCGTTTATTTACCGATACATTCCCTACTTCAACAGTCAAGAAACAAGTTATGACATTGCGTTGCGCCAACTCAAAGCGTTACAGTCCTTTTCCCTTAACTGTGGTTTTATTTCACTAAGTTATCCTGAGATTTTTAACGAGACAACATTATAAGCGTATTAAAGAAAAGTGTACCCTCTTTTCTTGATTAGGATTGTCCAAAGTTAACCTAAATAAGATTAAGTGTATGTCTGTCCATTTCTTTTTAAGCTCCCATATCTTATACTTAATATATTAATGATTAATCCCAATAAATAGTTGGATCATTGTATGTAGAGGATCATCCTTGAGATAAGAAGCATTTCATCTCTCAATCTCTCACCATCGTGTAATATACTCTTGTTAAATAGTTAGATAATCATCAGTTGTTTTAGAATAGATGGAGTCGGGCCTGTACATATAGATTTTTTGCCTAGAAATAACTTAATTCAATAACCTAATGATCAAACGTAGACTTAACAACTACTAGATCATATCCTATAAACTGTTATAATTTGATATGTGATCATAGAAAAAATTAAAACAACTTGAAGTAGAAAAATTCCTAATTATTGCCAAATATAACTAATATGTTTTTCAACATCGGTAGGCTGAAGCGAGCAGGACCAGTCAAATATGCTGATTTTATATATTAGGTCATTCTTTTACTCTATTAAGTTTTGATATATGCATTTGATCATATGATTATATATTATTTGTAATCGTTTTAAAACTGCAACAAAGTCACAATCCAAAGCTTTTACTCGTAAATAATTAGTAAGTTTAATTTTAACTGAACAAACATCTAATTAGCATAAAAAAGTTATCATCCATTCTAAGATGAGTCTCAAGTAAGTAATCAGATGGATGGTTCTCAGATACGTAACAGTGCACGCTGCTGTCACATTTTGTCATGCATAACGAAATTATGAATCGTAAATCAAAGTCGTACAAATTGAAGGCATGCATGCATTGATTTGGTCTCCATTGATCGATCTTGATCACGTATTTCAACTTGGTGGACCAAAATCTTACGTGCTTCACCCGGATGCATGAAATTGGAAAAATGCATATGTACTAATAAGGAAAAGTTGGACTAGGGCCAGAACATCATTGATATATATATATATATATATAGGGGAATGATTCATAGGGAAACTTTAAAATTTGAGAAATGAGGGAAGCAAATCTTAACCCTTGATTTTTTTATTAAAAAACGTTTTTAACATTCATTGGTGATGAATGTTAAATTTTGAAATTTTTTGTAATTTTTAAAATTCATTAATGATGAAATCAATGGTTGAGATTTGCTTCCCTCCTTTCCAAATTTTTTTTCTTCCCTCTTGATCCCCACCATATATAAACTCGTAACCTACCGAGGGTAGGGATAATCGTCCAGGTCTTATTGTGAAAGAAAAAAGCCGCCCCGCCACAGCAGGCGGGTATATATATATATATATATATATAGTACAAAGATCTAAAAGGAAGGAAATTTTGAGGGAGAATGTGAAGAAAAATATATTTAAAATTATGATTCAGTAAAAGGAAGTATGATTCAATAAAAAACAATTATGATTTCAAACTAAATCAAAAGGTTATTTTGCTGAATAAAACTGTTAAAAAACTTTTCTCCTCCTTCTCCACCAATTTTTCCTTCTCCCTTGAACCCACTCCTGTATATATATATATATGTCTGTTCAATTACAAAAGGTTTACTTTTCCACATAACTAAGCGGTTACGTTAGACCGTTGATATTAATCACATTAGAGGTAAATCAACTAATTGCTACAACCTTACGAATTAACTTTTCTGAATGATCAAGTTCTACATTATGGTTAATTATCTATGCTAAAACCCAATTATGCTACATTAGTAGCATCAGGGCCCTTTATATATGTATGTTTATATAATTAGGTATCTACGTTTTTCAATGTATGTAACGTGTTGTAACTTTGTACTTGGATATAATTCTTGGTCTTTGACAAGTATATTTGTATTTTTACTTGGACGACGTACGTTGCTCTTCCATCAAGTCACATATAATGCAAGTATATCTAAGTTTGAGAAACGATCATTCCGTAAATATCCAGAATGAAATAAATATAGAAAATTTAAAGATTTATCAAATTATTTCTGATGAAATTAATATTTAATTTGAATTTTAAAATACAACTCAAAACTTATTGCTACAATAATATTTGTATGGTGCAACTTAAATATTTTATCATGCACGCTATATTTCTTGCAAAAATATATATTGATAACCGACAAAGCTGACGGGCTCACATTATCTGTCACTTGGATAATATATATGTTGACGACAATGTTGAGCATAGGCTCAAGAATAACCCACCCGCGCGGTAAGAAAAGTATCTGCTCATATCAATAAACGTGACCATTTTTTCATACAAAATACTCCCCTCGATCCGCAACCAATTCAACTGGCTGCCGGATAGATGGTTGAGCTCAAAGTTGCAGTTCAGGGAGATTAGCCCTAACCTAGCTAAGAGTTACCATGCATAAACCATACCAAATTTTCAAAGGCTAAAAGAGCATTGACAATTTAACATAAAGTTATGGTTTATGCTAATTGTGTTATGCTAGTGCTAATGCTAGTAATCTACATATACAGTTATGTTAGACGGTAGTTGTAATAGCGATTTGTAGAAAAACACTCGTTTTATTATTACTCATAATTTTACCATCTCACCGAGTTGTCGGAAACCTCGACCTAAATTTTGGATTCACCCGTGATCGACTGATGTCATATGATAAGAGATATGAAATTTTCAAATCAATCGTACGTAAACAGATTAAAGTGAAAAGCTTGTTATATAGTATTAAATTTTAGTAATCAATTAATACATACGAAATAAAATAAGAGGTAAACTAACTCTCTTTCTACGCAGCTTCGACTATATTCCGAGTCAAACTAACTCTCATACTCTCTCTAGATAAATATGTATATATATATATATATATTGTTTTTAAAAAAAAATAACTTACACACCTCACTACAAATATACGTATTTTTTAACAAACATATACATATATGTGCCCACCCTTCAATTTCAACCCACAACTTCATTGTGGATACTATATATTTATATTATGTAAAATCAACCATCTGCGTCCTTTACCAACCGATTCCACGGTCAACGTGGACCATTACTTCATTGTATGCTACTATATATCCCCCCCTCCACAGTCTTCTTCACATTCATTCCAGCAATCACATAAACTAGTGAGAAAAAGCTCACAAGTGTTTGTTAATTATATAATCTTTCTGAAAATGGCTTTCAAGAAAACATGCACCCTTTTGGCTTGTATGGTGATTTTGATTGTCGTGATGATTCCACATGTAGTTGAAGGAAGAGCCTTGTGTGAGGAGTTTACAAGAGCTAACGATCTCTACTCGTCAGTTTATGAAAATGCTAGAGTCGGCATGTCATTATGGTTCGAGCAACTCGCGTCTGGACCTAGCCCCAAAGGACCTGGTCATTGATATACCTAAATCATGGATATTATTTATCTGTTCACTCAAGAATAATGGAGACATCTAGCTGTCGGATCTTTTCTTATTCTTTTCAGTTTCATATGTGTGAATCTGTTTGAAAAGATTGTTTATACGTACAACTGTAAATTATAAAACTTACGTTAATTAAACTTGTCGAATCCATTTTGTAGATGATGAGAAATCCATTCCAATAATATTATGGTTTTATCAAGTATATGAACAATCTAATAAGCTGACATAATATTAAGCTCAAGCTGAAATTTAATTAGTCTCAACATAATTTGCATACAAACATTTATGAGTAATTATATCCAATTATGTATTTATTCCGTCTCAAATTAAACGTTCATTTTCACTTTGCACACGGTTTAAAGAAATTAAAGATCATCACATTATGTATCAATAAAATTTCATTCTAATCTTTGAATATCATTTTGATCGGTTAAAAGTTTAAAATAGATCGACACTTAATTACTTAATTTGGGACAAACCAATTAGAAAGAGGATATTTAATTTAGTACGTAACGTGTAAATTTTTAATTAACTTACTAACGGGCCAATTGATCAACTAAGTAGCTCAAAACGCATCAATTAAATAAAAAGTAAATCAAGCTCACATGCCTGCTCACACAGTCACCATCCTTACCGATCGAAGTTTCCGGTGATGATAAAAGTTCCCACTTGGCAAGCCAGGGATTAAAATCGTAATAGTTCCATATGCCCCCATTTCCAAATTAAAACCAACTAAGTACACATTCAAAGTCAGATAGATCAAGTAATGTATTTCGTTCGTAATTAATTGATGAGATGATGAAACGTTTTGACATTGTCGTTAGCAACTTTAACATAACATGTTTATACAACTATAGATGAACTACAAAAGAACTCTAAAAAATAGGCTACATTTTTTATTTAATGTTTTACTTCTTTTAATCAAATAGCTAGCATCTAAGATTTATAACTATAGTGATGTATTAACTATTAATTACATTAGTAACTACAGTGAACTAATTAATTACATTTTTACTTGTATTTAAGTTTCTTCGGGATTTATTATAAAAAAACATCATTTCATTTGGTTAAATTTTAACGAAAATTGCCAAGGAAATAGTAATACTAATATATATATAGAGATAGAGACATACTATAGATACAGATAGGGAGAGATAAATATCTTTTACCTTTTATTCGAAAAACATGCGTTAAGGAGCCCAATACACGTAATTTCATCGTTTTGAAATGAAGCTACATATCCTTATGGATACACTAACATGTATTCATTAATATTAACATGTCGTACTATATGCGTCAATAGGGCCGGTTCTGAGAATACCGATGTCTGAACAAAACGGTTAAGAAATGTCCGCACTAAAATTTGTAAATAAAGAACACAACACTTTTAGGCAATGTTTATTTCACGAAATTGTAGATTGATGAAATTGGAATTGAGATTCATTTCTTAACTTTTTATTTCAGTTTTGGTGAAATTAGCATCTATCAATTTCCTTTGGTGAAAGAAATTGAGATTTATTTTCCTTTAATGAATTTCAATTCCTTCAATAATATTATGCGAACCAAACGCATCCTTAAGGGTTTTGAACGTATTCAAACTAAGCAGTTCATCATCGCGTCGATTTTTTAATTGCATTTTCATTATTTTTTTCAATATATTTTTATTTTCTTAGTTAATATTGACGTCGTTATATTTGAACTTTTCAGTATTTGTAGAACTTTCGTTGTTTATAGAATTTTTCTTTTTTATAATACAAACTATTATTTCATTATAATCAAGACAACATTGTATTGTCTCAAAGTATAATTATCGTATGATGAGTCTTTAACTTTCAATAAAAATAATGCTTAATGTAATACAATGTTAGACATATATAATTTTTTTTGTATAATGTACCTTATAATTTGATTTTTCAAGAAATGATATTAAAGTACATCTTAAAAATTATGGTTGAATGGATTAGTATAAACTAGAGGATTTCAAATAAAAGTTTCATATAATAGCAGGGGCTACATGTTTAAAATTACAGTAGAATGGATGAAATATAAATTAGAGGAATTCAACTGAAGTTTTGTATAATAGCAAGGGGGTGTATTTGAAAACTTGGTAATGAAAAAGTTTTGTACATGTTTTTTAGTTTTTGGGATAATCTTCTCCACATATAAAGTAGGTCAAAATTCCTCCATTAAAGTATAAACTCAAACTTATTTTTATCTATGATGATTTTCTTACTTGATATTCAAATTAAACGTTTTTCTTCATCACAAATCATCAATTTTCAGCTTATACATACCACTAAATGAGTCTACCTCAATATACCATGTAGTTACGATTTGATGCCCCCAACTTTTTATGCCCTGGGTCATCGCCGGATTAGCCTGTGCCTAGGGCCGATCTGTGCGTATTAATTATTTTGATATATACATCAAATTAATTATATTAATCTTTTTTGAAAACTATTAATGATAAAAAAGGAAATCTAGTAAAGATTTTGACGAAGTAATCATAAGCAAGTCTATTTATATGAATTTAAAAAATAAATTTAATTTATTTATCGGTTGATACAGTTTCTCTCTTATAATCTTATAAATTGAACATGAAACATTTTATTCTCACATTGTAAGATCTACTTTAAATCTATCTAAATAGGATCCAACAGTGCCATTTTAATTATTTACGCTTTTAATTTTGAACTTTAATATTTCTTTTGACTTTGTTTCCTTGATTCGATTTGGATGGTAATTTGTTTCCTTGATTCGTTTTGAATGAACTTTGTTTAACTTTTTTCCTAAAAATTTTAAATACCTTTGAGGTTATTGTTTTAGCAGCTGTTATTGATTATTGGTTAATAATAATTTCGTGAATAACTCTTTAGATTCCAAATTTCTTATTTCTTCATTCGTGTTTGATCTACACAACTATTCAATCGTATCGTCAAGGCATTACTTTATATATACATGATGATGATGATGCAATACATTAATATTTGTATGCATACGTCAAGTACGAATTAATAAAAAAAAATACAATAAGAAAAGACGTAATTTGACTGGTCTTGTGGCATGGGATTACTACAAGTCAAACAGATCGACCCTCCTCGAATGAACAACAAATTCAATATTTCAGAAAAATTACACTTTTAATTTCTGGGCACCTTCGTCTTATAATTTCAAGTCAAACTCTCTACGTGTATATATATCTACATCTAGCTAATAACTCTCTCTCTCTATATATATAACTACTACATTGTTAAATAGATGCATCCAAAATCTAGAAACTACATATATTACCTCTTCCCTCCACAGTCTTCTTCACATCAACTAGTCTCGATCAAAAACCTTTAAAGATTAAAGTAATTAACAAGGTTATTTATAAACCTTTACAGATGTCTTGCAAGAGAATATCTACTATTTTATCTTGTATGATGATCTTGGTTGTGGTTATGAGTCCACATGTAGTTGAAGGAAGACCCTTGTGTGAGGAGTTCACCAGAGCTAACGATCTCTACTCATCGGTTTACGAAAATGCCAAAACGGGCATGTCATTATGGTTTGAGCAACTCGCTTCTGGACCTAGCCCCAAAGGACCTGGTCATTGATCTGATTATGGAGTAGTTAGCTCATGCAGAAAATAAAAAGATAAATTTTGTCAATTCTTTTCTTGCTTTCTCAGTTACATTACGTGTATGGAACTGTTTAAAAAGAGCTTTTTACATGCATTAATGTAAATTTCAATATTTGTATGTCCTTCCTTTTTCAGTTTGATTTCCATTACAATTGGGATGAAATCAAAAACCATACTTAATTACTTTGCTACTTGTAAAGTTATCATGTATATTGAATTCCCCCTTCGATATATGAAGCCACTTTTTTTAAAGACATAGAGCTCAGTACACATGTTACCGGTGTTATGCACCGACAAGATATAAAAGACATGATGATTGTCGGTCACAAGTCATTTTTTAAAGAATATGGGTTAGTGCAACTATCAATAGTCTAATGGAAACACGCAGGCCCGGCCCAAAAGATGTTCAAGATGTGCATATGAACAGGGCCCATCAAAATATAGGGGCCCATAAATTTTTACATATATAATAGGTATACTCATTTCCTGGCCCAAGTTAATTAGGTTACAGTTAGTTGTTCAAACTCATTTACATCACAGCAGAGCCTTTTTTTGGGAAAAACTGTAACATCCTATTTCGCAATCTGGTAATTTCCATTATCTTAATTGATTATTTAATTGTTTTAGAACTATTTAATATTATGTGTTTTATTGTGAAATATTAGTAGATTCAAAATTGTAAGTTTTTGATTTTCTGCGACACAAGGGTTGTGTCGCAGGTTGTCTGTGCGACACAATGGTTATGTCGCAGGACTGTGTCGCAAAACGGGCTGAACTGAAATTAATTAAGGAGCTTAAGTGTAATTTGAAATTATATATATATAATCGCCGCCCAAATACTTCCAGACCATTTCCAAACACTTAAAATCGTTTATAGAGAGAGAGTTAGAGAGAATTAGAGAGAGAAGAAAAGAAAGTTGGGTTTTGATTTAATTTGAGCTTTTAATCCGTGATTTCGAGGTAAGGGTTTGATTATTATGTGTTGTTATTGTTTATAAGTGAATTACACCGATTGGAATAGGTTAATTTGATTATTACATGTTTGAATTTGTGAATTTTGAATCTGGGAACTGGGCTGTTCATCATTGCGACACAAGGTTTGTGTCGCAGGTTGTGTCGCTTAAATGTTATGCGACACAGTGGTTATGTCGCTAAAGGCGGCCATTTTGAGTATTGCGACACAATGTTAGTGTCGCAGGTTTCTGTTGTGCGACACAGTGGTTGTGTCGCAAGGGTTTGTGGTGCGACACAATGGTTGTGTCGCTAAGTTTATAAAAGAGATTTTTGTTTTGCAAATTTTGATATCCCCAGAGCCACCGATCCTCATTGAATTATGTGTGTTTACGTTTTATTGGTGTAATTAGCTAGTTATGCTAAGTTGAATGGAGTGTGATGAATCTATTCACTTAGCTTTGTGCTAACCCCTCATTTTACTTCCTGCAGGATATGTTTTGATTATTGTGGGTGCGGGAGGTGATTGGTTGATCAAGGGAATGTTTGACTGCGCTTGAGGACTCTGATATGGTTTTTGTAATAAACCTTGTTTGGAGAATTTTTATAATACCCCGACTTTTGTAGTTTAAAAAGTTTGAAATTAGTGTATTTTTGGGAATTGTAAACTGTTTAATGTATTTTAAATTCATACTTCCGTGTTTATTAATATAATATTCTTATATAGAAAGAGGGGTGTTATAAAAACAAAAAGTCGATTCGTTTCTTCTTCCTTCCTTCTTGTTCCCTGATTACAAGCATGGGGAAGTCATTAATTGTGGCAAATGAATTGAAAATCAGAAGGTTTATTTATACAAGTAAAATCGTTGATCAAAAGATACCATCATATATTAAACTAAATACTTCTTGTTTTCGGAATCGATGAACGTGATAATATTTTCCTGCAAGCAATTCAAAGTTTCAAACAACAGTTGAAAGAGATATAGAATGTAAGTGGTAAGCCTATACTTCTCCTTCACATTATTAGAGTTGAATACTTATTATTTGAAGATTAAACCCATTACTTATGAGTTGAAAGAGATACAGTAAGCGACCCTGTTCTTGAATTCAAACTTTATATTGCCAATTTATACGGATTACAGAATTGTAGTGTAACAAATCTATTGCTTGGTTGTTAATAATGAACAAACTTTTTGATAGTGCTTATTATTAGGATATATATTAATATATATATATATATATATATGTCAATAAGTGTGTGTAACTGTGAGTATATATATATAAAGCTATTACTGTATATGTTTGTTACTTTGTTAGGATTAATAGCTTTGACAAAGAAAAAGATAGCATGATAAAATCAATTAAACGTTTAAATGGAGTCAGAAAAGATAAGATGATGAATCAAAACATTATTTCGTGTTTAACATTATTTAGTACTTACTTTATCTAAGACTCATTTTTTTATCATCATCTTATTAATTTTCCGCATGTATATTCAAACTTTTTGCGTTAAAAAGCGTTTCTTGGTTATTAGAAAAAGAGTTAATAGTTTTGTTAATGATAGTTAATGGGCATGTGATTAATCAATATTTACTTCAACCGAGACTATTAAGTTTTTCTTACTGATTTTTAATTTGTGATTTTTTTTCTTATTTTATTTCTTGTTTGATTATAATTTATATAGTTCTTTTTTCAGAATAAGAAGGTTTACATTGCAAGTATCCTATATCAAATTTGGAAGTGAGAGCCAAAAAGGACTCAAGGAAGTCTACATATCACAAATTAGGTGTTTTCTCTCCTTTCTATAATTTAATATGTCAAAAAGATATGAATCTGGATGTGAAAAGCGTAAGAAGAGACAAAAACTTGAAGAATTTACTAAATCTCAAAAAGGAGCTATGGATAAGTTTTTAATAAAACCAACACAAAACTCTCAAGAAAATGAAGATGAAGAAAATGTTAATATTGTTAATGATGCTAATGTTGTTGATGATAATGTTCATGATAATGATAATTTTAATGTTGATGTTAATGTGGATGATAATGTTAATGTTAATTTGGATGATAATGCTAATGTTGATGATAATGTTAATGTTAATTTGGATGATAATGCTAATGTTGATGATAATGATGGTAATGATTTTCATACATTTGATATATTTGATCCAAGAAATTGAGATTCTCTTGATTCTAATATGATAAATATTTTAGCATTAAAAGGTCCTAAAAGAGATTTATCCATTATTAAAGGTCCTAAAGATAAATATTTAAGAAGGTTTTCTTCAACATATTTTACTAGAACTTTATCAAATGGGGAAAATGTGATAGAGATTGGCTTGTTTATTCTAAAGAAATTGATAAAATATTTTGTTTTTGTTGTAAAATATTTCGTCAAGGGTGTGAAAAGGGTTTACTAGCAAATGAGGGTTTTGGGGATTGGATACATCTTAACGCTAGAATTAAAGAGCATGAAACTAGTTTTGAACATGTTAAAAATATAAATACTTGGTATGATTTGCGTCTAAGATTACAAAAAAATAAAACTATTGATAATGTGGCTAAAAAACAATTAGATAAAGAAAAAGATCATTGGAGAAAAGTTTTGTTGAGAGTTATTTCTATTATAAAATTTCTTGCTAAACATAATTTAGCTTTTCGAGGTACTAATGAGAAATTGTATGAAAATAACAATGGAAATTTCTTAGGCTTAGTTGAAATGTTGGCTGAATTTGACAAGGTTGCTCAAGAAAATGTTCAACGTATTACAAATGAAAATGGCATCCATAATCATTACCTTGGTCATAAGATACAAAATGAATTAATACTTTTACTTTCTTATGAAATAAAATCTATGATTATTGAAAAAATAAAAAAAGCAAAATATTTTTCTATAATACTTGATTATACTCCCGACATAAGTCATCAAGAGCAAATGACTATGATTTTAAGATATGTAGGTATCGTCAAGTCTTGTTTGCATTGAAGAATCCTTTTTAGGGTTTTTAGATGTAAATGATACAACCGGTCAAGGACTTTTTGATGTTTTACAAAATCAATTGAATTTGCTTGAACTTGACATTGATAATGTGCGTGGCCAAGGTTATGTTAATAGATCAAATATGAAAGGAAAACATCAAGGAGTGCAAAAAAAACTTTTAGATTTAAACTCTAGAGCTTTTTATACTCCTTGCGGTTGTCATAGTTTAAACTTAACTTTGTGTGATATGGCTAATACTTGTGGCAAAGCTAGAGATTTTTTTGGAACTATACAACGTATTTATACAATTTTTGCAAATTCTAGTAAGAGATGGCAAATATTAAAAAAATATATAAAAGGATTAACTCCCAAATCTTTGTCATCAACTCGTTGGGAGAGTCGTGTTGATAGTGTTAAAGCTACAAGATTTCAAATTTTAGATATACAAGAAGCTTTGTTTCAAGTAGCTGAAAATGATAATGATTCAAAAATAAAAAGTGAAGATAAATCTTTAGCGGAAAATGAACTTGGTAATTTTGAGTTTATAATGGCATTGGTAATTTGGTATGAAATGTTAAATACTGTAAATTTAGTTAGCAAACAATTGCAATCAAAAGATATACTTATTGATGTTGTTATGGATAAAATAAACGGGTTGATATCTTTTTTTAAGGAATATAGAGAAATTGGTTTTTCAAATACTTTAAAAACTGCAAAAGAAATTGCATTGGAAATGAACATTGATCCAATATTTCCACAAAGACGTGAAATTAGAAGAAAAAAACATTTTGATGAGATTTCAAATGATGAGTCTTCTAGTGTTTCACAATCTGCACAAGAGACTTTTAGAATAAAATATTTTTTATATATTGTTGATCAAGCAACTATTTCTTTAACTACAAGGTTTGAACAATATCAACAATATGATAATATATTTGGTTTTTTGTTTAATTCTGAAAAATTACTTTCTTTAGATGAAATGAGCTTAAAATCTTGTTGTAAATCACTTGAAACTTCACTTAAGAAAGATGAACAATCGGATATTGATGCAAATGAATTATATGTTGAGTTAAAATTACTTCAACATCTTTTGCCTAAGGAAAAAATGACAGCATTTGATATTCAAAGATTTTTAAAACGTGATGATTGTTTTCCTAATGCATCTATTGCATATAGAATTTTGTTGACTATTCATATTACTGTTGCATCTGCAGAAAGAAGTTTTTCCAAATTGAAGTTATTGAAGAATTACTTACGGTCTGCAATGACACAAGAACAACTTAATGGATTGGCTTTGATGACGATTGAGAGCAAGCTTTTGGATAAAGTTAATTATGAATACGTAATTGAAAAGTTTATTTCAACTAATATTAGAAGGATTGCTTTTTTCAAGTAGAAGCAAGTTCTTTTTTTGTATATTATTTTGAAACAATTTCAACTTATGTATATTATAATTAAAAATGAAAAATTAAATTTTTTTTTTGCTTATATTCTTCGATCTTTCAAATTTTAAGGTCTATTTTTGTTAAATTGAACAGGGCCTTCGAAATCTCGTGCCCGGCCCTGGTAACACGTTTGATCATTGCTTTCATGTTAACTTTAAAAACATGTAGCATTGTTCTTACATAATATTTGAGAACTTAACTAAAACGTGGTGAAAATTTACAAATTACCATCTTCTTCGTATTCCGTCTAAAGTAAAAGAGTCATGAGTTCATCTTTAGTACATCAAAGCTAAAATACAAAACATTCCTTATATATAAAAGGTATCGTGTACAAAACTAATTAGTATTTGTAAAATGAGAAATAAGTATATCCATACAAAGTTATGAACAAATATCACATTTGATTCTTAATGTAAACTTAACTTCTCTAATAATAACATAGGGTTAACATTGTATCTTTATTATATTTTTGTTGTGTTTTACTACTTACTAGACTACATTAAAAAAGTTGATGTATCACTCAATTCTAACACTTAAACATCATAATAAAAATTAAATGAATATATACTCCATTATGAATAGTAATGCATATGCTCTATATGACTGAAGTACCATAAAAAGGGAGGTAATGATCAGTGATAATGATTTTCAATACTAAATAAAGTAAATATAATAACATTTTTAGTTGTTCTATAATCTAAGAAATAATTTTTAGGAAATCTTAGCATGAAACTTTAAGAGTTAAGTTTCAATCACTTAAAAATTGAAAAGAAATCTACTTAATTATAGTAGAAATCAAAATTTGATTGATATTTAAAGAAAAAAGAAACTATGGATAGAAAGAGATATATATATATATTATCATATTATATTTAACTTCCTCTATTAATTTAGAAATTTAAGATTTAAGAAAAAGAATGTTAAAACTCTTTATCTTTACTAGTATATAAAGAATCTTAATGTTTTATATCTAGAAACTTTTTAGATTAAGACTCAATATTGCTATATTTAGCTTATGTGATTCTTATCTTATGCCCAATTTTATCATTTTCATATATTTTTTTCACTCTTCATTATTGTATCGCGAATCTCTAACTCTACATACTGGAGAACATCGTTATATTGAGTCACCATCATAGACAATCCATCGGTGAATAACAAACATAATATACGTTGAGTCACTATTCATAACAAAACTTTATATTTCGCCACATAGCGCGGGTATTACGTCAGTACTATAATATAGATTTGTGACTTCAACACTTATCAATAGTGTTTCATTTTGAGTGCTAATTAAATAAGAGTTTATTGGTGATTAATTCTTTACACTCTCACGAACGTGCGAACCCTATTCGATATTAACTCAACCAAGGGTGGTTAAGAGATAAATCCTCAAAAGTATACGAGGTATTTTTGAGTGTGTGAGGTGCTTGAAATGAATGCGAGAAAGTACTAGTATTTATAGCGCCTTTGGTTATGTCTTTGATCCAATTTGAGTTACTTGCTTGGACCGTTAGTAGATTGTACGTTCCATCATCAATTTACTTATGATGCACCATTTAACAGCTCTTAAAAAAAATTCACTTGTTTTTACTTCGATTTCAATTTCAAATCGTAGACTTTTGTTTTTAAAAAGAATAACAAATTCTTTAGCTTTTAATTCCCCCAATTGATAAATTGATGCTTGTCCCTTTTTCAACCTTCTTCACTTTGCATATCCATAAATTCAAGCGCTTCTTCGTTTGTTTCAAATCTAGAGACTTGAGGAGGGTAAAATGGTCACATCTGATTGATTCAAGTATCAAAATTATTTTATAATTATTAAATAGTTTCTTTGGATATGTATCAGTATTTCAATGTTTTGAAAGGGTATAGAAGCAATTTTAAAATTTAGAAGAATAGATATGTAATTATAAAAGAAAAATTATACAGCGAACATGAAAAAAACAAAAGATAAATGTGAACATTGCTCTAAATAACAAAAATATAAATATATTACTCGTATAAGTTAGTTTTTTGAAAAAAAATTAATAGTAAAAATATTCAAAGAGAGAAAAACAGAAAATAAATAATAAAATAATAAAAAATAATAAAATAATAAAAATAAAAAATATAAATAATCGCCACATGACAAACATTTTACTGTTCATAACATCAAAATTGCATCGAAATTGTATGTATAGGTAAAGAATATATAGGAAATTCCTCATAATTTTGGGAATTTCCATGGCGTTTTACTACCATATTTATCAAAACCATATATATCGTGCATTATTTATTATTATTATTCTATTATTATTATTTTCTTATAAAAGTTAAAAGAAAATTACTAATGGTTATAGATTATAATATATGTTTTTACGTTGAAACAACAAATTACCGACACATTTTGGAATATAATATTTTCAACATATACATACAATTAAAAAATTTATTTAATTAAAAGAATTAAAAAAGTTATAATTTATTAGAAATTGAAGAATTAAAAAAGTTATAAATAAGTTAATTATATACATATATAGTGAAAACTAGAAGAAGAAAACTGGTCAATAAAAATTAAAACGACCGAAACAAAAGTCGTGAAATGTAAATTATCTATTATTTCACATGTGAAATGTTGGTAAAAACTTAAATTAGAATGAAAAATTACTCAAAACTCTAAAATTAGACGTAAAAGTAAATTTATTTATATGTGACCAAATAAAATAAAATGTAATTTAAGAATAATTGTATTGTTTTTAGTTATTAGTTGGGGGTTGAGTTCAAATGAGAATGTGAATTTTAGTGAGAATAGCTATTCATTTGACAAAATTCAACTTTTCTCCTTTATTTTTTAAAATTTTGATCTAAAAAAGAGCTACTCAAAAGATTATAAAAATTACACCATAAAAATCAACATTTTTTTTCTCTACGATTAAACATCTATACTTTCGACGGACCTTTTTTTCTTTTTGTGGGTGTTGAAAACTGGTAACACATGTGATAGTCGCTAATAACACTGTAACACATTTGTTATTAGCGACTATCACATGTGTTACCGATTTTCAAAACTCACTAAAAATGAAGAAAAAAATAAATTTCTTCAAAAGTATGTCATGTGAGATGTCTAATTGAAAAGAAAAAAAACGCTGAGTTTTATGGTGTAATTTTTATAAGTTTTTTGATTAGTCATTTTTATGATATTCAATTTTCTAAAATGTGAAGATTTTATTATCTTAATGAAAATGAACAATTGATATTGATTCTTTCACTTTCACAAAAACTTTTATTGTCATTTAAGTTTTATTCTATTAGGAATCGGATTTAAATGTCAATATATATTTGGACTTTACATGTTAATTAACACATAATGTCATAATCTAAGTAGTTCCTACTATTCTCGCTTTTTATACTTTTCAATTTGATCCAACCTTTATTTAAATGATAATACAATTAGTTCAATATGAATATAAACTTACGAACAGTCTTTTTCAGGACGTATATTTATTTAAAGAACACCGAATTTGACTAATCATTGTATTGGATTACGTATACCAAATCCATATAAGTTCAAGCTTACATCACATTTAATATTTTAATCAATTTGAGCGGCTTACATATGAGATGCATCATAAAACTTATTATTATTATTATTATTATTATTATTATTATTATTATTTATTTATTTATTTATTTATTTATTTATTTATTTATTTATTTGAAAGGTTTGTTTGGTGTGAATATGTAATCTTTCATAAGTGTCTGTTGATTGTGAATGTATATATCTGATCCGGACATATATTTCATGTGTTTGTACGTGCATTTTTGTTAACCAATAAATACTTCGATAGACCGAACCAGAAAGGGACCACTCAAAATTAAAAGATCGAGTCATGAACCTCTTTAATTTACACATAAATTTCATTAAATATTTATCGATTATTTTAACATTTGTTTCGATCATTTCATTAGCACCACACATTGTTAGAGACATGTATCACGTACTTTTCTAGAATTATATATTAAACGATATTAATATATAGAGGAGAAGGATCTATAGGGAAGCTTCAAAATTTAGAAAATGAGAGAAGTAAATCTTAGCCCTTGATTTTATTATTAAAAAATACTTTTAACATTCATCGGTGATGAATATTAAATTTTGAAATTTTTTGTAATTTATAAAATTCATTTATAATGAAATCAATGGTTGAGATTTGCTTCCCTCCTTCCCTAATTCTTTTGCTTCCCCATTGATCCCTCCCCGATAGCTTATCATATTAACCTAAATAAATCCATTTATATTTAACACATGCTATTCAAAATTTCTCTCCTTATAGTACTTTCATTGAACCACATGGCGTAGCTGTGTAGAAGGTAGATGGGCCACGTCCCGCTCACAAAACGTTTGAAACACTTTAAACATATTCACTAATTCATATGAGGAATGAGCTCATCCATAAAAATGTTACAGCCACATGTTAGATTAGCGGTATTGTGATAACCTCTTTAACTATAAAATTAGAAGTTTAAGTTACGAAGATGAAACAATTATATATATTTGTAAATTGATGTATATATCTGTGATAATGAAGTTTGTGGTTGTTTGCCTCTTTTATTTCTATTTTTTTAAAAGACGTTACGACCCATTATATTTTATAGATTATGAATTACGTCCATCGTACATAACTTACAAGTTACAACTACAGTTTATCAAAGTTTGTTTTGCCTTTAGTGAGTTGGCAACTTAGCTTGATACATTGTTTTCCATTGATTTTTTTAGAAAGTAGTTTACCGATTAAATTTACTAATATAATGTTACACACCTCTAATGTTTGCAATTGACAGTATTCTAAACTACTTTTTCACGTTGACCATTTTCTTGTAAGCTATTTATTAAAAGTTTGATATATGAGATTTAACAATAAATGTAAGAGTGTGTGCATGCAACTAAATATATTTCCTACACTATATTAATGTTCCAAAAGTGCGTTATGCTACGATGGATATATAGTTTTGATTGTGTTGCTTTTAGTTTTTGGGCTCGTTTTATTTTTGTGGTATTTTGCCATAATTTTAGTAATAAACATGCACGCTTAATGTTTTGTTAGGTAGGTGAAGTTGCTATGGCTTATTCATGTAAACGACGCCATTTTATGTCCAATTTCAGCATCCTTATTTCTCTTATAACTTCTAGCACAAAATAGGATGACACTCATTAGCCTTAAATGTCAATCCGTTTTCCATTTCCTTAACAAGTGATTCATTCTTATGTTGTCAAGGTAAATAACCATTGTTCAATTGGAGGTTACAAATCATTTTTTATTGCCTACATCATGTGAAGATTATATAACGACAGGATCCAATATGTAAATAGTTGGAATATCGAAGGACTAATAGTGTACATAATCAGATGTAGTTAGTTAGCCGTTGTAGTTAATCAGTTAGTTAGTTAATTTTGTTATCTTCCAAATTGTAATTCAGTATTTAAACGACATGTAAACAACTTCAATTGTATGAATGATAATAATCATTTTCTCCATTTTTACTTTCGCTCATATGGTATCAGAGCACGCAAAAGCTTTAACGGATTCTCAAATTGATTACTTTACTGGTTTGAATGTTTAAGTTCTTGATCCAATTGATCAATCAAGAGATCTGATAGCTGGTTTAATTTTGCGATTGATGATAATTTTAGCTGTATCAATGGCAATTCCAGAAAATACTAGTTCATCCAATTTGATCAATGATCCACTGTATATTGGTAATTCTGATCATCCAGACATGGTTCTTACAAATACACCGTTTAATGGAAGCAGTTTCCTAGGGGTGGAGTCGTACAATCAAGATGGCATTGGGTGCAAAGCTCAAGCTAGGGTTTATTAATGGTACATGTATTAGACCATCAGCTGATGGTGACAGTATGCAGAAGTGGATCAGATGTGATTAGATGGTGACTTGTTGGATCTTGAATTCAATGACTGCTGATTTATTTGATGCATTTCTTTATGCACAATCTGCAGCAGAGTTATGGAAAGAAATTATAGAGAGATATGGTCAAAGTAATGGCCCTCTCATTTATCAATTACAAAGAGAATTGGCTAATGCCAGTAAGGAAATTTGACCATTGCTGCTTATTTCAACAAACTTAAAAGGTGTTGGGATGAATTACACAATCTAAATGGGATTCCTGTGTGTTCTTATGGAAAAATGAAAGAATGCACATGCAATTTGGTTGAGAAATTCTTAGAAATTGAAGGAAGGTCAAAGTTAGTTCAATTTCTAACGAAATTAAATGATGAATATGAATCTGTCAGGATCCAAATCTTAGCTATGGATCCTCTGCCTACTGTGAACAAGGCATACTATATAGTTCAACAAGTTGAAAAACAGAAACAAGTAACTAACCATGTGGCTAAAGCCATGGCTTTCTTTGCTAACATGAATCAAGCTAAGAATGGTAGGAAAGATGTAAAAGGAGGAAGAAATGATTCAAATCAAGACATCAGAGGTTATAAGCATTGTTCATATTGTGATCAGGATGGACATAGTATTGAACAATGCTTTGAAAAGCTTGGATATCCAGACTGGTACAAAGGGAAAAATAATAAGAAGAATGGAAAGTTTGCTGCAAATGTCATGGATTTTGGTCATGACACACCATTTGATATGAGATCTGAGAATGAATTACAGAATGATCCAATTCTTCCTGGTGTAGATCAAAAGCTAGTTGTTGCTGTGTGTCAAGAAGTCATGAAAATGTTCAAAGGGAAAACTGGACAAGATACAGCAGGCACTTCCAATTCAAATATGCATCATGCTGGTATGTCATTACATGTCAGGACTTTTGCTTTATCATCACAAAGTAATGGTATTAAACTAAATGAATGGATCATAGATACAGGTGCATCTGACCATATGTGTCCCCATATTACTCTTTTTAGCACCACTTTCATTCTTACAAAACCTATTATTGTGCACTTACCTGATGGTATTTCAAAATTGGTTACTAAAGCAGGACATATTTCATTAACTTCTTCTATCATCTTGTTAGATGTTCTATATGTCCCAGAATTCAAGTTTAATCTGCTATCAGTTGGAAAATTACTCAATTCTCAGAAGTTCTTTGCTCAATTTTTTCCTTCTTATTGTGTCTTCCAGGACCTTTTAACTAAAGAAGTTGTGGCTGTTGGCAAGGGATCCAGTTGCCTATACACATGCACATCTCTGGACCCCACAGCTTCATCATTTGGAACACATGTTGTCAATTCCATTAATGTTTTTTATTTTCAAACTTCTCATGTTTTCAGCAATTCTGTTTTACCCAAGCATGTTGTGGATTTACAAACTATTCATGCTAGATTGGGTCATTTATCCATGTCTGAAATGACTCATTTACAATCTTGTAAATCTTTGAATAAAACTCAGTTTAATTGTGAGAGTTGTATGCTTGCTAAATTCCACAGACTTCCATTTCCTAAACATATAAGTTCAACTTCCACAATGTTTGAACTTATTCATATAGACCTATGGGGACCATATAAAACACCTGCACTTAATGGAGCACATTACTTTTATACTATTGTTGATGATAAAAGCAAAGCAACTTGGACTTATCTAACCCACACAAAAGATCAGATTTTAGACATATTATCTTCTTTTGTTAAGTATGCAGAAGTTCATTTTGAAGCTAAATTTAAATACATTAGATCAAATAATGGTACTGAGGTTGTCAATCAAAAGATGATGCAATTTTTCCAAAGTAAAGGCATTATTCATCAAAATTCTATGCCTTATACCCCCCAACAAAATGGGGTGGTAGAGAGAAAGCATAGACACTTGTTGGAAACAGCTAGAGCTTTAAGAATACATGCAGGTCTGCCTAAGAAATTTTGGGGAGATTGTATTCTTGCAACTACTTATTTGATCAATAGGATGCCTATGAAACAGCTTACTTGGAAATCACCTTTTGAAATTTTACATGGCACAACTCCTACTCAGGATCATCTTAAAACAATTGGTTGTTTATGCTATGCAGTATCTATGCATCCCCATAGAGACAAGTTTGATCCAAAAGGCCTCAAATGCATTTTCATAGGATATCCACCAGGTCAAAAAGGATACGAGTTATATAACTTGATCACACATGAGGTTTTTTATAGTAGGGACGTAATCTTTATGGAAAATGTTTTCCCTTTCCATCAACAACCTGATCCATCCATTACTACTGCTAAATCTTTTTTTCCCAATCCTATGCCCTTCACTAAAGATGATGATTCTAATGTGGATATTCCTACATCACAACCTGCTATTCCACCTGTTACAGAGTCTACTTCTTTAAGAAGATCTAATAGACTCACATCTGCATCACAATGGCTCAAAGATTTTGTTGGTCCAAAGTCTGTAGCTAATACAGTGATACATCAACCAATATATCCCTTATTTCAAAGCACAGACTTCTTACATACTCCTCATGATCATATAGCTTTTCTAGCTAATGTTTTTGCTACTACTGAACCTAAAACCTATTCTCAGGCTTGTACTAATCCAGAATGGGTCACTGCTATGAAAAAGGAACTTGATGCATTGGATCAAATCATACTTGGGAATTAACCACATTACCCACAGGGCATAAACCTATTAATTCTAAATAGGTTTATAAGATCAAATATAAAGCAGATGCTACAGTTGAAAGGTTCAAAGCTAGACTTGTGGTCAAGGGGTATAATCAACAAGAAGGACATGATTATAAGCATACTTTTTCACCTTTTGCTAAGTTAGCAATAGTAAGAGTGCTTATTGCCTTAGCTACAACCAAAGATTAGCCTCTTCATCAATTGGATGTCAATAATGCCTTCTTACATGGATATTTAGATGAAGAAATTTACACGGCACCACCAGAAGGTTATCACAAAGCTAAATCAGGACAAGTTTGCAAGTTGCTGAGATCCTTATATGGTTTGAAACAAGCCTCCAGACAATGGAATCAGGAGTTAACAAAGTTTTTGTGCAGTTTAGGATTCATTCAATCAAAACATGATTACTCTCTCTTTGTCAAAAGCAAAGGTTCTGTTTCCACAGCATTATTAGTCTATGTTGATGATATCCTATTGACAGGCACTTGTGTAGATAATATTAATGCTACAAAACTGGCATTAGATCAGAAGTTTACTATTAAGGACCTTGGCTTAGAAAAATACTTTTTAGGCATTGAAATATGCAGAACAGGAACTGGCACTCATTTTAATCAAAGAAAATATATTCTTGATTTATTACAAGATGCAGGCCTCACTGCTTGTAAACCTGTTCCTTCTCCTATGCCTACTCATTTAAAACTCTCAGCTGATAAAGGTATTCTTTTGCAAGATGCTAGTCATTATAGGAGATTGGTAGGCAGATTGCTATATCTTACAATGACCAGGCCTGAAATTTCTTATGTGGTTCAACATCTAAGTCAATTTGTTTCAGAACCAAAAGATATACATCTCCAGGCTGCCACTCATTTACTCAAATATTTGAAAGGGACTATTTCCAAAGGATTGTTTTATCCTCTGCAATCTCAATTAAAGATCACAGGCTTTTCAGATGCCGATTGGGCAAATTGTCTGATGACCAGAAAATCTTTAACTGGTTACTGCATTTTCTTTGGTCATTCCTTGATTTCTTGGAAAACAAAGAAACAAGCTACTGTTTCCAGGTTTACTTCTGAAGCTGAATACAGGAGCATGGCTACTACTACTTGTGAACTCTTATGGCTTAGTAATCTTCTCAAAGATTTGGGCATTCATGTTCAATTTCCTATTACTTTGTTTTGTGATAACAAATCTGCTCAAATGTTAGCAGCCAATCCTTGTTTTCATGATAGACCAAAGCATGTGGATATTGATTGCCATTTTATAAGGGAAAAGATACAAGATGGTTTTATGGAAACTGCACACATTCCTTCTCATTTACAGTTAGCAGACATTATGACAAAAGCTTTGAACAAAGTTCAGCATTCTACCCTTGCCAGCAAGCTGGGTCTCTCTGATCCTCCACCTTGAGGGGGGAATGAAGATTATATAACTACAGGATCCAATATGTAAATAGTTGGAATATCGAAGGACTATTAATGTACATAATTAGATGTAGTTAGTTAGCCGTTGTAGTTAATTAGTTAGTTAGTTAGTTATGTTATCTTCCTAATTGTAATTCGGTATTTAAACGACATGTAAACAACTTCAATTGTATGAATGATAATAATCATTTTCTCCATTTTTACTTCCGCTCATATCATGTAAGAGACGGTAGTTTTTAGAAAGTATCACCGGTTTAATCTCCAAGTCTGTATCTAATTTATTAGAAAAATTCTTTGGTGAAGGTTGATCAACCACAACGACTAGCTAGTTGAGCGTGATTTACTTCTCATGTCCCAAGTCTCAAGCGATTTAAGTTTAACTGGTCGGGGTTGCCGGTATTTCAACATTTGGATATAATGTCTGTTATGTGCAAAACTCACCTCTTTTACAAAGTAGACAGTTTGAATATCCTGTAACAGGGCAATTGTTACTAAAAATAATTAGGAAATGGTCCTACTTTTGTTAGATCTCATAATCATGGTATTTATCTAATACATTTAGATCCCAAAGATCATGGGATCTGATTTAGTAGAATTCTATAAACTTTAGAAACAGTAGAAAGATTGTTACTCGAAAAGTTAATTAGGATGGTATCCTAATCCTTTTACATGTCATAAATCATTGAATTTGATTTCGTAGGACCTAACGCATTGAAGAATTTAAAACATATGAGGTTTTCCTGTTCAGGTGATCTAGGGAGGCGAGTATTTTTACAAAGATGTAAGCGGCCTAACCGAGTATTGTTAAGTTTAATCACGTAGAAACATAATCATACAAGGTCTAAAAACAACACATCATTATTTTTCATTACTTCGATCAAAATCAGTGTTGTAGCATATGCATATTAATACATATACATTGAAATGGATATGAATACAAATATTATGTAACAAATTATCTAACACCGAAGGTTATCGCCCGGTGCAACCCCAAGTTGGTCACAATATTGAGTATAGTACCTGACACGAGCACTTACAGTTGCCGAATTACCACCGTCACATTCCAATCTTCCATTGACGGCTCGAATAGTAGCGCCAAATCCTTGACCAGAAAGTATGACCGAGTGAACATTGTTCATCCAAAACCACAAAGCAGTCCTAAAGGAAATGTTGGGGTCTGTGGCCACAATTTCAGGATTGTTTAATCCGTCAAACCCGATGCTTTGACCAGCTGGACCGTAGTTGAAATTCCATGATAGTTGGATCGGACCTCTACCATAGTAACCCTTGTCAGGGTTACATGGGTACTGAGTGTTATTCTCGTCACAATAGTCCCCTGAAGGACCGTTGATTTCTTCAATGTAGCAAAAATCTGCTCAAGCATCGTAAATTTGTAGATTTAGTTTAGAACTCGAAATTATGTTGATGACATTACAAAATTATAAGAATTTGCAGAACAATTGAATAAGTAAATTGTAAACTAATCTGGTCTATGTATACAGCATACGAATTATAATGGATAATGTATGCATATAGCCCATCGAAGTATTCAAAAGTTCTCATTAACGAGATAGAAATAGTAAATCGAGGCCAAAAAAGTTGTTGATAAATTGAAAAGTGACATTAATGCTCGTAAGTTCATAGTTTTGCAACATCTAGAGTTGTCAAATGATAAAAGCACCAAAAACCTACTCAACCTTTTGGTAAACAGTCTTAAATTGATTCTTATTGAATAACATTAAATGTATCTTTGTAATTTCAACTATAGTTGTAGCAAAACTTTAAACATAGAGGCGTTTTTGGCAAACAATTTTAACTGAGTCGATTACTGGTTTTCTGTAGGTTCCATGTTAGGCAACCTGACAAAAGTTTGTTACTTTGCATAATATATTGTATGTATGTGTAGCTTAATTACTATTTCACCAAAATAATGCAAAAACTTGTGAGTAAAATAACAAATATAATACAAAATTAGAAGATTAATGATCTTACGTCCAGTTTCATGAGTGACATGTGCAAAGAAAGCAGCAATCTCACGTCTCGAATCATCTTCTGAACCAACTCTACCGAACTGAGGATAGTTTCCAACGGCTTCAAGGAAAGTAGCTCGAGTATAAAACCCTCTCCCTTGACAACTAGCATCCGATTGGTCTATTATTCCATTAAAAAATGCATCCGTCACTATACTATCAACTGACACATCATTTGTAGGAGGTGGGGTGAAACACGGCCCTTGTTGGCACCCAGTGCCACAATATGCCTCGTCGCTACCACAATAACCGTACTGGCTACAACATAAGTCCGGACTACAACCGCAGTTTTGGGCAGTTGTTGTGAGGATTGTGGTGAAAAGTAGGCCTGTGATGATCAAGATTGATGATAATGTTTTCATGGTGGCTTGTTTTCGTTTGGTTTGCTAGTGGGATGTGTTTATATGAATTATAGTGGTGGCTTTGATAATTTATAATGTGTTTTTCAAACAGTGTAGGATATGAAATAGTGGTTATGGGTTATGGCCTTTGTGGAAAAATGTGTTGTATGGTTTGACTGTGTTTTGAAGTTGACTTTGTCAAATTTCGTGACTTTTAATACGTAGGGATTGACAATTGTTCATTTTTAGATCTTTCATTCATGATTTTAGGTTGAATTTTAAATGAAAATTAAAGATGATAGTTTTAACATTTTTGACATAGAATAAGGTCAATTTTAAGCCAAATCATGAAATAAGTATCAGAGACATATAGTCAAAGCAATAATAAATAATTTTAGAAAAATATGTTACAGCATTAATATGTCAAAATTATAAAGGTTTAATCAGTGGGATTGTGGGGATGAAATGGAGATAGTGTATGAATAGCGTGAAGCATGAGAAAGTGGATGTGAAATAATAAATAAATAAAAGAAAAGAATAGAAAAAGTGTTGTTGACTTTGACGTGGTCTCTACAGTTGACTAGTTGACTTTGCCAAACTCATTTTAATTTAGAAATTAGTACAAGTTAGGAAAAACTCACATGCTATTATTCAATTTTAGATCTTCTAGTAATGATTTTTATTTCGTAAATGGTATTTGTGATATACAAAGAATCGTATTAAATTAGATCAAACAAGAAACTTGTTCTAGACTACATAATACAATGACAATTTCTTGCATTCCCAACTGCCTATTACCATTTCGCTAACAAACAGCATTTGTGTTCCGTTCAACTCACTGTTACCTTAATTTTCAACGAGAAGCCGTAAGATTCAGAACATTGTATCTTTCGGCCCATATCGTGAACCCGCCATTGATAAGGAAAAGGGCAAAAGGCTACGGATCTTATTGGATCAGTAGGCCAATGGGCCCAAAGTATGGATAGTACGTGTGTTCCAAAAGGAAATACAAAGAAAGGATACGTGTAGGCAGGATGAAAAAGAAGAATAATATACATCACTGTCAACACTAACAATAAGGGTATGTTGAAAGAAAAGTTATTATTCAATAGTCGGCAATTAGCTCGGGCAGAGAATTTCCCATTTAGCTGGGTTTTTCATCTGATTGTTATCTTTTAATTCCTTGTCCGATTCTCTAGTTTTCTTTTCATGAATATTGGAATTGGAGTGTAGCTTTGTTTTCCCGGTTTCTGTTCTTTCCTTTTGTTCTAAGTAACATTGCAGGGAAACGCTCAACAATGGTGCAAACTACTCGGCCTCAAGTAACCACTCATTTGCAAACTCGAATTGCTTCGTAAGATGAAAACATTGAAATCTTAACCACTCAAGTCCTTGATCTCTCTCAGTCAGTTACCTCCATGAAACAAATTCTCGGTGAACTTCCAAGGTCAACCGAGAAGATGATGATGGGCTACATTAAATCGGACAGGCAACCAACCACTCCACCCTTGGTCTGGATCAATTTTTTCGCCATAACCACTTTGATGATTCCCTCTTCTCCATGCCCAACGTGAAACTACCGATGTTTGATGGTGTGGACCCACGAGGATGGATCACAAAGGCTGAGTTGTATAACCAGGTACATAAAGCCCCTAATAACCAGAAAATACACCTAACTCAGATGTGTATAGATGGTTCGACTCTTAATGGGTGTACGAATTTTTTTTGATCAAACATCCACAAACAACCTGGGAATAGTTTCGAGTTGTGTAGTAAACTGATGATCCGTTTCAGTGGTACTAGGTTATTAAATGCTTACGAAGCTTTGGGATCTCTTTATCAAGAAGATTATATATAAGCATTTGAAGCACTTTCTGCCCTAATCCCCGATCAAATAGAAGAACAATCTTTGGTAATGCTTTTACATGGTTTAAAGAGCGACGTTAAGAATTGAGTTCGTGCCCAAAATCTAGTAACTTGCGATCAGGCAATGGAATATGCTCGTCATGTTGAAATCGCTACCGGAAGATCAGGCTCAAAACACAAGTCCACCTTGGGTTATCACACTAATGGGCTTACTCAGAGCCCATATTGGAAGCATAGCCATAAAGATTTAGGCCTAAAACCCAATTACTCTAACACACTTTCCAATCAGCCCAACAAGCAATTTCCTCAATGGCTACCCCCACCTCGTCCACCATATACACAGAAATCGGCCGGAGTTGCTCATCGAAATTATGGTATCCGCCATCTCAGTTTACAAGAGTGGGAGGATAGTCTATGAAAAGGATTGTGTTTCAGTTGTTGTCAGGGTCGTTTCTGTACTTTTTGATGTCCCGGTCAAGTTGAACGAAAATGCTCTACTATATTTTGTATGCGTAGATTATCTCTTAACTTTTTTGTGAATATAAATATGCGGGCCGGTCATTGATGAGTGACAACCGTCAAAAATCTCAGGTCATTACCGCACTTAAATTTCTACAATCTCAATTTACGTTTACAACATTCTTAAAAACCCTAGTGGAAATCCTAGGTTATGACTCCTTAAGTTTACTGAAATCGTATAACGTCTTAGAGATTAATTAGCGAACCCTAAGTCTATGAGAAATACTTAATTAGGTTACGAAGTGCTAAAGAAACAAAGAAAAGTTTAATTTCATATGCCATCTCAAAAATTTTATCTTATCGCAAAACTCACAATTAATCGGAATTCCGTAACTCGGTAAACGCAACTCGAATTGAATAAATAACTCACGAACATCAATCGTAAACGAATCAAATACATATTGTTGTAATTTAGAAAATAAATTTTTACCACTCAAATATCAACCATTAAAACATCACAAAATAAACCTTACATTATATAAAACTTATACTAAATTAATATGTAACACATAGACTTTATATTATACAAATAATAAAATAAAATAAAAATTAACCTCCCCCCCCCCTTCCATGTCTATTTATTTACCCATTTTCAATACCCTTTACTTCCCTAATCATTCCACTCACTTCCCAACACAAACACACACACACACACACATTTCTCTCTCATTTTTCTCCCAAAAACACACACAAACTCTCTCAAAAACACTTCCAAAATCAGCCACTTTTGGATTAAATATCAAGAACTTGAAGGTATTCTTACATCAAATTAAAGTTCTAAAGATAAAACAACTATCTCCACTTTCATATTCTTCCATTTTCTTGTTTTTCTTTCATGTAATTTGGATTTTATGCCCTAACCATGGCCAAAAACCTCATATAAACCTTGATGTTTGTAGTTTATCCTTTACACATCTTCATGTGTTAAAAGAAAGGATAAGTCATGATCAAATCGAAAATCAAGTCTAAAATCGTATTTTGCTTGTCCAAATTTCATGTTCATTGTCATTTGGTTTTGTATTAATGTTAAAAACCATCTCTAAGAAATCATGGATGTATTTCAACACCATGCATGTGTTAGAACATGGATTTAATGAGCAAAAGATCAAAAGCTCTTTTGGTTGCAAGTTAGTGTTCTTCCTTAAGAACAAAATACCCATTTTGGGGCTTGCATGAACCAAAACTCATAGCTAGATCTTGGACTCATAAAATTTAAAATGTTATTCTCTGGAAATGATGTGCATACATGTGAATCTAGGCTTAAGTCAATGATTAAGGCCTAGGGATTGATTTGGTAGTTTAAACACTCAAAAACCTAACACTTAGCTTGCATGCAATATGCCCAGAAAATATATCCGACTTCAACAGACCATAACTAATTGAATAATGGTCCAAAAATTATGATTCTTCTGGAATTTAGCCATATGTCTTAGCTTTCAAACCCAAGTGGTCACACTCAAAAACATTGAGTATTCGACCTCCAAACATGTCACACAAAACTGGTGCGTAAACAGAAAGTTTTCTGTTACCACTAGTTTGTTATGCATGTTCAAGGGTTCTAAAGTGTTCTATAAATCAGAACAAAAATGTTTTAGTCCTCTGGCATGTTTATCTCAGTAGGATAAAAATATAGTATTTTGTTATGAGGTTCTTGTATATTTAGAAAATCCATGAACACACAACTTTGTAAATCCTTTGAAATGTGAATAATGTGTGTTAGTGATATTACAAAAATCCGAAAATGGATTAAAAATCATGTTAAAAATACGAATACTATTTTTCTCAGTAACCTTCATGTATGAAGAATCTTAGGAATTAAATTTGGAATTTTTGATAAAATATAATTATTTTCCTTACAGTAATACAAACTATGGTTATAATAAGAAAATAAATCATGAAAATTTTGTTTTAAAGTTCAAATAATTATGGGAATTTTTCTGTCTCATTTTCCCTATAAAATGACACCACACTCTAAATTTCATATCATTTGGGTGTCTTGTGATGTATCTTTCGATTTGCGTATTGTTAATCATGATTTATTGGGAACCAATGTTCCAGAGCTCCAAACAACTTGAAAATATTACACAAGCTTTATAATCAGAAACTGACCTAGTAAAAAATTTAGTTAACACAAAAATAATAATTACTAAATCTTTCATGCTCTAAACTTTTTAGATCTCATAGCCACATGTAAGTAGGCATGTAGTAGGAGGTTGGCTAACCTCAGGATCCACGTAGGGTTGTCCCATAAGGTTTGTTTGCAAGACGTCCCTTCATTCCATACCCTGTACGTTGGGTACTTAAATGGAAATACTTACAATGAGCAAAACTTTCATGTTAAGTTGATAACATACCATAAACATGATTTTAACATATAGAATAATTTAAACATGGCAGAGTAGTATAAAATCTGTTATAGCATGTGTGCATCCTATTTAAATCAAATAAATACTCACCTTGTTTAGATCTTGACACTCACTTGGGACTATAAATACTCACCTTGTTACTTATACTTTTAATGTTTTTCTAAGTTTTGGATGAAGAAGAATAAACTCCCTAAGTCTCTATTTATAGTGAAAGTGCCTTGCATTACCCTATTTGTTCACTTAGCTTTGTAAGTTGTAACTCTTTAACATTATGACACTTATGTACTTCTCCTCCTTATTTCTCGACAAGTATTGCATCTACTCTTCCTAGCTTTGCATTATAATACTTATAGTTTTGCTTAATTAGATGTTCTAGTGTGGCCACAAATCTGGACAGCAAGGTCCCTTTCTAATAACTCACATTCATGAGATTCTAGGCTAGGCTATAGGTGTATTTTTTCATGAAATTCTTGTCGTTGTTGTTGCTTATTTGTAACCAGCTTTGTAAGCTGCTAGTGTGCTTTATTTGTAAGATGCTTGTATATATTATTATACTCTAATTACCTAATTAAATCTATATAATTTTAAGGGAAACTAAAAATTTTGCTCTAAAAAAATATGTTTAAAAAAATTTGCCCTAAAAAATATTTTTTATACCATTTTGCCCCATCCGGTCGCAAGTCGAAATGTACCTTGCAACCCGTGATCTGCGAACCATTACCGGGACTTGCGACCGCGACGTCCGGAATTTGCGATCGCGACGTCCGGGATTTGCGACCCGTGTCTGTGATTTGCGACTCGTGTCTGTGATTTGCGACCCGTGTTTGACTTTTCTTTTTTTTTTTTCTTTTTTTTTTTCTTTTTGTAAATTGTGTTAAGTATTTGTGAACTTTGAAAATTCATATATTATGACTTCAGGTACTCCCATTATTGAAAAGGTAAAAAAGTCAAAAAAAGCCACCATTTCTTTGAAAAGGTCCAAAAAATCAAAAATTGATTTTTTTCAAAATTGATTGAGGGTTATTGTTTAGTTACACTTCACATTGACTGTAAATTTTACGAATTTGAAATTTGAATTTTCTATAGCAAGTTATGAGCGGTCAAAGTGCGTTTAAAAATCAAAATTAACGTAAATGTCAAAATTGAAGGTCAAGAAGGTCGAATTTCGAAATTTTTTTGAAAGGCGGTTTGCCAACGAATAGATCTCGAAAAAATACACAAATTCAAAAAACACGGTGACTTAATCGGAGTTATAAGTCAAAAGATATGAATTTTTAAAGTTTACAAGAAACTTAGCACATTTTACAAAAAGAAAAAAAAAAGTCAAAATTTGAATCCCAGCCGCAAGATACATTTTGGGGGTCGCAAGGTTTGATTCCCGGTCGCAAGCTACGGTATCATAGTCAAAATTTGGGTCGCAAGATTTGGTTCCCGGTCGCAAGGTACGGTATCGTAGTCAAAATTCAAGTCGCAAGTCACGTTGTGAACGGGTCGCACAGTCGCAATATCAGAGTCGGGGTCGCAAGTTTACGGGTTGCAAGTCACGGTTTGACTTGCGACCGGATAGGGTATATTGGTATATTTCCGATTTTTTAGGGCAAATTTTTTTAGAAGTGAAATTTTAAGGGCAAATTTGTTACTTTCCCTAGTTTTAAGACAAAAATGATAACATTGCTGAAAATAGGGCTGTTACAGCAGTTATACGAGACCTTATAGATAGGGATGGGGCTCTTACCCCTTACCGTGCTTCAACTTGTTTCGGGTAAGGTGCGTTGTGACACAGTTATACGAGACCTTATAGATAGGGTGGAGCTCATATGCAACTTCATAATCATCTTTCTCGATCCCAAGCAAATATGAAACCCAATGCTGACAAGCATCGTCGGGATGTTGAATTTGATGTTGTAGATTGGGTATTTCTCAAGCTTCGACCCCATCGCCAACAATCTGATGTCTAACGTATCAACCAAAAACTCTCATCCTCAGTTCAATGGCTCATTCCTTATCTTAAGGTTGGAGTTGTAGCCTACAAGCTCCAGTTGCCTGGATCTTTAAAATATACCCGGTCTTCCCGTCTCATTACTTAAGAAGGTTGTGGGATCAAGCCCGGACGAAGCTTCTTTACCCCCAGGCCTTGAAACTGAATCTTCAACTACCCCACATCTAGAAAAATGCTTAGTAATTCGTGATGTTAAGAAGAATGGGGAGCAGGTACATTAAGGAAAAGGCTACCGAGGTCTTATTGGATGAACAGCCCAATCGGTCCAAAGTATGGAAAGTCTATTCCAGAAAGAAATACAAAGAAACGACACGTGTAGGACATGATCAAAAAGAAGAATAAAATATATCCTTATTATCATCACTAACAATTAGGCTATCTTGAAAGGAAAGTTATTGAATAGTCGGCTATTAGCTTGGGCAGAAAATTTCCATTTGGCTAGGTTTTCATCCGATTGTTATTTTTAATTCCATGTCCGATTCTCTAATTTCTTTTCATGAATATTAGAATTGTAATTTAGCTTTGTTCTCCCAGTTCCTGTTCTTCCCTTTCGTTCCGAGTAATTTAGTTCTTATCCTGACTTAGTGATCCGAATGTTATTGTACCACGGTTTGGTACGGCCCAATAATATTTGTAATCTATCCTTATAGTTCAAAGAATGACTCGCTTTCTTACACTGTGATAGATAACTGCCAAGTGACATTAGGCATGTTTTAAGGTCTCTTTTTTGGCCTAAATATCATTAGTCGTCATTTTTTTGTTATTGTTGCTAATCTTTAGCCACAACTATCCTTTTCAAGTCGATAACCAGGTCACCACATGCACTTGAATACTAAAAGTAAACTAATAACACCAACAAGCTCCAAAGTAAACAGCACAATTGATAAAAGTGATATATAATTTACTACATGAAACATTGAATTACAACAAATGGGGTTTTTTCCAGTTGATTTATATCAATGTGCTAGTGCTAATGCTAATCAAATTTTAATAAGGCTACTTATATCTGGTGCTCACTTGTTTCATGGTTGTAACCCGATGCCTTACCAGTTCTTCCAATTATGAATGGCTCAGGTGCATTACTATTACTATTGATATCAAGTCCTTGAAAAGATCGCGATGCGAAATACTCCACCCCTGATTTAGCATATCCTTTGACCACGGTTTTGTGGTCCTTTCCATGCTCCTGCAGTGCCTTCTGTGTTACGTTCGCTAACGCAAGAGCTCCATCTTCATCTTCTATGTTGATATCTGGTTCAACCCACAAATTAGATTTGTTTAGTCTCTATAATGGTTATGTAAGATGCAAAATAAATGCAATGAAAAAGAAGAATATGGTGCCTGCAAGTCCCATAAATAGACACTTTGAGATTTGGCCTAAATCAACATAACAAATGAAATTTTAATAAAGCTTATTTCTAAATCTAAGAGGTCAAAATGGTAAAAAGAACATATGTTAAAAGGAAAAATGTTAATTGGGTCAAAAATGTTAAGATTCGCCAGAAGTTTATGTTATATGCATAAAATCAAAATCATCATGTACGAAGCTGGTCCATCGAATCAGCCCCCACAAGGGGTTCCCTACCCGTATCATCCAGACGAAGTGATAGGAGGGGATTTAAAGTAGTAACTATCTATATTACTTCTAGAAAAAAGGAGAAAAGACCAAACAGAGTCGTACTAAATGATTACCTAAAAGAACATATGTTAAAAGGAAAAATGTTAATTGGGTCAAAAATGTTGAGATTTGCCGGAAGTTTATTTAATATGCATAAAATCAAAATCATATATAAAGTAGTAACTATCTATATTACTTCTAGAAAAAAGGACAAAAGAACAAACAGACTCGTTACTCAAATTGTTGACTCGCCCATTTTGCCACCTCTACTATGATGGAAGACACGATCGAATAAATCAACCCGTTAAAACAGGTCAACTGATTGATTCATTCCACATAGTCCAGCTTAGATCCGTTTTATGATTTATATCAAGATGGTCATCATAGATGTACTGTACAGCTTAGTTACATTTATATAAAATACATGGTGTGCATTTACAGATGTACTGTACAGATCTCAAAAGCATAACACCTCAAAGTTTTTAAATAAAGCATGTATTATCTCAAACACACAAGGTGTTACATTGATACTCATATGTACATATGTAAGAGCCCCTCCATATATAGCAACTAAATCCATTGAGCACATTACAAAAGGAAATTGATGTGCAGGTTAGCTTAGCTTTGTAAAAATGAACTTCTTAACGTAGACGATCATAAATTAAAATTTCAAGTTGGAGACAACAAGGCAATTCCAGCCCCCACAAATAGAAATCTTGCCTAAAGAAAATCGAAAGTCGTACAAAGTGTTAGTTTAGCCCATACAACCTCTTAATTCGTTTTAATCAAAATAATAGATTATTATTGTGGTTGAATAGCTTTTATAATCATGTTTAACGCATTAATCATACGCTTCTTTGAATAGCTACACAACATAATGGTTTTCAACCATCTTATATGTCTACTATATGCTTCTAAATAGCAATGCAATTCGAAGAATTACAAGCACCACAAAAGAAAAGCTTAAATGCAAGCACTAATTAAGTTATTGATATCATGCGATCTTTCTTCAGGTTGTTACTGCCAGAAGTAAAGGTAAAAGATAACATGAAAGTACCTTGCAAATCAGGATCTTCTATGTATCTACCTTGGAGAAACGAAAACCTTGCTTCTTCTTGTTGATTTTGTACACCCGCAGGGGTTAAAGCAACCAGGTCTTGAAATTCCATCACATATTTTCCAGTCCACTCACTTCCCCTGCACAAAAAGTGATTGCATGCTCTTAAGAGTACTTAAAGTGGGATAAAAAATATAAACGTAAGCAATAGGTATGTAGGAATACATGCAGGGTGCTTCTGAATGACTGAACTGAATGTATCTACGTATATGTGTGTGCAGACCTACTTATCACATACATGCATACAAGCATATTAATCCAAATTTAATATCGACTAATCTTTAGCAACCACTAAAATTAGCATTGAAGTTTTGTAAAAAGCAAGCGATTAATTGCCTAATATCTCTTTTCACACTGCCACAACGTTTAAAAGAGAAAACCAGTGAACTGGGCATTTAATGATAGCTTTGGTGTAGTATGCAATGTCGCACTAACCAAATAAAAGCATTTGAGGGGTATTACACAATATACCTTCCATATGGCTGTATAACCATTGATTGGTACGAAGCCCACATTTTACAATTTTAGTGATTACAAATAATAATAAAGAGGATCGATTTTTTAATCAACTGCCAAAAATTTAATACAACAAGTTAATATGATAAAAATACCTGTTAAATGCAAGAATGGCTTCAAAAGGAGTAATAACGGGAGCCAAGAATTCTTTGCTATCCAAAAGTGCAGTTTGCGCACATGAGATATAAATAAAGACATCACACTGCAAAATTAGGAACTAGTCATGAAACCTGTAAGCGTCATCTCCAAAAAACTACTATCTTAACCAAGATTATTCGAATTAAATCCTCAGCTGTAGTGCTATACCATGTGTTATTTATACTCTCGTGAGTCATGACCCTTAACAAACATTATGGTAACAAGTACAAATAAACAAGTCATTCCACAAAGCTTATAACTTTTAAGGTAAACACTCATAACAACAATAGTTTCCAAGATGATAGTCAAGTTTACCTCGGGAAAGTTGGCAAGTTTTGAAGGATTAGGTCGTCCCATGACAAGTGTATAGGCCTTCTTCCCTGACTTTGTAATCATCTCTTTTATTTGATGGATCATACTAAGGTAGCCAGCTGCATATAGAATCCAATAAAAATAACCATGAATCCTCAGGTACGAGATATAGAAAAACATCAGATAATTCTGTAACAACACATACTAATATAGAACCGTACCAACACCAAGTGTTCCAACCAATATCCCAACAATACCAGCATCCTTTGCTTTCTCAACTAGATAATATCTGCATAAATTTTACGAAAAGAATTATTCAAGAAACTAATAACTAACAGACCCAACAAATAAACTGTTTTAGGAAGGAGGATACAGATAAGCAAAGTACCTGCGCTTGAGAATTCTTCGTTGTTGAGAAGTGTCTGTTAATAATAGATTTTCTATTGCATCATATCTGACTGAGACAATTACACCACGGAAAGATAATTAACAATAAATAAGTAAAACTGTAAGATAAAAAGGAAAAGAATGTACATCAATATTTACACAGAGTCATAAAAAAAGGACCATCCGTCAAGAAGTACCAGACAAAGGTTTATAGTTTCTATTTCACATTTTATAAATTATATTGACCAGAAATCTCATACTTAGAAATGTATCTTTAACCAATACAGAGGGAAACATCGCATAAATGTTAGAATACATGAGAGGAGGACTATCACACAAAAAGAACATCAGAACAGAGAGCTTAAAGAAACTAAACAGAGCTCTTCATACAAAAATAAAAGAACTGCCAGTACAAGTGGCAATTTCAACCCATGTATGGGTAGATGGGTTCTGTTGGGTTGTACTTATTTTTATACAGATTAAATACTAAAATATAAAGAAAAAAGAATTAGTTAAAAGGGAAATGAGTCAAAGGTTGCCCAAAGTGTATTCCAATTGCATAAAACCTCACAAACCGTTCCATTAAATTGAATTAGACTATAAGTCTATAGCTGTACTAATATGGTTTTTGTATTTTGTAATATAATCAAAGCATTGATTATTTATTAAATTTAAGAATAAAGACAAAAGAAGTTTGTCGATTGGCTCAACTGACCCAACCCATTTCAACCTGAACCAAAAAGTTACCCATTATGACCGGTTACCCAACCCGGCCATTTTCCCACCTCTAGTAGCCACTGATTCCTCTCTAGTGGATAAGAAGAAAACAAAAATACCTTTATTACAATAACTAACAGACAGAAACGAAAAAGTAACAAATTGAATATTGTCAATTAAGTAGTCATCAAGAGAACTGTTTAAGCATTCATCATCATGCTATACCAAAATATATGAACATATTAATCTAATAAAGAGCATGAAAATATAAGTATTACACTTGTGTTGTAGCTTAACAAACAGAGAAGTTCCCATTATACGTTTTATAAAATAAAAAAAATAAAAAGAAAAGAAAAAAAATATAAAACTAGTAATGCAGAAAGTACCTATGTCACAACCATTGAAGGTGAGTACAGCATTCGCAAATGCAGAATTATCGGGGCCTATCCAAAACAATGAGTAGTCTTCCATACTGCGACCCTCTTCTAGTTTCCAAACCAAGCCACCAATCCTATATGTTCTGCTCACTGCATCACCACCATTTCCTTTGGCAACACAGCTGCTACCAGAACTTTTTGTTGGAATCATGGATTGGCTCATAACGTCTGCATAATGTAGTTCAAATCTGGATGTATCTCCACACAAATTTCTTATTTCAAATATTGACGCTTCTTTGATATCTTGTAAGGCATGCCCATATTCCAACCCGTATAAGACCTTCATAAGTCAAAAAGAAAAATGTGTCAATAATATATAGAGGTGTGAATAGACGCATCGAAAAAGATTTCTATCTTTAACCACAATCTGCAAATATTTAGTCCTACTAGATAACAATATACAGATTTGAGTCATTACAAAATCACTTTTTTGATTCACTATTTCTAACCATATGACATTTTTAACCAATATAGCTACAAATTTGCATTTTCATGAAATATAACTTATCTTAAAGTCCAATTCGATAATATACTTTCATAATCTTTATGTAAAATGACCTCATAGCATCTCATATGAACATCCAGCATAATCAAAAACTTGATACGTCATACCATCCTTTTATGTTTTTAACTTACTTGACGCTTAAATAATTACATGAAAATTGATCTATTCATATATTAATGTTCTAACTTCATTTAAGTAGTTCACAAAAGAAAAAAGAAGGAATATGAGTATTAGCATATCAGTTCTGTAAAAAATAGCACATGTAAAATAAGTGAAATTACTCAACTTACCATTACCGGCTTCGTACTAGACAATGCATAGTTACACAAATGTTTGGCACAGTTTGACACATTTATTGCAGATTTCCCGAAAACAAAGAAAGCAGGAAGCTTTGACGTCCTAAAATGAAGAAACACAAATTTAAACAGGAAAAAGAAATCCAAAGAACAATCCAATAAGAAAATGCTTATAAAGATAACGAACTTACGGGCTGAGACAAGTATGACCATAATGAATAACACAATCGGCATTTATATGAGATGCACCAACTTCATCAACACAACAACTACCATATGTAGTATCAGCCATTACATACAACCCAATATCCTTCACATTAAGCTCGTTACGTAACGCGCGCACAACTCCTGTTGACTCCTTTAGTAGCTCATCAGGGAACTATACATAACATAATGAATCCACAATGAGTCACTATCCTCAAAAATATAATTTATTTCAAATAATCACTAAATTCATCTTCATACAAACAAACAAAAAATTAATTTAAATAAATACATAATCCACAATGAGTCAGCATCTTCAAAATAAAATTAAGTTAAAGAAATCACTCAATTCATAAAAGTTAAAAAAATGCACCTTCAATTCATAAAAACTAATAAAAAACTTTATTTACATAAAAATAAGTTATAGGCAGCAGTAAAGTATAAAGGTTGTGAGTGATTGTGAACGTTATTTATTTATTTATAATCAATTTCCAGGGTATTAAGTGAATTTCAAGAAAAATAGAAATGAGGAGAGGTTACCTGTAAAGCGATCCTTTTGAAGTTATTACTGTGAATGAAATTTGCAACGCAAGAAACTTCGTATTTGGATTCGAGTTCCATTGAAGAAGAAGAAGAAGGAAGAAGAAGAAGAAGAAGAAGAAGAGAAACCGTAGTGAAAACCTTGAATGTGTTTTTTTCTTTTTTGTCTATAAAATAATAAAATGCGAGGTTTAATAAATGGGCCTGATTAGGCTTTAGCACATCTGGTCAGTAACTACTATGGCCCAATCGGATCTCATTGTTATTGTTATGATATTTATATAGGAAATGAAATTTTTTTTCACGACACTCAGAATCTTGTCCAAAAAATATACTCCGGATTTGTGCGTATGGCTCAAGATTTTTGCGGCTGCATTGTGTGGCCGGGAAAACGACGATGTACGCAAGGCGTAATGATTTTCGTGTTTTGCATTTTAATTTTTACATTTTACGTTTAGCTGTTTGCGTTTTATGTGTACTTTTAACTATTTTTAATAAAATGTCTGATCTTTTATTCGTTTTAAATAATATTTTTCAGGATTTTCAAATTGTTATAAATATTGTGACCGTAACATATGATAATCATCAACTTATTTCACAAATTCTCATAAAAATACTCTTACTTTTTGTTGGTTAGAAGATCAAAAAAAGAAACTTGCCTAGTGAAATGTTTTAGTGTTTGTTTAACACAACAAAGTGAACATCAAGGAAACTTACCGAACCAAATAAAGCACAAGTACTAAAACATAGACAACATTGTTAAATAATATATAACATAGGTTTTGTCATTACAATAATTTCAAGGATGACTTAAATTACACTTAAAAAACACTGAGTCAACTGAGGGGCTTCGAATTCGACATTTACCTTTGATTTTCAGGAGGTTTTCTGCAAGTCAAATTCAAGATCATATTAGTAATACAATGTAATATCTTAGTTTATAGAAGACTTAAGGTAAACAAATTACTTAGATCTTGATTTGGATCTTGAGGTGAATTTTGATTTGGTTCTTGATCGGCTTAACTTGTCTGTTCTATTCAAATGGGATCTGAAACCAGATTAACTATGACCGTATTCCTTGCAACAACTACGTTCTTGTCTGGGTCCCTTTTTCTTCTCTCCTTTAGAAGGACAAGCACGACCAGGTGGGCGACCTGTTTGGTCTCTGACCTACCTTGTGTAATTTATATATGACAAAGTTAAACTTAAGTAGTTTATTTGTAGCTACATATGTAATATGTTAGTAGCGATCCCTTCTGTAACTTAGAATTAATATGATGTTTATAATCAAGTTACAAGAGTCTGAAGCTAATAAAGAATATCTGAAGCATTTGTCCAAGTCAAAGACTAAAGGCAAAGAGAGAAGGAAGTCAATGCTAGAGTGGAACTTAGTGTTTCATTTGTTTGACCAATGGTTCAGGATATTATCCAGCGAGTACAATGGTTTGACAAATACCCCGTGTACTTGAGAAGATTATCATGTAAAGGTATATATCTTGTGTAAAAATATGTACAACTGCATATATTACTTTTACAATAAAAGAAAATTACTTTTTCTGATCTCGGGAATAAAGTCAACAGTAGTACTATTCCTGTGATGTAATGTCACATCCAAAACATTTGAAGTTACATTCAACCTTCACCAATACGGTAGAGACACGTGTTAGGGTTTGAAGCATCAGTTCAAGTATTTATCACACTATATATACCCACCTCAGCAACCGTAGTGAATGTCCATAAACTGCATTAACTTCGATCTTTGATTTGAGCAGTCACTCCGGTTAGTCGGCGAGTATTATGCCAACACCTTTTATAAGTGTTGCATTGCTGATTGTCATCATCGTCCCTAAGTTAATTGACTTATCAAAGTTAAATTTGTCATCAAGTATTGTTTACTTAGAAAGGTTTACTTGTCTTAACTCCATAGTGAACAATTGTAAAGTTATTCTTTGATTTAATAAAAAAAACTTTAAGTTAATACATACTAGGTGGACAAACACAACCAGGTTGCCTCTTAACAAGGTTAGACGATAACATAGTCTTCAAATCACCTAGATCGACCCATTCAGAAGGATGACACATTGGGTATATGCCCTCTACATAGGCCGCCTTTCCTCTTAACAAGGACATGCGATAACATAATCTTCAAATCACTTGGATTGACCCATTCGAAACGATGACCCATTGGGTATATGCCCTTTACATAGGTCGCTCGATATGTGTCTGGCATGAAATAGCTCTCAACATAGGAGCTTAGGTCGTCTTGTGTGAAGAAAGTACGTGTGATGTGTTAAATCTAGTTATAAAATTTGTAACTAAGAACTACCAAAATTAGACTATCATACAACCGGGCAGTGAACTTTGTCAATGTAATAGTATAGCTAAGGTAAGTCCGAGTCGAACCAAAAGGACTGTATAACCAAGAGTATTAAGCGAATGTAAATAATCTTACAGGTAAGTAAACGGGGGGGTTTTGCAACCGAATTGTTGCTTTGCAATTATAACTAATTAAATTAAAGTAAACAGAAGGCAGTTGGATACTGAAGTATCAGATTAAATTTATCAATGGTAAATAGGCATTCACTTGGATTGGTTCACTAATGATGTTGGGTGTTTATTAAATCATGTTTACCGATTGTTGTTTATTAACTAACTTAAGAATAGGATTCGATGTCACTCCTCCTGACTGATTGGTTATAAATTATCCTTCGTTTTCACTCCAGGTTTCTAACCAAACTAAATCTCAATTCAATTAACTAATTCACGATCTAATCTTGTAATCTACGTTCGCAGAAATACTAAACTTAAGTTGACGTCTATAGTTAAGCTTAATCAATTACAATCAAGTTCAATCAAAGTATACTATTTAAACTCTTGCGTTCACAATCATCCAATAATTGTTCATGGTCAAACAATTAAAATAAATCAATTGTAGTGTAGAAGCGGTTCACTATAGACACCAATTAATTCATCAACAACTAGAACTTGATCACAAATGGTTCTTAAATTAAATGTGAATTAAACAACGGTAATAACTAGAGATTAACACCCCTAATCATAAGTTCACATCATCCAAGTGAATGTTCAAGTGTTTAGCTCATAATCAAAGAAGACATAGCAAAACAAATCAAATAACTCATATTAATCATCTTAAGAATGAAAAGAATGAAAAGAATAAAAACCGAGTTAATAGTGTGTTCCTAATGACTAATCTTCAATCCTTAAATGAGAATGAACGCAAGAAAGTCTTCTATCTTCAAAATCACCAAAAATCCCCTTGAATATAAGAGAAAATGGCTACCAAAAGAATTTGTTAAAGTTAGGGTTAATTTAGGTTAAAAAGTGCAGAACCCCGTTGTAAAAGCCCCTCACCCGGACGTGTGGACATGTCACCCGGGCAGGTGACTGAAAATTTTGGCTCCAGTTTGGATTAAATCTCCCGGACATGTGATTTTAAAGACTTGACTTTTTGTGCACATTCACCCGGACGGGTGAGCTTGTTTTATCAGCTTGATGTCTTCTTGAAAGTTGTAGCCCTATGAGTTATGAGAATTTGGGCTTTTGAATCACCTCAATCGGAGTCCGTATAAAGAAGTTATGGCCAAAACTGTGGAGCCTCGCCAAAACTACATAACTTCTCCGTTTTTCATCTTTTCTTTAACATTTTCACTCATTTTCTTCTCGCGTTCGTTCCTAACGATAATAAACACATTCAAGACATAATAGTATCAAAAGTTCATTAAACTCATGCTAAATACGGATAAATCGAGAGATAATGCGAAGGTAAAACATGTATAAATTGAGCATTATCAACATGCCACGAAGACAACATGTCCGCAAGGTAAACCTAACAACTACATGTTCATGTTTCCATGTTGATTGTCCCATTCTTTTTCCCATCTACCACATCCAAAATCATATTTGTTGATGGAATCACATTCCATTTTCTAGATTTCCGGTTCTTTATTCCGATCTTGCGTTCGGCGTATGGTGTTACAAGCGTGTAAGTCTTGCTCCAGTGGCACGATGTTTAAAATACCACTGTTGTATTAAAGCTTGAAGCATGTCTAATAACATTGTAACAAGTTTTATACATGTTTGCTTAAGACGATAATGGACTCCGCGCTATTAGAAGTCATATAAGCATATCGCTTATGTGTAGCATGAAGCCTTAACCATCTTTCTTTCCCAACATCTCTAAGAAGAACGTTAGCTGAGGCTAGGGGTGTTCAAAATACAGTTCGAACTGTGAGAACCGACAAACTGTACCGAAACCAAATCGACCCGGCCTGGACCAAGTACTTATTTGGGTTCGATTCTCGAATCTTAGTTTTAGGCATTCACGGTTCGCGGTTCGGTTCTAAAATGGAAAAACCATGGTAAACCGGTGAGAACCGTAAAAATAAAATGGAGGGCTTAGATGTAAAATTATACGTGAAACTGTTATATTCCAATGAATTCATTAAACGTAAATATATAGCTATAATACAATGAGCTTAAATGACAGAACATAAACATGGGTCTATATAAGTTATCTTATATATATACAACTACACAAGCTATCATATATATATATGAAGAGATCCTATATACATACCCTAAATTTGAGAAGTAGTCGACGGTAACATGGGACTGCGAGTTCGAACTAGGTTACGATTACGTTAAAGGTAATAATTCACGTCCAATTTTATATTTTGAATTCTTTTTGCATATGTATAAGAAATAAAAGATGGGGTTGATTGGTTGAGTGTTTAGAACTGATTAACGAGTTTATAACTACTGTATTAACGAGTTTTTAGGACAAGTCATATTTTAATCCTTAGTATTTAAAATAAATGCAAGTACAATACAAGGAAAAAAGCAAACGCTAAATGTGCTTATGGTGGGATGTTGTTATTTTATTTAGTGATGTTTTGAATATTTGTATGGTTGCTTGATGTTTTACATATTTATATTTTTTTGGTGCAACATATTTTATTTACTAAAGTGATACTATGTGTTCACTTTTTTATGTGTAACCAAACGAAAATATTGCAATCAACCGGTTCTTCGGTACATTATACAACCAAACTGTGTAAAATCGCTATGGAACCGTACCGAACCAGTTCTCTATGATTCGGTTCGTGGTTCTAATATTTGTAGTTTTTCGATTGGTGTCGGGGCAATTTTAGCACTTTGCATAGGACTAGCTGAGGCTCGTAAACGTCTATTAATAACATCGAAACGGTGATCAAAATTTGACTCGACTTACACATATTCCAATAATGTCATTCGAAGTACTTGACTTTGGAAAATTGATTATTCAAATTCATGAACAAATGACGACAACACAGTGCTTGAAATGCCTCTGAAAAAACCGTTTAAATACTTTCTTCAATTGAAGGAGCCCTATGGGATTGTCAATCCCACCAGCAGATTCAATGGCGTCATGTAAGTTTCCCAAGAACCATGTCCAAACGTTAGCCGTCCTTGATGTGCCGATTCGGTAAGCTAGTGGCAAGATGTTATTATTTTCATCCATAACTACGACAACTAAGTTAGTCCTCAAGTAATCGCCCTTCAAATGTGAACAATCTATGATAATGTTAACAAATGTTCGTATCTTCAAGGACATTAAGTATAATAATATCAATAAAGTAGAATATACGTATATGAAAGACCGTTAAAAAGAAAGTATATTTACTTACAGCTGCACTAACAGATATGTAACACATTACAAATTTGTCTCTCTCATCGATAAGCACATTTGTTTTACTTCTTTATTTCTTAGCATCAGGTTGTGGATGTAAAAGGGAAGCACCCGAAATGATTCTTCAACACTACCTCTCAACAACTCTATAGCATAACACTTTGCCCTCCAAGCTTGGTTGTATGAGGATGATTTGAAAGTGTGTTTTCATATCAATTTTGATCTCTTTATCTCTGTGTACACGTCCTTTCAAAGTCATCAATTCTTTTAAAATGTGACCAAGCACTTATTTGGTTGGTTGGTTGCTGATTATTTGGTAGGATTTGAGTGCGAGAACATATGTGAACGTCAACAAAGTTCCTAATTTGGAAGTTCTCACTATCTTTAATACAATAAGCACTTATTTTATAATTACAATTAGGCAAGGTACATTTTTTTTGTGTACCATTGCTTTTCCGATATCTTCAACTTAATGTGAAAACTCTCTTCGACACACTTGGTATACAATTGAAAGTTCAACCTCCTGTTTTGTTTCAAATGAAAATTTAAGGTTTACCTGGTAAGAGGGTTCATACATGGTAACTGGTCGTTGTCTACTTTGTGGATCACTATCAGATAACAGTAGTGGCATATTCCAGAATGTATCTTTTTGTTTTTCTTTATGTGGTAGTAGTTTGTCATATGTATCTCGGGGATCTTCCTTCTCCTCCTCCTCATCATCATCCTCAACAACATAATTACCAAACGGATGTTTCATTTTCTTCAGTAGATTGACATTTTCTTCACCATAATGCTCATAATCTCTTGGATGTAATCCACCTCCTCCACATGATATTCAAAAGAATTATGATCATGGTCAACATCCTCATGATATTGGGAATAGTTATGATCATCTCGGTTGTTTTGTGTGTCTTGGTTGTTTTATATGTCTTTGTTGTTTTGCGATGGATATGTGTTAGTTGTTGGGTATTGTGGACCACCATGATAATGATAATGATATTGTGGTTGATAAGGAAATAGAAATTGTAGAGGATCCATTTGATACTGTGGAAATGATTGATATTGAGGATTCACTTAATATTGTTGATTATGAGGGGGTTGGTTATAATCATGAGTTTAAAGTTGTTGAAAATGTTGTTATAAACCACTACCGTTACTGCTAGGTTGATTGCTACTCATACCCGAAACCTTTTTAACACTATCAATAACATAGAGTTCTATCGGAGCATTATTATTTGCATGACACAAAAAGTACCCAAAATCATCAGCATCATCATATATATAGATATAATATACCGATCCACCTTATAGGTAATACGAATTGGAGTATCAAGTAGCAATTCTATTTTTTTTTTTAAATTGTTTTTAACAAATCTCTATGTGACATAGGTTTTTCTGGGACAATAGGAAGTCTAAAAGGCTCTCTATAGAATAGACGGTATACGCAAAGAGCAAATGGGTGGACCAAAACACAGAATTCGGGATGCAAAGCGCAAAAGACATTTGCGCCCTGTCTACAGACTTGGTTACACAAGGCAAGCACAAAAATTATAAGTCATAGGCAAAGAACAATTTGTGCTTTACATCTGATAATATATATTTTTGGACAAAATTTTATGTATGATTGAAAAAATGGTAATAAAAAATAATTTTCCACTTCATAATACATATATTTTGGTTTAATAGAATGTGAGGTTTAATAAAAAGATTACAATTTTTTTGGAAAAATACAGTATATTGAATTGAAATTACACTTGAGGCAATGTCTTGCCCTGATTACATTGAAAGCGCCATTGAATTTCTATTGAATTCAACATTTAAAAAAGATAGAGTCAACTTGAGGCTTTAATTGAATCGAAGTTGCTTGCTTTTAACCTTTGAGCACTAGCTTGAACCATTGGCTTGAGACTTTACACGTTCGATGTTGTTTAAACTTGAACATGAAAACTACCTAAACACAGTTGCAACCGAGGCCACTTTGATCCTATAACAGCCTAGTGCTTCGTAGAATTAACCACCAAACCAACTTCAAACTTGCAATTTTTTTGAAATTGAAACAAAAGACTCCTCTAAATATAGCTAAGCTCGGAATTCGCTTAACCAAAATCACACTGAAAAACTTTTTTACGGAAAAACTTAGTGTAAGACTGTAAGGTAGGACCTTGATGAACCTTGACTAACATACTTGAATGGTCCAATTCACACTTAATGTTGCACTTAAACTTATAATGTGGAAGTGGAAGGGTAATTAAGCCCATTTGGGCTTACTGGACACTTACATTCATCGAAAACATACTGCCGCTTTTAACCACAAGAAGTTGGACAAAACACCTCGAACCTATGCCAACCTGCAGAAACATGAACTAACAACAAATTATACCTTTAACGTAGCCTATGGTCTGATGACCGATTGATTTAAGCAGTCCACGAAAAGGGAGAAAACATTGATGGAAGGCAACGGAACCGTGAAACGGTGAATAGATTATATATATTTTGGTTTTGTTCTCTCGTAGGAGTATAGTAACATGGTATGCACGGATGTGTTTGTGCAATACTTGATTGTACATTGTGCAACGTTGAGTGTACATTTTGTCTCCTATCATTTTGGTGGAACTGTATATGTGCTTTTCCATATTGGAATGATTAAATTGATCTCAAAACGACTGAAGTACATCACGCTACAAGAAAATTGGCAATATACAAACATTTCTCACGGATTGTCCACATATTTTTTTAAATCATTATACAATAATAAATTGTTGGTAGAAAAACAATGAGAAACATCGTCATACATATTTCACAGAACTATTGTGTCGTCTGTAAGAAATATGTCAAAAAATTAAAAATAAAATACTAAAAGATACAGCGTCAGACTCAAATTTTGGTAACTTATACTTTGCTGTTTTCGTTTGAGAACAAACTTTAAATGAAATGTATATGTTGTGTACGTTTTTCTTTGTAGGCATACTCTCACATTCAAAGTTTAGTTACAAACGCTATCAGTACTTTAAATAAATTTCATCACAGGTGGAATGTTTTTCTTTTACTTAAATTATTAAAATGTTAGTTATGGTCTCTTCAAACAACTAAATTTGTGTTTGTAAATTGTTACTTACATGTAACTAGCATACCTCGAATCTGATCCGCAATCTTTTCGCATTTCCTTAAGGAGATAGTGATCAAAGGAAATTAACTGTGTCACTTTAAGATCACTTTCAACTCTGGGTGTATCAATTTTGTATTAGTTATGTCACTTCATCGTTACCTCGACACTTTTTAAACTGACACAAAACTGATACAATACCGTTGACCTTAACTGTGTCACTTTAATTTATGGGTCATACATAAATTTAAATAAACAATTTCATTAAAATTAAAAATCTTACATTAATTAATTAAAATAAAATATCACAATATTATAAAATAATACACTAAATTCAGTTGTATATATATATATATAGAATGTTTAGGGTAACATAAAAGGATTAAAAAATAAAATAAAAAATTACAAAAACCGACCATATATTCGTTGAATAACGGATGAAAAACATTTTTTATTTTGATTCCAAGTGTCTATGTTAAAAAAATGCAAGACCCACCATACGAAATCAAATCAATACCCGTCTCTCGTGCGTCGCGAAACTAATATAAGCGAACTAACACGGTCAACTGATACGATCGTGCTAACAATGACAGTCAACTAACGCGCGTCGGTTCCGAACGGAGCGTTGGAAGTGCTCTAATTAGTATATTTAAAAAGAGTGACAATGGACACATCTGATTGGGCCATCTTTTTCGTACAGCGAGAAAGTCAGACGACTGGCGACAACCACGAAGCCTTTCCTTCATTTTATCCCATAAATGCACGCTCTCCTTTAATGAATCAAACTCATAGTTTTTTTATTGTATGCTCCTTGACTAATCTTTAAACAAACGTATATCACCCTTTAAGATTAAGTTTCTTTTAACTTTTTCCCCTTAGAATTACATTGACCTTTCTTCAGCAAATTGGGCTTATGACCTCTTTAGTTAACCTGTTTTCGGTGATTACGATATAAAGGGTACATTTAACAAATACTGGATAGTGTTGAAATTTGTGAGAAAAGGTAGAGTTTGTGACTGAACATTACTTTTCAAAAACTACTGATCGGAATTTTCAATGATTTATATTATTTTTTAATTGTGAAACAGAGATTAAAATTAATTTAAATGAAATTGAGACTATTAAAACTAGAAGAACCACAAAGAATTTAAGTTAACTAAATTATTTTCTTTTTGTGTTTTGGTTTCGATTAACTGAACTGGTACTTTTTTGATTTTCAGTTTCGGTCATAGTTCACGATCTAGAGGCGAACAGCTAACTGAAAATCAACAAATTTTAATTTACTATTTTAACATGTATATATATAGAAATATAAATAATAATTATTAACTATGTTCTATTATAAAATAGGAATATTAGTATATTTTTGTATTTATGTTAGTCCGAATGTTCATGTGTTAACACTTATAGTGGCTAATTTTTTTATTTTGTGACTAACTTGGTTCGGTGTTTATGTATCTATGTTTTGTATCCAATTAAAAAGATTTATATTTATTGTTAGAATGATCGACGTGTTTAAAGTTTACCGTATCAAATATTTATCAATGAATGGGTATTTATATGTCAAAATTTACCTTTTTAGTGATTAGTAAATGAACTTTTTTTAATTAATTAATCGTATAATTGAACTAAAAAAATTAGTTAACTAATTACCACTTAACCAAAATTTTCTGTTTTTGTTTAAGCTCAAGAAAATGATGAAGCAATAATTCGATTAATTGATTTTCACTTAACCAAATCTTGGGATAAACATTAACGAACACCTTTACCATTTGGGTAGTAAAATAGTTACAACTGAATATTAATAATTAGTCGACGGATCATTTTTATGGAAATATATATAAACTCCTTCCAATAGTAGGTACCTACATTGGGTGGAACGAGTCCACGCTTCTTCATTGACTATAATTCATACTTTCAATGCGTATCCTTAAAGTACTACAATATTTCACTTATTATCAAATTTGACAAATTCACTTGCAATATCTCTTCTTGAGCAACGAGTTTGGTCGATGTGATCTCATAGATTTCTTGCATGCATGCATGCATCTACGATTACTAGGATACCTATGGTTTTATTATAGACTAATTACAAATTATAAATTAATTGGCCTTTAATCTAACATTCTAACATGTTGCTTATAGGATTACAGGGTTTCTTTTGATCTCTATGTCTCAGGTGATCATGTACGTTTAAAAATTGTAGGTGGTGAATCAGTTAGATCATTATGTAATATGTTTTATTATATTTATTAATTCAATATTAGTGCAACGTTGAATTCTGTTTTCAGTTTACATAATATATAATTAAAAATGAGATAAAAGTTAAAAGTACAATATAAACGTATGACATATATTTTTTTTTAGTAATAGACAAAATTAAAAATTCGTTGTATTTTTATAAGATTGACTATATGTTGAACTCTAGAATGTCGTTGTACTTAACTAAATTCTATAATGCGGTATGTACTATGGATACTTTAATAACACTTAATAAATCGTCCTAACTTCAAATTATCATAAAGTCTGGGGACTCGGAAGCAATTATCTTTTAGGATCCCCTCGCCTTTTTATTAGCAAGAGTTGACTTCCCCTTTAATACAATACAACTCAACTCCACTCCTTTCTCAGTTGTTTCTCCATATAAAACCAACCCCAATTTCATCATCAACAACATGACAAAAAGTCAGATTTAAACTCATCAGCTCATATAACTCAAGTTTTAATCAATCTTTATCAACTTCAAAAATGGAGATTGAAACTGAAGTTCCATCCCATTTTCTATGCCCAATCTCCATGCAAATCATGAAAGATCCGGTCACAATATCAACTGGCATCACTTATGATCGAGAAAGCATTGAAAGATGGTTGTTTACATGCAAAGGAACCACTTGTCCGGTCACGAGACAACCGTTATCAGACACCGATCTAACCCCAAACCACACCCTTCATCGGTTGATCCAATCATGGTGCACCATCAACTCCAAGAAGCCAATAGACAAATCTCAAATCATAAAACTTTATAATGAGGCCAAAAAACACCCACAAAAACTGATCCATTGTTTAAGAAGAATGAGTTCGATTGCGAAAGAGAGTGATGGGAGTAAAATGTGCATCGAGGATTCGGGTTTATTTGAGCTTTTGACTGCCGTAATATCGAAAGAAAAATGTTTTGGTAATTTGGTTAGTGAAACGTGTGAAGAAGCACTGACAGTGCTTCATCACATTCAATGCACGGACTTTCAATTAAGAAAGTTCGTACATGATAGTAATAAATTAGGATCATTTTTAAATGTGTTATTGCATGTAATGAGATCTGGAAAAGTTCATTTCAAATCACATGCGATAACGTTTTTAAGATCCCTGTTTAAGGTGATGGACCCGGCGCATATCGCTGGCGTCACACCAGATCTTTTCAATCTAACCGGTAAAATTATGAAAGATCGTGTGTCGTCTCAACAAACTATTAAAGCGTCATTAGAGGTGATTGTAGAGATCGTTCGATGGGGAAAAAACCGAATAAAGGCAGCCGAATCTGGGATGGTTTCGGTTTTTGTCGAGCTTTTGATTGACAACACGGATCGACGAGTTTGTGAGCTGATTCTGGTGGCATTGGAGCATATTTGTAGATGTGCAGAAGGACGCGCTAAGTTGGTTGAGCACGCGGCGGGGCTTGCGACGGTTTCGAAGAAGATTTTGAGGGTTTCTCATTGTGCAAGTGATAGAGCAGTGAGAATATTGTGTTTGGTGTGTAAGTATTCTGCAAGTTGTAGAGTACTTCAAGAGATGGTGGAAGTTGGTGTTGTTTCAAAGCTGTGTTTAATGATTCAAGTTGATTGTAGTGAAAGAACAAAGGAAAGAGTGAAGCAAATTCTCACATTGCATTCTAGGGTTTGGAGAGATTCTTCTTGTATTCCTGCTCATTTGCTTTCATCCTATCCTTCATTATGAAATGAGACTCTAATTCATTGTTACTAATTAAAGTTTAAACAAAATTATTAATTTTATATTATTATTTCAATTGTAACTAGTGTTTATATTTATTCAAATACAAAAAGGCTTATATTTTAACATCTTTTCTTTTAAGAACTTGTAATTTAATAACCTGGACCTCTTGAGGATTGTGAAAGGCCCTGGTTAATTATTTATTTTCTAGTTGACAACATTTACAATTTCATATATATTTCAAAAGGTTGTGTTAATTTTATCCACATCTTCAATCACTTAATATTGTGACATTTAAGCCAATTAATGTGAAATTAAATAGCGCGCTAGCCCCCAAAGTTGGAGAAGATGTTTTGAAAGCTTGCAGATATTGAATACTTGTTGCAATCTCGATTATTAGTCATTTTTCGATGATGTATCAATATGGAAATACGTATTCGAGGGACATAATATCAATCACAGCCCCTAAAATTCCACACGTATGATGAAATCGACTAATATTAATACCAAAACCAGAGACAAAACAGCATACTGAATACAGCAGCAACAACAAAAAGCTTAATTGGGTGATGATATAACCCTTTCTGTGAAATACTTTGAATCATCATGCTATATTCCACGTGGTTGTAACTCTTCGTTTGTGGCCCTCATCTCAAAAGTTAGTGACCCTCTCACATGTCAAGACTTTAGACCCATTAGGTTGATCAGGTGTCGATACAAGATTAGTGCAAAATTATTTGCAAATAGACTAATATCCAAGTCATCTCATCGGTGACCAGTGAAGCTCAAACCGCTTACATCAAATATAGGCAAATTATTCATAATCCTTTAATAATAAATGAAGTTATATTTTGGTGAGAAAAAAGAAGAACTTTTTAATTTTTAAAGTCGACTTTGAAAGGCATTCGACTCCGTTAAACTGAAAATTCTTAGGCTTTGATTTAGATGTCGATGAGATCTTTATGTCAAAAAAATTTTGCATTATTGCATGTTTTAACCAAGAAAAGAAAAGGGTCTCGATAATTATTTTGAGATCAAAATATTGACAAAAAAATGTGGTATGCTACCTGGGCCAGGTTCTGGGTCATGGGATCGGATAATTTGCATGTTTTTTTGTTTCATAGCATGTGGGTCGTGCGTATCTTGGGTTGAAGATTAAAATGGGCCGATGATTATCACATAAGATCCATGATTTTTTTGGGCTCCTAATCAGATTTGACAGTTTGACCTCTTAAATGCAACATTTGGCGGGCAAATTGCCGAAAAAAGTAAAGTAACATTTAATTTTTGTGATTTTGGAATGTATAAAGGATTAGGAAATCTAATTTGTACATATGAAGGATTATAAAATGATCCAATTTGTCATATAATCGTCGACTTGAAGTTTAAAAACAATGCTTAGTCATTAGCTTATTACATACGTGGCAGTACACATAAATATCTACAGTTGTGCCAAGTCATTGTTTTTGGTCTATACAACCATACCCACACACCCAAACCCTCTAAATAAACGTGTAGTCTCTAATGTTTATAGCTCCTCGTATAGTTAATGCATGTATAGAAAGTACAAATTGTTAGTTCGTACAATTTAACAAAGTGAGTTCTATTATAGAAAGAAATAAACAAGAAGAACTTATTATATTAGAAATCTCAATGAAATTGGATTAGTTATTTGGGATACCATTTAAGTGGGCGGCTAGGTAATATTGATTTGCCTTTAACATGATTAGCTTGTCACCGTATGGTATGAACGGTTAATTAGGGTCACAGATATTTCGAGCTTCTAGAATAAGCAAGGTAGAGAGGTGAAATGATGTGCATATTCTTATAATATGAATGTTATTAGCAATAATAAAGGATACGAAAGATGACATGTATAGTTGTTTAATGGTCTATCTATTATATGTTACGATTGAAACAAGTTGCTGAGACGCAGGATTACTTTATGGGCACTTACTTGACTAAAGTTATTATCATAAACAAAACGGAGTGTTACACTAAATTAATAAAATAGACACAGCTAGTAATGGTGATCAGATGCAAACTCAAAACCATGCATTTCAAATACTGTCAATTTAAATTTGAGAAAAAGAATAACTAAGCATGATGGGAAAGATTTGTAAAAGTTCATTAGATTTTGAGTAATATGGTTGCTATCAAGGTTGTAAGATGCAGATATTAAAATCTTACAATATTACGATCTTTGATTTACTAAAATGATTACGATTTTGCATTCAATCTAAAAAAGCACCTCAATCTGCTTAGGATTTCGATCTTAAACATAGCATTGTAAGATCTGGATTATCCGATTTTGTAAACCTGTCCCACATCGTTAGGAAAAGATAAATTTGAACACCATTTAAGTATAGAGTTGTGGATAACTGGTACCTTCCACAGTGATTTTTATTTGAAATCTGGAGGTATTCGTTAATCCATTACAAAAATATTTAAGTTAATAATTTTAATTGAAAAAAACCATTACAAAAAAAAATAATTAAAATAATTAAATTAAATTGAAAAGCTTATTAAAAAAATAAATTAACTAAATACATTTAGAAAAGAATATTAAATTTAAATGAATATAAAATTTGTAAACTAAAAAATTACTCAGATTGTCCATGTGGTTTACGAGATTGCACTCTGTAGTCCCTTAATTCACTAAATTACCATGGTACCCTCACATGTATGGCACATGCCAACGTTTAATAGACTTGAGTAACAACCGTTAGGGAAAAGGACTATCCGTGCAAGATTTTGCAACCATAGGGACAACCAATGTCAAAAAAGGTATAGGGATAACAAATGTATTTTGTATTTTGAGACAAATCACATGGACAACCTGTATAATTTATATGACAAAATCAACTTTTTAGTTTGCTATTTCATTAATTCAAAGCAAATAAGATTTCTGATACCCATAAAGGTTAAAACATCAACCTAACTGGATATCTTCATATTTCAAATAAAAATCATAGTGGAGGGGACTGATTATCAACAACTTTCATATACGGTGTTCAAATTTATCTTTTCCTATCAAGTGGGACATACTATTACAAAATTGGATAATCTAGATCTTATAATGGAATGGTTAAGATCAAAATTCTAAGTGGATTGAGATGCTTTTTTAGATCCAACCCGTTGGAAAAGTTCTAAAAAGGGTACCGGTTACTTCCACTTCAACACCACAAACTCTACCATCAGTTACACCAACAACCGCTCCACCTACAACTCAACCCACCCAAACTATTCCCGACCCGGCTACTAGTTTGTCTGATCCGGAAAAGTTTGAATTTCTTAGGGCTCGGATCTACGGGGTAAACACGTTTATACGAGTGCGGAATCCTCACATAAACATAAACGATAACAAACGAGTATACAAATGTAAATATCACTTATATTCGAACTTAAACAAGGTTACATTCGAACATACAAAGAGTATTCGAACCTACACTCAGAAACTCAGTTTCTAAAACCCTTAAAACTGATTTTTAGACTTGTGTATTTATAGGTAGCCAAGTTCGTACGAACTTAGCTGCTTCTAAGTTCGTACGAACTTAGCTGCTTCTAAGTTCATACGAACTTACTAAGTTCGTACCTACACTCGTACGAACCTATAAGTTCGTACGAACCTACAAAATACACATACAAACTAAAGTTAACGATTACAATGATTAACAAAATGACTTCTAAACCTAACTATTACAAACTAGAAGCTGTTGTCACAAAACGTGCACCAACAGACTCCCCCTTGACAATAACTCTAGTTTCGATGCACCAACAGACTCCCCCTTGACAATAGCTCTGGTTTCACCGGAGATGTTGTCACCTGAGTTGCCTGCGATCTTGATTCTGTTAAGCTCTTTTGTCTTCTTATATAGAATACCTTTTCCACAAAGTTTTCAACGCCCTCTGACATCTTCAATCTTCATGTCTCTAACTATCTCTAGCTTCTGACAACTTCATCGAATCATGTCATACACCCTCAACAACTCTTGTAGCTTACCTTTAGGAATCATCTCTTTCAGATCTTAAATCCTCTCGGTCTTATCACTACAATTCACCTTCAGACATTTCTTCATTTCTGAACAAGACTTCTGTAGGTATCCTCTAACTCTGATTTTTCACTATTAAACTTGACATTTCAATGGTATCTCTCTCTACTAGATTGACAAGACTCCCCATCACCCTGTTCAAGGGTACCAAGTCTTCCAGTTGAAGAGTTAGACAACTCACATTGTTTGGTCACTGGGATCATCATCTGACACAACACATCCTCTTTACAACTAGTCTTCACTCCCTGCCAGGCTTCTCCCCCTTGAGCTGATGCACTCTTCAACAAAGGATGCCCGCTTAAGTTATGGTGATATAGTTGTAGTAGGTGTTGTTAGAATTGTTGTTGTGTAGGTGGTGATGGTTGTGGATTAGACAGTCGGCTCACTAATGATAACCTCACTAGACGGTCTTCTTGTTGGACCTTCTAGTGAATAATGAGGTATCATTATCAGAATCAGCATCTTCATCTTGCACTGTATAATCATCATCTTCATTAACCTTACGTTTTTCCTTTATCCGTAGTAAAACGAGACCCTAAGTGAGATCCAAGTATGATTAGATCTATCCAACTGTGGAATTTCATCTTCATCATCACTTTCATCATCACTCTCGGTCTGTTTACATGCAAACCCCCAAAATCCTCCTCGAATTTAGATCTTCTTGCTTCAGTGCTTGGTCATACCTAGGCTTTGAATAAATCGCATTCGAGTTGTTTGTCCAATCGTATAGATAAACAATCAACAGTAATTATCTCCCCATCTAGTAAGAACTTAAATTTGTACAAATTAAAAATTGAAAAATAACTAAAAATAAACAAACAAATATGAAATTATTCATATTAAAAAGTACATTCTTTTTAGGAGAGTCACTGTCACGAAGATCATATTAGCCATAATGCGTACGATACACAGTTAGGAATTGAATTATTCCTTGGTTATTATGTATGTAATTTATAGTTCACGACGATTATCGGTATTGTTGTCCACTTAAGCAGTCAACACTCAGAATTTTCAAGTACACATTTAGTTATTGTTCACGGTAAACTATGTATCTCACATTTGATATACCCTTAGAATCGAGAAAGTTCAGAATTCCATGTAATGGATGTTTTTAATTTAAATTCATCTCTAAAGTCAAGTCCTTTATTTTAAGAGCAATGTACTTTTGTACATGTGAAGAGACTAGACTAGGGCTAGAGCCTAACAAATCTAAAATCAAACTAGAGGTGACAGGTCTGCACTTTCGTACAACAAAGCGACATAGTTTGACTAGAGACCTTGAAAACGGTATTCTTGTTTCGCGGTCAAGTTTGCTCTATTTTTAGGATACACTGACTGAGTCTAGGTCATCATGTTTCAAGATGTTGCAAAAGAAACAGTCAGTGAACCCCCCAGATGAATTGTTTTATATTTATCCAATAACATGTATTCATGTACAATCTATCTCCTAAGAATTAAGACTTAAAGTCATACATCAAAATAGAGATTGCACAGAATAATCGTATTATTTAATATTGATTAGGTACTTGAAAACCGTTATGTCGTATGCCTACCAATACATCGTATGATGAAGCTATTAGTTACGTTTGTATTTAAGGTACATTTTACTGTGTACGTAATGCATCTAAAAGCCACACATATAATAATGTTCTAGGCATGGGTAATGTTTTCGTCATTTCTTCACGTCATTACAGTGACACTCATATTTTTATAGTTTTTCCAAACTAACTAAAAATCCTAAGAAATAAAGATATATAAAAGTTCTTAAGGGAGATATGTCACTCATGAATTGTCATACCATCGATGTGAACTAACAATTTAAAATTTGATTTATCAAAAGCCTTACCATACAAATCAGCTAGATTATCATCCCATATTTGATCTTATCTCCCCCTTAGTCGCTACGTCTTCTGCTGAACTTGTAGCTTTTGAAGTTTGTGTTCCTGCACACTAGATAAAAATCATTAGTCATTAAAGGGGGACCCAAGCCACCACGGACTTGGATCAACCATTCTCATTAACAAATGTAAATTCCTTCAGATATCCATCTCGCCTTTCAGGTGACTTGGATACTCTGGAATTCAACTTGTTGGGGAATGGGAGGAGCTACCACTAGACCTTCTATCCGTAGAAAAACTTTTGTTGGGGTTGTTAAAACTTTTTGAAGGTTTCGACCGAATTGATTCTCTACTTGAGCTTCCTGTTTCAGGAAAACTGCTCCTTGGACTATCAATTGTCGAAACTCTTGATTTCTTATATGGACACACACTTGCTACATGTCCCTTTTGATGACACGTGAAGCATGAACGCTTCTCCCAGCCTTTCTTTTGAGCCCTGAGAATCGCTTAGTGTTTCAATTCAGTTTGTTTACCTTTTTCATTTTTATCCTCAAAATTTTCTATTTTAGGTCTAACAAACTCAATTTTAATTTGTGACTCCTCACTGGTCGCTGACATAGCTCTCTCTGACTTGGTCGACTTGGTGAAGTCTACCATCTCAGAAACTGCTGGTCGTGTAGTCTCAGTTTTTACTGACTCTATTTTAGAAGTTGACTCATCTTTGGTACTTGACTCAGCTTTCTCTGACTTAACAAATTGTATTAACCCAGGGACTACTGATTGATTGAAAGAGTCATTGACAGTTGATAGCTCAGTTTCATCAAATGTAGAATTATAATTATGATTAAATGGAGGAGGGGTTTCAGTGTAACCCATTCCTCTGTAATCACTGGGCTGTTTCTGAACACTTAGTAGATTATCTAAAGTTTCGATTGAAAATCTTCTTAGTTCTAGTTTTCTAATAAGATCTGCAATCCTAACCTTAGTGTCTGCCAGTTCTTTTTCCTTATTTGAAGACTGTTTAGTTAAATCCAAAGCATGCTCACGAGCTAAGTCAATTATTTGACTCTGCTCGTTCACTCTGTCTTTTAAAACTTTTAAATTCTCTTGATCAGATTTAGCTTTATTAACTAACTCAGAGTTTCAAAGTTTTAAAATTATGTTTTCTTCTTTTAAGGCATTTAGCTGAGCCGTCATCATATTAGATGATTCAATCAAATTCTCAGCCTGCTCTGCAAAGTTAGTACATAAAACACAAGCTTTTACTACAGAGTCTAAGTTTAGAATAACCTTGTGTTTCTCAGCATCCATGTTGGCCATATACACAATGAAGTCCTTTGTACTCATAGTATCAGTATACTCCAGCCTTATAACACTGGTCTCTAAAGCAAGTAATTCTAATCTCAGTCTTCTTCTCACTAGCATCCTTTTGATCTACCTCATCAATTTTGGTCACGAACTTCTGAGGCTCTTCAACAGGTGTATTCCAATCATATGAACCGTCACTAGTAGACGTCCCTTGAGATGAGTATACCCTACTCTCTTTGATCTGTTCACTACCATCGAATCTTCTCTCCAAAGCTACCCAGAGCTCTCTAGAGAAGTGGTAACGTTGTTTGAAGGTATACCTAATATCATCAGGAAGACACTTGATGATAGCAGACAACGCCTTGTTCTCTGCATCATGCATCTTTTTGTCTCCCTCCGTCATCTTTGAATACGAGTAAAACCTACGTTTCCCTTCGAATTCATAAGAAGGTGTATCATACCCTTCAGTGATACAGATCCACATGTTGATGTCATGGAATTTTGCAAACGATTCAAATCTATCTTTCCACCCGACGTAATCTTCAGCTAAAAGCTTTGGTGGTGAAGTAGCTTTACCCATTTCATAATCCATTTGTATCAGCTTGTTCACATTTGACATCGTAAATAGAGTATATACGGATTTGAGGTAAGTTTGTAGTATAAAGTCAACTAACGTCAAGTTCACTCAAAATACAAATTTCCCTCCAAAATTCGCAAAACTTTTCTGAGTAAAATTTAAATTTTCTCAAACCAAAGTTAAACAATGGTAAGCCTAAATTCAAATTTTGGTGAAACAAAAATTTTCGGAAATTTCCCGCCAAATAACTTAGTATGTTCGAAAATAAACTAAGTTCGAAGGGTAGGTTCGTATGAACTTACAGGTGTAAGTTCGTATGGCTATTCTGGGTAAGTTCGTACGTACCTTTCTAGGTTCGTATGATCTGCTGTTGAAAACTCAGATCTGAAATTTTTAGATCTGGGTTCGTTTCAACCTGCAAATTTGAATACCTTCAACACTAAGTGATAATATACAACTATGGAAGCTTAAAACAACAATCTAACTTCCAAATCTCTTGTAATCACTTGTTTCTTTATCTTTTCTTTACCCCAAACCAAAAACCAAATGTTTAAAGGCTCTGATACCACTTGTAAGTCCCCTTAGGGCTCGGATCTACGGGGTAAACACGTTTATACGAGTGCGGAATCCTCACATAAACATAAACGATAACAAACGAGTATACAAATGTAAATATCACTTATATTCGAACTTAAACAAGGTTACATTCGAACATACAAAGAGTATTCGAACCTACACTCAGAAACTCAGTTTCTAAAACCCTTAAAACTGATTTTCGGACTTGTGTATTTATAGGCAGCCAAGTTCGTACAAACTTAGTTGCTTCTTAGCTGCTTCTAAGTTCGTACGAACCTACAAAATACACAGACAAAACTAAAGTTAACGATTACAATGATTAACAAAATGACTTCTAAACCTAACTATTATAAACTAGAAGCTGTTGTCACAAAACGTGCACCAACATGCTTTTTCTCCTTTTCATATCCTATTCGAGTCATCTTTTACTCTCCCAAGAAGAAATACACATTTTCTTCAACGTCAAGGACTTAAATTTATTAGATCATTATGCTAAGAAAAATTAGAGTAATTTATCTCATCCAAGTATGTAGTATATTCAGACTTCACAGATTTAGTAAAGTAAAGAAATATGTAAACTTTAAGTAGATAGATTGAGTTCGTCAACACATGTTTATTTGATTGCATACTTTAAAACCCATATTCATAATCCAAGTGGGATGTATCAATTTTCATGCAGATAACAAAACATTAACCTTCCATACGATACGAAGTAAGCTTTTTAAGACTTTAATATCTTTCTCACCTTCCATACCTGCAGATCACATGGTAAAAGTATAAATATAAATACTTCTAAGATACAATGCAACTGAGAAATACTAAAATAAATGATGTAACCAGCTGCTATAAATAAAAGTACCTTTTCTTCTTCGTTTTGTTCTTTATAGTCAAGTGATAAGCAATTGCCCGAAGAGCACCAATTGTTTTTGACTTCCTCTGGGACACCAGCAACCTAAGAGATACTCCAAGCAATCAACTAAATGGTTAACAAACAAATATGTTTCATGGAACTTATCAGAAAGGAAAAGCTACTATGGAGTATATACCAACTTACATTCTGAAGTCCCATATCAATGAGACATAAAGCCAATGAGACAAAAAGATTATTTATATGATAAATTCAAATGCTTTTCATCGATAAATAACTTTCTCTAAGTTAAAAAGTGCAAATTTATTGTGAATCCTAAGAATGAGCTTGATCTTTTAGTTTGTAGCTAGTAAAACTAAACCAAAAACTCATTAGTAAAACATAGGACTCATTAAATATATCTATGCTATTATATAATACATTTCAATATATATTTTTTTTAAGATAGATTTTACTATTTCACCCTTATAATTACTAAGAGCATTTTTAAAAATATATAAAAATGACTAACATGCCCCTATATTTATTAAACTATAAACTAATTAATATGTGATATTAAATTATCATTAGTACAAGCATTAATAACTATAAACTAATTAATATGTGACATTTAATTATTATTAATATAAGCATTATTAAACCATAAACTAATTAACATATGTCAATTAATTTTAACTTAAACTTCTCTATATCTATACTATTATATAATATAATGCATTTGAGATATATTTTTTAAGATATAAATGACTAAAGATGAGAAATTTCGAAAAAGACATAACTTTTGAATCGTTAGTAGTTACTAGACATGGTAATAATGGACGGAATGGTTGGGATGAGATGAAAGCGTTTAATCAAGGTTGGGACGAGTAATTCAAATTATTGATCAAGTTTTAGGATTACAATGTAACGTACACAATGCTCAAAACACAAAAAAATAAACCAAAAATAAAAAATCAAATAGACTCAACAAACGACTCTACAACTCGCAACATATCCATTAAGAACTCGAAACCCGAATATCGCAACTAGCAACCCAACTATCGCGTTTGCAATGATATCTTATGATTTAATTTTGAGTTATTTTATTACAAGTTTTTTTGAAAAATTGTTAAAAAACTGATTTTTTTTCAATTTACAAAACAGTATACTTTGTGTATTATTATATGATTTTGAATTTTTAAAATATTTCAGAAACCAAAGTACTATACATCGAATGAATATGAAGCTAATAAATTGTTCCCGCTGCATTGCGCGGGTATTCTGCTAGTAATAGATTGAATGAATTGACAATATGATGAAGTCCCCACTATTAAAATAGTAGTATAAAACGAACACTACCTCATACACTGCACCTAAGAGCACTGCCAATCATCCGTCAGTTTGCTCGTCACTTTAGACCGACGAAACCGACGCCATTGGCACGGTCTCGTCGGTTGGCCGTTGGTGGGTTTTTTGATGGTGCTTTGACCTTTTTTTTCTTTTTTTTTTCTTTTCTCGTTCCTTCATACTTGTCCAACTGCCACACTCAAATTTGAAATCTCAAAACATGGGCCAAACTGCCACCGGAATGATACCATCTGTATGAGCTTTACGAATGGAAGAAATAATGTTTTCCTAAACTCCCGAAGTGCTACAGCCCGAAAAATCTAGCCCGACATTATTACATGGATAGCAACTAAAGTCTGAGACCAAAGGGAATCCGGGTTGTTAACGAAACGTCACCGCCATTTCTGAAGCAAAGTAAGATTATAAGCTTTGAGACTACTGATCCCTAGACCACCTTTTTCATGAGAAGCTAAGACCGATTCCCATTTTATCCATTGGATTTTCTTATTTTTGGTGTTGCCAACCCAAAAGAATTGGGCTCGTTTTCGCTCCATAGAAGAGATGATAGATTCTGGAACTTTAAAGAGAGGCATATGGTAAATGCCAATACTCCCCAAAACGAATTTTATCAAAGTTAATCTGCCACCAATTGAGAGAAGATTAGCTTTCCATAAAGAAAGCTTAGCATTAAACTTCGTAAGCAAAGAATCCCAGCTGGCCAAACAATTCTATTTTCTCCAATTGGTAGACCAAGGTAATAAAATGGAAGTTTAGAGGCTGCGCAACCCGTACTCGAAGCCATAGAGATCACGTCACTGTGATCAACACCTATACCGAAAACATGCGATTTATATAAATTAATTTTCAAACCTGATACTAGGTAAAATATGTGAAGGATACGAATAATATTATCCATCTCTATAGCATTCCAATCGGATAAAATAATCACATCATCGGCAAAGAAAATGTGGGAAATGAACGTTGAACCAATTCGAGAAGCATGAAGAAGCCTAGAGTTTACCGCATCTTTTAAGGCTACATGAAGGCCCTCCATAACGATTATAAAGAGAAAAGGAGATAACGGATCTCCTTGTCGAAGACCACGGCCGATAGAAAATTCAGACGAAGGATTTCCATTAACGAGAACCAAAGCACGAGCTGAATGAAGGCATGCTTTTTATCCAAGATCTCCATTTTTGACCAAAACCAAGTTGAGATTGAATAAAGTCTAAGTATTTCCAACTCACTGAATTAAATGCTTTTTCGAAATCCACCTTGAATAAAAGAAGATTTTTCTTCTTCTTTTTATACCAAGAAATGATTTCGCTAAGCATAAGAGGCCCATCTAAAATTTAACGATCACGGATGAACGTGGATTGTACGTCGCTGATAATATTATCAATGACTTTAGACAACCTATTTTCAAGAACTTTCGATACAATCTTGTGTTGTATGCCAATAAGGGAGATAAGACGATAATCAGTAATATGAATCGGGTTCGAAACTTTTTGGCAACAGAGTGAAAAATGAAGAATTTGATCCCGGAGGGAAGGAGGCTTAAACCATGAAATTGGAAACAAATTTGTGAATATCATCCTTCATAAGATCCCAATATGTTTTAATAAAGAGAAAAGAAAAACCATCGGGACTCGGAGATTTGTTACTACCGCAATCCGAAACTGCAATTCAGATCTCGTCTAAAGAAACCATCTGTTCCAAGTTAATTCTATCAGAATCTGATAGACGGAATCAACACCTATGGGCTGGAAAACAGTTGGATGATCGGCCTTTTTGAATTTTGATTGAAAGAAGTTCAAGCAAAAATGCTAAAATATATAAATTATTTTAGAAGTTGAATTTTAATTATTTAAAAAGTGAAAAAAATATCAAATGTATTTATACAAGATGCACAACCATCTATTAACTTTTCAATTTTGACTCTTCAAATATAATCGAACGCTTCAATTTATGTGTATAATTGTTAACTTTGTGAGTTTATCAACTTGAATGATTGAGGTTAGAATCTCACATACTATGCTTTAGACGTGATTATGTACAATGTTGTTCTTCGTTAGTTGGTATTAGAGCTTGTTAACATTCTCATGGCGAATGATGGAGATGTTCTATTCAAATCCTGTGACATGTGTGCAGTGAGATCTGCTAAATATTGGTTTTACCAACTCAATAGGTTTTCCACCGCTTTAAAAGAACTACATGTCGTGATTGTAGTTGCTATAAACAATCGCAATAATTGCAAGGGTGGTGAACGACGATCGATGGTTCGTCCAACCATAGACGATTTGGAAGAAAATCTTGCACACAACTGACCCTCGTTCATCAATAGGACACGTTGAAGAATGGGGAGATAGACTCGCGAAGGAGGATCAATCACAACGACATAAGTTATTTCATTCAAGGTGCCTAGTTAATAATTATGTGTGTGTTTTAATTGTTGATAACTGTAGTACTAAAAATGTAGTTTCGGGAAAATTGATCAAATGCTATAACCTTAAAATTGAGATTTATCCGATTACAAAGAAACCAATTTGTAGGATTCCATTAATGTTCTACAAGGATGAGGTAATGTTTGACGTAGTTGACATGGAAGATTGCCATGTGCTATTGGAAAAACAGTGGCGCGATATGAGGTTCATAGTTTGTACAATTTACAACGTAATCTATTCCTTTTTATATGGGAAGGAATGAAAATTGTAATACTTCCAACATAAACAAAAGAAACAAAAACTCAGGTAGAAGTCCGAAGTTAAAACCGAAGAAAACATGTCGAAGGTCGATGGATGTAAGGGAACGCGTTGAGAAAACAAAAGAATCTCACAATGATGAAGATGAAGACAACATGATAATATATGATGTCAATATAACGTGTAAGGACGATTCAACCGATCGATGTATTGGAGGTGACGAGTGATTCAATGTAGTTATGTAGGTCTCCTCTTCCAAGAATCATAATTTGTTCACATTTGTGAATTTCGACCATATTTTGCCCAAGTTATTTTTGATAATTAATTTCACTAATTAAGATGAAACTTTTTATAACCCGTGTGGAGAAAAGTACAAATAGATTGACTCCTTAGTTTGAAGCAACAATTTACTTGTCGGACTTTCAACTCAGGCGCTCAGATGCTGTTGGACTTTCGTGGTTATGGGTATGTCATCCTCACAGGCACCCGACTCTAAAACTCGACACCCTTGTGTTCAATGACAATGTACTATCTCGCGTATGATATGGAATATGATTGATGACGACAAACTTTCATCCAAGATGTTAAATTTCTATTTATAAATGAGCTAAGATCGAGTTATCACTTCGTCAACATTACAATATATAGTAAATGTTTAATGCATGTTAACTATGTGAAGAATTACAACTTTCATGTTTGATGCTAGTTAAAACGTATCCATAAATCAAATTTTATTGAATTCTATATATAACATCCTTTTTTTTTTATCAAACAGCTCAAGTCGGTTTTATATTATTAAGCTTTTATTGTATCACAAAATATAATATATATATATATATATATCTATTAGCCTTGTACCCGCGCAAGGCAGCGGCGCCGGATGTTCGATCTATGTTTTTTCTATCGTGTTTATTATGTATTTTTATGTTTAGATGACATGTATGTGATGGAGATAAAAAAAGCGAGATAACACATATAACTTTTGATAATTGAATCGTTACGTAAAAACATCTAATTTTTATTCCAAAAACTGAAGAAAAAAAATTCATCGAAAGTATATCATGTGAGATGTCTAATCGAAGAAAAAAAAAACTCTGATTTTTATGGTGTAATTTTTATAATTTTTTGACTAACTATTTTTGAGATATTTAATTTTAAAGAATGTGGGGGAAAGTGGGTAGGTTTGATGTAAATATTAATATAAATGAAGGGTATTTTAGTCTTTTCAAAAGTGTGTGGTGGGAACTCCCCCTACACCCATTATAAGTGAGTAAGATAAATCATTATAAATTATTTACATACTTTTCCTTATTCCTTAAGGTTAGAAGATCAGAAATTATCATTTTACCCATTTATTGACCACATAAATATGGAATTGATAAACATTCAAATAATATAATAACACACATTTATAATATCAACTTTCCTTTTTATTATAACATAATTGATTTTCTTATTAAATTATTTGAATTTTCAAAAAAGTTATAATTTTGTTCAAAACAATGAATGCATAATATATACACATAAATATAAATTGTATGACTATCAAAAAATCAACATAATGTTAGAAGGATATTGAATTCATAGTAGAATATCACCACCGTCAAGTATCGATGTCAATCAACATTGTTGACGATCATCACCAATAACTATCGATAGACATTTACCATCCACATTATTTCAGTTGTCAAAGTAGATCACCACTACCTTATTCTCATGAATTACTGCTGCATAACGTGTTACTTACTAATATATATATAAAGTTGTTAAAAATAAACTTAAATTGTTAAAAAGTGTAAAATTTTAAGATATTAAGCAACGACATATAATTGTCATTAATTTTACAAACTTTTGTTGCTAAAAAGTGTAAAAAATTTCCCTCCTTTAATATCTCTCAAATCATTTCCCTCCTATAATTCACACCTTAGCAACGAATTTGGCAACGTGCTAATCTTATATCTCAAATTTGTCTTTATATGTTGGTAACCTCGTTGCTAGAGTGCAAAATTTAACAACTTCTAGGTAATTTTCGTTGCATGATGGCAACTTTACTAGTAGTAATATTAGTTAAAAGGGTTTGTTAGGGGCTCAAAGTAGTTTACCCGATAAAGGATGTGGCCAACACGTGATAGAGTGGCTGGTGTTAAATTAATATAGAGTAGGATAATCAAATGACTATGAATTGTATTTAATTCATTTAATGAATTAGCAAAATGAGATTAAGTTTTTAATTTTAACAATTTTTATATGTTTTAAATGAATAATTTTTATTTACAAAAAAGTTATTGAGATTATTAAAAAAGAAATCTTCGATAATATTTTAAAATTTCTTTTCAGAAAAGCCTTTTTAAATAGCTTTTAGAGAAAAAGAATATTTAGTCACAAACTTCAGTTCCATTTTCAACTCTAGCTCGTTAATTGTCAAACATATCCATAAAACTATAATAATATTAAATCCAAATTATTTTAAAATATATTTGTGTGAAAATAAAACATGAAAAGTATTAACAGGTAACATCATAATACATGGCTCATGTACAAAATGTACATAATCCATGTTCTGCTCTGACGATTATTAACAATAGTCAATATCCTACGGTATATACCGTATATTGATGTCCATAATCCATATTCTATCACATGCCTATGTCATTTTCAAGACTTTCACTTGACAATTATTGAAAGTACAGCATCATGTTCCGTAGTCTCTTGATATGCATGACTCATCTTCTATTGCATGCTACATTTAAACTTTCATTTGATAAATTTTGACCCAAATTTTGCTATAATTAAATATATAATAAATGAAAATTCACATACTTTTTGTATTAATAATGATTTAATCTTCAAAGTATGATTTATTTATGTTTAACGGTTAAGGTTTCTTTTCATTATTTAATTTTTTAAGTTTTCGTTAACTTATCGGTTTAATTTTTAAAAGTTAAATGATTAAATTAAATAATTTAAAAGGGTAAAATTATTGTAAAATATAAAATTTAAGGCTTAAATCATCAATATTTTAAAGTATAAAAATCGAATATCCTCTTAAAGAGTTAAACAATTAAAAGTTTAAAATTTTAAAATATTAAATTATATATATATAAAAAAAAACTACATGATTAAAATGCTAGACAAATAGAACTTACAAGATTAAAAGATTAAAAACTAAACCTTCTGCCCCAAATTACCCATTTCAACGTCATCACAAAAATATTCCTTTTTGAATTCAACATATTCGTTTCATATTTTTAACACCAAAAGTCCGGTTTTTACTAGATTTAGTCTTTCTTTTATTTGATCAATACTTACTAATACTATTTAAAAAAAATCATTAATAAATATCGATATAACAAATATGGTAAATGAAAAACAAGCATAAACGAATTAACCCGACTCTAAATTTATAAAATTATTTAGACACATATAAAAGCATGCATAGTGGTTTTAAGTGGCTATCGTGGTTCGCCTACCACGATGGTGTGATGATTCCCCCACCAAATTGTGACGGGTGCAGTGGAGCTAAGGTGGTGGTTTCCATGATAGTTTTTTTTTTCTTTGTATAAATAAAATGTTTGAAGTGTGTCTTGTTTTAAACTGTGATGCTCATTAGTTAAAGTGAGTTTGTGCTGATGTGACCTTTTTTGTGTAGTAACTCGTTTTCGTGTTAAGTTATTTGACTACATTCATTTCTATAGTTTATGGGATTATCAAAATTTGAAGAAGTTTGTAAAACTTGATTATAATATACTATGAGTGTGTTTGATAACCAAGGTTATTGAAGTTAATAAGAGTTTAAATTAAATTTTTCTATAAGCTCAATTAATTTTTTTTTTATTGTTTGAACCACAAAATATTAAAACTTTATTGTAAAAATAAACTATAAGAAAAACTAATTGAATTTTTTTGTATTGTTTGATAGACAAAATATTAAAAATTTATTGTAAAAATAAAATATAAAAAAAGCTAATTGAAGTAGATTATGGAAACTAATTTGAGTTTATGAAAAAGGAAATTGCACAAATACCCACTATTTAATTATTTATCTCGTGTTTCTTTGTGTTTTTATATCATTTAAACTTTAACTATAGCTAGTTTGTCAAACTTTAGAGGAAGGGGAGTAATGCATACATTGTCACCGTTGAGGGTCTGGTCGTCTTTAACCACTCCCCTTCGATGTTCACACCTGACGTTAAAGGCCGGTATTAACGTACAAACGCCGGTATTCTCTTTGTTAAACTTTTTCTTCCTTTTTATTTAACTGTTTTAAAGACATTTTTATAGCCTTCTCTTCACACTAAATTTAACACTGAACCAATTCTCCAAAATCATACTTGGTATTAAACTTTAACACCGAATTTTGACACCGTACCATTCATCGGTCTCTTACCAAATTTATCAAACAAATGCCGTCGTAATTATTCACCTACTTTTGCCTTAATAATAAAGAGAAAGATTTATAGGTTTTCATCCACTTTTACAATGTATCACATCTATATAAAATATTTTATCCGTCTCATGATAAAGTAATTACGGATTAATTGATAAAGTTACTATATTACTTTTAAAAATAAATATTTATTTTGAGATAAGATTAAATGAAAATATAAATATTTATTTTGAAAGGGATGAAACATAATTATTTAAACAATAATAAGTATTTTCTAGCAATAGAATTGATATGACTCTGGTTCAAAATCAAATGTTGCAGAGAAGTAATAAGCCTTTGTGATTTAACAACTGATAGAAAGAAACCACTTTACCAACCCCTTCTCTCATCTTGTCATAAACACATAACAAAAAGAATAAAAATAAAAAGAATAAAATAAAATAAAAAGAATCTCACAGAAGCAGAAACACACACACACAAGAAAGAAAAAACACACCAACCCATTCTCTCATTCTCTCTCTACAACTATATCTTCATCAACAGTCATCAAAAGTAAAACCCCCTCAAAAAGCTGTATACAAATTGACATTTTATATCTCTTTCTGCTTTTTTAAACACGGTGAGACTTGTTAAAAACCCCAAGCTCAAAGCTTTTGCAGGACAGTGTAACAAAACAAACAAAAAAGCCATTTTTAATCATCACTTTCATTCAAACAGCATTTCAATAAATAAAAATACATTTTTTCTTTTTCAAGATTTTGTTGGATACATACATGTCTAGGATCAAATGGGTATTGATTTTGGGTTGGAATTTGGATTCACAAAGAAAAACAAGTGGTGGGTTGAGAACCAAACAAGCTGGTAGAGGTTCTTGCAGGGGCAGTTAGACACTCTCATTATTAAAATTATCAAGATTTTGTTAGCTCTTTATTTTATTAAAATTATTTGTTATTTATTAAAATGGGTTATTTGTTAAAAGAAGCACTTAAAACACTGTGTGGTGTTAATCAGTGGTCTTATGCTATTTTCTGGAAGATCGGCTGTCAAAACCCTAAGTAAGTTCCCTCTACTATTTACTATTTTAATTATTTTAATCAATCTTTATTTAGTTAAATAAGAATCTGGCATGTTTGTTTCACTTCTGTTCTATTATTAGTATTATTTTAGATAGATAGATTGCTTTTCTGCTGATTGTATCTTATGCTATAGTCACCTTTTAAGGGCAAATTGCATAAAATAGCAACTTAATATACTTTATGGTTGTTGTAATCTTGTTCTAACAGGGGATGCAAAATATTATATTTGAATTGCTCCATGTTACAGAGTATTATTATTATTATTATTATTATTATTATTTATTATTAATATTACTACTACTACTATTATTATTATTATTATTATTATTATTATTATTTTTATCTGGTGTTCGTTTACAATTACCGTCTCACGTTTTTAAAATGCTCTATGCTGTACTGTGGCAAATTTTTTGTTGGTCTATCTAATATATGCCATATAGTACACTAAAATATTCGTTAAAAAATTTAAAAGATGGATTATAAATAAATGTAAATGATAATGCAAGTAATGAACTTTTAATGACAGCCCTTAAGATGTGGTTATTTATATGACAAGCATAATTTTTGTTACCACAATGGAACGTAAAGTATTCATATAATGACAGGCTCGGAACAAAAGAAGTTACGATGGCCCACATATATATTAGTTTACGCACGTTGCTATTTATGTAGTTTGCCATTTATTTAACTAGCTAATGATTTAGCTTGTTTTAGAGCATTACATTTGATTTGAAGAATGATCTGCGGACCGTTTGGTTAATCATGTATTAGTTTTGACTAGTGCGAGTTTTAATAATAATATTTTGCTTATAAGATCTCACATGCCATTAATTCTTTATGAGTAGAATGTACTTGTCAGCTTTTATCCTTTGTCAATATTGCTGTTTTTTGACTTGGTGTCTGTAACTTTTTGTTTGTGTTGTTGTTTTCATATGTTTAGATTGTTTTGTTTTGTCTTGGTACATGTTAGTGAGGAAACAGAGCAGGTTTTTTTTGATGAGGTGTCTGTTTCTTGTTTGTCTTCTTTCTCCTTTGTCCATGTGTAGTAATTCCATCTATGTTTCCAAGTACACGAGTAGAAGGTTACGGGTTCTCTGATACGTCGTTATCTGGATTCAAGTGTTCAAAATTATTAAGTGAACTGCGTGTTTACGTGTGTATACACCAATCTAAAACTAAATAACAAAAAGAAATTTAGTCATAGAATAAGTTCATGTTAAATGTAGTGTATTTGACTAATGATTGTACCTCTATTGAATTATATGTAGGTTGAAATACTATTATATTTAAGTGATGATAATAAGTTGTGAATGGAATACTAATGGCAATATTTCATGATATGGTTGTGTACTATAATAGGCCAAAGTGTATTTGATGTAATTGTTGCAATTTTCATAATAATAATTGTAGATGACTTGCTGACTAATTAGTTCTCCTTCCTAATTGTAGGCTTCTAATATGGGAAGAATGTTACTACGAACCTGTTATTTATTCTAATGGTGAGCATGGAGTTCAAGCCACAAACAAAGTCCACTTGCTTGTAACCAAAATGATGAAAGACAATTACATCAATCTTTTAGGAGAAGGGTATGTTTCTAAAGTTTCTTAATTATGTTCTTTGTATTTGTTTTGTTGTTTGAACTTGGCAACATTATTTCAGATTAGTTGGGAGGGTTGCGTTCACTAGAAATCATCAGTGGATTATCTCTGATAACAAAAAGCTGGTTCATCCACCTGAGGTATTAACTTCATCTTTGTAGATAATTCATTAAGGGTCATGGTATGAAGTTTTCCCATTCCATGTGGAGAGTTTGTTTTGCTTGAACCCGTTGGACTATTTGGTCCGCAGTTTCTTAGACTTGAGGTTGTGAAATGGGTGGGTTGAATATTGGTCTAAAGGCCGGTATTTTCCTACGGGTAAAACGAGCCAGGTTGACCAGGAACACTTTATTGCTCATAATCATAATTTTCTCATAGATAATTAAATGTGGCCAATATAATTAGTGTAGTAATAATCTAAATCTAAATATTTGAATAAAGTAGGAGGTTTATGTATTCGAAATGCTTGGGCAGTTTATAACCTATTTGACCTCTTCACCTCATTTGACCCGTTTCCTTTTAATAAACTACTATTTGATCCTTCAGAGTTTAAACATAACCCGGATTGGCCCATTCGTGTAAATTGGTCGAATTTTCCACCTCTACGAAAGATCCTGGAAAGAAGTTCGTGTTTGTATTCTTATTGTTGTATGAATTCTGAATGGTGAATTCAAAGTTTTTCTGACGGGCATAAATTGAAATTTTTTTAAAATCAAATGTATATCTGACTATATTCCCACCATGTGTTATCAGGTAGCCAATGAGGTTTATACACAATTCTCGGCTGGCATTCAGGTAAACTAATGTTTAATCCTACTTATGATTTAATTATTATATCAATTTCTTACCTGTATTAACTAATCATTTAGCGGTCTCTTCATGGTAGCAGACAATAGCAGTTATTCCCGTTCATCCTCATGGGGTTGTTCAACTTGGTTCATCCTCAACTGTAAGTTTATCTTTATAATCTGTTTCTCTTATGTTTATAGACAAACAAAGAAAAAAGGAAGAGAAAAAGGAATCTTGTGAGAATTTATCATTGTTGGTGGATGTGAGTTTTTGAACGTAATAATAATCCTATGTAAATTTATTTGCCTCATCAGATTATGGAGAATATGGGATTTGTCAATGATGTGAAGAGTTTAATTTCTCAACTTGGATGGTTTCCTGGGGCATTATTATCAGAAAACTACATAAAAAACGAAGATGTTATGGACTGTACACTTTTTACTCCTGACAGCTGCAACCAACAAGGTCACAACCATTCACCTCAGGCTTCAGGAAGCAGGGGACATACTTCTTTCTCTTTTAATAAGCATATCAGGGATTGCCAAGCGGCTAGTTGTTCGACACTTGCAAGCACTATAATTTCTAAAAAATCTGATTCCAAAAATGATCAACAAACTGCTTTTGGCTCGTTTTCAGAAAACTATGACCTCTTAAGATCAATGGAACAACATATCTTATCGGATTCATTTTTGGGAGATCAATTCAATGACATTACGATGTCTCATATCACTAGCTCGAATCCACTTGCTGTGCAAGATTCTCATTTCTCCAATGCCAATATTGGTAAGATCCAAATTTTAGATTGGCTACATGTGCGATATGGAGGGTTGGGTTGGTTAAGGGTCACAATGGAATGCATCGGGTTGACCCAAGACAACTTTTTGACAGGATTATTTATAAATAGTTAGTGTGTTAAATATGGGAGCACTTTCGACCCTTTTGACCAAAGGAGTGCCAGATACATTGTTTCCATGAAAAACTAGAAATATTTTTCTGGTGGTTTTAACTATGTGTTTCATCTTGCAGACACACAGCCCAAGTCGGAAAAGTCAGTGCATGAACTATTTCAAACTCTTAGAATGTCCTCAGAAGAAGCATGCATAAAACCTCCATCAAGAGATGACTTATTTGATATCGTGGGTATGGATTTCAAAAACAAATTATTTGGCGGAAGTCGGAATAGCCTTGTTAATAGTGGGGTAGAACTAAACCCGTTAAGTTGTAAGAAAGATGGTGCGGTTTTAGAGCGATTTTCGGTTTATGAAGGAGAATCAGATAGTGGAATTTATTCATCAACAGCCAGTGACCATCTTTTAGATGCAGTCGTCTCTAAGGTTCATTCATCTTCCAAGCAGATTGCAGATGAGAATGCGCCTTATTCATCATTGACAAAAAACAGCAGCCCTTCTGCTCCTGTGAATTATTCATCATCTGTTTTGGCTAATCGAGGGATTAATTTGATGCAAAAAGAGTTGATTGGTGTTCCCAAATATTTGAAAAATACAACAGGTGTAACGAGTTCTTATTCCTATAGATCTGGGATTTCTATGGAAGATGGGGGAAACTTTTCTGATAGTAGCTCAATCATTTCATCACAAATCAGTTCTTGGGCTGACGAAAGCCATGAAGTGAAAAAAGATAGTGGTTTTGCATCTGGTAATACTAAAAGGAGTAATGAAATCAGCAAATCAAATCGTAAGAGACTTAAACCTGGAGAGAATCCAAGACCTAGACCAAAAGATCGTCAGATGATTCAAGACCGTGTAAAAGAATTGAGAGAGATAATCCCACATAGTGCCAAGGTAAGACACCTTCCTTACATTCTAATTCAATGTTCTGAAAATCATATTAATGTTTTGTAGAGATGGCAATTTTGAACCATTTACTTCTAAATTGGGTCCATTTTGGCCTTTGGGTTATGTATTATCCCTAACGGGTTGATCATAAAAACTTAGCTTAAAGGGGAATGGGTCAAACGGGTTGAAAGTGTCCAAATTGTGTTTTAAATGCTTGTGGCTTCTTGACTTTTTTGTTTTTGTTTTGAGAAATAAATTATTATTGTAATGAATTTTGTAAACATATTTTATGCTCTTACTATTAATAAAAAATGGAGAAAAAGATGTTTACAGTCAACCTAATGTGACCCCATCCTATAAACAACCCATCTGACTCGTTACCCAACCTGCTCATTTGCCACCTCAATGTTTTGCAATCCCAAGTCCACAGGGACTTGTTCCTAGGGTCTATAAATTCCTCGGAATCAAGACCTAGAAGTTTGTCTCGATTAAATGAAAAGGGTTGCAAAAATCCGGTGTATTCAGGGAAAGGAACAATATTTTACTTGTTATTTATTTATTTATTATGTTATTAAAAACAGTGTAGCATTGATGCTTTGCTAGAGCGCACCATCAAGCACATGCTTTTCTTGCAAAGTATTACAAAGCATTCAGACAAGTTAATACAAGTGAGGGAATCCAAGGTACGGATTTAGTACTTCTATATTTATTTTTACAATTTGGATTCATATGAAATTTAGAACACAATAGGTAAACTTAAAAGCATGATAAGCATCAGGGTTTAGCGTATTCTGTCAAATTATCATCTTTGTATATTTAGTGGACAAAGCATGAATGCATAAATGAAACTTCACAACCTTCTAGGCACCAGTATCCCTTACCCATATTGTTGCAACATAAGATGTCTATATGTAATGTGAGTAGCCATGTTTATTAAAATTTAGAAATATACAGAATACTGTTTTGAATTTTATGTCAAACAATCTCTTTGATGTCCAAAGTCAACTTACATCGTATTTTGGAAACCCAGGAATTTATTAAGATTTTGTGGAGGTAACCTACTTGTATTATATTTGATTTAATGTAGTTTGTAAGCAAGGGCAAGGGTGGTGGACTATTATTGAGGGACAACTTTGAAGGAGGCGCAACATGGGCATACGAAGTTGGTTCACAATCAATGGTCTGCCCTATTATCGTTGAGGATCTGAATTCACCTCGTCAAATGCTTGTGGAGGTACATTCTGCCAGCTGGAATTTATCACATATATCTCAACATTGTAGCAATTTAGACCCATTTCTTACAAATGGGTCAAATTTGGGTTCCGAATGGTTCAAATGAAAAGAAAAAAACACTTGGCTAAAATAGAAAAACATGTTAAATGGTTTGCTAGTCGCCCATAGTGTAATTTTGATGTTTACCAAATCCTAAATACTTAATATATTGTTAGTCACCCATATCTTACAACTGGTGTTTAGTGTTACACTAAATTTGGTGTAACAATAAACACTAATTGCCATTGCACTAAACTAGTGTAGTAACTGCACACATTGGAGTAGATTTTTTGTACTTTTTACACTAGTTGTAAAAGTACATTTATTGTATACACTGAAGATGCTCTTAGTGTAGTAACATAGTTTTTGTAATATTAATTGACTCATCAACTGCTTATACAATTTGGGACTAAACAAGTTGGTGATCAACCCTACTCGACCCATTTCAACGGGTTCTAAAACAAATGTTTTAAAATCAAACCCCTTCTTCCCCATTATCCAACCCGCCGATTTTGCTAGCTCTAGTTTCCATATATGTTGCTTATATGTTTGTGTTGTAGATGCTTTGTGATGAAAGAGGTTCGTTCTTGGAGATAGCCGATATTATTAAAGGTTTAGGCTTAACAATTTTGAAGGGGGTGATGGAGTCTCGTAATGACAAGATATGGGCACACTTTACTGTAGAGGTAACACAATAAGTTTATTCAACTGTTATATTAAGACGGATTTTAGTATGTTTTACTAGTTATAAATATCCAAATCTGTGAGTTAAAACACCTTTATAAACTAATAAACACATTATAATCGGTAAACAGGCTAACAGGGACGTGACACGAATGGAAATATTTATCTCACTTGTTAGCCTTTTCGACCAATCTGCCAAAAGTGGTGCACAGAAGGATGCAAATTTATCTTCAGTCCATGAACAACAATCTTTCTGCCAAGTCGCCAACAACCCTATGAGCGTTAGACCGACCATATAGTATATGTGGCTTGGAGATGTTGAGAGCAAAACCGCGATGACCGACATTGATCCCAGCCTGTTCGGTCTTCTTGATGACCCAACTGTTGTATGTTATTAGCTTAGGTGCAGTTTTTGAATTGACTGAACTTGTTGCTTACAGAATGTTGGTTTTGTATTATCATATATTCATTGCTGGTGTGTTTTGCAAAAAGTTGGGTCTTTGTTTTGTTCTTTTTTTGTTGTTCTTTCTAGCTTCCAAGCTCAAGAGAGTGATTTAAGGTTTAACAATGCCAACCTTAATTGTGACGTTCATCCGACCAAGAACAATGCAAGCAGAGAGTGATATAATGTTTATTGTTATACATTTAAGATTTCTAAAATATGATATATTATTAAATTATAATTCTGTTTTGACGTGTGTATTTAAATTTAATGTAGAAATCCTCGAGGGCTTAGGACATGATTAATATATTTGTACTAACACTCTGACAAACTATGTGAGGATGCATTTGTACTAACACTCTAAAAAACTGTGTGAGGACTTGTGAGGACGAAGATTGGTTAAGATACAATTATTTACGCATGTCCCAGCATTTGCCAAACCAGAAAAGATGTCATTGTTTAAAATATTTGTTTAATTGCAAAATAAATGCAGATGCGCCAAACCAGAAAAGATGTCATTGTTTAAAATATTTGTTTATTTGCAAAATAAATGCAGATGCATTGATATATTCTTAAGATCCCGTACCGAAGACGTTGGCCAGTGCACTAAACTACTAAATGCAATGGACGAAAGCATCAAAGCGAAACCTATGTGGGATGCGATGGAGGACGATAAAACCCTCTACATTCTCCTCGACATCTCAGGACTCCCCATGAAAGATGTAAAGGAATGTGTTAAATTCCCAAGAGTGTGACAAATGCTTCTTTGACTAGAATAGGTTATATATATATATATCATTATAAGTGCGTTTACATATAGTTTATAGGGTTTGTTGTTTCAAAATGTAGTAAAAGTTTTACACTTTTTACTATTGTATATGACGAACTTTGAAAAGTTATATTATATGTATTGAAGTTCTAAAAACGTCTATCTATACATTTAAATTACTATGTATAGAACTTACAAAAAATTGTCTTTTTATGTATCAACAAAAGCCAAAATACATACCATAGACGCTTTTTGATTATTATATACATACAATAGTATTTTTTTAAGTTCGTCTCGTACGATACTAAAAGGTGTAAAGTTTAAAACATTTTGAAACAATAAATTCTAGATTATAATATAATAATGAGTAGTTTCATACAAGTTCTAGTTAATTTGGTATTTTACCGACAATTTGTAAATAGAACCTTATAGGAACATAAGATATACAGCTTAAGCTTGCCATTCTAATAAGTTTCGACTCTTGTAGATCAATGAATAAGTTTTGTTTGAAAATAAAACTAAGTAGAATTTGTTAGGAAAATAAACACCTTTTCAAGTAGTTTTTAGAAACTATAATCCAACTAATAGTTACGGTTAACTTTTATCAATAATAAAAGCTTTAGCTGAGGGCATGTACATATAATCAGTGAAGTTATTGATTACTTATGATGTTTCTACATGCAGGAATGAATGTGTTTGGTTCTGCACATGTATATCGAATAAAGCAATATCCATTGGCGATTCTCATTATCAAGCAACTAGGATGGGTGTCAAAGGAAGCTGATCCCAAGTACGAGTATCCCTGGTATACCATTAAGATTGATTTACCTAGTAGACTTTACAAAATATGGGATGTGAGTATGTATGTGAAGGACGAGTTGTTGAAGATAACTTTACAAGATGTAGGATGTGATTTACCAAGTAGACTTTACTTGTGATGTTTCTACATGCAGGATTATGATATTCACAGCTTTATTTTGTTTTTAACAACATCATTTTCTTTTTTGATCATTTCAGTTGAAAAAGTCAGTCATTTATATTCATATTGTATATGATTGTTGCTTAGATTGTTTTGCATATATGACGTTGTGTGATTTCGTTTTGTTGTTGCAGTCCTTGATGGTTGAAGCTATCCCTAATATATTTGGCTGGCTTGCTATATTAGTTTCTGAAGTTGGCTCTTACTGTTCTTTTTCTCTAATTGCATGTTGGATTTCAATATAATATAAAGGTTAATCAAATCAAACTGGTTATGCTTTCTATAGGATTAATCCTTTCTTTATATGGGTAAGTTACTAGCAGGATTTATTGTTGGACTTATATCTTATACAGTAACTTACTTTTCAGATATTAGTTTGATAAAGAAACTTTTTGTGAAAAAAAAAGTGTAACCGAATTTGTAGTTTGTTGGGTGTGTTACAAAGGTTCCGTGAAACTTTCTGAGTTCAAAATTTTGATATTCGATGGGGTTCTTATGAGCAAGTGAGATGAAATGTGTCCGGTACAATGAATAGGATTTCTTTGGTATGTAGATTTTCCGTCTCAAGGGCAATAATTCAAAAGAAACACTTCTCTCCAGAGAGTTTTGACTTTTAAATTGAACCCATGATGAATGCATTTGCAATGTATTTCCATTGTATGTTTAGGTATTAGTATTTTATGCTTTGCCATATCGAGTTATTGATGCAATGGCTGCACATTTTACGAGATTTTGTGAGGACTCAAAGGATGTGTTGTTGGATCTATATATTCAATGAATCATTATAAGAATGATATTGTTAATAACATATGATCCTATAGGGTTACATCAATAGCAATAAATACTAATTGATTATTTGTAAGAATTTGATTCTTGCTAATTATCAATAACCCTTGTATTAATTCAAAATTAATATTTTGTCGAAATAATAATGTTCCAAGGCCTATAACACATTAGAAGTCTTATAGTATGATTATAAATGTCATGTATAACTTATTGGACCTGAAAAGTTTGGGCATTATAATTTGTACACAACATGGAAATGTGAAAAGTTAAAAAAAAAATGGGCATCCCCCCTTCCTTGCTTCCTTGAGGGCAGCCATCAAAGGGGGTCCTCCTCTTTGATGGATTCAAGAGACTACAAATAACATTCACTAATTCTTCTAATGCTCATTCTTCTTATTCATCTCTTACTAAAAGTTAGTGTTCAAAAAGGAGTGTAGAACATTGACTCTCTCTTAGACAAATTTTGATTTGTTCTTAAAGAGCTTAAGAGTTTGTTCATACAAGGGAAGTTGACTAGTATCTTGTGTTGATTCATAGCTACTTGGTGAACTTGCTATAGAGGAACTCTTGCTTGAATTTCTAGTCATCTTCATCTTCATCGACTCCCTACTTCCAAAAGGATTCAAAGACATCAAATGATGTAATTCTTTAACTCCCTATGGTTGTTAATCTTAATATATATGTCAATGGATCTTGGTGGATTTTATAAAAATGTTTTATAATATGATCAACTTATTTTAAGCTTCTGTTGCAATAATCTTTGTTTTAAACCTTGATTATGATCTACAAACCCAACATATGCATGCCTAGACTATGGGATACTATGGGATATGTTTGACCTGCTATCATAAAATACAAACATGATTGACGTGTTTTATATAAACGGATTGATTTGTGTGAGTTGTTGTTGCATGTATTTGAGTCTTATTTTTTCTCATGACAGTAAAACAAAACATCTTTACTAATATCGTTCAAGAGATTGTTTGAATCGTTGTTAGGTTGAGCATTTGGAGGAATAAAGGAGCATGACCAGTACCACCAGAAGATGATTTATGTGACTTTGTTAAATATTGAATTCCTATCGACTGTGAATTTGTTAAACTTCATTTCTTAATTGATTTCTAGTTTAACTTGTATCAGTTTTTTGCGCAGAAAATTTTATTTGCATCCATCATGGAAGGTATGGTTATGGGTTGTTTAAACTTTAGCCACTCTTTGGACATCTCGAATCTCATTGTCATGAAGTTGCATTTTTTACTTTTGGTAGCATATTTGTGGTTCAAGTTTCGTTATGGTTGGATGTTGCTGAGGCTTTGTTGCAGCTGATTGTGTTTATATAATATGCATGCGATTAGTGGAGTGTCTGCCGGAAGTGTTATCCACGACAGGTCATGGAGAAGGTTTAGTCATTGATCCTTCATCTCGGTAAACTCAATATCTGGTAGTAGGTTGTTAGTTTTTCTGATTATTTGAATTGTTGGTCCGGTATAATATTTTGCTTATAATTTTGTGTCTTTTAGGTTTTGCAGCTGTTTGGGTTCTTTGTCCATTTCTCGGTTATTGCCACATAAAACGAGCTTTAATAGAGTGTGATCTCATTGTCTTTTGACATGTATATGGAAGTGTTACTTTTGTAAATGTGTACTTATTTAGAACAAATGTTAGTTGTGTATGCCCTCAGAAAAGTGTGTGGCAAACTACCCTTATTTAGTAAATTTGTTATGCTTTTATGTATACATGTTTTTTATGCTTCAATCCTGGTTGAACTATGAAGCTGATAATATGCTAATTTCGCTTTTGAAATCACTTAATCTTCCATGACTAGTACAATTCCTACACTTTTCATAGATGAGTTTGTGGGTGGGTAGTGATAGGTTATCTAATCTTTATCGTTCTTTCTATATATTTGCAGTCTTTGGTTATGTAAATGCTCTTTTATGCCTAACATGATGTTACAGTAAATCTATTATTGTGATCAATTAAGAAATATTCCTATGACGGTCACCTAATATGAATTTAAGATGATATATATTTCCACTGGTTTTTATGATATACAGAAGTGAAGGTCCCTTTGAACGGATCCAATACGGGATTGCAACGTGTATTAGTTTGCGGAATGATATAATACACAAAACAACAATAAAACAAGTTAATTGCAAGTGTTTAAGGTGTAAGTTCGTAGGTATTCGAAGATAACTCTGTATATTCGAATATAACTGATTTCCAAAAGCTTACAAATGAAATATTACAACTTAGTTTTTATACCCAGTAAGTTCGTACGAACTTACTGGTCCTAGGTTCGTACGAACTTACATGTTCGTACGAACTTCCTAGGTTCGTACGAACATATAAGTTCGTACGAACTTACAAACTAAAAACTAAATAGGCTAAGTTAATAAACAATTTACATTATTAACTACAAAACTAATAACAAAACTAACTATTACAAAATAAGAGTTGTTGTCACCAAACGTGCACCAACAGACTCCCCCTTGACAATAGCTCGGTCAGTCTTCAGTCTTCTGGCTCTGTCGAATCTTGATTCTTGATCAACTCTGTCGACTCTCAGCCCATAAGCCTTTTTCAACACATACTTTGACGACCCTCTGATACTTTCACCCTTCATGCCTCCAACTATCTCTGTATAAGATTTTGTTCTCATGAAGCTTCAACAGGTCATCTTTTGACAAGTTTACCAGATGTAAACTGTCATATACTCTCAACAGCTCCTTCTCATCAGCATCCTCCATGACTGCTTCAGCTGTCTTACTGTCCACATACCACCACTTGAGATTTCTCATAATATCCGGTGGCATTTTCTTCAAAGGAACCCTCTTCAAGCACTTGACCGGTTTATAAACCATTTTCATCCACGGCTTGTTTGTAATAGGATCAATCCGAGTCAAATCGGGAACTCTTTTAGCTGATCTTGGTTTTAAATTAACGAAATTATTCGTTCTTCCTTCCCGCTTAATTATTCTCTCTAGAGTTCCGGCGTAAGGATCATTATTGACATTTACCAAGTCAATCCAGGCCAGTTCCTTCAGTTCGATCTTTGGTAGCGAGCTGAAAGTTTTCAGTTTTCTTCTTAAGTACTGAATTCCATCATATCTTTTAATTATGAACAGTTTTAGTTCACTGTCATAGAACCAACTTATGATGCCTTTGCTCAACTTTCCTGCCCCTCTAACCCTTATATCACCTTTATACTTTATCTCAGGTTCCTTTTCTGCCTTCTTAAACCATAAGGCTTTCAGCTTAGCTCTGGACAGTTCTGGTTCTTCAGATGTCTCATCGCCAAGGACCTCATCACCATCAGACTCTATGTCCTTGCGATCTAACACTTTCTCACCATCTTCAAACTCGATAATCACTTCAGTGACAGGTTGCTTGGGCACGACATGTTCATCTATATCAACATCTGTATCTTGAACAGTCTCCTCATCTGATTTCCAGTCTGCAAAACCTGTACTGAGGATTTCTCCTTCTTCTAGTTCTGACCCATCACTATCAAATTCATCTAAGCCAAGCAGTGCTTCGATGGTATCAGACTCTGTAAGATCTATAGGGGTGCTCTCCTTATCTGCTTCGTTTTCATTCTTCTTTGCACCCCACCCTGATTTCTGGCTACCATCACCATCTGCCGCTGCACCAACACCAGACCCTGATTCTGTTCCCCAACCACCTTTCTGATCCGTTTTTTCTTCGATTTTCTTGCTCCAGTCTGACCCTTCTGCTTGTGCCTCACTGGACTCTTTGTTCCACCCTCCAGATGGTTCAGTCTCTTCTTGAGGCTTTGAAGCACCTTGTCCAGATCCGCTCACACCAGAACCTTGACCAGACTCCCCCTGAGCTATAGCTGCACCTTGCACTCTAGATGAAGAGCTAGGAAGCTCACCTTCTTTGGGTGCACTTGGATCATCGTCACGGTCATTATCAGCTTTGAGTCTCAGCTCATCTTCCTTGCATCCTGTTGTCTTATCCCCCCTGAGCGACTGGCGCTTCATTTGGAAGATAGTGACCTCATGTAGCCGCACTTGATCTTCTACCTTTTCAAGGTTCTTCTCTAAGCGCTCATTAATAGCTGTCAGATTTGTGACTTGAACTTCCTGGCTTGTAACAACAGCAGTTAAAGCAGTCACCATATCCATCAGGCTAGTGATCCGGCCCTCAAGATAGGTAAACTTGTCAGGATTGGAGAGAAGAGCAGCTGGATTGGGAACCGATTGGGTGGGTCGAGCTAGAGGTGGAGCGGTGGTTGGTGTAGATAAGACAGTAGCAGGTGGCGTCGTTGTGGAGGGAACTGGTGGTCGTTGTGTTGTTGATGGAGCAACAGGTGGTGGAGTAGGTGTGACAAACATAGGAGCTGAACCACCCGCTCCAATAACCACACCAGTTGGTCGCTGGCGTTTGCGAGCCTGTACTCTAAATTGTTCCGGTTCAGAGTCATCATCGGAGTTCCCAGGTACATATTCATCGTCCTCCTGAACCTTTCTCTTGCCCTTTTCCTTTTCCCGGGCAGCCTTAGGGTCAATCAACACCCCCTTGGACCCATGAAACCCAATCATAGGGCGGTCCTCGTCATCATCATCATCATCATTACCATCATCATCATTACCATCATCATCATCATCAGATTCTGTAGCCTCAGAATCAAGAGCTGCATCCTTATCAGCTTCAGCAGCAGGTGGAGACCATGTGTCTCGGGCTACAGAGTAGTCATCAATGTCCTTGAAGAGATCATCAAAAGTGGGCTCAGAACTGGGCCCTGCTTCGCCCTGAAGAACTTCCCTAACCAACTCAGCAGCAACATCAACGTCAACACGCTCTCCCTCAGCAGGGTGCTCTATCTGGTGCAGGAGTTCTTCAACTATCTCCTGCTGTGGCTCATCAGCAGCCACCTCAGCTTGGGCCGGTGCCGGCTCTGGTTCTTGAGCTTGAACCTCAGCAGCTGCCTGGGGCACAGGCACATCCAACCAGCCATTATCTGGTGGAGCCTGATAGTTTGCATCAATAATTGCCCCAAACAAAGGCACATCCTGTGGCCTATCAGCAACTGCACGTCTCTTGTTGTGGCTGAGACAGTGCCCAAAGATCTTCTTGTCGACCGGCATCAAATGAACCACCGGGTCGATAGCTGGAAGATTCGGAAGAAGGGCGTTGATCACCATCATGACAAACCGGGGGTATAGAATAAAGTGCTCCTTCACACTCCCCTTAATCTGCTGAACCATTTCATCGAAAAAATACTGCGAGAAGCTGTAGGGTTTGTTGTAGACAAGGGAAATCATCCCAGACTGCAGCTTATGGTTCATGGTATCAAATCCTGCCTTCTTTGGCCCGAATGACACCAGCAGGATATGCATAAGATAGCGCCACTGGCCGTATACCAGACTCTTGGTGTATTGGGTGTGGACAACATCTCCCACATAGCCCATGCGTTGAAACGCGCCAGCACGCATATCAAGAGAAAAAGAAGTTGGGCCATTTTCCTGTTCTTCAGTTCCCAGATGCAGAACCTGCCTCAGAAAGTCGGCAGAAAACTCGATATCGACCCCATTGACGGTAACCCTTATGACCGGAGGCTGAGGCTCACAATCATGAATCGTCGTAGCCCAAAATTGGCTAAGATATGGAAAATATAGCGTTGGCGAGTGAGTAAGAGCATAAAACACACGCGAGCGCATGAGAAACTCCAGCATGCCTCGAAATGGTACGGTTGCTGGATTTGCTAGATCAAACGAAACAGCCACATTATGTTTGTTGAAGAAATCGCGTACTTGATCAGCCATTTCTGCAAAAACCAAAAGCAAGCACACCAAAAATAAAACAAATAACAATGTTAGTTGAAAGACATAATTAATTTAGAACACTGCAAACAAGATTCTACGATTAAAACAAGTCTTAAAAAATTTCAAAATTCAAACCATAGTAGGTTCGTACGAACATATAAGTTCGTACGAATTTACAGCCCTTGTAGGTTCGTACGAACTTACTGTTTGACCAAGTCAAACTTAAGTTCGTACGAACTTACATTGGCTAGGTTCGTAGGAAGTGGTAAGTTCGAACAGATGAACTCAGAAAAATAGCTTCAAAAATGTTGCAATAAAAACGCAATCAGGCACTGGAATCAGATGCGCCTACATGCATATGGGCTTAAGCAACAAAAACATATCATTTTTAACCAATAACACTTTCTAGATTTTGAGTTTTAGGTTATTTTGATAAAACTCAAGTAAAATTCGAATTTGTTTATGATTAATTGTCTAAATCATGTAAAAGTTACTCACAAAGATTCAGAAAATGATAGTGATGAAGTCTAACGAAGTGGAATGGTATAACTCAGTCCAGATTTTGATTTTAATTTGAAAATGTAAAGTCCGTAGCTAAGTTCGTACGTATGTTCGAAGGAATTGGGTAGGTTCGTACGAAGATAGTGTACGAAGGTGAGGAAATGAGAGGGGTTTGACTGAGTTGACCCTTTTATACCCCAAGCATAGGTTCGTACGAACCTATTCTTCGAACCTACCCACTAAGTTCGTACGAACTTAGAGTTTCTAAACCAAAAAGTTTAATTTTTCCAATTTTAAAACGTTTTGGACTAACCTAAATATTTAGACATTCAATTGAGCAAGGTTTGAGCAATTAATCGAACCAAAATGTAAATAATTCCCAAAAACGAAGAACTTTTATTCATATTTTGAAAAGTACAATATTTTTGAGAGAGTCACTGATACAAAGATCGAATTAGCCATGATGAGAGCAATACACAGTTAGGAATAACATTTATTCCTTTGATTATTATTGTTGTAAATAATATAACACAACGATTACTGGTATTGTTATCCACTTAAGCATTCGTCATTCAGAATTCTCAAGTACATATAAGATTATTGTTCACGATCTCTTGTGAATCTTACATTTGATATACCCTTAAGATCTAGACAGTCATGAAGAGCATGGAACGGATATTTTTCAATTTTATTTTTATTTCATCTTTAAAGTCAAGTCTATTTGCTTTATCAGCAATGTACATAGGTACATGATTCAATTTTATGACAAGACTAAGGTTAGAAACAAACAAATCTAAAATCAAACCAGAGGTGACAGGTCTGTACTTTCGTACAACAGAGCGACATAGTTTGACTAGAGACCTTGAAAACGGTATTCTTGTTTCGCGGTCGAGTTTGTTCTAGTTTTTAGGATACACTGGTTGAATCTAGGTCAACATATTTCTAGATGAAGCAGAAGAACCAGTCAGTGAACCCCCCAGATGATTTAATGTTATTTTATATCCAGTAACAAGCATTCAGGAACGGTCCATCTCCTAAGAATTAAGACTTAAGCCGTACATCAACATAAAGATAGCACAAAAATCGTATTATTTATTATAGATTAAGTGCTTGAAAACCGTTATGTCGTATGCCTACCAATACATCGTAAAGTGAAGCTATCAAATGCGTTTGCATTTTTAGGTACATTTACCGTGAATGTTCTGCATCTTAGAGCCACACATATAAAATGTTCTAGGCATGGGTAAAAGATTCATCATTTCTTTGCAATTAGTACAGTGACCCTCAAAATTTTTATTGGTTTTGCAAAGATAAAAGGTAAAATAAACTAAGAAATAGAAATAAAAACATACTAAGTTCTTTGTGGAAATATTTACTCAGGATTTCTCATCCCATTAAGTTGGAGTAAGAGCTCAAACCGAGACCGATCAAATCCCTTTGTATAAAGGTCAGCCAGATTGTCATCAGAAATGACCTTAACTAATTTAATCAAATGTTTTTCTGCACAGTCACGAATGAAATGATGTCTTATTTCAATGTGTTTCGTCTTACTATGCTTTACAGGATTATTAGTTATAGACATGGTTGACTGATTGTCAATCATAATAGGAGTGTGAGTGAAATTCAAACCATAGTCACGCAGCTGTTGTTGTATCCACAATACTTGTGAACAACAACTACCGGCTGCCACATACTCAGCCTCACAGGTTGAGATTGCAACCGAGGTTTGTTTGTTACATTGCCATGAAACAATGCGACCCCCTAATAACTGACAACCTCCCGTGGTAGATTTCCTATTCAGGTTACAACCTCCATAATCTGAGTCAGTATAAGCAACAAAGTCAAAATTGCCTCTCGAGGGATACCAAAGACCTAACTTAGGTTTTCCCTTAAGGTAATGCAAAATTCTCTTTGTTGCTTTCATGTGCGATTCCTTAGGCGTAGATTGAAAGCGCGCACACAAACAGACTGCAAATGTTATATCTGGTCTAGAAGCGGTTAGATACATGAGAGAACCAATAATGGCCCGATATAGGGTCGGATCCACATCTTCAGTACTTTCAGAATCTGGTCCAAGATTGTGATTCAATTGAATCGGAGTGCCATATGACGAGCTTTCAGTCATCTTGAAACGCGTGAGCATTTCATTAACATACTTCGTCTGATGGATGAAGAATCCATCCTTCTTTTGATCAACTTGTAATCCTAAGAAGAAATTCAATTCCCCCATCGCACTCATTTCAAATCTTCGCTTCATAACTTGTTCAAAGTCTCTGCACATTTTCTCATCGGATGATCCAAAAATGATATCATCGACATACACTTGAACAAGTAGGAAATCTTCCTTTTGCCATTTGATGAACAATGTACAATCTATCTGCCCTCTATTGAACCCATTTTCCAAGAGATAAGTAGATAGAGTCTCATACCAAGCTCTAGGTGCTTGATGTAGTCCATACAGAGCCTTGTCCAATTTATAGACTCGGTCTGGATAGTCTGGATCACTGAACCCCGGAGCTTGTTCAACAAACACAAGTTCCTGAACTTTACCATATAGGAAGGCACTCTTTACATCAAGTTGATAGACTTTGATCCTTTTATGTGCAGCATATGCCATAAACAATCGAATTGCTTCCAACCTTGCTACTGGTGCGAACACCTCAGTGTAGTCTATCCCTTCCTGCTGATTAAATCCTTGAACTACTAATCTAGCTTTGTTGCGAGTTACAACTCCCTTGTCATCACGTTTGCACTTAAACACCCATTTGGTGCCTATTGCATATTCCCCTTTTGGTAGATCAACTAGCTCCCATACTTTGAGCTTCTTGAACTGATCAAGCTCCTCTTGCATAGCCTCTACCCAAGAATTATCCTTAAGAGCCATTTGTACATTTTTGGGCTCAATTTGAGAAATGAAACAACTAAACAGGCACTTATGCATGATTCCAGTATCTTGAATCGATGCATATAGACTGTTGCTTTCTGATATTTCTCTGCGAGTCTTTACTCTAGAACTCGGATCACCAATGATATTATCAATCAGATGATACTTGTTCACGCGAGTTGAGACTATAGAGTCAACCGGTAAGTCAGATCCTAGATTTGATCCAATCTCCCTATGAGGTGATACTTCATCCTCTGCAATTTCATGCATAGGATCCGTAACCTTTGAAGAAGATGGAATGATATTCAGATTTGAATCATTATCCGCAATAGGATTGACAATCGTTTCTTTCCCTTTTATCATATGCATCTTCCGAATTTGGAATGCTAGATCTTGGTGCAAACACATTGTTTTCACCATCATCTAGAACAACTTGATCCAATCCCAAAATGTCAGCTTCACTTAGGGACGGAAGATTGAATGACTTAAAGACAGCATTATAGTCAAACAACCATTCTGGTCCAGTTTGTACAGCTAGAGTATAAGATGTGACTTGTATGTTATACACAATCTCAACTCTTCCAGTTGTCTTATTATAGACTCGTTTGTTTGGAGATCCAGCCTCATATCCTAGGAATAAACCTTCGTCAGTTTTCTCCCCAAATTTGGATTGATGTTTGGTTTTTAATAAGGTACATCTAACACCAAAGGGTTCAAGACTAGTCAGATTTGGTTTTCTACCATTTAGAAGCTCGTAACATGTCTTGTTTAGCTTCTTAACAGTCAAAACCCTATTAAGTACATGGCAGGCTGTATTTACGGCTTCTCCCCAGAAAATAACGGGAAGTCTTGAATCGGCCAGCATTGTTCTAGCTGCTTCAATCAAGGTACGATTTTTCCTTTCAGCGACACCATTTTGTTGTGGCTCATAGGCTGCACTAAACTGGTGCTGAATTCCTTTACTTAAGCAGAAGACATTCAATACCGAGTCCTTGAACTCTAAGCCATTGTCGCTTCGAATTTTCTTGACTCCTCGACCAAATTGATGTTCAATCTGGGTAAAGAATGTCATCAGCATTTTAGCTGTCTCATCCTTTGATTCCAGAAAGAATACCCATGAAAAACGTGAGAAGTCATCAGTGATAACCAGACAGTAATGTTTACCACCTATGCTCCTTGCGTTCACAGGACCAAATAGATCTATATGAAGAAGATCAAAGGTTGAGGCAATGGAATTTTGAAATTTTGACTGATGAGGCTTCTTGTGTTGTTTGCCTTTTTGACAAGGCACACATTTATCCTCTAGACCAAATCTCTGTACTGGAACACCTAGCACTAGTCCATTCTTGACTATATAGTTCATCTTTCTAAAGTGTAAGTGTGCCATTTTCCGGTGCCATAACTGAGAGTCAGACTCAGATGCAGTGGATATAAGACATGTAGACTTTAGGAAGGATTCAGTAATACTCATGTCCATCACATAAGTATCATTCCTTCTGGGAGCCCTCATGATTATCCATTCATCTGGAACGACAAAACCGGGTTTCAATATGAGTGCTTCTCTATTCGTGAAATGGACAGGATGTCCTTTGTCACAAATCTGAGATACACTCATCAGATTGTGCTTCAGCTCCTCAACGAATATGACCTGCTCTAGCTTAAACTTTCCATTTGTTACCGTCCCATATCCTGTGATTTGACCGCCTTTCTCTCCAGCGAAGTTTACATATCCTCCCCTCTTGTGTATGAAATCCACAAGAAGTTGTCTTTCCCCCGTCATATGCCTGGAGCAACCGTTGTCCACATACCACCAATTGGTAGCACGCCTGATTAACTCCTGCACATAAAATTGAAAAGATTAGTCATCAAGGGGGACCCAAGCCATGACGGTCTTGGGTCTACCATTCTCATCCACGAATGTAAACTCTTTTAAGTATCCATTACTCTTTGTGTTAGAGATGGATGCTTTGAGAGTCGCATTCGTTTGAGTATGGGAGGAATTACTACTAGGTTGTCTTTCTGGTGACTTCTGGAAAAGTCTTGGATTTACAGGCCTTGGATTTGATGTAGATCTAACCGTATTGGGATAGTTATAATTCGAATTATGATAATTCCTATTATTACTATTTGGGTTAGAAAAACGATTGTTGGGAGTATGAAATCGTTGTGGAGTTTTCGACCGAGATGTCTGTCCATGATAGTATCCCTTTGTAGGAGTAGCATTTCTGGAATAATCAACAGTCGTGTACTTCCCAGTTTTAGAAGTCGGTTGGGATCTCTGAGAACTCAAGGTTCTCTTGAATCCTAACCCGTTTCTACCAGAATTAACACTATGTTCCTTAGAATCTACAGGAACATTTGTAATCCTTTGATGAACCGAAAGTCTCTCAGACATGTTTACTTTCTTGTCCTAAGAGGGACCAAGTTTTTCAGGTGATTTGTCCTTAATCACTTGAGGAACTTTGCCACCTTTCCCTTTTGTTGGGCAGATACTTGCCACATGTCCCTTTTGGTGACACACGAAGCAAGAACGTTTCACCGAGGCCTTTTTAGGAGCCTTGTGATCCGATGGTTTGTCCAACACCAGTAAAGATGTAGAGGAGCTCAAATCTACTTGCTTACCTTTATCCAATTTAAGAATTTCATTTACCTTTTCAGGGTTGGATAAAATAGATTTAATGGATTCAATTGGCTCCTCAGTACCGATTACAACTTCCATTGCACTTTCTTTAACAAAGGATATTTTCTTTTTAAGAATAGAAGAAGGTGCCTTGGAAGTGTCGGTAGGTTTTGATTCATCTTCTGTACTTACTTCAGCTTTTGCAGGTCTAACAAATTGTATTAGACCCGGAACTGCTGATTGAGTATCAGAATCATCAACATGTAACATCTCAGTATCATCAGAAACACATGAATAGTTGTGATTAAAGGGAGGAGGACTTTCTGAATAACTCATTCCCTTGTGATCACCAGGCTTTTTGCCTATACTAAGCATGTTATCTAAGGTTTCGATAGAAAACTTTCTTAACTCTAGTTTCCTGTTAAGATCAGCTATCCTAACCTTAGCATCAGCTAATTCCTTTTCTCTGTCAGCCGACAGTTTAGTCAATTCTAAAATGTGTTCATGAGCCAAGTCGTTTATTACACTTTGCTCATTTAATTTTTCTTTTAAATATTTTATGTCAGCTTTATCAGATTTTGCTTTACTTATCAATTCAGTGTTTTTGATGTTTAAAATGGTGTTTTCTTCTTTTAGGGTTTTTAACTGAGATGTTATAACATCAGATGACTCCACTAACTTTTCAGCCTGTTCCTGAAAGTTAGTACAAAGCACACAAGCCTTAACTACAAGATCTAAGTTAAGTAATACCTTTTGTCTATCTGCATCAAGATTTGCCATGTAGGCAACGAAGTCCTTTGAGCTCATTTCTTCAGTCGACTTCAGGGTCTTGATCCTTTCTTCATCAGCTGGTATATCCACTTCCATCTCTGTAGTAGTTTCTTTCTCAGAATTAGACTCAGCATTGCTTTCCTCCTTCTCTTCAGTGATGGAAGCCATGAATGCTTGTGATTCCTCAGACTTTGTGCCCCAGTCATATGCCCCTTCTTGAGATTGCACCACCAGAGCTCTTGAAGTGTTATTACTTCCTGAGCTCTGATTGTTTTCAGAGGAACCTTGACTGTAATATCTAGATCCATTCTAACCAGGAGTTTGTTCTCTTTTCGGTCTCTGACATTCCCTAGCAAAATGCCTGAAACCATCACAGTTATAGCATTTAACTTTGGACTTATCGAAACCTAGTTTGCTACTCACAAACTTTCTCCCAGTCCGGTTCATGAATCTTTGAGCTCTTCGAGAAATCATGGCCATTTGCCATTGAAGATCGATTTCTTCTAAGTCATCTTGGTCTAACTGATCATAATCCTCATTTGTTAATTCGGGATCTGTGATCTTTCCCTTGATGAAGTTTTCATGTGAAGCTATGAAAGAGGCAAGTAGAGCTACTTCCTCTTCGGCGGACTTGATGCTCATTGGCATTGATTTGAAACAATTTGTTGTCCCAGCCCTTTGTTTCCTATCAACTCCTGAGTCTTCAGATGAGGCTAAGTAACAGACATTGCTACCAGAACATCTGATAGCCAAGTCTGTTTCATCCTCAACAGTAAGGAATGCAGTAACACCACTACTTGTTGATGCAGTGGTATCAGTTCGTTTACCATGGTAAACACTGGGATCATGTACCTGATCAGATCCAGTTTCTTTCCTTTGCATGTTTAAGTCATAGACACGCAGTTTCCCGATCACTTCATCAAGCGTGAGAGTCTTATAATTGTTACTCTCTTTTATCATCAAAGTATATATATCCCACTTTGACGGTAGTGCTTCTAGAAGTTTGTTATTCTTAACTAAATCGGCATAGCTAAGACCAACATTTTCCATCTCTGTCATTAGATGATAAAATCTTGTAATGATATCTTCCAATGACTCAGATTTCATATGCTTAAAAACATAGAATTGTTTGGTAAGCAAATCTGTTCTTCCTTCCTTGATCTACTCATTTCCTTCAAACCTCTCTAGATAGGTCGTATTTCTTGAAGGTGTGCTTTATTTCTTGAGGAAGGCACATAGTTAGAGCAGACAAAGCCTTGTTTTCAGCCTCATACATCTTTCTCTGTTCTTCTTTCAGAGATGAATACTGCACTACCCTTTGTTTGCCTTCAAACTTATAGGTCGGTGCCTCATATCCATCCATGATACAGATCCACATACGTACGTCATTGTATTTTGTGAATGACTCGAATCTATCCTTCCACCAAAAGTAGTCTTCTCCCTTGAGAAGTTTTGGTGGAGAGGCAGACTTACCTACCTCATGATCCATTTCAAGTAGCTTACTAAGGTTAGACATGTTTATAAAGTCAACTAAAGCCTAGTACACCAAGTCAAAAGTGAAAAGTAGAAAAGTCAACAGAAGTCAACAGCCCTAGGTTCGTACGAACTTAGATTTATTCGAACTTGTAGGTTCGAGTACTATCTATGTTCGTATGAATTCAAACGTTTGAACTTAGTAGGTTCGAAGCTGTAGGTTCGTACGAACTTACAGCTGGCTAGGTTCGAAGGCTATTTTGGGTAGGTTCGTACGACACTTTCTGATGTGTACGAACTTGCTGTTCTATCTCAAATCTGAGCCAAAACTCAGATCTAGAAAGATTCAACCGTCGAAATTTGATGTAACAAGATGAATATGATTCACAAACACACAAGGAAGCCAAAAGTACAACTTATTGCTTACAAATGAAATATTACAACTTAGTTTTTATACCCAGTAAGTTCGTACGAACTTACTGGTCCTAGGTTCGTACGAACTTACATGTTCGTACGAACATATAAGTTCGTACGAACTTACAAACTAAAAACTAAATAGGCTAAGTTAATAAACAATTTACATTATTAACTACAAAACTAATAACAAAACTAACTATTACAAAATAAGAGCTGTTGTCACCAAACGTGCACTAACAAGAAGGTTTGTGTCGGGTGATGCAATATTATTACCAAGGTGTCTGTTCCCGGCTGTGGTAATATTCCCATCCATATTCTTTAACCGTACCTATTAGAGGAATTATCAGTTCACTGGTAAATGATAATCTATGTTGGTGAATTTAGTATAATTGAAATTTACGAAGACCAAAGGGAGTTTAAGTTAAGTTATAATACAAGTTAGGAGGTGCGGGGTGCACGCTTGTATAAGCTAACTTGATCCTAAGTTTGATGAGTTATAATGATTGTGAATATAGATCAAGAGGTGTGATTCTTGATTGTTGTTATAAGTGACGAGATTTTGTGCTCATTAAATGGTCACATTGGTTCAAAAGACGATGTTGTGGGATTTAGTGACCGAAATAGTTGTCGTTGTTGGAGTGTCGCTATCCGCTAATGAACCGACACATCTGCTCAAAGGATGCTATTAGCGACAATTCAGAAAAAACTGTCACTAAACGTCAATATATACTTGAAAGGGTATGATAGCCATTCAAAAGGGTTATGACTATTCATGAAAGGTTGTGACTTTTCACTAATTGTCATTTTGTTTATACTATAGACATGATTTGGACTATCATAATTATAAGAACGAATACAAAAACTAATTCTATGTTTTGTTATAGACTTTGATTGCCTAAATCTATAGTGTGGACTTTGTCTTATCCAATTGTAGATTTCGTGTAACCCGAGGCAATAGTGGGTCGAAATACTACAATCTGAAAGTGATTTATGCACGATTCAAAGTCTTATCTAAGTTATTCATGATTATCATCATACTCAAACCAACAAATTTTCCAACAAAGATTGTAGTATTTCATTGGTGATAATCATGGTTACCGATTTGAATTGTGTGTGAATGATGGCGTTTAAGAATCCTCAATTATCTTCAAGTTGAGATCATTTGATGGAACAAGCAATGTCAGATCAATCCTCCTCACATATACATGCTTTTGACTTTAAACAAAATTTTTTTACTATAGTTTCATTGGTATAGAAAATTATCAATAATTTGTAGACAATCCATTGATTGGGTTCATACGAATTATCAAAATATTTTATTAAATCCATGTTGTGATTCAATTAAGTGGCTTCAAAATTTGAATGTATTAATAGTCATAAAAAACCCACAAATGGATACTTTGAGGGGTTACCATACTTGGATTTTATAAGTATTGTAATTTTCAAAATATGAAACCTTCTAATGACTTGATAATTTTATAAGTATATAACTTACATGCATATAGTGCAATTTAAATTGAAAATTGTGTTAGAACCTAATCATCAATACAAAGTAGCACTAAAGTAGGTATCAAACAAAATTTCACAAAATAAATGTTGTAATATGTGAGATTGTTACAATTGGTTGAGCGTTTAGTCGGATCAACTTATCTTCAAAAAAAAAACTTTAAACGCTCTATATCATTACATTTGAGATGCTTTTAGTAATTATGATCTAGAATGGATCGTCCTTACGAGTTAGCATGGACGAAAAAACTATCAGCTAAATATAAATAAAATGGTGTAAAACCAAATGGTCTTTAGCCTAAATGTAAGTTTCACTTGATACAAATACTAATATAATTTAGATTATATGTAAGAGAAATTAAAAAAAACAAATTATCTAATCAGAGGCTTAATGTCTAGAAGCAACAAAATCTTGATCAATATCTAAAATAGTCAAGAATCTCAATCTAGAAGATCATTTTAAACTAGAATTTATAAAGATTGCCTAACGATTTTACTAAAAAATTTTAAAATACAAAAGAATAAAAAAACACATGAAATAATCTTTATTATCTGAATTTGAATAAAAGAGTAAATGTTAAGGGTTTTGCTTTAATTCATTTAATTGGGACGAAATTATTAAAGTGTCATTGGTTAATTTTGTCTATTTAACCATCTTTTTTTCTTTTTACCAAATCTTTATATTTTTTATATCACCTTCTGCTTTCTATTATATAATTCCTTTTTGTAATCCTTTTCTAGATTCTTGGTAATTTTTAATAAAATTCTCCTATTAAAAAAAAGTACAAATGATTGCTAAAATACTTTAAAATGATCATATAAATGTGGAAGTTAGAAAAACTTATAAACCTCGTGTTATCACAGGTCTATAAACTGTATACAAAAATCGACCAAATATTTTGTTCATTTATAAAACTTAAATTCATCTCGCTTTATCGCGGGTTTATAAACTAGCAATGATCAACAATTTTTTTCGTATAAACATTTTCACACCTTAAATATTTGATGTATTTGTTTAAATTAAAAAAGTTAATCACAATATAAACAAATCGACTAAATATTTTATTAATTTAAGTTAAATTCGCCACGCCTTATCGCGGGTCTATAAACTATATAAAAAAATGACCAAATAAAAATTACATTCGACCCGCGTTACCGCGATAACGTTAAATACCTAGAGACCTGTGATAACGCCGGACGAATTTTTTATTTTATAAATGAATAAAATATTGTGACCGATTTTTTTATATAGTTTATAGATCCACGATGACGCATGTCGAATTTAAATTTTATTTAGTTGATTTTTTTATATAGTTTATAAACCTACTATAATGCGGGACAAATTTAATTTTAATAAAAGGTCAATTTTCTTATATAATTTATAGGCTTTTTAATTTTTATAAATGAATAAAATATTTGGTAAAATTTTGTAACATCAATAAATACATCAAATAATTAAGGGGCCAAAAGTATAATTATACGAAAGAATTAAAGATCGTTAGATCGTAAAGGATGAAAAATAGTGAAGGGTTTAAATTACTCCATTGTATCATCTTTTAATTATATAATAATATAAAGATTGTTAGGACTTTATCTATATCTAGACATTAAAGATTCAAACGTTAGATTTGACCATTAATGTTATTTCATGTTATCAAAGTCAAAATGAGGTTATAAAGAAAAATCAGATAATTGATTTAATTAGTTGGTGGAAGTTAGAACAACTCATTAACCTCGTGATAAACTGTATAAAAAAATCGACCAAATATTTGTTCATTTATAAAATTTAAATTCATCTCGCTTTATCGCGGGTCTATAAACTAGCAATTATCAACAATTTTATTTCGTATAATTACACTTTCGCACCTTAAATATCTGATGTATTTGTTTAAATTAAAAAGGTCGGTCACAATATAAACAAATCGACTAAATAACGCGGGTCGAATTTAATTTTTATTTGGTCGATTTTTTTTATATAATCTATAGACCCGCGATAAGGCGCAACGAATTTAACTTTTATAAATGAATAAAATGTTAATATTTTTTATATAGTTTATAGACCCGCAATAACGTTAAACAACCTAGAGATCTGCGATAACAACAGACAAATTCTTTTTTTTTTTAAATAAATAAAATATTGTGACCGATTTTTTTATATAGTTTACATAATCGTGATGACGCAGGTCGAATTTAATTTTTATTTAATTAATTTTTTAATCATTAAACTTCCCTAATTTTTTTACTTCTCTCTTTATTTCCACCCTTATAATATTAATTATATTATATATTATATATTATATATTATATATTATATTAAATTATGATTATGATTATGAGAAAAATGACAAAGGAAATTACAGACGAAATTCAATAATTCATTCGATCCCAGTTCTTGAAAAACAAAAAACTAGATACAATCACGATCACCATCTTCCTTTTTCCAGTCAATTAAACGTTTCGAACACTATCAATTATCCCACTATCGTCACGCTTCTTCAAAAAGCTAGGGTTTCAAAGCACAAAGATTTTCGTCCGATCTGAGGTAAATTGTTCTCCATCACTATTATTACAGGCGATCTTATTACAATTTATGTTATGATCTACGTGTTCGTTTTAATCAATTGTATAATTAATTTTTATGCTGTGAGTTTAATTTAAAATTGAAATTTTTAGGGTTAGGGAATGGGGGCCCTCATGTCGAGATTTTGGTTCATGATGTTTCCAGCAAAAGAGTATAAGATCGTAGTTGTTGGATTGGATAATGCTGGTAAAACGACGACGCTTTATAAGTTACATTTAGGTGAGGTTGTTACTACACATCCTACTGTTGGTAGTAATGTTGAGGAGCTTGTTTATAAAAACATTCGCTTCGAGGTATATTCTCTTTTTGTTTCTTATATCATTCAATTTTCGATTCGATTGGTTCGTTGATTATTAAGAAATGTAATTTGACATGAATCTGCCATTAGTGATGATGGGCTACTGTTTGTCAAATCTTTGTGGATTGTGTATCCTTGTTCATTTTCCTTGATTGATGATTATATGTTTTTATGGATTCAAATTTTGAAATATGGGATAAGAAGCACGATGTGAATTAGTAAACTGATGGTGCATGAACAGTGTGGAATGTCTCGACTCTCTATCGTATGAACACAATTAATGACAAAAGTGAAGTTTAATGATTGGTAGGTAACTGCTCTTTATGTTTAAGAATTTGGAAAAACATTTGGTGGTATAGGGATCCTTAGATCAGATAACATAAGTGTACAAGAATTTAAGTGGATAAGCCTTGTTTTTTTTTTTTTTTTTTACCAAATAGGGTTATTATGCTGATCAAGATACGAGGTAGATGAGTGATTGATCAGTTGTAGTTCCTTGCCTTTATTAGGTTTTAATGTTAATAAGTGGGTTGGAGTTCAAGTTGCCAACTTCAGCTATGGAGATTATCTTTTAGCCTAGGTAGGTGGGACAAAAAATGGGTAATATCTGAGGAACATTGATCATTCTATGTGTTCTTACTAAAGCATGTTGGATACATCAAATGGTATACTGATTATAAGGTTGCAGAAGCTATCGAGTTATGCTGAATAGGCATGGGAATGCCGACCTAAAATGGAACATGATTATGTATTTAATAAACAAAATCCTTTAGTAAATAGTCAGTCCTGTGAGACTGTGGGAGTTCATACTTGCTACTATGCTATTCTAGAAGACATGCTTCGCATATTTGGTGCACTACGCACACCTCCTGAGATATGTGTGAGAAGTTTCAAAAATATTTTGTGTTCTTTGCCTCATGAGTTTCTGAAGGGATACTTTGAGCATGGAGATTGTGTGTTACGCGTCAACTCATTAAGTGGAGTTGCTAGGTCTCTTCGCATTGCAATAATATTGTATAATACTGTGTCTTAGGTGCAACCCGTTGTGAAGTTTCTATATAAGACTATAGCTCTTAGCAATGGCCCACTAGGTATATGTTACCAACTATCAGTTAGACAAAAAAAGTGCGATGATGTAGCGGCATAAGATGGTGCTTGGATTATTGAATTTTGTATTGGTGGTACTGACAAAGAGGTTGTGCAGGATTATTTACGAGTATCATTGATGGTTCATATTTGTGTTGTTTGAGATGTGATGCTTAGGGGGTATTTGGTTGAAGCTGAATAGCATGATTCAGCACTGAATGCCTAATCAGTGAGCAGCCAGTGCATTTGATAAAATAAATAGCACCTCTGAACCATGCTTAATGTCCTGAACGAGCACTGCAGGAATTCATGAGCCAGAAGGAAGCTTACCATTCAGCACCCTAATACCATTTTCGTTTCACAAGGCTCTTTCCTCTCTCTATAACCTTTAACATTCTTCTTCATCTCAGCTGGCTGCCTTCTTCTTTTATCTTGACTACTCTTCAACTCGCCAATATTTTAGATCGGTATACCTTTTAAAGAAATATAGTTTAAATCAATTCCTCATCGCATCTCGTCGTTATTTTATATATAGCAAATGGGATAGGAACAATCTCGTCGAGCATTGTTCATCGGATTTTTTTTCTTCTGTTTTCTGTTTACATTATTAAAAAAACATTCAGTAATTCATACCATGGGTGACAATAATGCACATCCACAAACCCTTCAAGCTATTCAAGAACAGGCGCAATAACAAGTCGAACAAAACAACCGGGTTATTGAGGCAATCACGAATCTTAAATGCAACCTAGGAATCAAGAAAGACCACAGCAAAACTGAAACTTCAGGAGTCCTGATTTGCGGTAGCTAATAACCCAATTCCGCAGCGGGATCGATTGCCTAAAATTAAGGCTGACATTCCAACTTTTTATGGATCTCTAGATATTGAAGGTTTTCTTGATTTAGTTTCTGAAACTGAAAAATACTTCGAGCTTATGGATATTCAGGAAGAGAATCAAGTCAAATATGTCACCTACAAACTTAAAGGCGCAACTTATCATGGTGGGACAAACTTCAAACGGGTCGTCGATACGAACAAAAACAACATGTTTGAACTTGGGGTAAGATAATACGATTAATGTTTGCACGATTTCTTCCTGTTGATTACGAACGAGCAAACACTACGAGCAGACACTGTATGCATTATATCAGCATTGTAAACAATATTCTTGAAATGTAACAGAATACTTGGAAGAATTTCTTCAACTCGTATCTCGAAACACTTTAAATGAATCTGATTCGCATCAAGTGGCCTGGTTCAACAACGTCCTACGATTTGATATCTGAGAAATTGTTTCTCTTTAGACAACATGGTTAATTGATAAAGCTATCCGATTAGCACTAAAAGCTGAGAAAACGACTTATAAGCATGGAAAGAGTGGTGCCACGTACCGAAACAAGACGAATTCAAATGAAGACACGTATCAAAGAAATCAACATGAAGGTGATACGCAGTCCAAAACAGTCTATGAAATGAGAAGATTGAAATTGCACTAACGGGCTTGTCTACGCAACCTGCTAAGAAAGCAGTGGATAACCCATACGCTCGACCCGTTGGCAACCAATGTTATCGATGCAAAGAAACAAGGCATACTTCAAATCAGTTAGGTCATCAAAGAAACATGTTAATGTGGCTGCTACATAACAGGAAGAACCCGATGAATGAGGCATATGTTATTAGCCCCGACACCGTCTTCTTCTTCGATGATGATGATGATGATGGCCCTAGTTCAGCTTATTCGTGTCTTGTCCGACGACTAGTACTTACCACTCCTAGTAGAAGTGAAGATACACAACGCCAACTCGCATCTCGAAACAATTTAAATGAATCAGATTCGCAACAAGTGGCCCGGTTCAACAACGGCCTACGATTTGATATCCGAGAAATTGTTTCTCTTTAGGCAGTAGTGAGAATATTATATCTTAAGACATCGTAAGACGTCTTAAGTTGACCCCGACAAAGCACCCAAAACTAGTAGTGAGAATATTATTTCTTGAGACATCGTAAGACGTCTTAAGTTGACCCCGACAAAGCACCCAAAACTGTACAAGATTGGTTGGATTAAAGCTGTTGGTGAAGTACGCCTGACCGAGCAATGTGAAGTTCCATTTTCTATTGGCAAATACAAAGATACAATCTTATTTGACATTGTAAACATGGATGCTTGTCATATTTTACGATGTCATCCTTGGAAATTCGATTCGCATGTGGTACATCAAGGAAATGAAAACTCCTACACCTTCTCTAAAGATGGTCAAAAGTTCATTTTATGCCCTACTTTAGTCGAAAACCAACTCTCAACAACCAAAGACAAGGCAAAGCAGATTATGGTGTGCGTGCATGGGAAAAAGCAATAGGAGATATGTGCGACTACTATTCGCAGTCATTTTCAAGCAGGGGAGGATGATGTAGAAGAGACTTGAAGGCCAAGTAATCGGTTGGTGGAAGTTTTAAATTAGGAAACTTTATTATTTTATTATTAGGAAACTTTAATTTAATAATTAGGAATTTTATTTTATTAGGAAACTTAGGAGTTTCATTTTGTATAGGGTTAGGATATGTGGGTCTATATAATATCATTCCCAGCCTTTGTTTTATCCATTCTGAATTTTGTTATCAATCCGAAGAACTCGTTTCTTGTTATCTTCTTGTTCTTGAAATCAAGAAAATCCTAGGTAACTTGCGTTTGCAAGTTTTATCCTGTTCACAACGTGATGGTGAATCAAAATCCTTCCACTGTCCTACTCCATGTGTACATCTTAGAGTAGCTATATCTAGGTTTATGTTGTATGGTAGTCCTCAGGCCTGTCCATCAACTCTTGTCGGAAAAGTGACCTAGCTGCACTGCTGCTCATTGCACATTCCACCACTTAAGTTGAGCAAACTTGTTGTGCCCTTTAAATTTACAATCACTGTTTGCAAACATAAAAATATTCATAATTTTCATATTATATTAATAAATTTGCATTATGTTTGTTTTATTTACTTAAGAAAAATATTTCAAGTATTTTGTAAGAGAACTTGGTCATATCAAAATTTATATGAAACAATAATTTATATGAAACAAGTGACAGTTTAATAACAGTCTCATGACTTCCAAAGTAAGGAATAGTGGTCATATCAAAATTCATGGGGGCATTTGTGTAACTATAGTTGCAAAAAGCATTTAACAACATTCAATGCTCCTCCCATAGTCCCATGAGCGTTTAAATTGTCAGATTTTGAAGACTTTTTGGAAAAAACTAAAAGCTCCAGCTCTCGCATTTCCCAACAGGAGCCTTTTGTTTAGAAAGAAGAAGCTTAAAGCTCTATGGAACTTTGAAAAGATCATTGCCAAACATGCCCTATATGATGTTAGGTTGTGGTAAAAAATCCATGTGTAGGCATTGTTTCTTTTAAGTTTGTCTAGGTGATGTGGTACTATACCCTGGTGTATGGGCTCATATTTGCTTCATGGCTGTTGAAATTGAGTGAATTAGGAAGTTCGACTGTGTGTGCATGATTAAACCACTTTCAAGTATGGTCCTGACTGTGAGTTTGTTCATTAAGACCCTACATTGCACTTGTTTGACAGCATTGGCTATTGATTATGTGTGTGACATGCGATGGCATATTTAGTCTAAGGACGTCTTTTAGATAAAGATCACGAATTTAAGAATAATAGAGACCGATGTGTTTGATACATGGTTTTAAATCACTTAGCTTACCTGTCAAAATCACCAAATATCCTGATTCTGAAAGATTTTTGTGACGCTGTGCAATAAAAATAACTGCTTTTTATTATGATCTAAAGATTACTTATATACTTGTAACAGGTGTGGGATCTTGGTGGGCAAGATCGACTGAGAACATCATGGGCTACATACTATCGTGGGACCCATGCAGTGATTGCAGTTATAGACAGCACAGACAGAGATAGGATCTCAATCATGAAAGAAGAACTTTTCAGGCTCCTCCCAAATGAAGACCTTCAAAGTGCAGTAATTCTTATATTTGCAAACAAACAGGACCTTAAGGATGCAATGACTGCTGTTGAAATAACAGATGCACTTTCCCTTCACAGTATCAAGAACCATGATTGGCACATTCAACCTTGTTCTGCCCTTACCGGTGATGGCCTTTATGATGGCCTTGGATGGATTGCTCAAAGAGTTACCGGAAAAGCAACAAGCTAAAAAAACCGTCTAAAACACACATGTCGGATTGGGAGGGAAAAAATTAAGAAAAAACCATATAGCTTGTTATGTACAATTTCCTGTTTTATTTAAACGATCGTGGCCACGTTTGATTTGATTCGATAACGTTATCGTTTCCCGCAGAGATTTGTTTGTTATAATTGACTGGAAAACTAACATATAAATGAAACATCATGTGACGACTGGATATCTTTTGATTTCTGCAATTTGAGTATATGTTATGGTTTCTTAGTTATTACTCTCTGTTGAAGTTAGTTTGAAATTTTGGATGAAATTGCCAGGACTACTTTCGGTTATATTGTGATGGTGAATTTTGACGTGTTATATTTTCTGCATGAATACGTAGCTCATGAAATCTTTTGTGGGCTGATCCATAGATGAATTTGGGTCAGCCCAGTGTTCCATCTAAGTCCAGTTTCTTGAATGTGGTTGTCTGTTTCTCAAAAAGGAATGTGACTCATTTCCCCTTGTCCAAAAAAAATAAATAATAATATAAATATAAACTAATTAAACAAGCCATTGTTGCCAAAAGAAAAAGCCTTACGAAATCTTCTGATGTATGAGTTGTGATCGATTGTGACTTGTAAAGACTTCTAAATAAAATGATCTTCATAAATTTTGTTTTCTCGTGGGGTCGTTGTGTACGAAATTCATCCACGAAGTAGAGTTTCAAGCCAATTGTTTTCTTCTTTCATTATTTCGTAAAGGAAAAAGAAAAAGAATACTATTTTTTACCCTCGGTTATTCATTCCCTTTCTTGTATACAAATTGATTAACTAGTAATAGTATCAATATTGGTTCACCTTTTAGTGCACATTATTTTATAATAATTCTTGGTAATAAATTTGTAACTATAGGGTTTCGTTTTAGGTGTTATAAGTAAGATGAAGAGTCTTTTTGTGATTGAAGAAAAAAATTAAAGAAAGTCGAGTTTTAAGACTTTCTTTTTCTAGCTAGAATATATAGCTTTTTGTTTAAAATAAATAAGAAGTTTTGTCAAAAAGAAAGTCTACTAGAGTTTATAGTCAAAAACGGAAATTATAAAATAGATACATAACGTTATTTTGTTTTGCTGTATAACCAGTTTATTGTCATGCGATTACGCAAGATTAAATATGAAATTCTTTTATATTATAAAAATTACAACATGTAAGCTTTACAGGTTAAATTCTAGATTCTAAAATTTTATATAAATTCGTATATCAAAAAGAGTTATTTGAAAGAATACATGAACTAAAAGGGTCAATTATAAAATGTAACTGCTAAAAATAACATATTTAACAAATATAAAGGGGTACTATATAAGAGAGAGACTGTATTTGTCAAATAGAAATAGTTATGGACACACTTACAAAAATCAAAAATTATAATTGTAATTAAAGCTTCCCCTTTAAATCACTATGAAAGAAAACTAATGAATGATCTAGATTTTTTTTATATATATATTCTATTTTAATTATATATATAATTTAATATAATATAATATAATATATAATAAAGAAAATAAAGATACTTTAAAGCATAATTAACGTGTATATAGTAAAATGGTGAATTGGGTAAATATTTTGTAATTTTTAAATTTAACGTGACATTTATGTGGTTACTTTCCCTTTCTCTTGTACTCCAAAATCCCCGGGGTTACAAAAAAGAAATTTGAGTAATAGATAGAGATAGAGTTGAAGGAATGGCTATGGCAACTAAACCTTTATTAGCAGCTTCATCCTGCTCCTGCATCACTAACAAGAACATCGTCTTACCATCATCATTCTGTGGACGACCAAAGATCTTCACCAATTTATCTTCAAGAATTAGAAGCACCAGCAGAAGATGTGTAATAGAAATTAGGGCAATTAAACAGAAAACTGATTCCAATTCCAATTCTTCACCAGACGAAGTAACTCAGAAATACGGCCTTGAAGCTGGTTTATGGAAGGTACTCACGAATTCAATATCTGGAATTACTTCAAGAGTACTAGACTCAGATTCATGCATAACGGCTTATTTTACCCTAAATGGGTCTGTAAACGAACACCAACGTTTAACCTAACACTTTATGAACCCTACCTTTATGTGCTTAACGAACAAACATGAACATGATTTTTTGTTCGTTTAGTTAAAATAACAAACACGAACATATTTGCATCATGTTTTGTTACTTGTTTAGACTTCATATTTTTGGATATGATACTCATAGTAGGGGAGTTTTATAAGTTCGAATTTGCATTCTAATTTATGTTTTGTGCATTGATTTATATGTTCATTCCTTTGCATTCGTTTAGCATCTTAAAGAACGAATATAAAACTAACACTGATCGCAAAAATCCATTCATTTATCTGTTCATGTTCGTTCGGTTAAATTACAGGCGTAACCTCAAATAATCAGAATCAGTGTAGCGAAACAATATAACCTGGCCAATACCTTTTATTAACATACGGCATAGTGGAGCTTGAACTTGAATATGGAATGAAATTTGATCTTGTCTGTTTTGATCCTGCTCCTTTTCAAACACTTTACGCGCTTCCTACTAATTCATCATTCACAACTTTTGATTGCTAAATACTAATGTATTAATAAGTTAGGTTTAATATGGCAGTCACGCTTTAAATATTACATGCATAAATGCTAGACATACAGACGTGTTTGTCTTTTCTTGCAAAGTGATCTGTGAAATTCTGCTAAAAAGAAAACAGGAATTGAACTTTTTGCGCATTTTTTAAGAATGCACACAACTTTGTAGTTGAGAGCTAAGATTTTGGATGTTAGAAACGACACAAGACTGATGATAAATTATGTGAATTTTGGTAGATATTTAGCGCAAAGGAAGACTACAATGCGGCGAAATCAAAAGGAGATCAAGCCAAAGAGCTCTTGACCAAATATGGTGGAGCATATTTAGCCACCTCAATCACTCTCTCTTTGATCTCATTTTCCCTATGCTACGCTCTCATCAATGCTGGTGTTGATGTCCCAGCATTGTTGCAAAAGGTAATATCATCTTTCTTTTATGCAGTTTGCCCTAATGTTACTCGTCATTATAGATTTACCAACAATCACACAAGCACATAACTCATATTGTATGTTAATTTTGGTGTGTAGGTGGGGATTTCACCTAGTGAAACTGGAGAAAAAGTGGGGACTTTTGCATTGGCATATGCTGCACATAAAGCTGCATCACCCATAAGATTTCCGCCTACTGTAGCTCTCACGCCAATTGTTGCTAATTGGATAGGCAAGAAAGTCGAAAAGGATAACTAGGTGAATCATCAGTGTGTTGTTGTTCAAGAACCACGGTGTTCTGATAAGTATATATATACTTGTTTTTGCAGTCTATGTATAAGCACATTTGCTACCGGCTTAACAATGTAAATCAATTGGATTCAGGTGCAACACGAAATCCATAGTGAGCCATCAAATTTGCTAATAAGCATCTATACATTAACAACTATACTACTTACTATAAGTTAGTAGAGTGCAAAATATGCATTTGTTACTATGTTACAGAACCTACTCGATGAAGGCTATGAAACTCAAGTATATACAATATACCACCTAAAGACGAAACGCCTATTTATTAACCACCAACAAGCCAGGATGCATATACATTTACTTTACATTTGGGTCATCGGTTCTTCATTCTCTCTCATATTATCTTCTATCTTGGAGATTCTGGATGGGTAATGAAGATTATGAAATCTTACCTTCTGTGTTCATCCTACACAGTTTGTCCCTGTAGGGTTTGCATCAGAATGAACTTGTAGAGTATCTGACTTTGGTGTTTGGGGATGTGGGGAGGTGACACTTGGCATGATGTAGTCATCATGAAACATGCCCATATCAGTCCATTCAACACTGGCTATTGACTCATTAGTCAAGGAAATTCTATGTCTATTAGAAACAAAGGTGACAACTTTTACCATTTAGTTGTCTCATCTTTAACAAATAAAAAAGAATACTAAAGAGAAAATGAGTCAAAATTAGTCTAGATTGTATTTTTAATGCATAAAACATAGTGGATCATGTTTTTCAAAGATTTAGATTATCATACCTATAGTTTTAGGAATCATATTCGACATTAATTAATCTTATTAAATGGAAAATTTTGAACATAAAAGTGTTTCGTGATGGCCCAGCCAACCTGATCTGGCAAGTTTCTACCTTTACTATAAATTTACGGTTTTCACCCAAGACGGGCAACCTGTCCAATGCGCCCATTTGGTTAGACTAAGCAGAACAGAGAATCAGTGACTGATAGGAGTAAAGAGTACAAAGAATAAAAAACGTAGACATAGAAATATAAGGATACATTCCGTCCTCCATATGTCAGTGATGCTAACATCTGCATCTGATAAAAGCCAGTAGTCTGCATCACTCTGCAAAGACCAACGTAACACTTGGTAATCTTGAAAATCGTTATGCATGTCTTAGTTTTGAATTGAATGCGAACTTGATGTGGTTTTAAGGGACAGGTATGCTGTATTCACTGGCTTTAAAAAGACATGAGTGATGATCATTAGACTTACATCAATATCTGGAACTATCTTCATGATCCTGCTAACAAAATCCTCTGATGTATTAACATCTGAACCTGCGTGAATCTCTGTTCTTGGCATCCTGCTCTCATGACCATGACATGCTTCAATTGCTATTTCTGTAGTTGGATTCTCAATCATCTCTGATGTCGAAGGAATGCTCGAGTTCGCCTCAGCACGATTGATCTCCTCAATCTTCTCTTCAAATTGACTGAAACAAGTAAAATGGTGATTAGAAAAGCAATACACCAATGTAGAATGTCTAGGGGGACGATAAAAGTAAGCTAATAAACAATTATTATGAGAAAACATAAGAGCACTCAAGAAGTTGATTAATGCTTTCATCCACACTTCCAGATAATCATTAAAGCATTATGCTTCTGCGGGAGGTGGCAACTTCAATCCATGTACCTATAATGGGCTGATTTGAGTTGTGTTGTACTTTTAAAGGTCAAATGAGTTTTAGTTAAAAGATTAAACATAAAAGAGAACGGGTCAAACGAGTCGAAGTTGGACTATTACTATTATTATCATTGTTGTCATTGTATAGCTTTTGTGACCATATTTAACATGTCAATTATTTATTGAATTAAGAGAAAAAAGAATTGTGGCAAATTGTTCCCGTACAATAAAAAAAGGTAATGACATGGAGGGATAGGTCATACTGAGCCGAGGGTGGAACAGTAAAACATTAGCTGTATAAATGTAGCTAGGCGCAATCAACTCCTTATAGGACACAGCTGCAGGTCAGAAGGGTTGAAAGTTGCAGGACCATGAAAGAGAGCATTTACGTATATCTTGTGTGCCTAAGATGCCACCACAATTACCATAAAAAGGGAATAGACGATGTACCTGACAAGATAAACATCTATAGGACCCATTGTGCTCCTTAGGACTATTCTGTATCTCCTTTGAGGAGAGTCAACAGCCTGATGACAAAAAAGCTGTAAGCTCCATGTAGTGTCATAATCATATCATATCCTTGTACACTCAAATTACCTCATCAGGATCTGGAACTTCTAGAGTTGTGCCATGTGGGGCTTTAATTGCAATTAAGGTTTCGTCCTGAGCAACCAAAGGAAACAGTGTTACCACTATAACATGTGCAAGGAAAATACATAACTTCCAAATCAGAGAAATAGAGATGGCAATATGGGTGGATCGTTCACATGGTCAAAACGGGTAACTTATAGGTGCAGTGGTACGGGTCAGGTGGGTTGACCCTGAAACACTTTTGGCCCAAAACTTTTAGTTTCACTGTAAATAATTAGTCTCAAATAATTGCAAAAATATGTTTTTTTAACAATCACCCATTTTTTTGAATAAAATGACCTAGAAGGTAGCATGCATTAAAAATACGCTTTGGGCGACCTTTAACACATTTGACCTGTTATCTTTTTAATATTTTGTAACAAACCATTTTGATCTGCTAATTGATAAAACATAGTGTCATAGCCCAAAACAACCCATTTACAAGTTAAACGGTCAGAAATTCTAACTCTACAAAAGAATTATGACTCTGGATGAAGTAATAGAACATACCTGGAAGCAGGGAAGGCTCTTAATATCTTCTTCAGTGACGAAAAGCCACCTAGAAAATAAATGCATAGTCGGTGAACATAATACAGACATACAGATCACAAGATCTCTTTTTCATGAGATAATCATCATAATATTATTTTTGGACTGTCATACCTAATTTGGAGAGATGTCTAAATGAGTTATGATGAGTATACGGTTTATGAATCATGTATGAAATCAGAAATGCAAAGATGATTGTAATTAAAGAAACCTTACTTTTGATTATTTTCGTCTTCACTCAATTCCCTTAGCCTCTCTTGCATTTCTCTGTGGCAATTTAACAAAAAAGTATTAGCATTACTGAACTTAAAGTAAAGGGGAACAACTGTACCTTTGTATCATTATCGAGTGTATGACCTTGTTTGCTCATCTAATCTAAGCTCCTCCACCGAAAGATTTTCAACTTCCTCCTGTTGTTTATAAAGAAATTTAATTAGAAATAGGGTCTTGATAAACAATAAGAAAGATATGCGGCATGTAACTTAATAAATGATAAATCATATCAAGTAGAGGAGGTAAAATGGGCTGGGTGGGCGGGTTAGGTAATGTAATTAATTGTAGGGCTCATGTCAGGTTAAGTTACCCAGAACAGCTTTTGTCTAGCAGATTATATTTTTTATTATTTAATTAGTTTTTTAAATAACTACTCTGTATCTTTTTTTCAAGGAAAAAGTTATATACACTAAAAGCATCAACCCATCACCAAGATGGACATGGGGCACCAGATACTCCAATAAATGATTTAGAATATTTTATGCATAAAAAATACATTTTTAGCCAATATTCGACCCGTTCAACCCATTTATTTCTTTTGAGCATACTATTAATTGCCCATTAACGATATAGCATAAGCTGAATCAACCTATTTATAAGTCAATGGGTTAGATTACCACCTCTACATTGGTACGAGTAAAGCAGAGGATACAGATAAATGTCTAATTACAAAAAAGGAACCAAATTCAACATGTTAATAATATGATGAAGATTATTAATAGCAGATGACCATTCGTGGGTGTTGGTGCTGCTTAGCTAGTTACTAAATGCAAGGGTGGCTAATCAAAGCTTCTCACAGATGAAAAGCTACAAACGATTACCTGTAAATTAGTAACACTTTTATCAATCTCACCCGTTGATGCATCAAGTCCCCTAGTTCACCAATCATATTGTCAAACAAAGAGTTGTAACAAGCCATAAGGGATGAGGAATACAAGGACATGAATGTATATATTAGCCATAACAATAAAAATTCCGTACTTCCATTGAATCCTATTCTTCAGCTTTTTCTCTATAAGACCGATTCCCTCTAGCACGTTTGTTATATCATAGATCCGCCTTTTTTGTACCTGTAGCAGTAAGAAAAGTTCGTTTAGCAGAACTTATTGAAGTACTTGGAAAGATGGAAAGAAGGAATGGTGACTACCTCTAGTGTTTCTGCTGCTTTATTTAGATCAAGAATACCATTTTCTGCATGCTTGATAAGGTTGATAAACTTCTTTGTTAAAAGACCTAATTTTACAAGTCAAGGTAAAAGTTCATATAACAAAGATAAAAGGAGATGCTCTCTGCTATGGTAATGATTTTATACATAAAGTATGTTCACATATATACATACATATACATATATATGTAGACATTATAGAGAGAGTTGGAGCACTTGTGTTACCTAGAGAGCTATCATAACGACATGGACCAGCGGGAGTAAGATTATGTCCTGATGGCGAATCTGCATGAATCACAAGATTTCTCAGAGCTACTATTTGAAACAAGTGATTTAAATTGTTGTGAATATTTAACTCTAGTCAAGATAAGGACTTTGTGCGCATAATGCTCACCAGCATTGTATACAGAAGCTTGAGATCCAGCCCTATTAGACTTCCCGACTCTTGGAACCTTTTGTGCTTTTGAGACTTTTCCAGAGACAGGGGTCTGTAGAGGAGTGTAAACAGATATAGTATTTCCAGGAGTGGGATTCAGCTCATTAAATTCCTCTTCAAATGCTGCTGCATCTCCCTTCCTCTTTAATGGCTAACAATTTAAATCCATTTATGACAGTCATAAACTTGACTAAAGTTTGCATCATAATTATGAGAAAGAAAATATATTTTCATTAATGATGCAAATAATGACGAACCATCCCAATTTTGAAGAAGAATGAGCAAATGAAGCATTTGTGCATTAGATAATTAGATTATAATAAGCAAGTTGAAGCATATGTGTGTATGGCTGGCTAACAGTTCAGCCATGAAGGAAGAGGGTACGAAACTAATAGTTCACTGAAGGTTACTTAGCAAGTGGGCAAAAGATTGACAGAGAAAGAAAATAAACTTTGCACTACATGGGATCAGCAATGCCAGATTCCATGCAGCTTAAACAGACATTTAACTAATTAACTATACTTCTGTTTCAGAATTTAAGAACAAAAAAGACTAGACTTAACTTCTACCATGAACAAGCTTCCCGACTACGGCCATGATCTACATTCTCATACACCTCTTGTCTTGTGAATCCAGAAATTTTGATATTCTACTAAAGCTTCTTCATTGATCTTGGTTACTCCAATAATAAAAATGGTGAACGAAAGTGGAATTTTCTTGATTCACCTCATTGTGCAGACTTTAAAAATATGATTAAACATAGACAACACAGAGCTCTTGACAAACAAACACCTTTCACGAGCTATATATACTCCAATAAGCCAGTCCATTAATATATTTTCATGCCGGAGTAATACCAATAAGATTTGTCAAAATCACACCTCGAAAACCTGATTGACTTCAAGCAAAGTAGTAGAAATAAAGCCAATTCAACACCTTTAGCTCATCAAAGAGAATACAAACAAATAACCCTAGTTAAGCACTTTAATTTTTATTCTAAGATCAGTATTCCCTCGAAAACACAAAAAAATCCCTAAAATCACCAGCTTTCAGAAATAAAATAAAATAATATTACGTGATAATCACACAAGTAAACAGATCAGATCTCCAAGTGTAAATTTAATATAATACTAATAAACTATATATACAGGAGACATATAGATATACATACAGAAGGTTTCACCACTATGCCTTCCGATTCATGATTAGCAACAGCAGTTGAAGAAAACTGATGATATTCACCACTTGACGGCGGCTTCATTGAGTTAAAAGGAAGCTGACGTCTCAGAAATTGATGATTTTGATTCATGATCTGGTTCAATTCGTGACTAATCAAAACCTAATTCAACTGATTTGAGGTGAAATTGAAGTATAATTGTGAATTTCGGTGATAGGTGATACTAGCCCTATTTTTTTTGTGGGGGTGGGGGAAGTATTATGTTTGTGACTGACGTGAAATTGAAATAGGCGGGAAATAAAAGGGATCGATTTTAGTGATCTGGTTGTATGTATAGGTTTGTGATTGGGAGATGAAGGAAGTGAAGGAATGATTGGAAAAAGCGGGAAGAGAGAGAGAAAGAAAGAGTAGAAAAAGAAAGAGGGGAAGGAGGGAATTTGGTTCGCATATGGATGTGGAGGGAAGAAAGGCTTCACATTTTGTTGCTATTATATTGGATTATTTTTAAATAATCTTTAGTTAATAAATGGAAAAATATACGTGGGATAAGAGTTGACTTAGAGAGAGGAGGAGGTACAAGTAATTTTAGTTTTTGTATTTTTGTGATCTACAACTCAAATTTACTATATTATTAGTATATTACATCATAAAGATACATTACATCATAACAATACTAATTTTATTATTATACATTTGACTGCATTGTAATTCAATTTTCTTTATTAATTAATGTTAGATAACATTCTAGTTATTCGATTAATAATTTTAATATTTCAATATTTAGTTTCACAATTTTGACGTTCAGTGAAAATACTTGTTTGAATGTTGATATTGTAAAAGGGAAATGATCTATATATTTATGAAAAGTTAGGAACTTTGTGATGCAACATTTGTTTCATGATAGAAATGGTCAAATTTAAAAATTAGTTCAACTGAAGATATTTTTTATAAGAAATTATATATTTTCAATATTGACAAACAAATTAATATAATAATATCAAGATAATGTATATATCCATAATGAATTTTTTAGAGTTTAAAATTTGCTATTATAAACTAAAATTTATACTCATATTAAAAAAAGAAAGCCTGCGGTGAGGCGCGACCCACAACAAACGAAGGGGGAAAGCTTGCTTTGCTTGCTGTAGCCCTATTTTTAGGCTTGGTAAGCGTAAGCTAAAGAAAAAAAAAACCCTTTGTTTACATAGAAAAGCTTTATTAAACTTTTAATATAAAAATTACCTCTGTATGTCAATGAGTTAATGCAAAAACATTAAATATTGACTGTGAAATGTTTATTTAACACAACATGTTAGTTTCATTACACATGATAGATGAAACTATAAGATCACTTGCAGTGGTTATATTGTGTCGTGGGACAATATTGAGTCACATCAACCATGACATTATGCAGCGTAAATCTATGATGACATCTCACGACTATAAGGTGGACTCTACAATTTTATTAATTTTCATTTTTCTTAAAAAGTAATTACATTCAATTAAATAAAACTAATACAATAATTTTTAATAACATTTAATTCGTCAACTAAAACATTACAATACTATAATAAAAAAAAGTTACATGAATAATTAAATAACAAAAAGTGCAACAATTTTAAAATAAACTAGTTAAGAAAGTTGCTCGAAAGTGGCCAAATGTGCTCAGCGAGATCATCTTGAAGTTGGTCATGCACCACTTTATCGCTTATTTCTTTTATTCTTGTTTCACATGTCGCGACTCTTTCCCTAAAATTCCGACGGACCCGATTAGACGGATCGACGATCATCTCTTCCTCAAGAGGCTTATTGCTAACCCGTTTATTCTCTTGTATCATGTTGTGCAATATCACACAAGTGTACAAATTCCTTCTCATCTGGTTAACGCTCATAGATCTTGCCGGAGTCTTTAGAATTGCAAACCTACTTTGAAACACACTGAATTTCTACTCAACATTCATTCGTGCACTTTCTTGAAATTTCTTAAACTTCATTCGTCTCTTGTCAGCAGGACATGAATAACCTTCTTACTATTCAGAGAAACAACTCACGACGCATGCAAAAACGCCTTTTCCGAAAAGTAGTCATCCATCAAACCTTCTCCGACACCTTCACGATCCCTTCTTATGTAGTTTTAGGATTGTCTTTTTTGTGAGCGTTGACTTTGGGCACCTTCACGTTCTTTTTCTTCAACGACATATTGTTGCAAAATTTCAAAAGTTCTTCCTCTTCCAAAGAATATTTAATAATACAATTTAACGATTGCATTGTGTGAGAGTATTTGTGATTGTGTATGTATGTCTACATGTGAATCTTTGAGATTTGTTATGATTTTTTAGGGTAGTAAAGTGGGGTACTTATAGGTAGTTTTAGGGGTAGATTTTTTTTAGTTTTTGTCAGCGTTCATATAAAATATGTTCGAAGATATTATTACCATTATTTTTAAAAAAATATTTTATTTTATACTCATTTTACACAAAGGAAAAAGGAATAAAGTGAAGAGCGACTCGCAATTTCACCACTTAACCAAAAGTTTGACAAAAAGAAACTATTTTTTAACTTAATTAATTTGTTGATTTTCATACTTTGAATTTACACTTGGAGTTGATTTGTGGGGTTAATTGTTCCCTGATATGTTAAGAATTTTGTTGATTACGTTTTAATGGAGAGCCTTTGTAGACACAAAAGTGAAATTAATAGGGTAGCGTTTGACCAAAGTCACATGTTGAAGGTTGTACGTCTGGTCTCTTGTGCATACATGTATGCAACTTTAGGTGTTACGGGCATGTTTGGTTGAAAGAATGTTGAAGGATTATGATGGAATTGAAATTGAATTACATTATGTAGCGTGTTCGGTTGGCTAAAACGAAAGGAATTGAATTCCGTAGGAATCTTTACATTCCTTCATTTAAAGAATTGTCATTCCTTAGGGGGGTGTGATGGAATTTAATTTCATTCCTCCCTTGAATCTCCAACAGACTGAACTACCCTCAACCTACGTTATTCTTCAAATTTCTTATTTTTCTTCGTTTTTTACGCTTTTTTACGTTTTTCATTGTTTTTCTTCGTTTTTACGTTATTATTCGTTTTTTTACGTTTTTCATCATTTTCTTCGTTTTTTTTTACGTTTTTCTTCGTTTTGCTTCATTTTTAACGCTTTTCTTCGTTTTTTTACATCTTTCTTCGTTTTTTACGTTTTTCTTCCTTTTTACGTTTTTGACATTTTTTTACGTTTTTCTTCGAATTTCTTAAGTTTTCTTTGTTTTTTACGTTATTCTTTGTTTTGCTTCATTTTTTTACGTTTTCTTCGTTTTGATTCGTTTTCTTCGTTTTTTAAGGTTTTTCTTCGTTTTCTTTCCTTTTGCTTTGTTTTATAGTACAATGATGCACCATATCTTAAAATGACAAAAACGAAAACGTTAAAAAGAGCTAAAAAGGGAAGAAAAAAAACTTAAATAAATGAAAAAACGTATAAACGTTAATAAAAACGTAAAAAATGAAGAAAGACAAAAAAAAACATAATAAAACGAAAAAAAAACATAAAACGAACGTAAAAAAGGAAAACGTAAAAAATGGAAAAAAAATGTAAAAAAACGCGAAGAAAAACGTAAAAAATCGAAAAAAGAAGTAAAAATGGAAGAAAAATGTGAAAAACGTAAAAAAACGAAGAAAAATTAAAAAAAAAACAAATAAATGCAAAAAAAAAAGTATTTTCGTCAATTTACATAATCACATTCCAATTCGTTTGACAAATTGACGAACCGAACAGAAAACAACAAAGGAATTGAATCTGATTCCATTTTATTTTTTGACAATCAAACATGATACATAATCTAATTTCTTCGTAATTCAATTCATTTGACAGATTTCATTACTTTCAAAAATATTATGCTAGTCAAACGAGACCTAAAAAGTTTAACTCGATTGTGAAAGTGTTAATTCCTATCTATTATTTGTGAGATTTATAATTCTTTCATTTTATTGGATGGAATTTCAATGAATTAGATCTTTAAGAACCTTCAAGTTCTAGCTTTTCTAAAAAAATGAATTCTTTACGGCTCTGATTTCTATAACTCTTTCTGTTTTGATAGTTTGACTGTGAAATTTCTTTGTTACTACATATTTCCTGGATACGAGTGTGTGACTTGTTGTAATTGATCATATTGATTGATAATACAGAGAATATGTCTGATGTTTAAGATCGGACCCAAATGTGTTAACCCTATTGTTTGTTTATTTTTTATTTGTTTTGTAAGCTGAGATTCTCGTTGAACCTCAACGATGAATGTCATTGTTCTTCGTTACAGAAAAAACTTCATCTGAATAATCTTTTGGTAAAATATATTACACAGCAAAACATAAACAACCAATTTGATTACCAGGGTTTAAACTTTCAGACCCACACAAAACCCAAACCAATACCAAACGATAGACCCTTGTTCGTTCCTTGTTGTCGTTGTAATGAGAAGGTTTAACCTCGAAACAGGTTTTGGAAGAAAACCACACCGCTGATTCTAACTCCGTTACAGCTATTATTTTCTCACACAGAGCTCTTTACGATGTACAGTTTCCCTTTAATTTCATTTTTAATTATATTTTCATCGCACCTTCTCGTTACTTATATATATTATTTTCTTTTTTGTTAGGTTTCCTGCTTTTATGAATTCAAAAAGTTGGACCTTACCTTTAACAATTTGTCATCTCTTGAGGTATTTCATTTCAACTTGATAACAAAAATATTATATATTTATGAATTGGAGTTAAATAACTAGAAGATTTAATAAATGCTTTAATTGTCAACAGTAACCTTGCAAGATACTCTCTGGTAATAGAACACTGTTTCCATCTCTGATTATACTGATATTCTTGGTTGATCCTTATGTCAGACTCTCCCAAGTCAATTGTCTCGAAATACAGAGATACAAAATTTGGATTTGGGAAACAACTTGATTATGAGATGGTCAATCTTAAGGTTAGCCAATTCATGAAACTCATTCTTTTTAGTGACTTCCATTGATTGTGTAGTATATTTGTGAACTTATAGATCTGTTATGGATTTCCAGATACTTTCTTCGTTGACAAACCTGAAAAATCCGAACCTAGTTGGGAACCCGGTTGATGAGAAAGATGTATTAGTGAAAAAGGTAACATTTGGTTTCACCATGAGCATCCACTTATATCCTAAAGGGTGTTTTGAGATTCTAGAAGGACATGTCACAACATATATGAATTTTTTTTATGATACTTGTATATACTATATAGTACATATATAGGCAAAATAGAGAAATCGATATCATCATACCTTTCTCAATTACACTCCCAGAAAAGATTTGTCAATCGTATAGATATACTCTCTGTCATATTAATTACTTCACTTTAACACTGCAGATAAAGAATCTGGTACCGAGCTTACAAATATTCAATGCAAGACCAATTGATAAAGTCATGAAAAAGGTGACAGTTGGTGCAGATGATAATCTTTTGGTTGATGCTGGGATATTGAGAAGAAAATGGTAGTAAAGATAAAGAAACATAAAGTGGATAATCCAACAAAAGCAAATAATGAGGAAAATACCACTTTTTAATGAATTCTGATTCAGACAAGAAGTCAGAGCGCAAATCAAAAGGAACCTGATGAAGCAGTAACAAAGTCGAAGAAAGCCAAACATGATGAAGAAACTGTATCTCCTAGTTTCACTGAAAAAAATGAAAATAGCGATGATACAGAGGGAAAGAAAAAAAAGAGAGTTAAGAGCAAAACAAGAGGTACTACTGCTGTGCAGTTGCTTAGCTTGGAGGCTGATGTCGGGTTAGGTGGCCCTTCAGCATGGGATGTGGACAGTTAGTAGCTTGTCTACTAACAGATTCAGTTATTACTAAAAAGTTAGCCTTTTCAACTTAGTATTGATCATAGTGAATTTTTGGTATCTCATGTTCTTTCATTGGTGTGACACCCCGATTCAGCGGGTATCATCTTTACCCTTTAGTACAAGTGAATAAATGAAACCTCATATTTTATTTCATCATAACTTGATACGGAGTTCTTACATAAGCGGAAAAGCGTAAAATAAAAAGTCTAATTTATTTAGATAATAACACTTAAGTGGTCCCTACTCCTTGTTTTTAGAGATACATACATGAATAGGTAAACTGTAAGATTAGTGAGTAATTATGATTTGACATATAGCATAAACAATTAATGCAAAAATAATAATTATAAAATCTTTCATGCTTTAAACTTTTTGAGATCTCACATCCACATGTAAGTAAGCCCGTACTAGGAGGTTGGCTAACCTCGGGATCCACGTAGGGTTGTCCCATAAGGTTCGTTTGTAAGACGTCTCTTCATTCCATACCTCGTATATATTTAAATGGCATAGTAGTATAAAATTTGTTATAGCATGTGTGCATCCCATTTAAATCACATAAGTACTCACCTTGTTTAGATCTTGACACTTGCTTATGATTTTGATACTTGCTTAAGATCTTGATATTTGCTTAGGACTATAAATACTCACCTTGGTACTTATACTTTTGATGTGTTTCTAAGTTTTGGATGAAGAAGAATGAACTCATTAAGCCTCTATTTATAGTGAAAGTGACTTGCATTACCCTATTTGTTAACTTAGCTTTGTAAGTTGTAACTCTCTAAGATTTTGACACTTATGTACTTCTCCAACTTCTTGACAAGTATTGCATCTGGTCTTCCTAGCTTTTCATTGTAATGCTTCTAGTTTTGCTTAATAAGATGTTCTAGTATGGCCACAAATTTGGACAACAATGTCCCTTTCTAACAACTCACATTTGTTCTTGAAATTCTTGTGGTTATTGCTGCTCATTTGTAAGCTGCTTGTGTGTTTTACTTGTAAGTTGCTTGTATATATTATAATTATATTTTAATTACCTAATTAAATCCATATAATTTTAAGATAAATGTGATTATTTTAACATAGAAACTTATAGCTTTTTACCTAAAATCAATATTGCTAAAAACAGGGTTGTTACAATTGGTTATGGACATCCATCTCTGTTGTACACAAGTTTTGTCTTACATTATTCAGAGGATTTTCTTATCGTTTCAAACGTAAGTTTGCCTTTAGCAAAGCTTGTGGTTTTTTTGCTAGTTTTGCAATTTCTTGTTACATTGCTTTGTTTTCAGGCTGGTTCCTGTTTTGAGATTTTTTAGAAGTTTCTAAGACTAAAAAGCGTTGCAACTTCAATTAGTTATAACTCATGATACATAACCTTTTCTCTTTTTTTCCAATTGCAACTCAATACATTTTTTTAGTCTTTATGAATTCAAAATTTTGTTCAATCATAAATAGTGAAATGCTGAAACAAGGTTGTACATAAAACAAATACAACATATAGAGGGTGAGGGCAACAATTAAAAGAATGAATGAATGTAATCATTGCTATATGCATATCTACAAGACACAATGTCAATTTACTAACTTCTTGTTGCTTTCAAAAACTTGTAATATGGGCTTAGAGCCGGTAGCCTGAAGGATTCTTGTTGTCCGTACTCGTTTGAACAGGAGTATACCCGATCATGCACTTGAGCCCGATCACTCGCTGAAGATTTTTCTTCCACTTCCGCAAGTTCCAACTGCTGCCACAAAGATAATAAAAAGAATAATAATAGAAAAATTGCAAAAGTTATCAAATAATTTAGTGTAGCTGGAAATGTTTTCAAACATAGCAATAAAGATGTTACGGAAGGAAGTACGATTTTACATTATTTGATGATATAATTGGAGTATACTTTTCAATTTCACCAGAAGATTTCTGTGCCATGGCTTCTTGTTGTTCCTTAAAACTCTGAAGAACACATAGTTTCTGATGTTTGCCCATCACAAGAGCCTCACATTGATTTTTCATTTGATCGTAAGTTAAGAGGATCAGAGAAATCCTACATGTTCTCAGCTTGACGGGCTGTTTCTACTACCTGTTAGTCACAAAACTTAGACATTCGATCTCATTAATACTATTAGAATTCTTACTAGAGGTGGCAATCTCGGACCATTTACATATAGAAAAGGTCAATTTGGGCTATGCTTCATCTTTAATGGGTAAAGTAAAAATAAAAAAGTGAGCTAAAACGGAAACGGGTCAACAGGGACATAATTCATCCACGGTGTATTTATAATGAATAAAGGCTTCTAAATGATTTTTATTCAAAAGATAAACTTTTATCGAGATAATATGGTGTTCTATTTATATCTGACGCACTAGTTGTTTTAAAGAAAGAAAAGTGTTTGGATCATTCCAATCCGACCCATTTTGACACAGCCAATAAATGGCTCGTTACTCAACCCACCCATGTTGTCGCTTCTGATTTCTACATTTTTCCATTTCTGTGATTGAGAGTATAAAATGTTGATATTGGAGAAGATAATAATAAACCCAGACAAATAATGACACAAAGTAGGACGTAGAAGAGTAAACAAATATACCGATTCCATTAGCTGGTTGACACTTAGAATATCGTGTGAATTTTCGGAAAGTGAAGCTTTGCAATCTGATTGGTTTCCATGTTGATCCGAAGCATCTTCATCAACTGATTCAGCATGAGGCATAATCTGGGAGAAAAAAAACATTGCAAGCGCATTCAACATCGAGAAACTTAAAGATCTACTCCCTTTGTCCCAAACAGTTGCAACATTTTTGACTTCACACAAGCGTTTGACTAAGATTAATTTATCCAAAGATCACTACTAATTGTCTCGCCACAATTTAATGCCATCAATATTGATATAACAAAAACTTGGAACTACAAAACAAAACAAAACCAAAAAAAAGGGAAAAAAGAACCTTGGATTCACTTGAAAAGAGGAAATGTTGCAATTTGGGATCAAGGAAGTATTAAAAAAGAAAAAGAAAAGAAGCTATGGGAAGCATATATACGACCTCATCAAATGCTTGAATCTCTGGTGGACATGGATTTTGTGTTCCCATAAACAATGGGGCTCCCAAAGGATACTCTTCATCAGGCACAAACCATTGTGAAAGCTGTGCCTTTATATTTAATAGTTCTTCCTGAAGAACATTTAGGATAGAAATTAGATAAACTGTTAAAGAGGTAGCATGTTAGGTTATTATATATAATCTATTTCAGACACTCAGTTCAAGGGTACAAGTGTGTAAGCGTATATAGAGTTAGGATCGTTTAAGAGCTTTATATACGATGAGCATGTAAGAACTGGAGAAAAATACACAAATGAACACAGGAAATACAAATATACTGCAACAAGATGAATAAACGCGTTTCCGTTTCTGGTTACATGGGCATGTAATTTTCATTTTTCTTTTACATTCTCTACATTATACGATCTTGAAGGTGATGTGATAACTCATTTTGTAAACAACAATTACCATGAGAATTCCACTGTGAAGGTTAATATATGTTATGTGAAGGTTTTGATCTCAAAAGTAGATTTTCATCTTTTTTTTTTACACAAACCTTTACAATAAAGGTTTCATGTAATTTTCCTATTGCAAAATGAATCTTTAAAATACTTAGTCTGGTAGTTTGTATAGATTGCAGTAAAATAATAAAACTATTATTCTTTTAACATGTAAAACTTAATATTAAGTATGATTCCAAATGATCCTGAGTCTGTCTATCGTATACACCTTCACACCTAACTTTTTTGATTTTCTTATTTTTACGACACAAATCTTCACATGAATTCGAAATTGGTATAAGATACAGATTGCAAAAAACAAAACAATTTTATTTTCAACGTGTAAAATATAATGTATATACCTCAGATGATTTCCCAAGAGTAAATACATAGTGGGACGAAAGTGTATCTTTTAACCATTGATCCTTTGATTCTATTGCAGAGAGTGACTTCACTGCAGAAGCATCATCTGCTTGTGATCCATAACAGTTTTTGTCATTTGGATTTGTACAAATTGCCTGCAGCCTTATATCTTTATCCAACAAAAGATAAGGATCCACCTGCCATATGAGCTAGCTTTAGTAAACAAAACAACTGAACGACAGAATACAATAAAATATAAAAAGCAGACAACACATAAGTAAAAAGATGGGGTTATAAGGTGGTATGAAATGAAACTAACTGTTTCTTCTGTCAATGATGATTTAACCATGGAAATTAGCTCCGGAAGTTGGCATGCCTTTGCGGAAACAATAATCATGTATGACGCCAACATGAACAGAGGCTTTCTTCGGGGTGGTTGTGGGCCACCTTTATGAAATAGAAAGAATCAACATTAGATTGTTACAACAGATAACAAATAGGCATGACATTTAAGCATACAAAAAGAGCATGCTTCATAATGCTATCAATATTATTACTTTAGTACTACACAAAAACCTAAGCTAATGATCAAATGTAGTTGTACTCTATTGGTCGTGATATTTATAAACAAAAGATGATACCTTGTCAATTCAAAGAGACGCTTCTGAGTGAGAATACCAACTAGAAAAACCGCAGTAGTCCCACATGATTTGAAGCCTTGAGAAAACCATAAATACAATTTCAGAAAATAGACAACATATGAAATGTATATATATAGGTTCTAGAGAAAAGAGGAAGTTAGTTAGGAAGATAGGAAGTCAATGAGGGGGTGACATGTGTCCCTCCCATCTTCCTTCCCCTTCAATTTTTTTTATATTTCTTTTTTTCTTTTCAACTTTCATTTAACTTTCTTAAATCTAATTTTATCTATTTTCATTTAATATTTTTTAAACTTTTATTTTAATTTTTTTTACAGTTTTTTCTTTCTCTATCTTCCTTCTTTCCTTTATTTACGTTTTTTTTTAACTTTAGCTTATATTTTTTTAAACTTAATTTGTTTATTTTGATCCTTCATAATGATAAAATTCTTTCTAAACCCGAAAACTTAAATATATTGCATCATAATTACAAATAAAGGACGTTATATTTAAAAGTACAATAGTACAACATAGTTAAAACTCAAGTGCATTTACAGTTAAAAGTCAAGTGCATCATATTTAAAAGACATGTGCATCATGATTAAAAGTTATTGGGTCAGAGACCCCACTAATGTAATTTATAGATGACAAAGTTAATCTAAATGTTCTTATCTTTCGTTGCATCTGTTAGAGCGAATTGTTGAGTAAACAGAGTACAAGTACTCACTGATCAAATTGATCAATGAACGTTTCTTTAGAATATTCACTAGTCTACTCTAGTTACTGCATTTGTTAGCAGTGAGTCACTCTTTGTAACTTGGAATTTAACGAAGTATACATTACTAGCTGATGTGCACTTAGAATCTCTAGGAGTTACACTGGCCTAACACTGTCAAGAACTTGAAGCATCTGTTGAAGTCGAAGACTAAAAACAGAGATAGAGAGTAGTTCACTAATGTGAAAATCAACTATGCTCTACCAACCAGCGGTTCAACCTTTAATTTACTATGTATACCTCACATACAATCATCACTTTACAATAAAAAATAAAAGTCAAGAAAGATAATTGTTTAGAGAACATACATATAGATAATAAATAGAGGCCATGAGACAGTATAATAGTTAAAATAAATATTAAATATAAGTATGTAATATAATTCTTTAATATATAAAGATAACAATAGATATTAAATTTAAATTATAATAAAAAATTGAAGATTTTAATTGTTAGACTCCGTATATTATAACTAATCGTTTATTATTTATGGGTTAATTGTTTCGTTATGTATTCAACTTTACATTTTTTACTATTGTATGTAATCACCTTTTAAAAGTGCTATTGTATGTATTGAACTTTACAACTTCGTATATTGTATGTAACGGGTGACCGGATAAACAGGTATCCGGTTTTTCCTCTTGAAAAAATGTCTATTGTATGTATCGAACTTCGTAAAAATGTCTATTGTATGTATCAAACTTTGTAAAAAAATATCTATTGTATGTATTGAACTTTGTAAAAATGTCTATTGTATGTATCGAAACCGGTAGTTCCGGTCATCCGGTCACCCGTTACATATAATATACGAAATTGTAAACTACGATACATACAATAGCAAGTTTTAAAGGTGGTTACATACAATAGTAAAAAATGTAAAGTTGGATACATAACGAAACAATTAACCCATTATTTAATCATCCATTATATTCATGTATAGGTAGAACTGTCTGCTTTGTGTATATGATATCCATAAAAAATACGATAACTTTTCTTGATCATTTAATTGCACGTTAGAAACTATGGAAAAGTTAAGTTCCTCTAGATGTACAAAGAATTATGGTAATTTGATAATACGTTATTAGTATAAATATGTCATTCATGAAGAGATATTCTACCATACCGAGCAAAAACAATATCAAGGCACCTGTACAAGAGCAAAATGTCATCATTTCCAAAAGGCCTTTTATAGTAGGCTAACCATCAATGAAACCTCAATTTAACAATGAAAACTAAAAAAAGTTTACACTGAAAAGAATCCCAACCCAATTCTATCAATTATTGACTTTGATGTTCAAGCCTAATTCGAGTTTCAGTCAATCTCCTCCAAACCATCTTCCCACAGTAGGCTAAGGTCGACAGTGCTACCATATACAGCAGTGGGATCCCCACAATACAGCCACCTGATGTCAGATTTACAAGAGTCTGCATACACATGGAAAAACAATCAACACCACCAACATTGGGATGAACCAATAAGCTTATTCCTTTGTGTGGCCGAAGAGTCACATATTTAAGTCATTATATCAAAGGGCTTATTTCTTCCTCCAATCCACACAAACCCGAGAAACTTGGGAGCACTAAGGTTCAAATGTTCAATTTGGGTAGTTTGGACTAATCATTCAGCTCCAAATAGTTTAAACTTCCAAAATACTATACGAGTGACTCGACTTCAGGTGATATTTTTTTTTTCCAAAATCAGATGAAGAAAAAATTCTTCAATTTTTAGATTCCAGGAAACAGCAGAAAGATTAACACCATTAAGTAGTGAAAAGAGAGTTAGCTAGGAATGCGTTCAATTAACCATATTGAATACTCTTTAGGTTACTTTGGACCCATTTCACCAGTTCAACTCGTTTCCCTTTCGGCTTTTATCCACCTGACTCGTTAGAGGCAAAGTCTAGCCATACCAATCAGTTTACCATTAATGGTGCAATATTGCCACCTCTACACTTATTTGTCTATTTTTTGTAAAATAAGACAAGTATAAAATATGATCATAAAAGCTATAATATAAAATTAAAGGCATATTGCCAAGAAAGCACTAACATGAAATCAAAAAATTGTCAATATGGGGTACATGAATATTTCTCTCTCTGGAAACGGAGTGTAAAATTCAATTTTGGACAATGAGTGAGAATTTAATTTTTGAAGTAAAGGAGTGAAAGTTACACCCCAAGGGGGTGGTAGGAGGCTTGGATCCCCAATGGAGACATAAGTTCAATTCCTACGGGATACAGCTCTGGAACCAACCCGCGGGTGCATAGCTCAGTTGGTTCCGGAGGGGAGACCTTTCAGAAAATGGTCATGTGCAATCAACGATTTTGTGAAAGGAGTGAAACTTCAACATTTTATAAAAAGAGAACTTTTATATAGTCCAAATATTTGACAAATTTGGTCTATATATTATAAATATGAACTTAGACTCATTTCTTCGCAAAAATTGAACTTTATCAGGAGAGAGAAATTAGTATATGCCCCATGTTGACAAATTTTGTATTTTATGCTACCTTTCTTGGCCACTTGCCCATGAAATAGTAACATGATTTCAGTAATGCTTTAGAATAATGAAAGCATTTAAATACACTTTTAGAGAATAAAACACTTAGACCCCATATCATTTTAGCTAATCGTTGTATATTTTACCCACAGTGATCAATGAAAAACAAACAAATCAACCTGTCTTTTATATAAACATGTTGAACTAGCAATCTGTACTAGAAATCCTACAAATGCAAGAAGAGTGGCAGTAATATATAAACAGGAGGTCTTACCAATGTTCCAGCAGTTAGATGAATGGCCGGAACAATCAGTTGATCACTCTTATTCCCTTGGGCATATCCATTAAAGGCAATGACCATTGAGAAAGTGTGGATTGTGACAAATGCAAGGGAAATAATGGCTGCAGATTACGAAAACACCATTAGAATCCAAGCCAACTTGTAGAATTGTAATATAATAATAAACTAATTAAAAGAAAAGTGAATCAGTAAACACAATCTGCATGTCCTAAACCTCCATTACCATTTTACAGTTCAAGTAGAAACTTTTGTGACAGATTAGGTTGACCAAAATCAATGGTAATGATACCTTGTAATGTGCAGACCTGGAGCAATAATGATGCAACTTTTTTTTTAATAAAAAACAATTTGGGAGGTTATAACCACTAGATTATGTCATACATTGATTCCAGCCTGCTCAACCAGTTTCCCTTCTGGTTTTGTTTTTAAATTTTACCCGTGTAACCTGTTAGCACTGAAATAAAGTCTACAACAACCAGCATTCACATAAACTATTGCCACCAGTAATTTGTAGCAAAAGTGATGGAAAACATGAAACATTGCCAAAGAAAAAGAAATACTGCAAATTTCACGGGACATCCATGGAAATGGCTGCAATTTTCATTGCACATAGGGAGTACATCTCAGCTTGGATGTACATGATAAAGCATTGTGCAGTAACATGTCGTCCATAACGAAACACCAACTGCATCATATGTACATCTAGAATCTGAAGGTAAACTTACCAGAAATAAGAAAAAATGGAGCATAAGAGCACTTGTCAACATAAAATGTTGCAGGACCAAATGACGGAGTTAAGAGACTGAGGCAGAAAAAGACAGCATGAGCCACGCCATGACCTAGACCACCAGCTGTACACAATGTAACAGTTGTCAATCCTATTTGTTTTCTTTTGTTTATTCGTAAGTTATTATAGTTTTGGTTAGTCTGTGCTGAAATCTACATGATGGATTAGTGTATTCTTTAAGAAAAAATCATGAAAATGCAATAAAACTTAATTCAGCAAGTTTTCAAATCTAACTTTGAGCAAATCCTTTTGTGCAATACTTCATGTTAGTTGGTTATCATGATAAAATAAATAAAAAAATAAAAAAGTTCTTTTTTTGAATTATTAGGAATCCAATTGTAAAGCAAACAAACCAACAGTAGTCAGAGAGTAGGTACAAAAATTTATTTCTATCATTACATACCTAGATATATTGTAGTTAGTGTCATAATAAAATTGCTTTAGATATGCCAATTAGCATATCTTATTTTGAAACTTTAATCCAATTACTTTGATGAAAAACACGTACATGGACTCATTTTAGAAGTGATAATTACCAAGGGCGATTTGCATCTTATCAGTAAGATAGAGGCGGGGTTTGGCAACTCGGTCAGCAAAGGCATCCAACATATCTTCCAGTTTCCTGATTGATCCATAAGTAGATACATACTAATATGTTATTTATCAAGTAGCTGATATTCATCAGATTCCTTACAGTTTTTTTCATAGTCAACTCCCCAAAAAGGAGTCAAACTTCTGACTTCACAGTCCAATTCAGTCTTCTTTAATTCAAATAAAAAAACGAATAGTTAAAGTTCCGTAGCAATCAGAAATAGTTGGTTTAGTAACTCTTATGATTCAACTATTATTAAAGAATAACTGGTCGTATCAATGCTAGCAAGAAAAACAAACTTGACTCACACTTGACAGTTAAATCTGAACCTTTTTCGCTACAGATACTGAAAGACTAAATAAATAAGATCTTATGTTAGCTCAAAATATATCTTAAGCAAACAAAATATGTACCTAGACTTATGCCCCTTGGGGCGCATATCTAGTATGGAAAAGACTAGATGAGACAATTATGACCCAATTACTTATTAATGGATCTTATTGGATTATGTTCTATCTCAAATGGGTCATCTCAGGAAAAAAAAAAAAAAAACCGAAGCTGAGATATTTGGAATGAGGGATTTGTAGATGGGGAATGGAGAATGTTTGGTATCATGTCTTGGGAATGAGAATGGATAATGATTTGTAGATGGGGAATGGAGAATGTTTGGTACCATGTCTTGGGATGAGAATGGATAATGATTCCGAAAGATTGAAAAACCTAGTTTGGGTGAAAATCAATTTGTTTTCTGTTAATTAACTCGAGATGGAGTAGAGTAAAGGGCTATTCAGGATGTCACTGTTAACTTTCTGCATTTACATATTTATTCCTGATTATTTTTTGCATTGTTCGGCTTCAACTCTTGGTCCTGAATATCAAACTAATGAAAAAGATTACTCATATTAGAGAAAATCTCTACATCCAAACCTAATTGTAAATCCAGACCCTATTATCTAATATGATTCCTTGACCCATACCCATTCCCATACCACCTTAGACTTATACCCATACCTATAGTGATTCCAGACAACAAACTAAACGCACACTATAAGATAAACAGGCCAAAGGGTTGAAAGGATCGAAAGTCACCCATAGTGGATTCATAACACATACAACCACCACAACCGTTGTATTATATTATTGCAGTAATAGAAAATGTAATCATATTTAACGCATCAATTATCTAAGAAAGTTTTATATACGTGAAAAAGGAAGTGTTTGCAGGTCAACCAAGCCCATCCCGGGGTGTTTTAAACCGAACTATAAAATTACCTATTTTGACTTGACCCAAATCACCCACAGTGCACCTATAAAAAAAAAGTGCCAAGACATACAAACACACACACACACAAGTCTTGTAAATATTCAAGTAGCCATTTGAAACTATATAAATCACCACAAAGAGGGTCTAAGAACGTAATTAAGAGAAGAAATATACCTGTAAGCTCTCCATAACAAGAGCCGAAGACCTTCTTGGAAAGCAATAGAAGTCAATATAATAATCACGTAAGGCCACCATGCTGTTGTTTTCAACGGAAGAAACACCCTCCAAACTCCAGACAACACAATCAAACTAATCAGCCACACCAGTGTACTACACAAATATACAATGTATAACAAACAGCATACATTAGCATCTAAACCCAAGCTAGAAAAACAAAGAACCATTCTATAATACTCCCTTCGTCCCATAGTAAGTGTCCACAATCAGATTACACAAACTTTAAAGAAAAGGCATATTCAGTATATTGTGTAAGAGAGAAATAACAGTCTTACCCTTATTTTTTGCACAGTCTTCTATGAATCAGTTTTGTGAAAAAGTAAATTATGGGTAAATTGGTAAAGTTAGTATATTACTTTTGGAAGTGGACACTTATTGGGACAAACTAAAATGGAAAAGTGGACATATATTTTGGGACAGTGGGAGTAATGAAATATCCAAAAAAACAAACATACATCAAACATGTTAGTATTGACGGATCAGGTGGGTTGACCCGGAAACACTTACTAAAAACTCATAGACAACTAATATATCAAACATGACCAAAATAATAACTTAATTAGATTAGTTTAAAAGGTTGCAAATACTTAAGCATGAAATAGGTGACTTTTAGCCTGTTCTAACTCATTTTGGCCCATTTACTTTTTTAGCTAATACTTCACATTAATTAACCCATTTGAACCGGTAAACAAAAGCTATCGATTTGAACTGACACATTTTCACATAAAGAAGATATGTACCAACCTAAAACATTGGTCCCTAAAAACTTTAATCATGATGAAACTTATACAAGATCAATATCATACATACATAGTACAATTATATTGTACAATTATGGAAAGAAAACTTAACTAAAATAATAATTACAACAACAACAACATTAAAAAGAAAATGAAGACTATACGTGTATACAAATGTTACCTAGAAAGAAGGGTGAGAATCAAGAAGGGTTTACTGGAGATGAGTGTAACAAAGAGGGCTAAAGAAGGCCCGAGTGCTAGCAGCACATACCCGATTCCTGCTGCTAATGTCATTCTCGATTTCCTACTATTCAATTTCGAACATTCAACTGGGTTTTTTTCTTTTCAATCGGGTCACCTCGATTTGGGAATTTTTGTTTTGTTACTTTGATAACAAACTATTTACACCCTTCTAATTAAGCCTGTTTACAGAATTGCCCCCTTTTAAGTGCTTAGAAACGCTCGTTGGATTTTGCACCATGTGTTAATTAGGGGTTAGCATGGGTCACCTGAGAGAAAAAATTATTTATAATTGACTAGCACAGTATTCGCGTATTGCAGCGGGTAAATATATTGTTTTGTTTTCAAATATAAAATAATTATTTAAATTACATATGTAGATGTCTATTATTTAAAGTTATAACTGATTAATTATATATAGTTTATTTACCCGCGATTATGCGGGACTACACATATAAATTTAGTAATTGAATCATTCATGTAAAAATATTTAAATTTTTATTTCAAAAAATGAAAGAAAACAAAATTCATCGAAAGTATATCATGTGAGATGTCCAATCGAAGAGAAAAAAAAATGTTGATTTTTATCGTGTAATTTTTATAAATTTTTCGACTAACCATTTTTGAGATATTTAATTTTAAACATAGTGGGGGGAAAGTGTATAGGTGATATAAAGTTTGAAGATTGAAGATATGCAATGTTTGAATTGGTGTATGGGTAATTTAGGTATTTTCGGTATTTTTTTTAAGCCGGAGATGATAATGTATAATAAGGAGTATAGATATATTGGTCAATGTTAAATTTAAATTAACCATGACTGACATATCCGTCAATGTTAAATTTTATTCATCGGTTATCGGTTAATCCGTCGGTTATGGATCGGTTAACTATCGATTTTTATGAAATTATAAAAAGACAAAATGCAACACGATGGTGAGAGGAAAAAAACTTCAATTTAAATAAAACACTTCACTTTTGCTTGTAAAAAGTCAACCGTCATATATTGTTTACATCGTTGTTTATGAAAATCGTTAAAGGACACTTTATGTATATGTGTGGAACGTAAAAAAAAAGATGAAAGATTATGCCATTAATGTTTGAGAAAAAGATAGACATATTTTAATTTTCTTATAATTGAGATCTCGTGCTTTCGTATATATTTGCTTAAATAATATTGCTTTTATAAACTTATATATATTTACATGTACATTATATATGTAACACCCCAAAGTTCGACTGCAGTATAGCTGCTGATCTGGGTTATCACCCGTCCGGGTGGCTTGCATTTTGGTCGGGTGATTGTTTGTTCAACCAGGTGAAAGGGCAACAGAATGTTGGGTGGTTTAAATCACCCGTCTGGGTGAGTGTGAAATTGCTTATTGTGCTAGCTGGGTGACATTGTTTAGAACGGGAGCCAAAAGGGGGTCACCCGTCCGGGTGAGGTCTCACCCGTCCTGGTGAGTGGGGTTTCTGCTGTATTTGGGAGGTGGATTCCAGATTTCTACACACGTGTTTTCACCTAAACTCTCCACCTCTTTTCACCTACAACCTGGTTGAACGAAAAAGAAGAAGAAAGGAAGAATATTTGGTCTTATAACTAATTGAAGGAAGAAATCTTTGTGTCAATCATCACTACCTAACTCTCAAGTAAGTGTTTTGCATTTAGACCTAGAATTTGAGCAATTTGGGGGTGCAAGGGATGATGTAGATGATATGGGTTCTTTTTATCTAAAAAAAAAAATTATAATTAGGATGGTATAAGCTTATTATTAATTGCTAATAGCTTGATTACGTTTTATGAATGAATTTTGGGTAGGGTTGAGTAATCTAAATTTTTAAAGAAGAGATTCTCATAAATTGATGAATTACAATAATTAAACGGTTACTATGGGTAACTTTGAACACTAGTGATCATGGGTGATGATGTATGATGAATATTTGTGTTGTAGGGTTTGGTATGAATGAGATTTGTTACAAAAAAGTCAAAGTTCTCAAGTGCACTAAAGTGATGGTTATTTAGTAGTAATTAGATATTTATGAAATTGATTCTATATTCTCAAACTTTTGTTGTTAAAGTAATATGTAAATGTTAATAAGTATTAAGGAAGAGGGATCGCATTATCATCTACAATCAATCGAGGTGAGTACATAGATTATTCAAATTAGGACTTAAAGATTAGTCTTTAATAACTAATGTTGTGTTGCTTGTTCTTTTAATTGAGACACGGTTCCTATACAATATTTCGATAGGCTAGTCATGTGAACTAGTTGTAGTTGGGATAGTTAACGAGGTAATTCGAATGCGTCCTGTAAAAGTGATATGTGGAAGGTGATAATTAAATGATGATATGGATAACCTTATATGTGGTGGTTGACCACAAATGTTGACTTTGTCAGTGGAGTTAAATTGGCTTAATGCCAATAAGGACGTTTATGATAAGAGGAGGTTAAACACGGATCCGTGAAAAGAGAAGGTTGGGGGAATTGTACCCATTTCAGATGTACTAAGTATGAAAAGTATTATGTTTGATGTTTCGTTTTAGTTTATTGTTGATATGATTATTATTATTGTTCTATATATTCACTAAGCTATTGCTTATTTGTTAGTTGAAATGAATTGTAGGTACTAGTGTTTCGGGTAAGAGAGATGATCATGGGAAGGGCTTGGCTTAGCATGGAAGTGGATGCATGCTTGCAAAAGTCCAAGCAAGTTTAGTTGTCTTAAACAATTAGCTATGGTTATCAAACTTGATTGATGTGCCCATAACTCTTTTGTATTACATGTCTAAATGGGTTACTTTTGGTATTAAATGTATTGGGTTGTAAATGTTTTGGATTAGACAAGTTAAACATATAATGGTTATATATTGGCAAAAAAAAAAAAAATTGGGGGGCCTTTTAATATATATTTACGAAAAACTAAAAAATACATATAATTGGGCATTTCGGTTAATTTTGGTAGGTTATGGTTGGTTAACCGTAACCGACCCAAATTATCAGTTAATTGAAAGTTGAAAACCGAAATGTCGGTTAGTTTGGTTCGGTTAAGGGTTAAGTTTCCTCACCCCCTACTTTTAAGCATCTTCCATGGAGAGAGTGGATACTATAGGATATGGGTATATCTAGACCATCCATTAATATGATAGATGCGGTGACAATTTTGTAATCATGTAGAACTTTGATGGCGAAAATATAATTGTCATTTAGATCTTCCAAATCCTCATCAGTCCCGCCCTTTATCTCACGCGCGTCTTTTCGTATAAGCTCACTCACTTTTACTAATCTTTAAAAAGTATATAAAATCATTTAATTAAACTAATATTTTAAACAACATTAAAAATATTAATCGAATAGAAATACAATTTCGTATATTTTATATACTTATGTGGGTTTTGCGATATATATTTAGTACATTTCTCTATTTTTTTAATAAGTTCACATATGATTAGAATTACAAAAAATTTCGAATCCATAATCAAAGTTAATAATGTTATATTATCAAAACAATCATGATTTTAAGCTCTCTAATATAAGATTCATTTTTAATTTTGTTTTAATACACAGACTTATTTTTTTAATACATATATTTAATTAGTTACAAAGTTATCAACATATTTACTTAAAACTTCAATAATAGGATACACATACTTATTATTATACATACTTAATTAGTTACAACGTTACTACCATATTAACGTATAACTCAATAATAAGATACAAAAGCTTCATTTTTCTGAAACACACAGTTAGTTACTTACAAGGTTATTAGCATATTAAAACACAACTCAATAACAAGATACACAAACTTATTTTTGTGATACGCATGCATAGTTACAAAGTAACATATTAACGCACAACTCATATACACAAACTAATTTTTGTGATACACACACTTTGAACACAAAGTTATTAATATATTACTGCACAACTCAGTTACACAAAATTATTCTTGTTATACAAACTTAGCACATAAAGTTTATTAACATATTAACACACAACTTAATAACAAGATAAACAAAAATTATATAAAGTTATTTGTGAGATGCATACTTATATATATGATATACACTTATTACGCACTTGGTAGATAAAGTTATCAACAAAATCCATTAAAAATAGTGAAACTTGACATTCTTATGTCGTTTTTCTTCTTAAAATATACATGTAATGTTGAGTATTAAAGTTGATCTTAAAATTCTTTTTACATAGAAGGCTAAAATGTTTTATATGTAGTATAAATATAGATTAACACACCTGATAACGCTTAAAAATCAACTTTTTACGTGTTTCAGCTCTCCTATTTTGGCCCTAAATTTGGCATAATCTTAAAATTATAATGTCTAATTACTTAAATTTGTCAAAGTGGTCAAAATATAGACAATGTTTCAAAAATCATCAAAAACGGGCAAAAAAACGTGCGAAATAGAACAAAATATTACAAACTGATTTATTCATGTTTTAAATTGACCGTATCTTATAAATTATAGAAAATTATTCTTAATTAGTCTCATATTAACTGGCAGGTAATAATGAAACGTGGACTCAAAAATCGTTTAGAATGGATGTACCATGAAAAAGTTAGGGCCAAATGAAGATTTCATGAATGACGTTCTCGCACACAAGAAGTTACGATCCCGCATACAAGACCTAGCACCAAGCCATACGGCTTGACACTAGTATGTATACGCTTACACAAGCCGTATACAATTTTCCTAAACCGTATACGGTTTAGGTACAAACCGTATACACTTTGTACAAGCCATATATGGTTTGTCTTACACTGTATACGATTTAGTGCAACGTTTTTACAAAATGCAATTTTTATATGGTTTTGACATACGGAACGTATTTTTGAATATCAAATACGGGCAAATTCAATGTGTATTAGCTGGAGTCTCAACTCAATAAATAGGGATTAGAACCTCATCATCTCAACACACTTCACTCAAGCATTTCTTAAATAAAGGGATTTATTAGGTAGTTTTAAGTAACACCTTATTTAAATCATAAATGAAGAATCTTTGTTCTAGAATACAAACTTAGTTTATAAATTCCAAAAGGAAGAAGAGTAAGCACTAAGTGTTCCAAGCTTCTCTATTCCCCCTAGATTTTACTAAACCATTGATGGAAAGTAATCAAATACAAAACAAAGTCTTGCTTTTAAATGCTTGATTAGAATGAGTGTTGTTGTGGTGTATAGAACGATCGAGCAACAGGATAGTCTTTTACTTTATTTATGCACCCATGAATATTCATATTTTAACAGGGATCACTGTTTCGTTATAGGGTAGTGTTCAGAGTTGAGAAGTCTACTCCGATCAGAATCACGATAGCCTGATTCTCAATGACATATTGATCAAGAAATTGATCAATAGGGTATCAATGCTTACACCACAAGTACTTAGGATAATAAAATACAAATCTTTAGATAGACTTTTTCATAACTTAAACATCAACCCAACAACTCGGCTAATTAAATCACAACAAACACCTCCTCTATCCGATTGATCTTCCTTTTACTTTAAATTGCTTAGATAAATAATTAATTTAGAAAATACAAAAACCAACTCTCACTTATTCGAAAACCCCTGCCAGTTAGAACTGTAAGTTTGGCATGCCTTAGCTTCAAATTCGTCTGTCTTTTAAGAACGCCCATATGTCATATTTATAGTTATACACCCATAGCATAACATATACTTAGGCCCCAACTTTACAAATACAAAACTCAACCGAACTTCTGTCACAGTACAACTACAACGACCATGATGAGCGCATCAACACTATTAGGTGATAAAGATAGACATGAATACACCATCATTTAATTTATAAAGTATTTTTACTGTAAGTTATGTAAATTTTTAAAAGTTAAATTATGAGATTCCATTATATGGGAACTGGTACAAAAAAGGTGATGATTTGACAAATTAGCATGTAGTAGTTAAATTCTCAGTTACTTTTCATTTTCGTCTCAAAGATTCAATCGATTTTATATAAGGTTATTCAAGGTACGATTTAAATGCTTTATATTTATTATATTTACTTTGTTTTCTTAATTAAATGACTCACATAAAATTAAGTTTAAGGTTTATATTTGTTCCGGATGTCCTTTTGAATATATTAATAATATTTCAATATATATGTTAATAGAATGCTATAAAGTACCCTTAAAACTTCCCGTTGCCCCAGAAAAACCATTGACATACATAGTTTTGTTGAAAAACATTTTATAAAAACTAGGTTTACCGCTTGATGCACCAATTTGTATGAAATATAAGGTAGATCAGTATGTTATTGATAGAATTAATGATGTTGATGATTTTGGGGATTTTTTGTGTCATGCAATTAATAATGCTCCGATAGAAGTTTACATTGTTGATATTGTAACAAGTGTTTCGAGTAATGGTAGCAATCAACCTAGCAGTAGTAGTAGTGGTTTTCAACAACATTTTCAGCAACTACAAACTCATGATTATTACCAACCACAACCACAATTTATGTTTCCTTATCAACCACAGTATCAATTTCATTATCATATTGCTCCACAAGATCTATCATATACCACATTTCCAACACAAAATAACCAAGACACACAATTTAAGGTAGCTGAAGAGACTCAACATCATGAGGATTTTCACTATATCGTTGATCATCCTCATGATGATTCTCATTATGATGAAGAAAATGCCAATCAACCTCAATCCCTTGACCATCCATTCGATAATCATATTGTTGAGGATGATGATGATGAGGAGGAGGAGTTGGATCCAAGAGATACATACGACAAACCAACACCACCTAGAGCACCAACAAAGAATATATTATGGAATATGTCACCACTGTAAAGTGATAACAATCAAGAAAGTTTAAAACGTCCATCTACAATGTATGATACCTATTTCCGAGTTTAAGTTGGACAAACATTTGAAAGTAAAGAGGAGTTGCTTCTTCAATTGCATACCAAGTGTCTCGAAGAGAGTTTTCAGATTAAGCCGAAGAAGTCGGACAAGACAAGGTACACAACAATATGTATATTGCTTTATTGTAACTAGAAGGTAATTGCACGTTGTATCAAAGATAGTAACAACTTTCAATTGGGAAGTTAGTTTGCGTTCACACATATTCTTGTAATCAAATCATGTCGAATAACCGACATGCAAGCAAGAAGGTGCTTGGTCACATTTTAAAAGAGTTGATGACTTTGGAAGGACGTGTATACCTAAGAAAAGTAATCAAACTTGATATGGCAGTTAGCTTTAAAATCATCATGTCATACAACCAAGCATGGAGAGGGTATTATGCTATAGAGTTGTTGAGAGGTAGTGCCGAAGAATCATTTCGAATGCTTCCCCTATACCTACACCACCTGAAGCTACATAACCCGGGGAGTAAGACAAGTGTGCTTACCGATGAGAAGAATAAAATTCTAATATGTTACACATCTGTTGATGCAACTGTAAGTAACTATACTTGATTTCATCTATGTTCACATATGTATATTCTACCATAATTGATATTTTTAATGTCATTGCAGATACATACATATTTTAACCATACGCGCCCAATAATTATCATATATGAGTCACATTTGAAGGTGGGTTACTTCGGAACCAATTTAATTATTGTGGCGATGGATGGAAATAATGGCATTGTTGCAGGTATTTAAACTTTCTTTCTAGAGGCATTTCACGACCTATGTTTTCGTCATTTGTTAATGAATTTGAGAAGCAAATCTTTCAAAGTCAAGCACTATGAATGACACTATTGGAAAATGTGTAAGGCGTACCGTAAGTCAAATTTTAATCACCATTTTAATGTGATTTCTAGACGCTTACAAGCCTCGACCAAGGTTCTTAGAGATGTTGGGGTTGAAAAATGGTCAAGGCATCATGCTACTTGTACACAACATGCCTACCTCACAATTAATAGTGCATAGTCCATTAGCGCGATGAGCAAGCGAGGCTCCCTGTCACAATGCTATTGGAGTTTTTTCGATCCTTGGTACAATAGTGGTATTTCAAACATTGAAACACTGCAACTAGAATTAAAATACTTGTCACACCATATGTCGAGTACAAAATCAGCAAGAGGAACGAGAAATCAGTAAGCTGGAATGTGAACCCATCCACAAATATGATTTGTGAGGTGGTGGATAGGAAAAAGAATGAGACAGTATACTTGGAAAGACGAATATGCACGTGCATGCAATAGTAGTTGTCGGGTTTACCTTACGGACATGTTATGACAGTGACCCGCTTCTTCTAATAGGACGATGTAAGCTGTTATGCGGAGAGGCAATTCACGTCGGACACATATCATATCGAGCAGCCTACGCAGGAGCCTATAAACCCAATGGCTCATCCTTCAGAATGTGTTGATCCAGGTGGTATGCAGACTGTGTTACCACTGGTCCTTGTGAAGAGGCAAACTGGTCGTCCACCTGGCCGTGCTCATATTCCTTTGAAATGAGAGGAGAAACAAACCCAAACAACAATGTAGTCGTTGCAAGGAAATCGATCGTAACCGAACTGATTGTATGGCTCCTTATGATAAAACAGATGAACAAAGCGGATCAAGAACCACATTAAAATTCACCTCAAAGTCAATATCAAAAGTAAAGATCGAATGAACAGCATCTCCAACAAACTCTCTTTTTCAAACACTTTCCCCATCTGGCTGAAGGACAAGGTCGTTTAAACTTTAAAGCATAGACCAATAACAGTGGAGGCCGTTGCTACCAAGTGACTGACTCATTACAATAAATTCTGAAAGAATTCTCCTGAATTTATAAACTATAAGTTATATTATAATTATAACTTTATCATATCTATATATTTATATATGTACATATGATATATTGACCATTTGGACAAATTTATAACTTGTTTGATATTGCATTTATAGGAATGTCTTTTGCAATTCAATTGCATATATTACTTCTTTGATATTTTAATATACAATTCGATTTAGTTGAGGATATTTAGTTATATGAAAAATAAAGTTATACTTGTTATTTCAAAAGATTGATGAAACTAAAAGTGTAGATAAAACAATGTATGATATACTGGGTCTAATTCTCTAAATACCATAAACGTTTTTATAAGATTAATGTATGTTTTTGAATATACAATGACTAGATTATTGACCTCTCACATTGAAGTAAGCAAATAACGAGATATAAGCGAATCCAAAATTCCATCAAGTTTCGTTTCCAGTGATGTACAGTCAACACATGTATAATAAGTTTTTTGACGTATACTGACCCTTCTCTTGTACTTAATTATGACATCATTAGCGGTGTTTCTAGCCCCTGAGTTTGTTATCTCCGACACTTAAGAATATGCAGAATTAGTTCACTGAGTGACAAGTTCACTTATATATTGTTTTATATATTAAAGACTAAAACATACTCTTTTCTTTTCAGAAAGTCTAAAGCGTACTCGTTAAAATTCTTTATGAGTAAAGCTAAACAAGCATAATTAGATAGATCTAAATTTATGCCTAACCATATAGTTTTTGACACATGTACTCCACTTATTCCCTCTCCTTATATTTACCAATCAATTTAACATGTACACCAATCAAATTTTTAGATTTAGTTTTAGGTTTATATAATTAGGCCGATCAATCATTCTTCATTCTTTATACAACTTTGCTACGAAGTAATTTGTAGGGGTAATATTTCATCAAAGTTTTGCCATATATATTATCATTTCATTTTTACTTGCTAAAATCACTCATATATTGTTTCAAATATCAACTCCCATCTTCATCTTGAACTCTTTCACCCATCTCCATTTACCACTACCGTACTCTTTTTGTCAAGTTCTATTTTCATATTTCCTACATACTTCCAACACGTTCGGTTTGGGACATGCATTCATGAGATATTTACCTTCAGATCTACTTGCGTGCTATGTCGAACAAATTTTTGGTAAACACAATGGCACTTACTACTAAAAAATATAAATCCAAAACAAATATAGGAACGCCAGAATTTACACAAAGCAAACATAAACACCCTATAAAACACAAGATTCTCTACGCATTCTAAGCATGAGAATATCTAAGAACATGAGATTCAAAATAAAAGAAAGGTTAATCTGCAAAATGTGTGATGCCTATATATTGATAAGAAGCGAATTAGAGCCAGTGGCACATAAAATTTTGATACTTATAAAGCATATACACGGCAAGTAAATACGGAGTAACACAGAAGACATGATAAGAATCAAGCTTCTTCTTCTCCTATCAAAGTTTGCTTATATTCATTTGCATTATAATTCCAAAGTTCTGTAAGCTCGCCTCTAATAAAACCCAGTATGATACAAGTCCCTGCAACAATGTCAAAGACCAGGAAAGATGTAAATGTAACGATTGTGCAGAATATTAATACTTTATTAATCGTACCAAAAGTTCGAGGTTGCAAAATTGGCAAGTTAGCAACTGGTCTAAACGGTTATTTTCTAGACGCCGGTCATAGTTGTTTTTACCCGCAAACATATTTGACCAATATTATTCAAATAATACATAAATCTCTATTAGTTTAAATGATTTAGGAGGCCGTAAGTGCATTTGACTACACTTAGGAGACTTTTAACCCGTTTCCTTCTGAGCTATAATTATTTTTTTTCCTATTTCCCCTGTTTTTGTGAAAATAATACAACCCGCACTAACCCAGTTTCATTTCTCCTCTACAAATAGTAAATGAAATACCTAGTGTACAAGGAACAAGATAGAGCAGAGCAGGTTGACCATGCCCATTCATCAAGTACAATGCCAAGTACGTTAACAACAGGCCTGCATAGAAAGAAGAATTAAACCTGAAATGTTTCTACTACTATCTATGCAACTATAATGTCCAATAAACACACACTTCATGAACTTGTCTGGTTGATAGTACCGACAACACAACTCAATTATACACACGGACACATGTGCATGTGGAAGTCTATCAAATGGTAAGAATACGAACCACATGCATAGCCAATTGCCAACCAAACAAAATATCCTTCCTTCCACGTCCTCTTTTTTGCTTTGTCATACCTAAAATAGGAAAACCAACTAGTAAGACTAAGTTAAGGGATTGAGTATCAGTTTAATCTTTCATATTCTGCAAAGAAACAAAATAGTGAACTGAAAATATCCCATCAAGATATGTATCCTCTCCACCTTGACCCAGTGGAGATTAAATACAACCCATTTCCAGGTTAAATCATGATAAAAGAAGAATGGGCAGTGAAATACATACCTAACAGTAAATGAGAGTAGCAGGCCCGGAAAGAGAATATCCCCGAAGCCCAACACACTATATCCACCCCAAGGATCAAAGAGTCGTGGAAACCTCAGAACCATTGGAATTGTTTCTCCACTACTGCTATCACCTTGAGCAACCTGCACACAATTTTAAAAAAATGAAACATGAATATATATTGGATAAGCATAAAAACACCAGCATAAATAGAAACATACAAAAACCTACAGTTATAATCAAACAGTAGCACTGTAACGTGATATTTCAAAAGCATTAATCACTTACCGAAATCATAACACTGTCATGAAAGAGAAGGGGTGATATGAAGACCCAGAAGATGTCATACATAAATGCGCAACAAAGGAGCACTGTGGCAACCTGGAATATAATAGACATTAATCATAAGTCAAACCTTTAAGACATTTTAGCTATTATTTGAATAAAAATTTATACCTTAATATTGGGTAATTGTGCTAACTGCAACACTGCTATTATCAAACAGATTCCCTGTTACAAGACATATAGAATTTTTAAGAGCCAAAAAAATTGAATGAAAAAATGTATAAATGTTGAGCAAGTAACTTACTAGAGTATCTTGACCAACCCATGAATATGATTCTTTGCGAGTCCAAACCCAAAAGATTGCAAATGTCACACAAAATAGAAGCACCAATAGAGACATAACAGTAATTGTCCCAAAAAGTGGCACGTTCACGCGCGTTTGACCACAACTTCTACATTTGCTGTGCAGTAAAAATAACAAATATACAAATATATGAGAAACAAACTTGATTTTAACCATCAAGCACTCACAAGAGAACTCAGTTGCCGATTACCTTTTTACCAGTGCAACTATACAAGAATGCATCCCCTGATAATATATGTAGACAGTGCAAAATAAGGATATGTATATTTGTACAATATGCATTATTATACATGTAGAGGTAATAAAAGAATTCAAATACCTCGACAGCACCAATGCAGAAAAATACGATGAGCACCCAGATAAACCAAGATGACATGAAGAAATAGAGAAGCACTAAGAAGGTTGATGCTGTAATGATAAATACTACAGCGCTTGTTGTACTCATCTCAACAATTTCATTCTCCTCATCGTCGGGCTGCCAATTAGAGAAACCTTCAAGTTAGATACGTGGGAAGACAAGACAGGAATGTAATTACGATTATCATACAGAGAAATTAACCACACATGCCTTGCTGGTAGCCAAAAAGCTATGATGTTTATAGCTTATAGAATCCATGGCATTCAAGTCAATTTCAGTGAAAGCTTATTGGCGATGCACCTGTGCGACTTCATGCTGAGATGGCATCCTAGGGGTGTCTTATGGGCTAAAACCTACCGTCAAAAATTACAAGTAGAAGAAAATATCCCACTTGCTAGATTTAGACTAGAAGAAAAATTGATACCAAACTGAAGCCCTATATCAACTGTTAAGCATCATTAAGAATAACATTGATTGTATCTTAGCTACTTTTTTACAAACTTGTAGTTTTAGACTAAGTTAGATGTAACATATGGAGTTCTTAGCGTTTTGAACGGTTCAATTAATTCGGTATATACTACTCCCTCCATCCCGAATTTATTATCCATTTTTCATTTTGGTATTTCCCAAAATAATTGTGCACTAATGCCAAAACCCACCCGACCCGTTTTAACCCCAACCAGGATTGAACCAGCAATCAACGAGAAGCCCATCTTGCCACCTCTAGATTTAAAATGAACATTTACATGCATTACACTTAAAATGAGTAATGCTAAATGTGCCTAAAATATATGCCTACAGATAATACCTACGACACATAGCTTGTGTATTTACTCTTTCTTCATCTCCATGTTTTACTTTGACATATGTACCAATCATCTTTTTAGGTCAATCTATAGGCATATGAGTTTGGCATACCAAGCATTTTTCACTTAAAATTTATCTAGCACACAACAAAAACGTATGGAAATAAACATAATATATACATGTGTGTGAGTGTGGAGGGTGGGCGGGGGGGGGGGGGGGGGGGGGGGGGGGGGGGGGGGCAAATGAGTGAGGATTCAGAGAGTGATGTCATAGCGCCCACTGTAGTCTTCACTTTTGGTGATCTCAGACCAAAGTGAAGCACAGACTACTGTTGCAACCGCCATCACCCACAAGAAGGCTGCTCCAGGGTCAATGAGTGGGCTTTCTGGTGCATACACTACAAGTTCCACTAGAATTGTAACAAAAAACAAAAGTTCTAGTCAACTTCTACATTCTAGATATACCAAAGAACAAACCATAACATGTAATACATATACTAATTAAGGTAATAACTGTTGCAACTTTTCAGGTGATCAGGTCATGTATACAATAATACCACTATATACAAAATATATTAAAAAGAAAATTGTCAATTCAAAAGTTACCTTTGCTTCCTCCTGATAGAGATCTATTCAAAGCTTCTCCTGCAATCTTTGAGATCATCACAACAGGAATACTTATGTCCAAAGCAGCTTTTTCAGAGCAACTCATCTCCACGATATCTGCAAGCAAAAACATGAACAGAGATTTAAAAACACAAAAGACTTCAGATGAAGATAGAGATAGAATGGATGTCATCATTAGTGCAGGTAACCAAAATGAATAATAAACATCACATGCAAATAAAATCTGCCAGATAACATTGATGTACAACCTTCACTGTCATTTATGACAACTAGGCCTGCTGCGCCTGCCACCTGTGCCACTTTCGCTTTGATCAGGTAGTCACAATCACCACGACGGGCCAAGGCAGTAAAGCCAGATACCTGCTAAACCGTTTTGTATTAGAAAAAATTCAACAACAGTCAAAATATGTTGTTAGGGATCAGCAAATTACAACACCTTTGAGGACAAATTAGAACAGCAATTTGAGGGCTTGGGTACTACAGCAGACTGTTTAACAAGTTCATTAGCTGTTTTGGGAATTTTCGCACTAAATGTTGCACTTAGACCCTCTAATGTTTCTCCTTCAATACCGTCGACCCAAGTTTTAATCTTTACCTGGTATATTTCCACATAAAAAGCATATCAGTATCTTGAAATTGCAAATGATAAAATTATATATAACATACTGACGACAAATCCTAATCAGAAATGCATTATATTGCTTTAGGATCCAGATCCATTAAAACCAACTTCATCCATCCATGTTATAGAGAACTAGAATGTGAACAGAAGCAACAAAACGGAATAGTGTGTATACCAAATTCCAATTTCTTGTTCTTTCAAGAATTTTGGTATATTTCCTCTCTAATCTTGTAACTTTAAGTTGGAAACAACTTTTTGTATTTGGTCCCGTTAGTCTTGCATCACATAAATACAGATACATCTTTAAAAGCCAATCGATTAAACTAGTAATTAGTTATGACAGGTACTAGCTACAAAACCTCACACACTCTGACATGTGTGTGTGTGTGTGTGTTTCCATACTGAAGTATGCAGCAGATCAAAGGGGGGTCTATCCTTAGACATTTGTTCATTGACCAAAAGGAAACTTATTCTAATGTGACATACTTTTGTTATTTTCGATTCTATTAATAATAAGCTAACATGATAAATTGTAATTAACTCCAGCTTTAACCACTTGGTAATTCATCATCAGTACTATTTCTCAACAACATTGGGAATTTGGGAGGATAATGTATTGACTATAGATACATATTCTACATGTATGAATAACAGTTTTTTATTAAACCTTGAGTATTCATAATATAGTTTTTTTAATCAAACTGTTAGGTCCACAGTTGTATGCCACAACTATGGTGCCGATAGATTCACTACTTCAGCTTGGACATTTCAGGCTGACCACATGGGTAAATTTCTTTGTTTTATAATCACAATTTACACTGAACTTTAACTTTTTTTCTTGATAACATTCAAAAAACATCCTCAATCTTACTTTAATTAGATCAATATACTAAAAGCTAATTCATGATCATAATTTAAATACAAAATTTATCACCTTTTCGAATACACAATCACAATTCTCATAAAATATAACATATGCAGCCCTAGACCAAAGGTAATCAAACACCAATTTAAACAATTGACATAAATGTAGGGGGGTAATGTGAAAGAGATCTTACTGATACAGAAATGTTATCACAAGAAGTGAGAGATCCATCTGCAGTTGCTGTTGGTGATACAATAAACAAAAGAATGCTGCTAACTATTACTATTAATATTTGGGAATTAAGAAAAGATGATGATGGGTTATGATTCATTTTTCAAACCCCTTTTCTTTCTTCCCTCAATATATACTGGAAGAAACAAGGGTTTGATGGTGAATGGATACAGAAAACTGAAACCCAAGTTGATGATGATTGATATGTTGGTTTTTCTGTTTCTTTGGTTTTGGAGTTCAACTCCGATTTCAGTTTTTTGTTTAGGGACTCACACGCACGTTGACATCCTTTACATTTGTGTCTTGTGATCTTTAAGTTTTGACCATTATATTTTCACTTATCCTCAACGAAAATCAAATGTCATTTCAAAATTTCAAATATAAATTATAAAAATTACGCAATTGAAAGTGACATCTTTTTTTTTAATAAGTGATATCATATCTATATCTATATCTATATCTATACTACCTTATAAAACATTTATACTTTTTAGCTTAAAAGTTAAAATTTGGAAGATCTGAAATATCAATTTTACCCCTATTAACTCAACTAATATGTCAACTCTATTAAATTCATTATTCAATCAATAAAAATGGAAATAATATCCTACACAAAACACTTATCTATCACAATTAAAAAGTCAAACATAGTTAATAACATTTAAAACTTATTTTCAAACTTTATGTAAAAATTAAAGTTATTTTTCCACTAATTTCTTTCAAAACACATGTTTTTTAGTCATACTAAACAAGACATATTTGCTTATAAAATAATCAACTTTAAATTGTTAATAAATAGAAGGTCTATGAATCTAAATTCTAATTCTTACAAAATTATAAAACAATCGACTTTACATTGCTATCTGAAATGAATAATTAAATTCTAATCCCTATAAATTTATTTAAAAAGACATTATTAACAGAGTACATTGCTAATTTCAGTTACACGTGACGATATTTCTTATTTGATATTTATTTACTCTCACCACATAACGTACAAAATTATATTTTCGTTTAGTTTCCTCTTACCTTCTTTTGGACAATCCTTAAAATATGAATTAAATATATTAGTCTTGCTGTTAAAACCTTATTAACTTACAACTTCATGATGAGTTATTACTTTTCTACCATATACTTAATAACAACATTATGAAAATGTATATATGAATATATGTGAACCAATTGATTAAATCAATAAATTAAACAAATAAATATTTGCACATAATTTACATGTTTTCTGTTTTTAATAAAGTAGATACGTTAAATATTATAAACACATTAAAATTGACTTTACTATTGTGACAGACTAATTACATAGATATTATTTAAGTGGCAAAACATGATATATTATAATAGTATAAAAAATGATATAAACAACCAATTAAAAAAAAACTATTCATAATAACTTCATCTAAATAAGCATCACACATATATTAATTTACATATGATGAACACAAATCAGTTTACGTACCTGTCATTTTGTAACTACATTTGAAGATATTTCGCTAATTACAATAATCAATATGTATTTTAAAATTTTCTTATTCTGGTAGACACATATTTTTATATCATTTCACTACATGTAAATTAAACTATCTCTTATTATTGCAGATAATTATATGGTCGACGATGTGAAACCAATCAATTCATGTGTGTTTGGATTTTGCTATTTGAAAAGTAATTTTATTCTCAACTACCCTTTTATGTACTTTTTATTAATATAGTACATATAGTGTACTCATATATATTGACATGTGACATTTTTTAAATGTTACATGATTTTTGTTCAAGTATTGTTTATTATATTACTTCATATTATTTGTTTGATTCAAAACCTACTATTTAAAATTAAGTGATACCTTATTAAATATACAGTTGAATAATATTATCGTCGTTGTCGCATTGCGCGGGTACTAGACTAGTATTATATTATATGGTATAAGGGTCTTTAAAATTACTTAAATAAGTATTTATTTATTTAATTTGACAGCAAATAAGTAGATTCAAACACTTCTTTGAAGACTGATTATTTTTTTATTTACTAAAAAGTAAGTACTTAAAAATAAGTAATGTGACATCTACTTATTTTTTAAGCATATAAGTGTTTAAAAATAAGCAACTCTAAACAACACCATTCTTCCAATCAACTTTTTATTTCTTATTTTTAATAGGTATTTAATATCCACAATGTTATTTACATTGATTAATAATTAAATTTTAAATTCAAATAACTATCCATAATCACATGTGAATAATAACATTTACAAACTATAAGTTTAAGCATTACACGAAAATAATTTTATTTGATAAATTAAAATTGTAATCGTACATAATTACAATTGTATTCACATATGATTAAATATAAAGGAATAACCACATATAATTAAAAAGTAATTAAACATGTAAAATAAACATCCACTCGAGTCGAGTGTGAATTATCACATACCGGTAGTTACTCATCACATATAAAATTTAAATTCAATTGTAAACCACATATGATTATATACTAAATTACATGTGATTAAACATCAAATGTGATTATGAGTTAAAATAAATGTAATGTTTAAAATCTTATTTATAATTATTCATTTGAATAAATAATAAGTTGTAATCATGTATGAATTAACATCTAACATTCAAAAATATCGTTTGCCAATTTCAAAATTTTACCACAAATCACATGTGATTATATGTCGTGCGTTTTTTAAGACTCGGCAAAAAACGAAAAGAAAAAGTTTGTCGAAAGTTTAAGTTATGAAATGTCTAATTAAAGATAACAAGATATTGATTCAAAATATGTAATTCTTATAATTTATAGACATACCGTTTGTGAGATATTTAATTTTAAAAGTTTCAGTAAAAGTAAGTTTTTAAAAGAAATGGAATAATCATATTGGTTTTCCCATTCCTTAGTTTTTTTACTAGTCTTAAATGATGTCACTCTCATTCTAGTGATGTCAACTTTCTAATTTACTAGTTTATGGTACGGATCACCAACGTACTTTCCTTTTTGTTTAGATGTCACAAATGTATCAGTTTTCTTACCAAAGTCGACAACACACTTGTTTGAACTGTGTTGATGTCACCAACATACTTATTTTTAACCTGCAACAACTTGAATTGATGACATGTCGTTACCAACTCACTTCATTTAATTGACTAGGCATCCATGTAAACTAAACTTGTACACGTATGACTAACTTCGTCTTCTTCGATCGACTACTGTATAATATTCGGTGACTTTTTCGATAACCACCATTTTTTCCGGCGAATCTTAATACAATTAATCCATTTTTTGGGCATAACCTAGAAATCCGACAGATCAACACAAACACTTGCGACCCCTAAAATATTAAGTGATATAATCACAAATTCTGTATATGAAGGAGTTCAATCGAAGTCGGCCAACCACTAATGTAACTCCAGTCGAGAACATCTTTGGTCAACCATATGTAAGTCCAGCGAAATCGTGAAGAAGATAAACAAACACAAAGAATCGAAGAAACTCAGGTTCCAGCAACTGTGACTAAAAACCCAAATTTCGGTGACCCTCACTCCAGTAACTGGGTAATATTGGTAATAAAATTCGTACATTGGTGGCTTTGGAACAACAAAAAAAGTACGTTGGTGGCATTGGTAATACACGTGGTTTGTGAAATTCCATAGTGGCACTAAAAAGAAAATGAATATAAATTATTAAATAAAAGTTATCGGTTGAGCCGATTATCGGTTAACATAGGGTGACTTCGAGACTAGTTTTGAAAGTATGTTGTCGACTTTTGTAATAATAAGCGTACGTTGGTAGTATTAGGACATAAAGGAAAGTATGTTCGTGATCCGTACCAAAAACCCTATTTTCCATCCATTAGATTTTGTAAGTAAAATAAAGAATTACATACGTATCCTTATAAACTTTTAAAATTACATCAATATTCTTATAAACTTTAAATATTTGTTAATATCCCTTTAAATGTTGAAAACTCTTTTATATATATAGTGCTAAAAATATTTGTTAATATCCCTTTAAGTGCTAAAACTCGTGCGATGCACGACAGTGTGACGTTATTTATTTATTAGGTAAACTGTATTCGGTTATTAAAGTTTATACGTTAATCAAGTTACAATTTGATCATGCAGTTAACTAAAACTGTCAACTATGTTGTAAGTATAACATATAGGCAGTTATAATATACTAAAAGTTATTAATACAATTTATTCAAAGAATGAAAAAAAAACAATAACAATTAATGATGCTCATTAATTTATTTAGTCATGGTCATTAATTTATTTTATTAATTTTAAGAATGAAAAAACAATAGCAATTAATGATAGTCATTAATTTATTTAATTTATTTTATTGATTTTGAAATTTAACTTTTTTTTTCACATAAGGTTTTTTAGTCAATCAATTATATACATAGACACATCAACAATGTATATATGGAAAAAAAATCTAGAAAAATCATATGTTTGACACCTCAGATTTTTACATACATGGTGGTCTATGATTGAAGCCACATAAGCAAGTTGATATCCTATTTTAGTTATTAACTAATTTATTGTCCCGCGGTTAAACGGGATTTAGTATGTAATCCTTTAATATCGGAGTTATTCATAATTCATCTAACTGAACATATAAAACTTTTATTAATTTTAGGTATATTTCATATTCTCCGTATATGAAAATGAGTTATTTAAAAGAATACATAAACGAAAAGGGTTAATTATAAAATGCATGTGCTAAAAATGACATATTTAATTAAAAACATAAAGGAGTACCATGCAAGGGAGGAAACATGTTTTTGTCAAATAGGAATAGTCATGGGTATACCTATAAAACTAACTTTTTTAATTATAATTAAATTTTGACATTTTGATCACCATCAAAGGAACCCAATCAATGGTTCGGTTCCTCCATAGTATTTTGCTTTAATTATATATAAAGATAGATATATATATGTCCAAATGATAAATAAAATCACGATTATCTTTAAAACTATTATTTAAATACTAACAAATATTATGACTAATTTACCCTTCTTCAACAATTGAACACAAAACACCAACGTACGTGATACTTATATAACTGGTTTCAATTAGAGTAACAATGTGAGTTCTTCAAAACCTTTTTCCCTAAGTCGATATCTGATACATCCAAATACATGGAATGACACCTTGGTCGTTCTTGAAGTGTACAAAAAACACCCGTTTTTGCATGCCCGTGAAAAAGCAACCCCTTTATAGAAACTTCGGCGTCGCATGGCCGTGTACGGGCATGCACTGGCAGTGTATAGGCGTTACATGGTCGTGTACGGCCGTGTATTGACCGTTCTTGGATACATGGCCGTTCTTGGCGTGCTTAATTGGTTGGTGCATGGCCGTACTCGGGCGTTACACGGTCGTGCCATGGTCGTTCTTGGTATGCTTGATTGGTTAGTGCATGGGCATACTTGGGCATGTCATGGCGTTCTTGGCTACAACCAATCATGTGTGTGGGTCGTCTTTGTTTCTTGAGCGAGATCATCACTCTTGCTAACTATGTTGTATTTCTTCGTTCTTCATTTATGTTCTAAAATCTTCATTATTTGATCGTTTTTAGCGATTCTTTTTGCATAGTCTTCGTAATTACCTATTTAACAAAATAAGACAAAAAAAAAATGCATTTTTGGATAATTAAATTAATTATTTGGTAAAAATGAATAAGATATCGTACGTAAAAACATGAATTTTTACGCAATATCAGATATATATGAGAATTTCAACTTTTAAAAGAATATTAAAGTAATTTCGAATTGCTAAAAAATATTAATCATATTTTGAAAACTTATAAGAATACAAATGTAATTTTCCATTTTATTTTTACGAAAAAATTACATTAAAAGAGCAAGAGAATGTGTAGTACACGAGGGGTAGTTTAAGTCCAGATCTATAATTCGTAGCTAATCTAGATCAAGGTTGTATAAACTTTATAGTCGAACCGATTGGAGACTCGTTTCCGGTTTGCTAATATCGAAGCTCAAAAACATTTATATGTTCATATGTATTATTCTTATCCTTTTCCCATAACTATAATATAACTCGCGAATTCGCAGAGAAATACATTTTGTTTTTAATAAAGTGCTCATGCTAAAGTGTCTTAGATAGTTGATACTGCATCGTATGTAATAGTATTGGGGGGGGGGTTTCAATGTTTGTTCGGATTTGTATTTATTTATTTGGTTTCAGAGGGATCAAACGGCTAAGTGTAATGTAAAACTTTGTTCTTTTGCGGATTTGCAGTATGACACGTTTTTTTTTTAATAAAGCTCTTATGAGGAAGTGTCTACATCATTAGATACTTCGGCATATGAAATATTGGGGTTTATTATTTTCAATGTTTGTTAGGGTTTGTCTTTGTTTAGCTTCATAAGGATCTCAAGGTTAATTGTTTATACTGATACAATGATGTTTGTGCTATATATAGCAAATACTAGACATACCACATATCACTTACTATAAACCAAAGTAGAAGAATGTATGAAGAAGTTCTTAAAATATTACTTGATGCATGGGATAGAAAGCCACAAAAGAAACACCAACCCATGGGCAATGGACTAGAACACAATCACTTTTATACATACCAACGGTAATTTACCTTCCGGTAAATGTTAATATTGGGAATCTAGACTCATGTTCTTATACACGAATTGAAATGGGTTATAGTTTTCTCTCTAACAGGGGATCAAATAGGTAAAAAGAAAATAATAGTTTAAAAGGAAAGGCCAACTAATAGCTTAAAGAAAATATGTAATAAAATTCCAGGAAAACTTTAACCAACAAATAAAATATATGAATTAGCAATAACGTTAATCGGTTTAACTGAAAGGGGAAAAATAAAAGTAAGATAGTGAGTTGCCTAACCCAAACCAATAGTTAAATAACAGGACGTCTACAAATATATGCATCTGAACACAAATGTGCAAGCATATCCCATTCAGCAGAATTTGGTTTTCAATCAACATTTTTATTAGACTGTATTCTTGGTAGTTGTTTCCAGAATTCTTCATAAGTTACTGATATGCGTATCTTCTCCACATAATGATAGGTGCAGTCCATAATTTCGAACATTTAACTAAAAAAAATACAACAAAGTACATACCAATTAAGAGGATGAATCATATTCAGCGATCGATACACAAAAAGAAACTGAGAGATAGTTTCGCCACTCATGGAAGTTAATGCACCTAAAAAAATATCCATTATTATCGCAAACATTCTAAAGTCAAAATTGAGGTAACTTACATTACATTCACATGGTAGGAATGTGTTAGTTGCTTGGTAGGAATACAGATACACTTTACTACTGAAATCACATCAAATATCTCATAATGTTCAATCCATAAAGCCCTAGGGAGAAAACAACAAACAACACAATCGAAATTCTAAGATATAACCGACAAAAATTCTAAATTATACACTTGTACTTTTCGAACATCAACAAATAGTATAGTTGCATCAGAGCATCCATATATTGTGGAATATTTCAGAGGAGCTAATAGATTTACGACAGATTCATGGCAGTTTATAATTTGCAGATTATAAAGTTACATTTAATTAAGAGTTATCATGTATGAGTTGAAGAAAGCTGTCATGAATGCATCTATAGAGGCTGATCATGCATTATCAAATACCAATTATTTGGGTAACTATAATTTTTGTTTTCCTATGCAATTTAAAAAGATCTCTAACATTAAATGTCTTTTCTCAATGCTTAGTCTCTTTCCCCAATGTTCAATCCCATTCTTTTAATTCTCAATATATTTCCCTAGTATTTAATCAATTCCCCAAGTCTCTACTGCAAAATCATTTTTGTATATCTCCTCCTTATATATTATAGCTCCCTTTCTTTCCTCCTCATACCTACTACAGACCACCACCGCTCTACTTTTCGGTCAACCTACTTCCCGTAGATATTATCAGTTGCACGTTGAAAGCTTAACTTCTCATCCGGCCTACCACATTCCAGTATCTTGATTCAGCCTTTAAGAAACAATATTAAAATGAAAATAAGTTTTTTCCTTTACCATTTCATTAGTTAAACCGGAAAAAATAAGATATGTATAAGTGATTCAAAAAATGAAGTTACTTGAGTGGAAACGGACCGGAATAATAACCGATGCCCTAGCCAACCTGTTCAACCGGCTAGGTCGACCCAGTTTTTAAAAACTTTGATCTAGACTTGTGAGAAGAAAAAATTTATGAATTACAAATGAACTTGAAATTTGTTTAACAATTATCGAACTAACTTTATGCTTTATGAACAGGACAATTGATTAGCACACACACACACACATATATATATACATAAGTTGCTTATTGTAAAACAATACTTAAAAAAAAAAAAAAAATAAGAACAAACAAAAAAGTATAAGCTTATGGTTGGAGTTGTTAGCTTTAATTGAACTTGTTGTTTAAAGTTGGAAACTGGAGCTTTGTCAAGTCTTTAAAGTAAGATCCCATAACTAATCTATCAATTAAAAATGGAGTCTCAAATGCTTAATGCTAAATTGTTGACATATATTAAGTATATATTTCTGTTGGTCCCTTTTTGTCAATATTTGATAAACTACTAACAATCAATGTAAATGTAGACAAATCAATTCAAGTTTAAAGTTTTTTTTTTTTATTGATTTGAATAAAAAAATACTTTACAAAGCTTACTACGGAAATAGGCAAGACAAAAACTAGTCTAAGTAAACTAACTTGTGAACAATTTGACTTCTACAGGTCAGCAGCGAATAGGTCGCTGCTGATGGTCAATGATCAACACTTAGAGATAAGTGAGGGCACTTGGTTCGCTGACAAACAGGAACATGCTTAAATTACTGGTAGAAGGTGAATACAAAATTTAAGGGAGAATACAAAATTCTCGAAAATAAATATGGTTGTTGAGTGTGGTATTATAGACACATAAAAGTAACTCTAAACCCTACACGTGTCACCACAATATTCGTTGGGTACATAATGAAACTTCCAATGTAATGGATGTGACATTACATCCTAGGAATAAATCCTAGGAATAAAATTTACAGTTTACTTTTTTCGTAGGTTACACAAAAGGTACAATTAATTAAATGCAATTTTTACAATAAGTGAACGTACATATCTTTTGAAAGATTTGCACGCTTTATACAATACAACATATAAGTTGACCTTCTTTTGTACATTAGGTATTTGTCAGACCTAATGTACTTCTTGAATAAAGGCATGGACCGCTGGTAACTAGAGTAGTGTTGATTTCCACATCAGTGAACTACTCTCTATCTCTGTTCTTCAGTCTTCAACTTCTACATATGCTTTTAGTTCTTAACAGCGTTAGGCCTGTTGTAACTTCTTCAGATGTTAAGTGTCTATCAGAGAGTGATAGACATTATGTTTGAGATCTAAGTTACATTGATCACTACCACCAAATGTAGTGATTGAGTAGGCTAGTAAATATTCTCATACTCTTTCTACTTGTGTTCGCTGCAGATAGATTCAGCGACTGATAAGGTACTTACGATTATTTTTGTCATCTATACATTACAATAGTGAGGTCTCTGACCCAACAATTTCTTTGCGGATTAAAGAACAATCGTATGAACTCAATAATGTCGAATGTATTATTAAATGTCAAATGTAGTGATTACAAAAGTAGGAGTTAGGTATTTCGTAACTTAATGACCCCTATATATACACACATATTTGAGATAAGAAACACAATCCTATAGTATCTCAAATATATATGTTTGTAACTAACAAAGCTGATGTGTATGGAAACTAGATAAATACATTTTTGTGACTTCTAAGTTCTTGTAATTACTCTTGAATCATTGAGATGCCAGATGTAAAGATTATCCTTCGTCTTCTATCTTTATCTTTGAATTATGAATTTGAAAATCTAAGTTTGAAATGGTTGAATATGAAATACCTCTCAAATTCTACTACAACACATGGGTAAAAAATACTCGTTGTATTGTAAATATCACCATCCTTCAAGAATTCTTGAGATTAATTTCAAATAAACTCACCTCTACATAATAACAATAATAATAATAAATAAATAAATATAAATAAGCTTCAGGCTAGTTTTGTCAAGAGTTCTTTTATCTAAAAAAAACCCTACTTTTCATTTTTATCTTTTTGAGCCACTGTATTTTATTTGTCCTTTGGATCCTTAAAAATTGACTTTTTTTTTTGTCATTTGGGGCCAGTATTCGCAATATCTATCGGGAGACCCGACAAAAAATTGATGATGTGATCAAATTTAAAAATTTGATTTTGTGACATTGAATTGTAATTTAAAAATGTAAAAATTTAGACCGTGACCAAGAAACCAAGTTTTTAATGATTGGAAAGTCGCATGCCCGAGGGTTTTTAATGATTGCCGGAACCGAATCTCTATTACCAAGAAAATTTAGACTGTGACCAAGAAACCAAGTTGCGTGACCTAGTCCCTTGGTCGCGTGACCGGGAATCTAATTTCATGATCAGAGAGTACTCGCTCATGGTGTCCGGCTAGTGCTTGGTCGCTATTTGGGTGTGGCCGGCATTTCTCTCTGATATCGCCTAAATTAGACATATGTATAGGGGCGATATCGATTTGATTTGTATATTATTTAAGTCATTTTATAAGTTTTTCATACTTAATTAGTCTAGTTTAGTTTCATGTTAATAATCGAGAAGAGATCAAAGATATGAAGAAAAGATCAAGAATTGGGTGATTTTTGCAGCTTTTGCGAGGCTCCACGATTTTGGCTATAACTCCCTCATACGAACTCCGAACGAGGTAATTCAAGTGCCCAAATTCTCAGAACTCAGAGGGCGACAACTTTCATAAAGGAACTTAAGGCTGAAAAGGCATTTTTACCCGCCGGGTACTCACCAAATTCCAATTTAGAGGCTAACCGGGTACTTGCATTTCCAAAACACTCATCCGGGTGGGTAGCCCATAGTAACCGTCGGGTACTTGCATTTTCAGCCGGGTAAAAGGGTCGATTAAGGGTTTTTAGCCTAAAATATACCTTAAACCCTAATGATCATTAACCTATTGATCAAGCAACTTTGGAAGACGATTTTGGGAGCTTTTAGAGAGCTTTTGGGGACACCCTAAGCAATTCATTCCTCTTGTAATCATCATAGAAGTTAGTGATTATTCTCTTTTCTTTCGAATCTTATTTATTTATGTTTGATTCATATTTGTGGTCACATTATGAATTATCCTTAATTATAAGTATTTGTTTGATTAAACCAATGAGAATGGGCTAAACTCTTATTGTTCATCTAGGCTAATAACCTTAGATGTTGGATTTATAATATTTAGATTATGTGTTGCGTATGATATGATGTTTGATTGAAGAACCATTTGTATTTAATTTATTTAGCTTATTCAATTAGTGTGATAATCGTGCTAATGAATGAGAACTCTTAGTGTCATATTACATTTACTTTTAATTGGACACAATAAAAGAGTTGAATTAAGTTAATTGAATTATAATATGGGTGAATTATACTAAGAGACATCTTATGTAATTACTGGGCTAAGTATTTGAAAATGTATCAAACTTTGTCAAAAAATCTATAGTATGTACCCAACTTTCAAATCTCTATTGTATGTATCCAACTTTTAAAAATCTCTATTGTATGTATTTTGGCTGATGTGTCATCCATCAAAAGCATCCACGTGTCATTCATACAACGTGCCACGTCAAAATATTACATAAAATAGAGATTTTTAAAAGTTGGATACATACAATAGAGATTTTGAAAGTTGGATACATACTATAGATATTTTGACAAAGTTTGATACATTTTCTAACACTAACCCCTTTAGTAATCTCTAGGACACTAGGATTATAAGATTGAATCATCATGTTAGTTGAGTTGATTAATTGTAATTGAAATTATTAAATTGTCAAGGACACTTGCACTTTATGGTTTTAGTTAAACGATTGCATTGTGAAAACAAGTAGTCTAAATTATTAACTCCTATACGTTAAATACATATCTATCTATTATCCAACTCTAAGGGGAACAAGTCTAGATGAACATAATTCTACCAACTGGTTAATCTATCAATTTAGTTGCTTTACTTAATTTAAATATCCTTGTGACTGTGTGTCGTTAAGAGGCATAATCCTTTTACCATAACTATAGATTAGATAAATAATTCTCAAAATACATATAAATTGTTCTTGTGAGAGACTGCCCGGTAGATTTATCACTGCTATACTACTATCCGATTATGTACACTTGCCTAATTGTGTAATAGTTAGCTTTGACTTGTTTTACTAATTTTTATAACTAGATTAATACACATCACTCTCGGTTATATCTTGGCCATGACCAAGATTTTTCTCGGCTTGGTGCTCGGTCATGGCTCGGCCATGACCTTGAGTTACCTGGCCAAGTAACTCGGTTGTGGCTAAGCTAAGCCATGACCTTGAATTCTAGGCTAGATCGTTTACTCAGTCATTGCTTGGGCCATGACTTGAGTTTCTCAGCTATTGTCTAATTCGTGATTGAGTCGTCATCCATTTGTCATTCTGGCTCGCGCACTAGTTGTAAATCTTCGCATTGGGGCTCGTAAAGTGCGTTTCACCATTTTTAGCGTATTTTCTCTGTTTTTTGACTGTTTTAATGATTCTTTCGACATTGCCTTTGCTTTGACCTAATTAACAAATTACGAGACATAAATGCAATATTCATGCATAAATGTTAATTATTTATCTAAAACGGGACCAATAACGTACGTAAAAATATGACTTCTTATGCATTGTCAATAACACGTAATCCGGTTTCATGCACTCTGTCACCTAATGATAGATACAGTAAACTATCTACCGCAATAAAATCATATATCTATTTTAAATCATGAATAAACATATATATTTTATTCAATCCCTTAAACCGCAAACAGTTATCGCTAAAGTAAAATAATGAGTCAATCAAACGACAAATAATTATATGCGATTTTAGTTAAATCCTATAATCATCCACACTACAATTATATTATCTTCAACTTAACATACAAGTAATTACAACTATTCGATCTTCCAATTATTATTCATATAATCATACAAAATGTAAGAAACATTATCATCTATTTATATATTTTTCAATCCAAATCCTATGATAACGTCAAATTCATATAACAATTACGAAAAGTAGTAGAGATTTATTAGTTTTAGACGATACCTGTTTTTTCTCGAAATACTCTATCGCTACTACTAACAAGTGTGAACGAAAAAATCTTGACTAACTCCACTACTTTGTACACCGACACACACTACCACAACTAGCCACCGCTGGTAATCACATTGACAACAACACAATACTAATTAACCACCAACACATAACCTAGATAACCCACAACACCAAAGCTACTTTTATAAATTGCAAAAAAAGCCAAAACGAAAACGAGTAACAATAGTTGTTGCCACATTCAATTGTTAGAGTAATTTTGCTTAAACACGAAAAAAAATTCACTAGAATCACAAGGCGGTAATAGCCAGAGTTGATAGTGTTCAAATAAAGGAAACCCCAACCCCCCCCCTATAATTTGCCTAAATGCTCAAAAATCAAGATTTTAAAAATCTTATCAAACTCGCCTAAAATAATTAAACATTTAGGCGAGATTTTAGTCTAGGTGACTAGTTATTAGTGGCCGGTTAATTGAAGAGATTTTATGCACGTGTGGCGCCTTTTAATTAGTCTATAAAATTTGCTTACTTTGGTTTTGTATTTAAGCGAGACTAATGATATTTTAGAAAAAAAAATTATGACACATACTTGATAGTAAGAAAAGGATTGTTTGACTATCATCTGAGTAAATATCTATTTAATTTAATATATCGTTTCGAAAAAATCAAATTGTATTGTATAAAAGTAAATATCATCATTCTTCTTTAGCGGAAAGTTCAAATAAGAATGAGAATTTTCGTGAAATGGAGGAATCAATCTCAACCATCCATTTTCATCAAAATAACAAAAACTCACATTTTTAAAAATTGAATATCTCAAAAACGGCTAGTCAAAAAATTTTAAAAATTGCCCCATAAAAATAAGCAATTTCTTCTTTTCGATTAGGCATCTCACATGACATACTTTCGATGAACTTTTTTTTTATATTTTTTTGTGGGTTTTGAAAACTATGTGATAATCTTTGGTAACACATATTATATTCGTTGGTAACACATGTGTTACAAGCGACCATCACATGTGTTACCAGTTTTCAAAACCCACCAAAAAATGAAAAAAAATAAAATTCGTTGAAAGTATAGCTTGTGAGATGTCTAAATAAAGAGAAAAGAACGCTGATTTTTGTGGTGTGATTTTTATAATTTTTTAACTAACCATTTTTGAGATATATAATTTTACAAAACGTGGAAAAAAGTGGGTTTTGTTAAATGAAGCTCTCCCATAAGTTCTCTTGTTGTCACAATTGTCACAATCTGATCATAAAAGGACTGTCCAAGGGGACTGCATCTCCACATATACTATCTAAACTCATTCTCATTTGAATTCCCCTTTTCTTCTTTAATTCTAATTAACTTTAAAATAAACAAAAATCAACATAAGAGATAATAAAAACAATAGAAAACAAAAATAATACTAGTTTTATAAAGGGAAATTGTCCATTTCATGGTTTTTATCTTTTTCCAATTTCGCTTGTGATTTTTGTCCCTGCAGTTTTCAATTTTGCCAATATTATCCTTTTCACTAATTTTCGTTAAGTTTTTCGTTAAATCCGTATAAAATGACCAAAATACCCTTTTTTCTAAAATACTAACATATAACTTTACAATAAAACCCGACCTAACAATAAAACCCGACCTAACTCTTTCCTGCACGCATACATACCAAGCAATATCACAAACAAAAACATAAACAACTTCAGATTCATGTGCAAACATAAAAACATCAAACCTTCAAAATTATTAATGAGTGGATCTTAATATAGCCTTGTCCAGATTCATGAATTCATGTACAAATCAAACATAAACAATTTCAAGTATAGCTTTCTGAAACAAACAAAAGAAAGAAACCGATCGGATCTGTCACCGTCACCACCACTGGAAAGCAACAAACAAAAGCAAAAGCTCCATCAAAAAGAAGCTCCGGTTTAACCGTCACCACCATCAGAAATCACCATCGTCGTCACTAACAGATATATAATCATACCATAAATCGCCATTGACAACATAAATTAAAACCCAATAAAAACAAACTAAATTCTTGTTCATTCATATTTTGTTTAAACAACACCCAAAAATAAAAGGTCTGAGATCAAAACATCAAAATGTTAAAACATTCATCCACTTTTTCTTAGATTTGAGAATCAAAGGGTTAATAATCAAAATTTAAAAAGTGGCATGTTCGAATTTCCGGCCACAAAATTCCGGCTAACAACGAGCATCGATTCTGGCGTTCTCGATATTCAATTCGATCGAAAGATATTCAACTTCCAGATCTGGTTTGTAGTTTCTTACGAATCGAAAAAATTGTTTAGATCTGGTTCTAGTTTCTTCCCGATTTACCTTGAGCGATTTCGTCGACCATCGATGACGGTGATATGTAATATGGTAGTAGTTATATAATGTTAGTATACCTGCAACTTCCGGCGAATGAGACCTGAAACTTCTGTTAACGAGACCTAAAACTTCCGGTTAACGAGACCTAAAACTTCCGTTTGTAGATCATACACATCTAACGACAATTCGTTGGTTTCTAGTTGATTTAGTAATAATCTCGTCGAAATTATACCTCAAAATGGGTTTTGATTTTTTTTTGTGTGTGTTTGGGTTTCATACGCTGATTGTGTCTTTGGATTGAGATATTTATTAATTCAGATTTGATGTTTGTGATGAATGAGATTCATTAATTCATATTTTTTTTTATGAATGAGACACTATGTTTGGTCACACACATTTGTCGGAAGTGGTTTTGTTAACATTTCAATTGGGTTTGATGATTAAATTAGGGGGTTAGGGTTTGAAATAAAGGGAAGAGACAGGAACAAAGGATGACACGAAGAGTATTTTGGTCATTTATAAAAAGTTAACAAAAGTTAGTGAAAAGGACGTTTTTGACAAAATTGAAAATCACAGGGATAAAAATCACAAACAAAATTGGAAAAAGGATAAAACCTATAAAATGCATCTACCACGTGAAAAAAAGCGGACAATTTCTCTTTTATAAATGATGCCCTACGTTTAAAATAACTCGTTAATTTGTGGCTTGGCAACAACGTTCAAAACGCCGTAATAACATCCAGGCGGCAACAAGCGTTAGGGTTTCTTCTATCAACCCCCAAAATCCCCCGTACACATCTCAATCGCTTCTCAAATTCATTCTAATTCTAATTTTAATTTTAATATTAAAATTAAATTGAATTAAAATGGGGAGCAAATCTGGAAAAAGAAAGTCCATACTCCTAAAATCAAACCCTAATTTATCTGAAGAAGAAGAGCAAGAACCGATTATTTTGAGCAGCGATGATGAGGCAGATGAAGATTTAAGCTTAAAAATTGTACAAAAATCAATGTTAAGAGCTCGTGCTAATGAACAATCCAACACCAATCCTTCATCATCATCATCACCTACTGTCAACAAAAAAGTTAAGAAAACAAAGATTAAGAAGAAGATGAAAACACAAGATAATATGGTAAGCTGTTTCATGCTTTTATCTTTATTGATAGTAGTGTTTAAATGCTGTTTTGTATAGATTTAAAGCTGGAGCTTGTTTGTTTGTTTTGATATATTTATGAGTAACTTATGCTTATTGAGTTTCCTTTCAGGTAAGATAGTGAATTTAGGAATAGTAATTGGTGTCTGTTTAGTTTATTGAAAAATTTAAAAAGTTATGATTTTGATGTTTTAAAGATTAGGAAGAAGATGTTGATTAGTAATAGTTACTATGCAGTGACTGAACAAAACTGTGAATATAAACAGTTAGTTGAAAACAACCTATTGGTTAAACTAAGGGTAATAATATGTATGACATGAGCAATCTGAAACTGGTTATTATCGCTAACAGATTATTTTACTCTATAAAATAAGCAGATAAGCATAAACCTTTCTTCATTGAAACTTTAAAGAATGCAAATAAGCAGATGAACTGTTTAAATAAGAAACATTTCCTCAATAGCATATTTGAATGGTTGGTATTGTTAGGACTTAGGAAACAAGCTTGTGTTTTAAAATTTATAATCTTGGAGTTATTTTTGTTGTTGGATTAGGTTGAAGAAAATGTGGAGATGAAAGAAGAGGGTGGTGGACCAAAAGAGACTGATGTGATTATTGAGACTGATTCGTCTGAGAAATCTGATAATATTGTTCTGCGAAAGCTTCTTGTGAGTTGAAATTTACATTTTGAAAAGTCAAACATGTTGAAGTTGTACAAATGAATGTGGTATATTTGATGTCATCTGTTAATTTATATTTTAGAGGGGACCGAGGTATTTTGACCCGCCTGATAACAGTTGGGGAAATTGCTATAATTGTGGAGAAGGTGGTCATACAGCTGCAAACTGTACATCCGCGAAGCGCAAGAAACCTTGTTTTGTCTGTGGGAGTTTTGAGCACAATGTGAAGGAATGCAACAAGGTTAAAATCTGTAAATCAAGTGTTATATTTTCTTCTGCTTGTTCGATTATTTAATATAAGAATTTTAAAATTTTATTAAAAATTGGTGTTTATGGAGGTTATTAGTCACAGGCCATTGAAGATAGAGACAGAATTTGTTAAATGAGTAGCTCCGTACGTGTATATGTTGTTCGATTACCTCTTTGACAAACTCAAACAATGAAAATTCAGTGACCCAAGCTGAACCTACATAATCGTTCTCTTTTCTTTTTGCAGGGGAAAGACTGCTTTATCTGCAAGAAAAGTGGCCATCGTGCGAAAGATTGCCCAGAAAAATCCAATTGGGGATCTCAACATACTAAATTATGTTTGAAATGCGGTGATTCAGGGCATGAAATGTTTACCTGCAAGTGCAAGTATTCTCCAGATGACCTCAAGGTCAGCACTATCTCGTAATGTGTTTATGCAAGTTAACTAAGTACATTAAAATTTTATCAACTAAGTACGTTATTTGATTCTATTTTACTGGGTATCCAAGTTACTTTACATTTTTTAAACCACCTTATTAATTAAGTTTTAAATGCTTTAGCAACTCTTGACACTTTTATGGCCTTGTATCAGGAAATACAATGTTATATATGCAAGTGCTTTGGCCATCTTTGTTGTGTCAACTATACTGATGGAGGTCCACGGGAGATTTCTTGTTACAGATGTGGCCAGTTGGGCCACTCTGGCTGGGTAAGTGCTTTGATACTTGATTACTTATGTCATTTTACTAACTTCACTTTCAGAGTTAAAGATATAGTATTTAAGTAGCACTTGACATTTATTTTTTCTTGGTAAAATTTATATCTCTGCTAGCAGTTATGACACAGTAGTTATGACACGATAATGCATCACGGCATGTTATCTTTTGTGGAGGATTTTGTCAATACCAGCTAGTGGTTTGACTTCTTCCAGAAATTTAACATACCCCTACATTCATTAAATTATCATTAATACTATCATCATTAAAACTTAAACTAATATATAGTCATTCAATTCTTTTTTTGAAATTATCTATATGTGTTTCTATACTTACCTATAAAATGTTTCGCTCTCTCTTAGAACTTAAAATCATAGAATGGGTAGTTAATTCAACTACAATCTCTTTCCTAATGTACCTCTCAATCTCACATTATTAATTAATCAACTTAATCCAAATAAATTAATAGAATGTTTATTATTTTTAGTTTCGTAAGTTAATAAAGTGGTGATGTAATTGGAAGGTTGATAAATTGTGAAGCTCAGTTTTGCGATAATAAGAATAATAATAACAATCTAAGCTAATACAACAACTATTGCTACGTCGACAATCATTGTTGATCATGACCATACTTTTATATTCATTGTCGATAATTATCTATATCTATTCTAATATATATAGAATTTGAGATGTTACTATTTTACCCATAGCGTTACTATTAGTCTTTAAAAAAAAAAACTAAGCTGAAACCACTCACACACCCCTACATTCATTAGATTATCGTTAATACTATCATTATTAAACCATAAAACTGATATATAGTCATTCAATTCTTTTTTAAAATTATCATTATCTATATCTATATCTATATTTACCTATAAAACATTTCACTCTCTTTCTCTCTTAAAACTTAAAATCCTAGAAATGGGAAATTAACTCAACTACAATCTCTTTCCTAACGTATTTCTCCATCTCACATTATTAATTAATCAACTTAATGCAAATCAATTAATAAATGTTTATTATTTGTCGTTTCGTATGTTAATAAAGGTGGTGACGTAATTAGAAGGTCGATAGATGGCGAAGCTCAGTTTTGCGATACTAACAATAATAGTAACAATTTAAGCTAATACAACAACAATTGATATGCCCTCAACGACAGCACCTTGTAACTCGCAACCCGACTCTCGCAACTCGCTACCTGGCCATCAATGGATGCAATTGTTTTAAAAGTTTTTATTTTGTGTATCAAAATAATACACTCAATAATAAATACTTCCTTACAAATATTTATGAAATTATAGAAACTTAAATTAACAAACTACGGATAGAAGATCAAATGGCACACAAGTCAACTCAGTTGCTGGAAATAAATTAATACAGGTTGATGTGTTGACTTTGAAACTTGAATACGAAAAACATTTTTTTTCTTTTGAGTAACATGTTATATTTTTAAGTAACTAACTATTCTGGCTGCATTGCGCGGGTTTGCTGCTAGTCAGGATAATTACTATTTTTATAGCATCTATTACAATATTTCATACATGATATTGTCTGAACCATTTGTCAAATCTATTGGCAGTACTGTAAAAGAACTTGAACAGAGTAAACACAGCCTTGTGTTTGAAAATTTATCGACCTGAAATAAGTTCAAGAGTTTTAATGACTTGACATAGAACTTGACTCTTTACACCAATTGAACTAATTGATTGAATGAATTGTTTAAAAGAAATAGGGAAACGATTTATATTTATCTGACGAAAGTCACAAAACAAAAATAATAGACAACATAAAGCAAAATGTTATACTTTGTTTATCTGGTATAGTAGTTTATTTTTCAGTTATGTTGTAAACATCTATAGGTTCATGTACCATGTTCCAAGATATTATACTTTATACGTATATCATATATCAGTTTGTTTTATTGATGACTTAACCATGCATACATTTGACTTAATCTGTTTTACGGAGTATATATTTACATATATAGGAGTGAATATAGTTGTGGCGTAGACCTCACTACGCTTAGTGTAATTGCAATAAAAATATAGGTGGCATGGTCTGAACCCATTTGTTTTTTGAAGCTATTACATGGTCTATTTAGTCTTACATGCCAATTTTTCTTCAGGAATGTGCTAGAGTGCAAGCCGAAGCAACCAGTACTGGGACATCTAGTTCTTGCTACAAGTGTGGTGAGGAAGGCCATATGGCTCGTAAATGCACTAGTTCTGCTAAGGTAACTCGTTTTCCTAGTGCTTGTGGTATATGGGTTTTACATACTGTTCTTTAGAGGTGTCAAACATTGGAGGAGTCAGGTAACATGTCAAAACGGCTAATTCTTTGCATAACCTATACTATTACCATTCAAAAATCACTTTAGGAAACTTTTTGACCCCCTTTGACCTGCTTCTTTATTGGCCAAGGTATCTATTCTATATTTTGCCTACTTGATGAGACAAAGATGAAATATAATCTGAATCGACTCATTTGTAAGTAAATGGTTGAAATTGTCTCTACTACTTTTCGTACTTGCATCAATTTTAAGTGGGTTAAAATTGCCAAAAGATTTTTTCCACTCATTTGCCTCGTTAATCAGCCCAATTTTTAGTAACTGGGTCAAAATGGTCAAAATGGCCACCTTTTTTTAAATTTGTGACCTTGCAACTATTATTTAAATGGTTTGACTTTATTGTTTCTTTCTTTTTTTTTTCCAGAAGGATAAGAGGAAAGGTGAGTTCTCTAGCCCTAGGAAGAAGGGCATGTACGGAAATCATATAGGAGTGAGGTCCGTGCCACCTGATTTTGGTAATGCTCGTAAAAGGAATAAAACTCAATATGGACAGTCAAGTCCATCTCAACCAAAACCGAGGGGTAGGGGTGGTTGGATAACAGAAGATCCTGGTGACTATAATAATAGTCATGATTGGGGATCTCCTAAAACACCAGCTAGGTATAATAAATCTAATGATAGATTCCATGGAGTTAGTGGTTATAAATCCAATGATAGATACCATGGTGATAGCAGTTATAAATCTAATGATAGATACCGTAGTGGTGGTGATTATAATTCGGGTTACCATAACAATGGGCGAAGGTATCATCAATATGATAGTCCCGTAGGTTCTAATGGATATCAGCAAAGGTTTTCAGCATCAAGATTTGGAAATTCAAGTAATTATGGAAAAAGAGAATTTGGTTTGGATTACTAGTGGTCACATGTTTGTTCGCTTGGTGGGAAATGTAAAACATCATAGAGTTGAAGACGTTGTGTACACCTTTAACATCAAGTGAGCATCTGATTATCATTGGTGTATGATTTTTGTTCTTGTCCTAGTTCAACTATTGTAATTCTTTTGGATACTTGAAGGGGGGTAGTTTATATAATACTTATATGTAATTTTGGGTAAACGTATTTAAGTGTTTGGATGTCCCTCAATTTGTGGTTAATGTTTGTTGGGGGTGTCTGATCAAATGATATTTTTAGTTAGATGACTTATTTTTCATCTAAATAAATATCTATACTAATATATAAAACATTCACTCTTTTTTCACTCTCTTATTTTTTGAGACTAAGTAAAGTTAATCTTCACTGTTGAATCTGACTATATAATAAAACACCTAACAAATAAACAAACATTTTTGATCAAAAATTTCAGACAATTGCTTTATTCGTCTCCTTTACATACTTAACATCTGAATATAAAAATACCTAATGAACACTTTAAAAAACACACATTGGACATTAATAAATATGGTGTCAAATCAAATTATTTAACGTTGTTGCTTTGTGCGGGTATAAGGTTAGTTTCTATAAATGTGTAAACGGTTACCCGGGGTCTTTATTTGACTTAGATGTATGCAGCATGCCGGGTTATTCCTGTGTCTGTTTTTGCATTCTTTTCTTGGTCACCCTCAATATGTTTACATGGTGAGCTTCAAACCTAAGATCTCTTGTGATGATTTAAATACATATTTATATATCTCTATTATTGTCTTCTGAGATTGAACTGAAAAACCATGTCCAAACACATTTACATTGAAAAATTACAATTTTCATTATTAACTATGTAATATATGTTTAGTCCATCGTTTTAGGGTAACAATATGTGCTATTAGTTGCACCCAGTATTTTTAAAAGGTGTATTTCAGTTGTCTGTTTCGTTTAGTAATGACATTAGGTTAGGTTTTTGTTAAAACGAGTCTCTAGTTTTCCATAGATATGACGAATACAAATGTATTTATAGATTTGAATAGGGAAAAAAGTTGAGTTCCACAAATTCTCTAATGAAAGAATGAGTTTTGTTAGATGAGATATGATTTGATGTTTTTCTTTTTATAGAAGGGACCAACTGGGACATGATTAGTACATCATAACCAATTTGAACAAACACATTTTTATATTTTTTATTGTTCTATAATTATTTACCAAATTGAAAGGAAGACATAAATAAGAAGCTTTGTCTAAAGTGGGCACAAATCAACCAAATGGACAAAGTTAGGTAATAACTTTTTGGAAGGGATCATGTGAATGTAACCTTTCAAGGAATCAGATAGAGAGAGAAATTGTAAGCAATTTTTGACCTACAAGTTTACTTATTTTAAATAATGAAACAAAAAGAGCATGCACACCAACTTTGCTTCTTTTTCTCTATATAGCTTTAGTTTGTGAATGGTAGGATTATGAAAGTTTGCCTTGTTAAGTTTAAAATATAGCAACACAAATTCTGACCTTGCATTAGAGTCTTGATTCAATAAATTATTCATGTTATAAAGTAAAATCTTGTACAATGCTATGACTATGAACACAATACTATTTTACAATGAACATTTTATATTGATTCAAGATAGAAGTTATCTTATTTTGAAGTTGAATGGTGTTAATAAACTAAAACCACACCATTCAATAGGAACCAAACCCTAATTATGGAGTATTTTATGCATCTGACGCAAAACATCTTATGCTCTAGTTGATGAAACTTGAAATTGATTCGTATCTGATGATTAACTTCATTTTAGGAAGAAGTCTGTATTACCATTATAACCCAAGAAACACAGTTGTTCCAAGTGATCAACATGATGTTTAATGGGACCACAAAGCAATATTAACCTCAGGTAGGCCAGCGATTCACAACAACAACGTAGTGCAAGCAATTTACAACAGCAACAACTCTCCTCAATCTTGACGAGGGTGGAATATGGTGAGGTAAAGATATAGACATTCATACACCTACTTGAAGGTAAAAAGACCACTTCCGAAGAGACTTTTGACATGCCGTATGAAAAAAAAGATTGTAACATTAATAATAATAATAATAGTGGTAGTAGTAAACATAAATGATTAGGGATGTCACGGTTCGATTTGATTCGGTTTTTGACAAAAATCGAATGGAATATTTTCGTTATGTAGCTTGTTTGTTTTATGTTAGCATATTTTTAGGATTCAAAAACATTATCTTATTCATCTTCTTTTTAAACAAATATCTCCTACAATCCTACTTGTGTGGTTGAAAGAGTTTCTAACCTTATGTATTTAGCTAATTGTTTTATAAATAACAATTGCCGTACCTCGTTATATCTTAGACTCCTACTATTAACTCTGTCACATCACTCATCTCCTCACCACACACTCTAGTACTCTACTACACCACCTTATCTACTCACCATAAACTCTATCAAACACTTTATCATTCAAAAATGGATTCGGTTAATCAAAATGATAATAAGAGATATCCATTAGTCTCATAATAAAGTTTGTGCCCTTGTGAAGTACGTTAAGCCTACCCCCTCAAGACTACAAAGATTCAAGTCTTGTGTTGAAGATGAGAAGATAGAAAGTACTAGGCTTATACACATGGAGTATTATAATATAATATCTATTTACTTTACATATAATAAAACAAAATATGTAACAATTATCTAACTACAATTATAGACTTTGAGAAATATTAAAAACAGTATACATAAAATTATAAATAGATATTTTAATTAATTGAAAAGTAACGGTTCGGTCTTTATGTATAACCCGAATCTAATCGAAATATATTGGTTATTACATTATTGAAAGTCAAACTGTTGGTTTTACCTTTGGTTCGGCCTTTTCAGTCGGTTATTTCGATTATTTCAGTTACGATTTGGTTTTTTTGCTCACCCTAGAAACAATAGAATAAAGTAATAAAAGAACATATATAATTAAATATATATATAAATAGTAATATATTATGTACATAAGGGTACAGTTCCAATAAGAACACCTTAAAAATAAGAACGGGTAAAAAACGCTTCATATCCGCAAATTTATCCCATAAATCAATAGATTCACATTCATACATCTCAAATATGTAGAGAAAAATAGATGCGCATTCTTATAAATGCATAAAAATCGAAAAAACGATCGATGCACGATGTTAAGATGAAAAATGTAGAGTTGTGCATCAATCGTTTTTCTCAAATTGTATACATTTTTAGGAATGTTCATTCATTTTTCTTTGCATATTTAAGATATACAAATATATATCTAATGATTTTGTCGAGTATAAGTGCAAATTTGAAGAGTTCTTACCGTTCTTATTTTTGAAGTGTTCTTATTTGATCCATTCACATGTACATGTACATAATATGTAAGTATATAACTAAGCTATATATATATATATAGTGCTGGGTGCTTGTGAGAACAAATGAAAATGCTGAGAACACTTTCGATTTTCAATAGTATTGCAGTCAATCGTGTTGCTATAACTAGAAACGATGAAGACGTGCTCTCATTACAGAAGAAGATCATAGTTATAACTCGTGTATGCCCGAGTGTTTAGCTAAGTGAATGAATCTCAACTATGTGTATTTTGGTCATTGGTGATATATGAGAGATTCAATAACTTATACTATAAATAAAAAATACATCAGTTTCTGCTGAAGAATAAGGGGAAGTCACTTGAGGATAACAAGACGAATCACTCTACAAGAACACGTTAGTTCGCAATGAGTGAAAAAAGAGTATTACTCCTACCAACGACTTTCGTTAGTAAATAAGTTTTACATAAAGCTTCAAGACACGTTGGTGTGAGGTCCCTGATAAGAATACATCAGCAACATCGAAGATAAATTCAAGTGATTGGAGGAAAACCAACACACGCAAAAATCATGATCATAAATGGGGACCGCAAAATATTCAACTAACCGTTTATACGTTAGAGTGAAGTCAATCACACGACACATGTCATTCTATTTGTCTGAGAATTTTGAAGATATTTACAGGATATCTTGACTATAATTAGAGTGTCTTATTGTACTTGAAGTTTCACCGATGTTGTATGATCACTTGTGTGTTGGTGATCAAGTTTGTGTAAGTACAAATTCGAGTCGGTGAGTAATCGATTAACTTGTCTGTTCAGTTTTTCTATTCACTCGGCGAGTCAAAAAGTAACTTGTAATTGAATTAATCTTAGTCTTGACTAGATTATTTCGCATTCAATCTTGGTGTAATTTGTGATCAATAAATTCACCATTCAAGGTATTGGTCTTGCACTTTCTATAATCTGCTTATATAGTTGCACTTAATACTCTATTTAATTGTACTAAGTGTTTTAAACTATTAAAATCAATTAAAAAATTTTAATACACCAATTAAAATAAGAAATTGTATTCACCCCTCTACAAATACAAACTATATATTGTAACTCCAAATCACTTAGCTAATAAGTGATTATTGGGATCAATTTTCATGGTGAACCTCTATTATTTTTTGGCTTCACAGAAATTTGCAGAGAAGTGAACTTTATATGTTTTTTTGTTTCGCATAAATTTTTAATTGTATACCTTTACTTTATTTTAATTCACAAATTATTTTAATTTTGAACCTTTATTATTTTTTGGCTTCACATAAAATTTTTAATTGTGAACCTTCATTATAATCTGATTTCGCCGAAATTTATAAAAAGTAAATCTTTATTTTTGTTCTCACCGTTCTCATTTTATTATGTGCTCTCACTAGATCCTATGCCTATGTGTGTATATGTGTGTGTGTAAATAGTAAGTTGATTGTCATTGAGAATAAAGAAATTGTTCAATGAAATCAACATAGTAAGTTGATTGATGCACCTATAAGTAGGAGTATATAAACAGGGACATTTTCACTAGCATCATATATGAATATTTATTCATAAAGTAGATGTTAATACAAACAAGGATCGACTATTTATGTTTTCCACTGCAAGTTGGTCAATGCAAATTCTTCCAGTTACATATTATTTAACGATATTTAGTGGAAATAGCCGAATCTGTTTTAACATCACATTGTTGCTGTAGAAGTTGAACTGTTCAAGGTACTTAAAAAACAACGGGGTCTGAAGTCCAACCCCATGAAAATGAGCCACAAATCCTATACTAACCTCTTAAGAGCACTCAACATATAACCAAATGAGTACCTCACAATGGCTACTTTACATGGTGCACCAAATAGTCATTTAAAATTGAATCAAGATAGGCAACATTTAGCATTGAAAGAAATTATGTAACTATTCAACGGTTTGCTGACCCTCCGCAGATATCAGTTATGTCATCCCATTTGTCATACTCATACTGTCCTTGAAATGGTGAACCGGAATTGTTCTTGGAGTCGCTGCAAAAATCATCACCAAGAAGGGCACGAATTGGGTCGCTAACTGCACAATGATCTTTGTTATGGGTTGCATTTGAACTGGAACCAAACCAGTTTGAGCCCAAAAGAAAATCTGGTCTTGAATAGTTTATGTGGTTTGGTTTGTGATCCTCTCTGTCAGATTGTTTAGGACCAGATTCCTCTGCTTCATGCTTAACTACACACCAGAAATAATACAGTAATTTCATTAGAATCAGTAGAGACTTCAATGGAGGAAAAACAGATTACCTATAAATGGGTTGATTCGTTTAATGGATCAAATGTTCTCCGCTAAAGGATTTAACTAAAAAAGAGAAGGGTCAAATAGGTTGAGTGTCATCCTAAATGTATTCAAATACATAACACCTCCTAAACTCAAAATGGATTGAAAAAAATGATGGTGGGTCAGACCAAACCGACAGAACCCATATTGACCTGCACCAGAGCTTAATATTTTTTACCCAAAGCCGTGTTGACCTGTTACGAAACCTGCCCATTTTGCCACCTTTAATTTCAACTAATCAGATTGATGCTATAGGAAATTGTACACAAAAAACAACCAAAAACAGTTTGATTTTGTGTTCAAATGACAAGCATTTCAAATCCCACAAAAACATAGAATTTGAACTTGTATATAACCAAATGTTGCATTTCAGTTTGGCAGTGAAACTAAAGGCAGAAATGTCAACCATTTACTTACTCATCCGTCGATTCAGGTTACTCTTTTTGTCTAAGGGGAAATAAAAACGAAAAGAAAAGAAGAAGAAGCTAAAAACAAAACAGGCCAGGTAGGTCAAACAGGTCAAAAGTCGCCCAAAGTGTACTTTATTGCATAAAACCTCCTAAATCTTTTTATGTAGAAATTTATACTGTTGTCGACTCCCAAGAGCTCTTATGGATGACAAGAATTGTTTAGGGTCGATCCAAACCGCCCAACGAACCCTTTGGCCACCCTTAGTTCTGAAATGTACTCCCTCACCACAAATACAAAGAGTAACACTTTAATTCTTACGCGAATGACAAGCCTATCAAGTCCCACAAAAGAAATTTAGGAAGACGTAATACCAATTGAATATTTACAAATTGCATTTGCATATAACATAATCATACTGATAGAGAAAACAAAACTCTTAAGTATTGATGCATTTTTTTTCTAATTAGTTTGAGTGAACAAGTATTAAAAGGTAGTTGTCACCTGAAATGATCTCAACAGACTGATGTTCATCCAGTGAGCTTCCACTTATATGAGGAGTATATTCACTGAAAACAGAAGCAGAAGAATGACCCAAGGGTGACATGGGGTCGCCATACGCTTCCCAGTCATCATCCCCTTGCAAATTCTGAGACGAACTGTCGGTAATGTCAGGAGGCGCAAGTGAAGCATTCAAATTATTATTACTCTTTGACATTTTCAAGTTTTGGGATTGTAAGAGCACCGCTTCTAACAACCCACTGTCCCTATGTGAAGGAGAATCTGATTTTGTTTGACCAACCAAAGTTGATTGGATTAAAGTATCAACAGATTCAAGGGAAGGCAGTGGTGAAGTAGGTGCGTTACAGCTACCCATTCGGGTAGCATATTGGAGTGAAGGGAGCTCCAGCTTCTGGGCCAATGAAATGGTCTCAGAAGAAGAAGTGTTGCCATTAAAATAGGCATGGCTGCCAGAAAATAAACATGATGATGATGGCGGGATGTCACCGTTAAAGCTTTGATTATATGAAGAAGATATCTCAAAAGATTGATTGGCTGTCGGGAAAAGATCATTAAGACCACCATCTCCACCATCAAAAACAGAATATGTATCGGATCGCCTGACCCGTTTGGAAGGATGTAGCATTGGATATAGAAAATTATTACTGCCAGCAGGTCCAGGCCCGTGTGGAAAAAAGCTGCTTCCAGGAATATCAAGAAAACTGCCTCCAGGTATATCAAGAATATTTGGTGCATATAACTCATGATCTAATTCCAAATTTTTGAACTCGACAGCAGGAACTTTGAATGTGCTATTTGGCATGATTTCCGAATGCGATGTATCCCCATTTGTGAATGTGACCATGTTTTGGCTTTGATTATTTTCGTTTAGTGCTTGCATACAAATGTCAGGAGGGTATATTGCTAATCCAGCACGCTGTCTTCTTTTTGTTCTCGTGTTCCAGAAATTCTTGATTTCGTTATCTGTACGTCCAGGTAGCTGAAAAGAAAGGTAATGACCATTTCAGTACACAAAATAACAAAAATAAACTACAATCATCCTTTTGAATTCATATACATCTAACTAACTAAATATCTACATTCTAATTATTAATTCATTTTTTATGCTAGCTTCAGTAGTCATTTTGAACTTGTATAACAGGTCAGCTTTTGATCTGAACTTTGTTGCTTTAGATAAATATTAAGCAACTACTGAAGAAATCCACCCATCATTACGAGTTGAGAAATTCAAATCTCGCAGGATAGGAATTGAAAACCAGAAAAAAGCCCTTCATAATCGAATAAAATAAATAAAGAAAAGCCGACTATCGGAATCGAACCGATGACCATCGCATTACAAATGCAAGGCTCTACCCTCTGAGCTAAGCAGACTCATATAACATAAATTCGACATGCAAGTTTCCCAGAACTGCCTTGGGATCAGATAAAACGAAAGAAAAAGATTTAATAAAAACCTGCTGCAATCAACTCAAATGTTCTTCCAAATGTGATGAACGGCAGTGATCGAGATGTATAAAAAATTAAAAAAATTAAAGAACAACAATGTTTATCATAAGAAGCCCAAACTGCAACCAAATAGGAAAGTATGAGAATCTAAGGGTGAGTTTGGCTAGGGGCTTTTGAGGGCTTTTAGGAGCTTGAGCTTCTACTTCTATTAAGCCCCAGCTCATTAGCTTTGTTTGGCAACACAACAAAAATATGGCTTCCTGAAAAAATAAGCTCCAATAAGCCCTTAAACAAGAAGTTTTTTGAAGTAGCTTTTAAGAAGATGCCCCAGCCCCAGCTCCAGCCACAAACTCCAGCTCCAGTCCCAGCTCCAGACTGTTGTTGCCAAACACACCCTAAAGGTTTGGATGAAATGGAATGCCATAGCAATGGCATGAGCAAGGGATCGCAAAGAGTCACTATCCTTGTTTGGTTGTATTAAACATTATATTTACTTTTTTATCGTTCTCTTTTGAATTATTATTCGTCATGCCATGTTCAGATAAAGATATAATAAGCTTGTTTTGTTATGTTGGTTACATATATGGTAGTCTTTAAAACAATCTCAATTCATACTGTATGTCAAATATGAATGTATGGTTGCACCTTTAAGTTGGTATATAATCTTACAAAGTTTATCCAGAAAATCTCAAAGATAACTACAATGACAAATATATATACATAGTTATCCTAAAAGTTCCAAAAATAACAAGTTTTAAGTTTTGAAGAAAATAGTGTTATTAAATAATATACATGGAAAATAACGAAGAAAGAATTGTAACATTACAAGCTTTCAGTCCAATCCAAATGGGAATGGAACAAAAAAACACTCCTAAAAAGGGATGAAAGTCAATCGAATAGAAGGAACCACATTCTTTGACAAATGGGCCGTTAACAAAGCATTTCATTCATTCTATTGCAATGGTTCAATCCATTCCATTCCACCTTCTATTAGTGCATACCAAACTCCGCCAAACAAATATTGACAAAGTCAATCAAACAACACAACTTCAAATATTTAACAAGGATTTCCATATACCTGAAATCCTCTTTTTAAAAACAAATTCACTCAGATACCTAGTGAGGAAAACTTTCCAGCAAACTCAACAAAAGATTAACAAATCTGCATATCTTTAAGAACTCAAGAAAAGTGAAGCGGTATCACCAAAGTAAAATATTGAATCAGCAAACTCACTTTCTAAGAGAAAGTGGCTTAAAAGAGCATGGAGCTTTCATCCGAGATCTAGTTTCCCTTGAACTTCAAAAACCATCAATTACAAAGAAATTTAAAAGTGACCTGAAGTCCCTTAATTTAACAGTTCTGATTAATTGCCATCCAGACAAGTTTAATGAGAAAAAGGCGCAATGCATAAAGATAACAGCATACTTTTGTTACATTCACACTCCTAGCAAAGCAGTTCTTATATGAATATAGCAATCTACTTTCCAAATTATTTTATTCATAAAAAAAATAACCAATCACGTGGAACCGGCAGTGCTGAAGTCAAACCAGTGTAGATTTTTAGTTTGAATTCTGTAACATCCAAAATAAAATGTAAATAAATGGGCTGATTATAAAACTAACCTAAGGCCGAGATTTGAGAGGCTAAACCTGCAAAGTTGACAGATTTCTGAAATCCCAGATTTCTTCTAATGGTTTAACCCCATTTTCCAAATGAATACGAACATAGTAAGCCTATTTATCTCACACAATAAGCCCATTTTCCAATTAAACGAAATTTGAAAAGTAGCTTGCTATTTCCGTGAAAGGGAAAAAATTGGATTGCTATTTTCCTTAGAACGGAAAAAATAGGTTGCTATGAAACAAAGATACATTGCTGTAATGCGCATGCTACCCTAAAAATCTACTTGACTTTAGCATTACAAATAAAAGTTCAACTTCAGGTAACATGGGAATTTGAGCTTCAACTTTTTAATTTCAAGGTTGTTTGTAAGCAAAAGGGTCACTGTATCTCCATGAAAGCCATGCTCCAACACCTAACAGACTACATCTCTCACAATTGTAAAACTGTGAACTTTTTTTTAGAAAGGCAACCTCACACACAACTACCACAAATATATACATTTATTGACAAAATATATACTTATCCCAACCCCAGGACTTGAACACACAACCTCATGGTTGCAAGGTCACCTCTATACCGCTAGGCCAATGGCCCTTTGGTTGTAAAACTGTGACCTAATAGTAATAGAAGATCTTATTGAGCTTCAGCTGTAATCATACTTAGATAGACAACTGAACTCTCCTACAAATTTGGCATATAATGATAGACTTTCAGATGCTTTTAAAGTTGTTATTGAACTTAGTCTGCGACAAACATTAAAGAGAGAACTAAAGACATGGTTGAATAGTACTCACAAAATAACCCTAGCCAGATTAAAAATGCTTATTTTGCTATTAGGAAATAACAACAGCATCATAATTTGCTTTATTGTAATGGTATCATATTTTGATTGTGACAACTGGGAAGTGAAATTTTTTGTTACTTTTCTATTTCTACCTATTGGTACTTCTACATCTATGTATGGGTTATGATCTTCTAAAATAAAATACATTTATTGAATCTCCTAACATTGTTTTACCTTCATTTGTGTACCGTAATGTAGTAGGTCATAAACATCTAGACGACTCCACTACAAATAACAACAATCCAACAATAACGCAAAGAATCAATAATATCCTGGAAAAGATGGGAGTACCAAAGAGAATAGAAGAATAATGACAAAGTCAAATGCAAGTCTAAGAGTTAAAAGGAAATACATAAAGAAAACTAATCAACTGAACTCGGTTCCATTATAGGACAATATCACATGGACAAAAATACATTGGACATAATCAGAGTAATTTGAGATAATATCAGTGTAGTAAAAGTTGCCGACTTGGCCGACTAGTCGGGGGGGACTAGTGCGACTTGACTAGGTCAAAGTCGGTCAAACTAGTCGGTCAACGAAACTCAACGTCGGTCAACGGGTCAAAATCGGTCAAAGTCGGATTTAGTTGGTCAAAATTGGTTTCAAAATAGGTCAAAGTCAAAGTCGGATTAATGTTTCTAAACAATTATGTTAAAGTTTATGTTCATTTATGTTTATGGTTCTCTTCTATATTTACACATAATTTTGAAATTTATTATTTATATCTAAAAAAAGTCAAAAAATGTCAAATCCGACTAGTCTCCGATTAGTCCCCGACTTGGCCGATTACTCCCTACAAGGTCCTGACCGACTAGTCCCCGACTAGCAACTTTTACAACCTAGATTAATACATATATTCCATGCCATTGTTATCCTTCCAGGGTGTATAACGAGAAGAAACAAAGAATGAGAATAACATGTTCACTTTTCTTTTAGGAATTGTTAATTTCAAAGACCTCTATTTTCCGTTATTCTTAAGGCTTATGGTATCCCTAACACCGGGAACCTCATTTTTATTTTTTTTGGTTTCATGGGTTGAATATGATGAACATATGAGCAAGTAAAAAAAGGTGTGACATACAATAAAAAGCTAAGTTAAAATCATAAAAAATAAAAGAAAGGGACTTTAAGCACATGCCTCCCACAATTGTCATAAATCAAGTTCAAGATAATCTAATATATATGTCTATCACCCAGAATGGGCGACGGAACTAAATTGGAAAATGAAGACAGCGCAGGCTCCCTAGAAAACATTGGCAGCATGTAGTACTATCTACGTAGGTTACAGTAGTATTTTCAATATAAGAAGCTCATGTATACATATACATACATCGATACACAAACATGTAAGAGTATTATGCAAATGCTTTTAAAAGAATTTGTGGTCCAAGATGTGGTTTGAAACTCGCCAAACAAAAACTTTTGGAGCCACTTATCTTCGGGATCTTGTTACAGAAAAGGGCAAGTGTGAATCATATGACATATAAATATACACATTTTCATCCACAAAATCATTGTAGGTGGGACCAATATGCAACTACACTGGCTATAACAACTAAGGACAATTAATTAATTTAAAACGGTAGTAACAATTTGCACACAATCTGCGATATAAACATAGTAGAATCATAAAACCTGACAGGAAAATAGAAATGCACCTCAACAGCCATGCGGGCCCATTTGTTCCCCATCTTAGCATGAAGTTCAATGATCCGGCGCTCCTCTTCTGGTGTAAATGCACCTTTTTTAAGATCGGGTCTTAAGTGATTTGCCCACCGTAATCGACAGCTCTTACCACAACGAGAAAGCCCAGAATGCTTCTGAACAGCATTCCAGTTCCCTTCTCCATGCTTGTTCACATAATCCACTAAAATTGCATCTTCAGCAGATGTCCAAGGCCCTTTCTTAAGTGATACATTTCCTACCATGTTTCTTTCAGTGCTAGCTTCATCAATTGATGGTGAATCAATGCAATCTCTGGAATTTATTCTCTCCTCGCTTTCACTTGTCATGTTGCTCATCTATTAAACACACATGCATACCCATCAGCAAAAGTATACAAAGATTAACGGGACAGGGGGGACCAAAAAGACTACGCAAACATCAAGAGCTCTTCAAACGAATGATCTGAATATACATCAAAACTAATAAACTTCTAAGACAGTGTTTGGAAGTATGTTTTAAAAGTGAATATTTACTATTGAGTGATAAGATTAATAACAAAACTTGGTGCAAAAGATAGTGTTAAAGTTGGTGAGTTTTGAGTGTTTAAAAAAACAAATAAATTATGGATTAATAAGGTTATACAAGTGAAATGACTCTTTATTAAATAATCATAAATACAGGTGACTACTCAAAACAGATCATATATAATCATCTAATCATAAGCAAAAGCAGGTGCCCAAATCCAAACACTAAAAACTTAATTCTGCAACATAAATTCATATAATAACTTCCAAAGCATCTATCAAAGAGCCTCTCTAGTAAGGATCCATTATAAAAAATATAAATTCTTCATACCAAAATTAAATAATCACTAGATTTCATTATTTATCATAAATACCCAAAGCAGACTTTAGTGGAAAAGTAAACTTAAACAATTTATTATACATTTGAAACTGTTAAATAAACAAGTATAAACTCCACAATTAGAAAAGAACCTAACATATAAAGCCTCTTCAACCCCCACGCAAACACTAAGGAAACAATTTCAATTTTCGTAAATAATAAATAAATAAATAAATAAATATTATAAGGAACAATTATGTATACCTTAACAACGAAAGCTAATTCGCTGAAGATTTATCAATTCACCATCATTTAATGGAACAATTATTGATGTAAACACTAAGTGAAACTGTGAATCGAATTCGAGCTAAGCAACTCAAAACGAAAAAGAAAAAAGAAAAGCAGAATTAAGAACTAAAAACCTAAAATTGAACACCTGATTATTGAATTGAAATCAAGTAATAGCTAAAACACTGTAACCTAAACCTAGATCTAGCTAAATTGAGAACGAAATGGAACAATCGAAAATAAAAAAGAAAAAGAAAAGGAATGTGTGATGAATTCGAGTGTGTGTTTTCAGGTGCCCTAGCCGTGATCAGTAAAGAAAAAGACGGATGATCCAATCATAGAATGATTTTATTTTTTAGAATTAATTGTTAAACATACATACTTTTATATATATATATATACAGAAAGAAGAAGATTTCATCTGAAAATCAGGGTTAAGAGAAAGAGAGGCGTAAAGGGAAGTGTGTTTTTGTATGTGAAAGAGAAAAGAGGAAAAATAGGAGATAGAAGAGGATGGAGTACAACTTTTATCGAGTTTTGAAATACATTTACTACTCCTATACTTAAATATACTCCACTGCTAGTTGCTTAGTTCATTAATCGTTGTACCTTTTGTGTATTTCATTTTTGGTACTATCAAATGTTAGAGGACTTGGTCTTACTTTTTAGGAGAGAGGGAGTGCACATTGGTTAGGGTTAGGGATATTGATGATAAGTGGTACGTGAAGTTGGTTTGGTTTTAAAGTTGAATGGTAGATATTATTGGCTTGGTTTAAAAAATTAAAGTGGAATTTGAATTGTGATCGGATTAATGTTTTTGAAAATGAATCAAAATGAACAAAATTTTAAATTATAATAACTCCAGAGCAGCTAGGTTGTGGACTCCGTAACCGAGCAACGGATGTGAGTTGCTCGAGAACACAATATTTGATCCGGTTTCGCAACAAGTTGGTTGCCGAACTGGCGGGTATTTTTAAAAATTTAATTTATAAAATTCTAAGTGTTTTTGAAAAAAGTTGATGTTTGAGTGATTTTCATTAATATTTAAATTTTGTCAAAGTTTACCTTTATATTTAAGATGTCGATTTCATAGTTGAATTGAATAAGGTTGAATCAAAGTTTATATAAAATTAAAAAGAAAAAAAAGGAAAAAAAGAAAAGAAATCAAACCATTTCTATTTTCAAGGTTAAATCGAAGATCGCACCAACTTGAAATTGAAAATAAAGTTTAATAAAAAGCTTAAAACAAACAAAGACTTAGTTTCTAAAGTAGTTTAAAATCTTAAACCCCAACCAAGCATAACCAACAAGGTATAATTTCACGCTTTAATCAATCTTACACGCTTCTAATATTTGCCACTAAAAATAAGTTTATTCCATGCCTCATATTCTCACTCTATTTTCTTTAATAATTATACTTGTCATTTTGCAATACAATGTCCCATTATTATATGCTAAATAGTACTATACTTTTAATGAGATGTTACATGTTTGTAAGTTCAATACATTACATAATTGTAAAATGAAGTTTGTACTGTAAGAAGATAATGAAAGTCATAAATTTCTTGCACTAATCGATTAGAAAGTTATAGCATAGTATTTGTTGAACTTTAGAAAATACTAAAATATTACAAACATAATGTTACCTTTTTTTTATCATTATCAATAATGCTTAGCTTTCAACAAAAGGACAATAAGAATAATTAAAGACTCACTTTAGTAGTTTGCAGATGAAAAAAGTCAATCCACCTTCAACATTTTTTAGTTATATCTTCAAATTAAAAATATATATCAATCACATAATTGTATTCTCACAATCATATTGTTAATTACATTCATTATCTCTAATGATAAGCAGATTATATAGAACAACTTATCGATAACAAATGAGATGAACAAGATTTAAAATACCCGCGCTTTGTACCGAAATATATTGTTAACTATAATAAGTTTGATTTTTTATTATTCATTTTGAGTTTACCAAAGAGACATAATAGGGTTAGAAAAATAATTATAAAAACACTTCTGACGTAAATGTATGCCATGTAATAGTTAAGTATTTTTACAACAAAAGAAATAACATTGATAATTTTAAATGTATATTTATGTTCATGGTTTAGAGATAAATCTCTTTGTTTCTTTTTTTAGATTGATTAACTACACTATTAAATTCAATTAGTTATTTATTAAGTAGTGCATTTATTAATTTCAATCAAGACATTTCCTTTTCTTTTTATAATAAAGAGTATAACTCACTTAATAAAATTACCTTGTTTTGTCTTTTTTTTCAATTCTAAAAATAAAGGTTAGAAAAAAGCATCATTTGGGAATGTTATAGTTTTATGGTTTAGTGGTGGGGCATTAAAACGATAAAGCTACTCTCAAAAACCTAAGGGTATCTAAAATATCAAGTTAACATTATAAAATGGTGATAATTTACTTAAAAATCATGACATAATGATGATATAGTTTGCAAATTGACTATAAGGGATACTAATACAATCTCTTTTGTCCAATTATTTTTCTCAATCTCAAGTCACTTGAAATTATTTATTAACAAAGAGATACTAATACAATCTCTTTTGTCCAATTATTTTTCTCAATCTCAAGTCACTTGAAATTATTTATTAACTTTTCTTTGTTAAGGCATCTAACATAAACATAAATCTATGAAAAGATATCAATTATTTTATTTAACTTTTCAATCATTTTTGTTATAAACAAGTATTTAATTTTGTGCGTTGCGACGGTATCTAAAAAAATACATTTTTTTTATATAAACATTATTATTATACTTTCAAGTAAGAAACAAAAAAACTATTTTCATAATAATACTTTCGTCGTTCATATGCATCATAAATGTAGTTAAATTTATAGAAGTAAATTGAAACTCTTACGTGGAAGATAACTATTTAGTATGTAAGGGGTTCTAGTTATAGCTTAACATATGGAGCTAATTTTTTCGATATGAAGCTAAAAATTTTGTAAACTCTTGTGCTACATACTCTACATTTCGCGATCTAACTATCAATACTTGATGTTTGAATTTCTCATATTTACATTTTATATATTTGCATACAAGGATATTAGAATTATTGTTTTGAAAGTAGAAATGGTTGTCAAACTAATCATCATATATGTTCCCCTTCTACATTACAACTGCGACTTAGTTCAACACATTGATCAATCGAGTATTAAAAGTTTATGTAAGGTAAAATATATTCATTCTACATAACATACAATTTTAAAATTATAAAAATATACAATAATCTATAATATATATTATTTTTCAATAATAGAGTAAAGTATACAAAGTTCTAAATAAAATTATTTTTATAGTTATTTATATGAACTTTTATCGTAATTAAATTATTACATTAAGTCATTTAAAATAAATACTATATATATAGCTTTTCACCGGTCATTGAATAGTACTCATCATAAGACCATTCCCAACAAGGGACGTGTCACTAGCGTGTCAGTTGAGACACGTCAGCGCCACATCAGCACCTCACAAAATGACACACCCCTGTCAACCCTGGTGTGTCACTTTGATTTCTGGGCCCCACACACATTTAAATAAAACAATTTAATTCAATTAAAAATCTTACATTAGTTAATTAAAATTAAATATTATATTACTTAAAATAAAATATTACATTAATTAATTAAAATTAAATATTAAATTACATTATTGGTTCCATTTTCAACCCAAATAAAATATTATATTAATTAAAAATGTAGCCCAAATTTCTTCAAAAATTCAGCTCAAATTTCTTCAAAAATTCGGCCCAAATTTCAGCCCAAATACACATTACATATTTAAAATGTAACCCTACTCCTTCCCCAACCTGCAGCCACCATTCTTTTGTATTTGAAATGAAGAAGAAAAAAAAAAAGGCAGCCACCATTCTTGTATGTGAAGAAGAAGAAGAAAAAGAAATAGAAAAATAGTTGTGGCCCCACACCTCTCGTCCCTTAGCTCGTCACCAAACCTACGGAAGGAACCGACGCGTCCGACCGACGCACCGCTGCCAACGGTGTCAGTTGGCCAACGCGCGTCAATTTCCCGGCCGACGCAACCGTTGGGAATGGTCTAAGTACTCCTCATTTAGCAGGAAGCTAAACGTGGGAGTCTTCAATATGATATCATGAATTTCCTGTCAACTTGAACTAATTTTTTTAAAAAAATCTAAACTATATTATGATATCCTAAACCAAACTAATGGATTTACTTCATCTGTCTTATACTCTTATAAAGAGTTTAACCACTTTCTTTAATAAGTTAAATGTTTAAATAATGGAAATGACACAAATACCCCTATTTTAACGAAATAGATTAAATGAAATGCAATATAGTCCATAAATAGTGTACATAAAATATATGTTTATAAAATTACTAAATGGAATAAGTAATCCGTCAATTTACACAAGTGTCTGCTAGTTGATATAACGAAGTTCAACCTGCTTGTTATGACGGGATCTAATAAGAGCAATATTATAATAATAATTACTTTAAAAGCCAAGTATTGCTATCTAATGGCCGATTCTTCTATAATACTTAATTATAATATCATCTAAGAGGTGAGTTCATAGAAGTATGGGTTTTTTTGAAAGTATGAAAGTACCAATAGAAACGCGCTACGTGGCAAAAACCCATTTTCCCACACTTTTTAAAAATTAAATATCTCATAAACGACAAGTCAAAAAATAATAAAAATTACACCATAATAATCGTCATTTTTTTCTCTTCGATTTGAGATCCCACAAGGCATACTTTCGACGATTTTTTTTTTCTTTCATTTTTTGGGGGTTAACACATGTGTTATGATGGATTAACAAAAGTGTTACCCGCGGTTATCACATGTGTTATCAACGACTATCACATGTGTTACAATCGATAGTCGGTGCTAACACATGTGTTAGTCGCCCGTAACACATGTGTTATTTGTTTATAACACATGTGTTACAAATTTTCAAAACACATGTGTTATGATGGATTAACAAAAGTGTTACCCGCGGTTAATACATATGTTATCAACGACTATCACATGTGTTACAATCGATAGTCGGTGCTAACACATGTGTTAGTTGCCCGTAACACATGTGTTATTTGTTTATAATACATGTGTTACAAATTTTCAAAATCCACCAAATAATGAAAAAAAAAAATCGTCGAAAGTATACCTTGTGGGATCTTAAATCGAAGAGGAGAAAACGCTGATTTTTATGGTGCAATTTTTATAATTTTTTGACTAACGGTTTTTAAGATATTTAAATTTAAAAAAAGTGGGGAAAAGTGAAAAAAAGTGAGGCCTTTGCCAAATGACACAATTCTATTGATACTTTTATACTTTCAAAAAATCTCATACTTTAATGATCTTTTGTCTATCATCTAAATCTATTTATAAACATTTCGCTAATATTAGACCGGTTGTAAATCAAACATCAAAGAATACTCGATTTACACATCTAAAGTATTTGCTAAAATTATAAGGTTGTTTTATATAATCTCGTGACTTCGACATTTACCATATTTTTTGGTGTCTTTAAACAAGTTTACTTTTCATATTATTTCTAATATATAGTGACTTTATACATGTGTCAAATATGTTTTGTCCTAAATGTGGGGTTTTTTAATGGGATATTTCATATAATAGATAGATGTCTTTTAATAAGTTTAAATTGCTACTATTTTGTGTTAGAATATACTCAAATCTAGGTCTTTTTTATTTTTTATTTTGTTTTTATCCGTAAAATATATCTTGTGACCCGCCTCTTTCACTTTTAGCCATTTACATGAAGAGGTACGTAATTTGCTTTAACTCAAGAATTAGAGTAATCCAATAAAGGGAGGTTATCATAATTCGAGTAATTCAAATAAGTGTTATACCAAAGTAACAAGCAAGTAATGATCTGCACAAGTGGTTTATGTTTTATGGAGCCTAAAGCGAATCTAAAATATGAAGTCTTACTGATTTGGTATAGTTATTATTTTTTTATTATATTTTATTGCAAATTCAATAAAATTTGTTCCATAACAAGAAATCTATTTTTATATATTAAAAAAAGTTAGTCCATCCATTTTGTTGTGATATAGTACGTCAGCTTTATAAGTTTGTTACTAATTTAGTACATTTTGATAACAAAAAGAAAAAAGAAATTCTACCGAAGATATTATATTTAATCTTGTACTCATATAAATATAAAGTTTTAAAGTTTTAAAAGGAATCAAGTTATCAACTAATTATCGATTTAGGGATTTACATTTTTTTCAATTTTAATTTATATAAAGGGTTTGATCGAAATTTGTAGCTTGTAAAAGAAATTACAACAATATTTTCATGTGTAACCTATAAATAGTTTACTAAATTTAATTGTATTAATATCATATATGTCTTGCTTTCATCTTCAAAAACATTACATGATATACTTAATGTTGAGTTTTATGTGACATTTACTAACAATATACTAAGTAAAAGATTAGATTAAACTCACTATGCAATTCAAAATAAGTCATCCACTAAATCGAGTCATGTTTGAAATGATTGAGTTGGTTATTTGAGCAATACGATGAATGATCATGTGTAAAAATATGATCGGGGAATTTAATCGCGTTACATAAAGATTATGAGAAAATCACTTTGATGATAGCTAACTTAAAACATACATTGAAATTAAATATACGCAAAATAGAGCATCGAAATTTTTTACACGAAATCACTAAGAACTAACTGACAAAAAATAAGCTTAGTCGCTTTTTCACATAAAGTTGTCTTAATATCATAGACTTGAACTGCTTTGAAGCCTTACATGGAGTGGATCTAATTTATGTAACATAATATTTTTTGAAGCCTTGAAGATTAAAATATTTTGAAAATCGTTTTCGTTATTTTATATCTAATACATACTATCAATAATTTAAAACCTTATAAAATTGAAAGTCTAAAGTGCTTGCTTTACTACCTTTACCCTTAAACCACTTTTAGGGATGGGCTATTGGCACCAGAAGGCTATCGTATCAACTTTTGACAACCATTAGCCTTACCGCATAATCTTCAATATATAATCTTAATTTAATAATGTAATTAATATTAATTAAATATCTAAATCTTTTTACTTTAAACTTATAAATGTCTACAATTTGCATGTATGCATATGCAAATGACCCAATTGTATAATCTATCTTAACAATCATGCATGTATGTATGGGGTGTCGTATGTATGACTGTCCATTTTTTTTAAGAAGTGTGCTGACATTTCTCTATATATGAGTTGATGAAAAAGGGAGAAATCCTTACAATTCTGTCACCATCTACACACTATCATCTTTTTCTCAGTAGAGATTATCTATTTTAGTTTATACAATATTTTTCAAACATATACACTTTTAAAGTTTTATTATTAAATACTAAGAATTTGAGTGAGTATTGCATGACAATTCAAAAGTTGAGGTGTACATTTTTTTGCTTAATTTTTTTTATTTTATGTGTGTTTAATATAAGTAAATGTTAACATGTACCTTATTTAGTATAAGTATATTTACACGGAGAAAGTAATAAAATTTGATGAAATTCCAAACAAGAATGAAAGAAATTACTTTGTCCACAAAATATCACAGTTCGAAACCGACAAGGTATAAATTTTTAAGTTCTTTGCTCAACATTTTTAATGACATTACTATCCGGTAAATTTACTAGATTCTGGTTAAAGGTTATTTTAGATGTTCAATTGTGGCAACAATTATTTAACTGGGTGAAAAATGAGGGTCCTTCTATGTGTAAGAGATTGTAATTAAAAGATCAAATATGAAAATGTTGTATTTGAGTGTTATTGCAGTGGTACCTACATTAGTATTACCACCACAAGAAAAACTGTTAGTAAAAAATGTGATTGTCCGTTCGAACTGCAAGGAAAAAAGTTTTCGAGGGTGATTTTTGAGGTTTAAATGTGACAAACATAATCATCAACCATTATTGTTTATGGAAGCTCATGCATATGCAAGAAGATTGTCTTTAAGTGAAGTTGAATTGGTAAAAGATTTGTCAACCGAGAATGTTAAACCAGGTCATATCTTTTCTACATTAAAAAATAAAATCCTAAAATATTTTCTAATAAAAAAAATATTTACAATCTACGTCAAAAATTTCAAAATATGGAGAGAACTGGGAAAACACAAATGCAAGTTGTTATATCACTTTTAGAGAAGGAAGACTATATATTTTATGTTAATACTAATCCTTTAACTAAGAAACTAGAAGAATTATTCTTCGCTCATCCTAAATCATTGGAGATTGGAGTGCATTCCCACACGTGTTGTTGATGGATGCTACATACAAAGTAAGTAGGTATGTGTTGCCTCTGCTTCAGATTGTTGGACTAATTTCGACTAACAAGACATTTTGTATAACATTCATTCTTATGCATAAGGAAAGAGGGCCAACTACAGGTGGGCGTTAGATAGTCTAAAATCGACAATGGACGAATGTATTTTTTCACGTGTTATTGTCACAGATAGGGATTTGGCACTCATGAATGCATGTGGATGATGTATTTCCGAATGCTACAAGATTGATTTATAGATGGCATATTAGTAGAGTTGTCGTGAGGAAATGCAAAGGAAAGATTTTGAAATATTGACCTAGCTTCTATAGAGCATGTGTTATATTAATTGCATCCCTAACTGAGAAAGCATATATGACTAATTTAGCACACGTTGAAGAAATTTTGTACAACTTCCCAGGTTTCAAAGCAAATATTAAGGAAAGTAGAATCATGACTCAAAATGATTATGATATATCGTTATTGAGTTATTCCGAAAACCTTCATGTTTTGTTTCACTTAAAACATATAGTTTTTATTCTTGAAGAATTTAAGAAGTTCAAAGAATATGTCGTTTGTTCTCAAAATTGTTATGATCGAGTTATGGTCTACCGTGTGCACATGACCAAGAAGTTTTTTTTTAATAAAGGTTGTCCCTTACGACTTGATCAGTTGATAAATTTTGTTGAATATGTTTGTGCACTTGTTAAGCAAAAAGAAGTACGACATGCTTTCCATTTTGGTCTAGCCCACTAAAATTGCAACAATAATATATATGTGCAATTGCACACATATATGATAACCGGTATATAAAAGATATTAAATGGATATTACCTAATAACTCCCGTAGTAATTAAACTTGTAATTAAACTTTACAATAAGCTCCTGAAATATTTGACAAATTTAGACTGTAATTTGGTAGCTCTTTTTTCTTTGTTCATTAACTTAATTTTTAAGGCAATATCGATAACACTTAACATTTGAGACATCGTAATAAATGGTTTAATGAGTCGTACGTACATAAGACCAGCCATGGTTTTATATCCGATCCTACAAAAATAATAAATCATCCTACTCCAATCCTGCTATAGTTTTTGCTTTTAAGATTACAGAATCTTACAATCATGAGACCAAAAAACCACTTTGATACCAAGTTATTAACTACATTTCTCAGGCATTTAAACAACACTTTTTGAAGTTCTCATGTACCCGAAAAAGAAATAGAAGTGTGATCCACCTCTTTTGCTTATTGTGATTTAGATAGTAAGAAAACATATATTTATAATGGATCAAAACTGATTAAACATAATTCAAAATGCATTCAAATAATCATTTTATGGTATGGAATACTTGATGAAGCAAAACAAAGATATAAAAATCCTAATCACACCATTGACATTAAATGTACCATTACATTGTTATAACAAAACATGCAATTCCAAGATAGAATTCATGTTAGTGAAATTGAGTTACCAAGTGTTAGTTAACAGTCAATAAGTAATGCAGACCAATCATCGCCTTTCAAGTACTGACCTCAACTCCAAAAATGATGAATATATGTCATCAAGATCTTCAACCACCTTTTCTGACAACAACCCTCTGTTCTCTTCTACCATATCACTCATTTTCTGCATACTCTTGTTTCTTTCATCCTGTAATTTCTCTTCTTCTTTCACTACGATTTCCATTTCTTCACTTAAAATCCTCATCTCTTCATCTTTCAATCTACATTCAAACACAGATTGCTGAAATTCAATCAGCATGTTCTCAAATTCAGTTTTCCCACTTTCTATCATGCTTATTACTATCTGTTTCTCTTGAACATTGGTTTGAAGTTTATTTTCCATCTCCTCTGTATCCTTTGTGCATTTCAGGACTTCAGATTCAGCTGCCTGCATTTCTTGATGCAAATTTTCTAACTTCTTGCTCAGTTTTTCAGACTCCTTTTTTATGATCTCGAGTTTTTCTCTTTCATGATTCATTTGAAGTTGTAGCTTTGTCTTTTCTTCTTCAGATTTGAGTAATTCGGTTGCTTTGCCACTTAGTTGCCACTCAACATTGTCAATGGCAAGGAGAACTGTTTCCTTTCCACATTTCTTGTTTTCTTCCTCAAGTTTTAGCTTCAAACTTACTATGTTGTTCTTCAACTCCAATTCAGATTGTTTGATTTTTAAATGTGCACATTCAGTTTCTTCCTTTAAGGTCAAAAGACGAGTCAACTCCTTTTTCTTTGACTTTAAATGAGACGATGCAGCATGTGTTCTAGCCTTCGCATGAGCTTCACGTTGCTCAAAGTAACCGAGAGATTTTGAAAAGTTTGACATGGAGGATCTTAGTGCTGTTAGCTTTCTTCCAAGCATGCCTTTTTTTTCTTTCAGATCAGACATAACAAGGTTTGTTGATGCGCATTCATTTTGTTTAGCTAAAACATCATCTTTGACTTCTTTGATGTTTCTTGAAAGCCTGTCAATGTCGATAATCCCTTTTTCAAGTGAACTAAATAAACCGACACTCTCGGAAGACTCTGAAAGCATTTCTTGTGCTCTATCTAACTTTTGCCGAAGATCATGCATATTATCAGCATTCAGTTTTTCATTACAAAAACTGAAATCTGTAACAATTTTTGCCTCCATGGAAGTGATAGAAGGTTCATCTAGCTTGAGAAATTCACTTGTTCTTGGACTGGAGCACAGACTTTGTTCTTCCTGCATGTTGACTTCTACTAAATCATTTTCCTCGAGTACATCACGCAGTTCACAGAATAAACCAGTATGATCCTTCTGAATTTCATCCAGTTCATGAACCCGCCTTTTCAGTTCATCTCTTTCTTGCATTGCCTTTTCATACAATCCCAGTAACTTATCGTTTTCTTCATGCATTTCCATCAGCTGATGCTCTAAGTTCGCATTTTCTTTTTTCAATTCGACTTCATTTTGAGCAAACTCAGTTTGGTCAACATGGTTCTTTAGACTTTCTTCAGCTCTGCTAATGTTCTGTTGACCGTCTGCAACAGCACGCTCATAAAGTTCAATGAGTTTATTGTTGTCATCAATTAACATCTTGAGCTTTATTCTCAATTCATCATTTTCTTTAGACAGTATAATTGCAGTTTCATGAGCTTCTGCTTCTCTTTGACTTGCAGTTGCGATAGCATCAACCATGGTTTGTAGCTCTCTTTGATCGCTTACAGTAACATTGTGGGTGGTTACTAAAGGAAACTCAAATTGGGTTTTCTTGGTGTTGGGGGGCGTTACAGGGTCCTGAAGCAAAAACATGCATCAGTCAGCATTAAGCAAATCTATTGATACACATCTCATTATTATGACATTTGTGTAACTATGTTTCGTGAAATATGTGTTAAAATCCATCAAAATTAGGTTGATAAGGCAGTAAATAGGTCATTTTATTTTACACTTAAATATTCAAGTCTGTTGCAGGAAATATGGAACTTATTATTTGACCTCTCAAATCAGATAATTAGAAACATAAATTTGTTTATCCAAACTCAAAGAAAAAAAGAACTTATTACGACCCTTACAATAACATGAAGAAAAGATATACCTTAAGGCTAAAAAGGTCACCATCTCTTTGACTATCCATCATAAAGTCAAAACATGGTTCCTGGTTCATTAGATATAAAGATTATGATAACACAATCATGAAGAGAAATAACTTTGAAATTTCTTATGACTCAAATCTTACCTTATCGCGTGAGGGCTCTGTTTCATGCATAAGTTTCCAGTCAAGTGCTTCCAGCAACTGCATTTTACACAATGAACTTAAACAAGAGTGTGAATGGATCAAAACTTTTACATAAACTAGCTAAATTATTAACAACATAAATCGTATGATAATAAACCTTATTCTCAAGTATCATGATCTGTTCGTTCATCTTTTCTTGCTCCCCTTCCTCATAAAACGACTTTAATCTGTATTAAAAAGCATGTACGTAAGAGAGGGTAAACTTACTATCACTTGTGAGAGATAGTCATTCAAAAAGATTCTTATTAAAGAATACAAGATTGAAGATAAGGAATAAATAAGAAACTATATAGCCACACACCTTCTAATCTCTTCTTTTAACCTCAAGTTTTCCATGGCAAATCTAGTTACTTCTTGGTTTCGATCAACTTGGGAACGTAGAACTTCTAGTTCCTTTAAATGTTCTTCCTTTTCTTGTAGCAAGTGTGTCTCTGCAGAGATCTTGCCAGATACAACGCCCTCAAGCCTCTTTATGGCAGCCTCACGGAACCTTAATCTCATTTTCAGGCCCTGTATCTCATCCTCCCTTTGTTTCGCCTACTCTTCCCAAAAATGAATGATTAGACTTCTAGCTAGGGGTGGCAATATAGGCAGGCTGTAATTTGGGTTGACCCACAACACATTTTTGTCAACTATTTAATTTTTTTCAACAAGTAACTGAATTACAAAATAAGTATTTATATTTATTACAATAAAAAGAAAATGTTTGAATAAATTAACTTATGAGGTTGCATGCATCAGTGATACACTTCAGACGATTTTCAACCTACCCAGCCATTTGACCCATTTAGGATAAAGCATAAACTAAATCAACCCTTTTCACAAGTAAATGGACTGACATTGCAACTACTAAATGAAAATAAATAACTAAATGAGATTCTTGTGGTTACATACCAATTGCAGAGCTGCCTGAGTTTCAGCAGTTAGTGCCTGCAAGGTAATATCTTTATCCTTTTCCCTCCTAAAAGCACCAACAAGTGCTACTTCATACTCTTTTTTCTGCAATTAGAGATAAGCTTACTGACATTATAAATGCTCATAACTATTTTAAAAAGGCGATTTAACTTCTCAAACCGTTGTCAACGGTTTGTTTTTGAAAAATCGTTCCAGGTAAAAAGAAACGGTGCACTATCCAAAATCTAATGAATTTGCTAACAGGCTATAAGAGACTCCACACCATCCAAGAATGATGATTTTTGACAAAATGCCCATAGAGACTCTACACTATCCAAGAATGAATGATTTTGCTATTCGTATGTAGCTATGCATTTTTGTAGGAACGATGTGTTTAACAACATTTCAATTGGCATAATTGTCTGTGACAACGACAAGTACCTGTGACATTCGTTTAACAGCAGTTACTGGACTAAATGCTCCTTGAATCCCTTCCCATTTAAAAGACCCTGGAGATCCAGGAAAAGGCACAGTCCAAGCATCGTCTCCGTTGTTCCCAGTTCCTCCACTAATCACAGTTTGCAAACGAGAAACCTCTTTCTGATGATGAGAAAATTGAGATCATCAATAACAGTAACAGAAATAAAATAAAACCTCATTGACATTGAAAAATCTTCAATTATTTGCAAAGGTATCCAAAAATGAGGTCAACAAAATATTCCGAAATTTGGGTAAAACCTTCAGTTGTTGAATCTGCATCCTCATAGAGAGAACATCTCCAGAAGCATCTTCGTTTATGGTAGCCTGAGAAGATCAATTTTAATCCCATAACATGTCAGTAATACGTTCGGCAATAGGTAAACAATATATATATAGACATATACTAGTTTCTACGACTCAATCAGTTGAACAGCACTTTCCATATTGCGCATATGTTCAATGCACAGTGGACAACATTCAAGAAATTGATGTAACAATCAGTTTTTTCTTCATGATAGTCAAACACAAGATATATATGTCTGACTTAGAAGGGAGAGCAAGGACGTACATGATTTTTGATGAACTTTGCACGTTGAGCGAACTTGAGCGTGCTTAATGTCTCCAATGAATTGCTGCGGATTAATACATGAGTTAGTTCATACGGAGACTTGAATCGTAGATATTTAAGAACAGCAGAAATACGTCAATGATATTTAAGCAGGGTTGTCAAAGTCGGCCAACCAGGCCGACTAGTCGGGATTTGGAGGTTGGCCAACCCGATTAGTCCTAGTCGCCCCTAAAAAGTTGGTCAATGGGTCAAAGTCGGGATTAGTCAGGACTAGTCGGAATAAGTCGGTCAAAGTCGAATTTTTGGTCAAATTCGGTCAAAATCGAAGTTGGTCAAGATTTTAAGGAATTAGAATTAGGGTTTTGGAACACATTTGGGCCGCTACTTTATGGGTTTCTTTCTGAGATAATACACAGCACACACGCACAGGCTATCCCAGATCATTTCATGTTACCTGTTCTTGTTCTTGATTATGGCAGTAGCTCACCAAGATCATTACATGAATTAATTTTGATTTCAATTGTTCATTTTTTTAGTTTATAGTTCTCTTCTATATTTACAAGTATAATTCTGAAAAAAAAAAAAAAAAAAAAAAATTATGTAAAAAAAGTCAACAAAAGTCAAAATCCGACTAGTCCCCGACTTGGCTGACTAGTCCTTCCAAGGTCCTGACCGACTAGCGACTTTTTCAACCTTGTATTCAAGGGTGACAGCGAGTCGAATAACTAATGATCTTTACCATTCAAAGCATGATCTCTCACAACGCAATAAAATACATATATACTTGTATAACTTTTTCCAGTTTTCGCCATTGAGCATGGTTTGCTTTGGCAACAATATCTCTTGTGGAAACCATCACTTTATGAGCATTATTAGGATAACTTTGAAATTCTAGTAACTGTAGACGGTTGAAACTGATGGCTGATGATCTTTTGAAATAACTAGAGACACATTTAAACCAGCTTTTTGGTTCATTGTAAAGAAAAGCTGATACCGTGCATATTAGTTTTATAACAAGAAGAGAAATTATGTAAAGCCAGAGAAGGTTCTAGATGCACTCACCAACTAGATGGACTAATATTTGCAATTATAGTAGTTTTTGAATTTCCTCCCAGAGAATCCTGAAATTCATGCAACCTTTTATATTAGTATTTCATGTCAAGCTGCAGCAAAAACAAATTTTTCAAAAGGAAATTGACCAAAAAGATGCTGAAACTCATATTTAAGAGTTAACTCTGCTGTAGCACTACTACACCTTTATTGACCAAATTAAGATGAAAGTTCTATTATCAGAAGCATTAGTAATGTACTTTATTCACCTGCTAGCAATAATATGTTCATAATTCATGAAGCAGAAAGAACCTGAAGTAAAAATGTGAGTTTTGAATCCCGATATGGGACATGGAGAGATTTCCCATTTGATACATTAACAAGGTTCATGATGACAAGTCTGCATATTTAAGAACAATCAAGTTATAAATACAGTTATTCAGAAGAGATAGCTATAGTTTATCAACTTGAAGATGTGAATACAAAAGAGTATGAGTATAATACCCTAGTGTTGAAAGTGATTTATTTATATTGGTGGCTTCTTTCAGTCGTTCTCCTTCAGCACCAGAACTTTTCTGCCTGCATTATGGCATTATCTGTCATCATAAAGTCCATTCCATAAATTTCTAACATATTAGATATTTAAATTTACCTCTCAGAGCCTGCCAAATCCACAAGATTAAGACGAGCAAAGCGATGATGGGTCACACCTTGAGAGTTCCACTAAGCAAAAAACTTAGTTAGAACTGTAGACAAATGAATGATAACAATAAAGAAATCATAATCTATCATCATCATCATCATCATAATGATATATAATAAGATTACTAACTTTGCTTTCTATTATGCATGTGAACACACTATGAGAGCGACTGCTTGCACGATTCATGTTTGTAGAGGCAACCTTTCTGTTTGATGCACCCTGAAATGCATTGAACATAATCAACTAACAAAGTAACTCTATTCCAACTTGTGCTCAGAAACCTAAAAAATCATGATGGTAACGCAATTTTGCAGCTAAGGTGTAAGTTAGAGCAAACCTGAATAAGTTGTTGAATCACATCTCTAGCGCTGGTAACCTCAATCTCCTTCAGATTATCGACGTATACCCCTTTTTTAGTGTCTTCTCTTATCTGGAGATAAACAGAACTTTAAACTACTTTCTAGATGAACATGGGAACTTTATGCCAGTACACATAATTTCTCAGCTAAATTTATCTTGTCTGCAATTTAACATGCAACGTAACTTTTCCATAATCATGGAATGACAAATAGTAAGATAATAAAGTAACAGCAGCTGAAGGAACTAAAAAGGAAGAGATATCATATCAAGGTAAGTGTGACCTGCAAATTGGTCGATGAAGGATCCAACAGGTCAAGTATTTGCTCATTGTATATCTCCAAAAATGAGCATTTACAAGTATATTGTATTTTTTCTTCTCTTCGAGCCTCCCTATCCTGAAACACCTCGGTTGGACACACAGAATACATTAGATTATGAACACATATGGTATAAGGAGCTTGACAATGAGCTTAGAATAACCAATACAACTATATACGTAAAATCCAAGTTGTACAACTTATAAGTACATCATACAGGCCTTTAGTGCAGGTTCATAATAAACAGACGCAAAAAGAACTCATGAGTGTTACCTTTTGAATCCGTGTAAACAAATACTCGAACACCCTGGGTGTCATTCCTGAATTGACGCTGTGTCTCCGAGAGCCGCCATCAATATCACCAAGCATGGTATGTGTCTTTCCACTGCCCGTCTGCACTCGACAGTTTGAATTCATGTTACAAATATCAAGTTATGGTCACCTATTCAATAAATAAGTGCTAACGATATTCAATCTATCTTTATTAAAAACAAACGGCAATCAAATTCAATTAAGAAGGCATCGTTCCTGAGAAGAACATAAGCAAAGCAAACTTACTTGCCCGTAAGCAAACATGCAGCTATTATAGCCTCCCATACAATTCTCGACCATCGGTACTCCAGCCACTTTAAATAGCATCTCCTGCAATATAACCAGTCAACGAACTTAAACACACAACATATTTAAAAATATATAACAAAAATAAAAGAAAAATAAAATGAAAGTTTACCTGGCTGACATGTTCGTCAGCAACATGGTCGAAAGTAAACCGAGCTTCCGGAGGTCCGATCCACGAAAGTGTCTGACTGCTTCCCTGCTTGACGCATCTGCTCGGTCCTTGAACAGCTAATTCAGAATTGCTTAGAGGCCTGACTCTTATAATGACCTAATCAGTTAATCCAAAATTATCACTTTTAGGTCAAATAAACTTACAATCCCCATAAATTACTAATCAATCAAACAATTTTTACAATATCAAAATCGAGACCCTAGGTCAAGAACTAGTACCTGAACATTATGGTCTTTCCAAAAGGAAGGATCTTCACGGAACTCAAAACTATCGTTTAAGTTAACCGCAACAGATGAGTAATCTGATCTATCTCGGAAACTCAAAACAGCCGATGAATTATAAGGTGTTTCTCTCATTACTGATTTTAGAAGATCTGGTGTGTTTCGAACCGGTGGCGGCATCGATTCCGATGGACGGCAGTGTTCTTGGTAACCAAATGGAGTTTTGAAATCACTCGATGTTTCAGATATGTGTGGCATTATTGTTAGCTGATGATTTTGTGTGTGAGAGAAAAAAGAGAGATTTGGGGGTTTGGGATTCAAATGAATGAACGTTGGTTGGTTTGGCCGTTTGGGGTTTAAAGATTTGAACTTTTTTAAATGTGGGAAGCCGCGTTTGGTTTGAATTTATTCTCAAGTGAGAAGTACATGTTTAGTCCTTTAACTCTTCTCTCTAATCGGTTTTTTCATTTTAAAATTGACTAGTTTATAGTTTGACCTGCAAATTTGCGAGACTATTAATGACATGATTCATGTTAAATATATATGATAAAAGGTGTCCAATTAAGGTAATATGATATTCATATATATTCATACTGTTGTGTGTATTGTTTTGTAAACCTTGATTGTAGTCAGATCATTCATATTGTAAAAATGTAACGTAGTTAATGTCAATACATGATACAATATATGAAATAATAATATAGAATGTGTAGATAAGTTTGTTATTCTTTTATTACGTTTTGAATGTTATTATGTAGAGTAAAAAACTTTTATGAGGCCTCAATACATGTTTCGTTCAGTTGTTCATTGGTTGTTCAAACCATGAATACTCTGTAAGTATGTATAACTCTTCATAAATATCCTTATTGGTGAACTCAAACTCAAGATGTGGCACGATCAAGGGTCTATCTCCGGCAACAACACTAAGAAACACATAACCATCCGTCCATCATTTTAGCTCTTTTCTTATATGTCTTTGATCACTAAGCACATAGTCATACATAAGGAAAAAGCACTTTCAACATAAAAATCAAAAGCAACCGTAACTAGTAGCGCTCGTATTCACTTATATTTCGTGCTCAAATCCTTTGAATCTTGTTGCATGAAATAGAAACTCCCGTGAGTGACTTTAGTATCTTTGTGGAATGTTTTCTTTTTTCATTTCTAAAAAACAAAATGTAACATCTTATTACAATTTTCATAGAGTACATGGACCCAGGGCTACTTTAGTATCTTTGTTACAACATAGAAATATAAAATGTAAAACGAGAGGGACATTACAACTTCACAAGCAAATATGAGGAGGAATAAGCTTTTCTGGGTTCATGATGCCATTAGGGTCCAAAGCAACCTTTATCTTCATCGTTGTTCTCAAATTTTTTGCTCAAACTACTTTCACATGGTGATAATTTAGATAACGCAATTCAATTTTATATAAAATACTAACCCTATTGGAGACTTCAAAAAGTCATAGCCCCTAATGTATGAAACTAATGATATAACTGATATCAGTATACTTCAGTACCTTGTCAATATAAAGGACTATCATCAATTAAACAAAACAAAACAAAACAGTGCTCGGAGTGGTTACTTGGTTATTTGCCAAAATGCATTATTGGACTCCGAACTTGGTTAACCGGATCTTCTAGTACCATGAACTATAAAAGGCACACCATCAATGACGGATTTAGGAAATTAAGTTGGGGCATAAAATAATTATCTAAAAATCTGAAATCATGAAAGTGGCTCAAAACAACTATGAAATGGCTAAGCGGTAATAAATAACGTAAAGCGACTTTAAAACAACTTAAAAACAACTCAAAACAACTAAAAATGACGTACGAAAATAAATAATGTAAAGCAACTTTAAAACAACTCAAAAACGATTTCTCTTAATAACAAAACATCAACAAAATTTTGCAAAACAACTTAATAGCAAACCGTAAGTAAAACATTAAAACCACACACTGAAAATTTCTACACCACTACCAGAAAAACCCACATTCTAAACATAAATAATGAAAAAACTATTGACTTATAAAAATATTAGAAAGTAAATAACTAGAAAATACACAAGTATAATTCACAGTTACAAGATAACAAACTCCACATTCGCAATAATATATAAAACGAATTTGGGAGTAAATAACATTATAATTTAGCCAAACTGAAAACTTATAAAGCTAACTAAGTTCAACACTTATAGTCATAGTTCAAACATTCAACAACAAAATTTGAGAGGTTCAATAGTAAGATGTGTTATTGTATAAATACAAATATACACTTAGTATTTTAGGGCTCCGTATATATCTTGTTAACTATATAAGTTGATAATGTTTTTTGTTGTCATTTGTTAGAGAATCTTAAAGAATATAAGGAATTGTTTTATAATCATATTTTGAGTTAATTTATTTACGAGTACAAAAAGAAAAGAAAAAAGTGAAGGAAAACTCAACGAGAGACCCGGGTTTCATTTTATTTCTATGATTTTGTCCTCTATTTCAAAAAAGAGATTTTATTTGTTTGTTACATTCCCACATCGACAGGTGATATACTATTTTCAAGGAGAGAATGGTTACAAAAAGATACAAACACACGTAAGTAGAAGGGCCTAGACTTAAAAAGGCAAAATCTGATTTGAAAGATTGATTTTATACTTGTATGAGGGTATGGTTTGTTTGACGCCGGGGGCCAACTAGATTATAGGCTGAGATAGCTTAAACATTTAGTAAATCTCCACTAAAATTTATTGATATTTGTGAAGTCATAGGGGGCAGCTCCTCTCTATTGTGAAGGGATCCGCCCCTGCATACCAAAAATTGATAAATTTACTATCCGACTCAGTTAACTCTGTCATGTGCAAAGCACGTGACTATTTATTGATAAAATCTAACGGACACATAATAACTAACGTTAAAAAAGGGGATAAATCATATTCACCTGCAACTTCTCCTTCTTATAGTTAAATAATTAAATAAATGTCAGGTGCAACTTTAATGCGGAAAACCTCCTAACTCATGTTAATCAAACACATCAGGTTGCCTGAAATGTTAAAACTTTCGTAATCAAATTTGAGATAATAATTATATGTAGTAAAATCAATACTTCGGAAAAAGAAATTCTCTTAAGGTGCCCGACCAGTTATGACCCGTACCAAAAAGTTACATGTCGCCCAAGCCGCTCAATTTTTCCGCATCTAAAGATTATGTAATTACCTAATCACCTGTTCCTGGATTGCCAAGGAAGGTCATATGAAGTGGTTTTTGATTTCCCACAGTTACACCAAGGGCCATTGGCCTTTCATCTAATAGACTCCCTTTAGCCCATTTCCTAAGGTGTAACTTAAGCTCATTGAGGCCGACTAACTTTGATAATTCTTTTTCAAGCTCATCCATTTTAGCTTTAGTATCACTGCATGCTTCAACAGCTCTACGCTTTCTCGGCTCTTCTAAGTAAGACTTGAGGAGTACCCTTCACTTCTCCTTTCCCTGGCCTTGTGATAGATGATTTGAAGGAGTCATACCTTCCCGTGGCAGCCATAAAATACAATCTAATCAAGATTTATTAAAGATCAAGCAGGTATAAAAAAAAACTTTACTTACAAAAGAAATAGATCAACACGCCAAAAGTTAACCGAAGAATAGTTTTACTGCATAAAACCTCGTAAGTTATTTTAATATAATTACAATAATTAACACTATGTACCTGTTTCCTTTTATCGGTGTTAAAAGTAAAACGACTAAAATTAATTAACGACCTTACTATATATTATGTTGTCTAACATTACTCGTGACCCACTTAGGCCAATTTAGTACATCATCAAGTAATCCTTCGAACCCCACCCATAGTCCCTAAGCTCCTCGACCTAGGGTCACACTTTAAAAGATATCCATTCCCACCATGATGTTGTCTGTTGCAATTTGCCACCATCCGCTTGAAACAGAGCAACTGTTGAAGATAACATCGACTACATTTTTCGTTACTAATGAAATTTAATTATATTGATACTATAATTGCACTTACATGTAGATAATAATCTAACAAGTTTCCAATATTATAGTTCGTCATCTACATACTTAGGTAGTAGTTCATCAAAATTTTCAAACCAGATCTACGAAAGAAACAACAATGTACTAAGCCCATTAGCTACCAATTTGATTTTTGTCATTAAGAATCTCACGGAGAAAAATCATGTTCTTACAACTTGAATATTACACCGTTGTCACTTATTTCTTTGTATCCATTTATACTTTTTAAACATAATCTTCACTTTCCATCAGTTTGGTTACCTCCATCAATTCTACAAAGTAATAATCTTAATATGCTATTATTCCAAACAGAATTATATTTTACTTGATTTTTGTTGTCTCTTCCATGTCAGCGAATTTTCATGGCTAGGAAGCATAGAGGAAGACCACCGCAATATACATTTTCACCGAATGACTTGATGCCTCTCGACATGCCGAATGAGTCCAACATAGCTACTAAGAATGATGATTCCGCTTCTCAAAACTTCCATGGATTATCCAATGTTAATTAAAAAAAATTAGAGAACTAAACTATATATCACATATATCTTTGTTGATAAAGATAACAGATACCATATAATTAATTGTTTAAGCATTTGTTTTCACACTTTTTTACAGACTATCGAGACATAGTAGACCTAGTCTATGTATGTAATGCATGTAAGGCTGTGGAGATCTGAGGCGATGCGTGGTAATAAAAGTTTCACTTAAAAAGTATATTTGTTATATTGTTTAAAGGGAAAGGTTAAAGTCCCTAGATTGAAACAGCCACCACAATTACTTCTGGAATTTTAGAGGTCTTTTAGACAAAAGTAAAAATTTTGTAGAAAATTTTCGATGTTATAAGCTTTACATCTATGGGTGGAATAATTGGTCACATGATCAACTCCGGTCGTGCTCCTTATGTATAGAATAAGTGCATTTTGTCAACTTTACATATATGATACTGCAAATGAAGTTGACCACAGAATAAGTGCATACATGTATGGTTATAGATCAAAATTTATAAGTTGTTTTTTTCTTTACTAAATTTTATAAAACGATTTACCATCATCATTTATATACTAGTGCAATACCCGTGTTATGCAACGAAATATAATATTTTATTATATACTGTGACTCAACAATAATAGTATATTATGTTTGTTCTTCACGGATTATCTGTGATGGTGGCTCAATAACGGTAGTTTACACGTATGTAGAGTTAATGATTTAGGATACGGTGGTGAGTTTGTGACAACCATCAAAATCTCAGGATATTACCACACTTAAGATTCTAGAGTTACAATTATGAATACGACTTTCTTAAAGTTTTACTAGTACCGGAACTAAGTTACGACTCCTTAAGTGTACTGAAACCATTGTAATGTCTTAGTAATCACTTAGTCAATCCTAGGTTCATGAATCCTAGGTTCATGAGGATTAGTCAACTAAGTTTTAAAGTGCCAAGGAAATAAAAGAATCAAAGTTTCATAACTTATCACAAAATTTTACATCAAGTTACAAAATCAGAATCATAACGTCTTAAATAAATCAATCAAGTATCTAACAAATTTGTACTTGAAAAAAATTATGAACAATTAAATCACAATTAATCACAAAACATCTCAAATATTTCAACATGTGAGGCATGTTGGTAGTTGTTCAACTTCGAGACTGTATACCGAACCCCTGCTATCTATAGGCTTACCTTCCATTTACCTGACTAACAACCCATAGTATTTGATGCAGATGATGATATTGAGTCTGTGCTTGCAAAGCCATCTTAGAACTTCTTAATTCCTAGAGTGGATGAACTGTAATAAACATAATGAAAACGCCCGTATGTACCCTTACGTTGAATTTCCCAGACATTACGTTTGGAATGTCAAATTGAGAAAATGGACAAAACGCATAGGTCAAAAAATTGTCGGTCGAATTAATTGTGTGCTCCCTATGTCTGGTGAAACTTATTATCTTTGGATCCTGCTCAACAAAGTTAGAGGCCCAACATCTTTTGAAGATCTACACATGGTTAATGATAATGTATATGATACGTGTAAAGATGGATGTTATGCTCGGGGACTACTCGCTGATGATCAGGAGTACATTGTTTTGATAAAAAGACACTTGAATGGGGTTCTGGTGAATTCACGTCAATCATTGTTTGTCTCATTGGTAACTTCTGATAGTCTTTCATGCCCTGATCGTATTTGGAAACAAACATGCAATCTTCTATCAGATGGCCTCAAACACGAATGTCCTCCAGACCCAAGATCCAATGGTATGTCTATAAACTTCCTTTTATTTTATTTTTACAATATGTTTAAGAGGTGGACAATATATGATAATTGATAAATGGTCTTGACAGATTTACATACGTTGAAGCAAGTGTTGCACAACATTGCACTTGCCAAGATTGAAAGATTGTTGAATAGTTCTAGAACCAGTTTGAAAAAGATTCCTGACACTATTGAATGAGAACGTGAGACATTGTACTCAACCATGACTCCTGAGCAGAAGGCTATTTATGACACGATAATTGACTCAGTTGATAAGGATGAGGGTGGTCTATTTTTCCTAAATGGGTATGGAGGAAGCGGAAAGACTTTTGTTTGGAAAACACTTGCATCAAATGTTCCTTCTCATGGTGATATACTTATAAATTTTGCATCGAGTGGTGAATCACTTCATTCCCACAGTGGTTGTCACCAATTATGCAACACTCTAACGTTGATACATTAATCTTAGATTCTTGAATTTATCTTCATAATGTTGGTGATTCTCATATCTCCCTATATGCGCACACAAATAATATGTTAGTTGAAGAAAAATATAATAAAGTAAAAGTATTAATATATGAATGGTTTGAAGATAAAAATATCATTTTGTTGATTGTGATATATTAGGTCAGCTTGTGCAGAAAATGTTGAAATGTTATGTAAATTTAACTGCAAGGTATCTGGAGGATGAAAAGTTTGTAAAGAAACCTTTTAAAATATGAATGCATCATTTAAAATTAGAAAAATATTGACAATAATCTCATTAACTTCATTAATGTATAGACTCATTAAGAACATGGTAGACATCGTAGAATTATAAAGTAGAATTTATGGACTCATTAAGGGTGTTTTTGTTTGGAGTAGTAAGAAGTCTGTAATGGGAATGACAATCATTAATGTTACTTGATTTACTATAATGTAATCAATGATTTCTTAGTATAAGGTAATACTTCATTCCTCTCTAATTTAAGGGCTTATAGAGTAGGTAATGCTTATAACCACCCATTTATATTTCCTTAAGTCTCTCCCCATCCTCCCAACTCTCCTTATTTATTTCTCCTTTATAGATTAAAAATGTTTCACATCTTTTTTGTAGGAATAATAATATTTTTTATGTCAGACTTTCCTTTACCGGTCATGACTTACTACTATACGTTTTACATAATACGAAACTAGAGTTTCTTACATTACATATCAGCGGAAGTCTTAAAATTTAAACAACCAATTACATAATTTACATAGCATAACAATTATATCCACCAAAATGCACAATCTTCTTAAGTTCAGACATTCTCCCTATCTTTGCTTGTACCTGTCTTATCGTTAGGTCATGAGATACATGTTTATATATACTAATAAGCAAAAGCTTAGTGAGTTCAGGCATTCCAACGCATACAATTAATGAGTCAGTAAAAATTTTCAATAACATGAATACAATAAAATGTATACTAACATAGGAATTTCATGATACAACATACAATTAAACTTGTACATGTATAAAATTCATGTAATATTGTAACTATAACTGAATCTGTAAAAGGGATTTCATGATGTAGTGAATACATCGGGTGGAACTGTGTTTTACTGTTCTTTATACCATACCAAGTAATTAGTGTCTGAGCACTAATACTTGTAATTGTATGACTGGTCGGTGCCCCGACATAACCAAGTATAAATTAGTGTATATACACTTAAATATTGGTTCCTGTAAATACGTAATCTGTAATCATTAGTCGATGTCTCGACATCCACCGATGTATCACAAACATACATATATATCCCAAATCATGCAGAAATAATAAATAACATTTAATACTAATATTACATAAAAAGGAAACTGTAATTCAACATGTATCTCAATTATATGAGTACCGTGAACTCACCTATTTGTGTTGCGCTGTTAAATCACTCTTTTCTAGCGCAAGGACTAACCACCTATATTTAAATGATCATTCTATCAAATATCATATCATATCTTAATGTATAGGTAAATCAGTACTATATTCCAAATGTCTTAACTATAAGGTCTAAGTCCATAAATTGTCCAATAATCCAATGTTATTCAAATGTATCACTTTAACTAAATTGACCATACATTCATAACTAAAACTTTTTAATTGAAGCATACATATTTAATAAACATATATTATTTTTTTATTATTATTATTATTATTATTATTATTTTAATGATAATTTATTACCTTGTGAAATATTGTAAAAATACATACAATTTAATACATACATGCTGTGAGTGTGATTTAAGAAATACAAAAGCATTAACACTTATGTTTTCTGGGCTATCATGTAAGGCCCAAACTGGGACAGCCCAAGATCAGCCCAAGACCAGCCCAAAAACATACTAAAATGGCAGCTTGTTTTTGTTGTACGAAATCAGCATCAGCACGAACAATTAAATTTCGATTTTGATCGTTTATCAACCAATTTTCACGAAATAAAAACTGGGTTTTGGTATGTAACCTTTGTCTATCATTTTGGTGTAAAAATAATTGTTTAAAACAAACTATACTTAGTTAATTTACACATTTTGTGTCATTTTTCGGTTGATTGGAAAACCGAACAAAAATATACAATCACTTTGTTTATATATCGTTTTTCATCGAATCAAAGACCGATTATACTACACATAGATATTTTTAACATTTTCGTACAACATTACATAATTCTAACGATGTACAATGATTCAATTTTCAAGATTTAGACTCGTTTTCAATATTTCTTAAAACTTCACACAAACACTTAAATTGAATCATTAAATGTTATATTGGACAAATGATAACTGAACCATAGCTACAGGAACCTAAAATCGAATATTACTACGCATTTAATTCAAGAGACGATTAGAAATTATACCCCAATTTGTGACTTTAATAACTCCGAACAGTCACCTATTTGTTTGCTCGAATTTCACTCCGTAAGACTTAGTTTTTCTTGAAATTGATTTGTGCATTTTTTTCATAGCACTAGACCTTACATGTATATAGAAGGAATTTGTACGAAAACTTTGTTTATATCGTTAATTTCAGCCACGTTTCTCCGGGTTTCTAAGGTGAATACACGTATCCCATTTTTGGTCAAAAATTACAAAACAAGTCTTTAGACTCTTGAGTCTCTTTCATATTAAACTTAAAATTTTCAAAATTTATAATATATATATATATATATATATCTGAGGATGTTACATTTTATATTATATATAACTATATAATATAATCTTATTATATATATCATCCATCTTCTTTTCATTGAAACTATAGTACCTATTTGTATTTTCTGAGAGGGATTTACCGGTTTATATATACTTAAAATAACTATTAAATAGTTCTAAATATACATAATAAAAAGTTATTAACATATACATATAAAAAACATCTTAGTAAAAAAACTTGAATATAAAAAGTCAACTAAAATTAATACTAATATTTTTCATATTTTTAACACGAACAAACACACACACACACACACATTATAACATATTTTGTATGTATATATAATGATTGATTAATGATTAATGAACCAACTAACATCAATAACCAAAGGAATACTAGTGAATGCTGATTATATTCCTTAGTTTTGCGACTATCTTTCCCTTTCCTATTCTTAAATTTGAACCAAGTGCCCCCTAAAAACATGGTTGACCTTCGAAAATAAATGGTTTGTCATTAAGAAAAAATGAATGACATTTTAAAGTATTTATCGGCATCCTAAAAAGAATGATCTTCTTACAGATTTATTGAGAACATAGTTCACATCCTAAAATTATAAAGTAGAATTTATGGACTCATTAAGAACATGGTTGACCTTCCAAAGTTAATGGTTTATCATTATGAAAAAATGAATGACCATCTAAAAGTAATGGTTGACATCCTCAAAAGAATAACCTTCATATAAATTCATTCAGAACATGGTTAACATCCTAAACTTAGTTGTGAATCAGTGAGGAAAAATAATTGTGGCATTGAAAGGATATATGTTGCATTACACGAACATCAACATTTGTAAAGCGCAATTTATGGACTCATTAAAAGCATGGTTGACATCATAAAATCAATAAAATATGAATTATGACATTAAAATGAAAAATATTGCATATTGAACTTCATAAAACGTAAAGTAGACTTTGTTGAGTTATTAAGAACATGGTTAACCTTCTAAAGTTAATAGTTCAACATTAGGAATAATGAGTGACCTTTTAAATTTAAAATGACGAATAGTAATATTATTGATTGAATCGAATTTCTAAAAGAGATTAAAAATAACTTATATTATAGAGTAACACAATCTTGCTAAACAAGTAACCTAAATTTAATATGATATTAAAACAATCTAAACTAGATAAATATAAGCTAAAGATATATACTAATTAATATAAATATTATTACTAGATAATTCATGATAATACGCCCCCACAGTTTGAGCGGGAGAGAGACGAACTATCAAACTGGAACATCATTTGTAAAGAAAATTCTTTGATAAAGTTTGCTCTTTGTTTGAAAATATTAACTACATTGGATTGCTTTGTCGGCATTGATTTTCGTTGACTACAATGGTTTGCGTTGGATGCATTGTCTTTATTAACTTGTTTTGGCTTCATCGGTTCTCTAGACGGGAATCTTGAAGAAAATAATTTGTCGTTGTTCAATGTTCAATAGCTTGAATTTCGTTAATAAAAGATATTAAGTAAAAAGAATGCCAAGAAGGATAAAATACTAACTAAGAAAATGATTGGATTCTGAAGAGTTTGAGTAGGATGAAGATGATAGAAGAATAAGAAGAAACGTTTGTTTTTGTTTCGTTTTCTTTTGCTAAATTAGAAGAGCAAGTGAAGAAGCAATAGGAAAGTTTAAGAATTAGAAGAAGTGAAGAATAAGAAAGAGAGTTATTTAGAAGAAAATTTGAGAGAATTAGTTTAGAAGAAGATTAGAAGAAATAGACTCATTTGAAAGAGGATGATTGAAAGCTAATAAAGAAACAATTTTGGGGAAGGGTTATTGTACTAAAGGTTGTTAAGTTGGTAATGGTAGAATTGTATGTGAGTCGTTAGATCTAATCTAACCAAACAAAAAGTGGTGCCTGGATTGTAAGTAATGCAAAGTTGAGTGGCAAATATAATGAAAAGCATAACATTTTTTATGAATGTGAACTTCATGCGCACAAGAGCTGGATTTATGTTGTTTTCAAAAAATTTACCCCCAACTTTATTTAATTTAGTATAAGTTTTACATAATGGATTTTGATTAAAGAAAATTTCATTAGAAAATCAATATTTTCATTCTCTTTCATTTGACATCCATTTTACTATATTTTTGTTACTTTTATTTTTACAAAAAAATGATACACATATTTATTTCTATATGTTACATCAAAATTATTACTTTGTTGTATAAAGCAAACAAAGCAGAGTTCCAATGTGTGGAATAAGCAAAATTCATATTTTCAGTAATAAACAGTACGTTACATTGTAGTTTAAGTAAAACAATCATACGCATTCAAACTAGTTGTTGATTATGACTTCATGGAAACAGTTTTGTCATATTATTAGTACTTTGAAGCCAATAATCGATAACTATTACTCCTTCAAATTTGGACATCATTTTCACCAACTCAAAAACACTACTAAATTCAATTGCAAGCTAGCCCACCACTTAAACTTCTTTCTTCAATAACTTAATGGGTTAATAGACAATTTGATGAATGTACTTTACGTGAATGTTCAATTTCATGAACCAACTTTTTTTCGTAACAATTGGATGAACATACTATACGGGTTGTTCATTCAGGTAAACTTTCTAATGAAAGTAGTTCAATTACATGAATTCGGTGACTGAATACCGCAAGTTACTAAGTACACGTGTGTGCCAACTAATTTCCACGTAAGCCAACAGAGTCTACGTCCTTTAATTAGTGCCACGTCAGTTTAATTAGGGTTTAAAGCCACCATCTAGTGTTTGGATTCTGATTTCTGAATGTGGAGAACAAGGAAAATTGGACCTGGTTCATGAAGTGTTTGATTTCTGATTTGGGATTTGTTAGTGGTGAACATTTGACTATCATTTCTGATTAGCATAAGGTAAAAATGGCACACACGTGTACATAGTAACTTGTTGATTTTCGGTATTCAGTCACCGAATTCATGTAATTGAACAACTTTCATTAGAATGTTTACCTGAATGAACAACCCGTATAGTACGTTCATCCAATTGTTACGAAAAAAAGTTGGTTCATGAAATTGAAAATTCACGCAAAGTACATTCATCCAATTGTCTATTAACCCTAACTTAATCAACCAAATCTTGAGAAAACAATAGTACAAAAGTCAAATGAGTCAAAGTAACCTACAAATTTCTATTAGTACTAGTTTAAAAAACTATTAAAACAAACAAACATGCAAACTCAATATATACATTATAAATATAATTTATCAATGGTCAGAAGTCAGTTTGGAAAGCGAGATAGGGCCAAACTGGGAGCAGTGAGCACTCAAAAACCTAACACAAATTTTATCAACACTTTGTTGTCCACAAAAAATTGAAACACAAAGATAAAAAGCAAGAAAATTCTACAAACCTGCATAAGCATGTGATGATAACTGCAAGTTTTAATTATTAAAAAAGCATTGCATATGTTAATATTCATAAGTTTGATATTAAACTTTAAACACCTATATTGAAAAAATGTGTAAACTACAAAATACATGTTTACATACTTATTAAAACATGTGTATATGTCTTTTTTTAAATTAATCAAAGCAGATACACATATTAATCAAAAACAAATCATATTCATCTGTGACTAAATATTACATCCATAATAAACATGTGTATCCGTCTTTAAAAATTTAATCAAAGCATATACACGTGTTAATAAAAAACAAATGATATTCATCTGTGACAAAGTATTACATCCATTATAAACATGTGTATCTATTTAAAAAAAAAAAACTTAATCAAAGCAGTACACATATGAAACAAGTCATATTCATTTGTGACAAAGTACTACATCCATAATAAACATGTATATCCGTTAAAAAATCAATCAAAGTAGATACAAATGTAAAAAAATCATATTCATCCGTGACAAAGAATTACATCCATAATAAACATGTGTATCCATTTTCAAAAACTTAATCAAAATAGATACACATGTTAATCATAAATAAATCATATCCATTTGTGATAAAATACTGTAACTTCTTATTTACAACTATTCTATTTCTCATAGATGAACACATTCAAACCATATGTATTTAATTATTTCACCTTAATTCGGTCTTCTAATCAAATCTTGTATAAATGCACTTGTGCTAGCAATGTTTAATTAATTAAAGTAGTTAAAGCAATGTGATAATTAGTAGATTGTATATATTTGTGTAAAAACATACCTTCGAAACCATAGTTAAATGCATATGGTTTGAATATGTTATTCCAAACCATACCGTCTAATAGCCGCTGGTGGTATATTTCTGTCTCCACCAAACGATCGGATCAACACAATCATTGGCGCCAAAAACTCAAAAAACATTGTTGGCGTCGGAATAACAAATCTAAAACCCAACCAACCCAAAACCAACGAACCTAACACCTAACCACCATATTACCGACGGATCTAACACCAAAACTAGAAAACCCGACTAATCTAACACAAAACCCCGAAAAACCAATGGATCAAGTTGGTGCTCAACGCTTTGATTGTGAAATCAGTGGTGGTTACTTCAGTTTTGGTGGTTAAACGCTTGGTAGTCATTGGATCCTTTCGGATCTAATTGATCTCCACGGTGGTCGTGTTATGGTTTGGCCGGATCCTTTGTGTGATGACCAGATCTTGTGCGTTGGTTGCTTTGGTGGTGATGATTACCAAAACAAACGGTGGAGGAGTTGGTGATTTATGAAACAAAGAGTGAGGGGATGGGTGGAGTGTGTGGGTACTACGGTGAGTGTCCTGAGTGTCCCGGAGGCTTTTAGATGTCGGTGGTGGTATTGGTTTGGTGGTGGTGGTGGTTTTTGTTTTCGGGTTGGGTTTTGGATGGTGGAGGACGATGGCGTGCAAACCAACGCATGGCAGCGGTGGACAGCGATTGGCGACGAAACCGACGGCGGCAATGGTACAACAATTGACGACGGAACTAGAAGGCAACGACGGTGATCGGTGGCAGAGTGGATTGAGGCTAACTGTGGAGGGAGGTGAGGTAAGATAGAGGTGTGGTGAAAAATTGAGATGCAACTGAGATTTGGGTTCAATAGTAGTAAACAAAAAGATACGTGGCGAGCATTACTACAATAACATAATTTTTTGGGTTTATTGAATCGTGATGCGTTTAAATTTTCACGTTTTTATATTGTATGGGGTAAACTTTGAAATTTTTTATTGTATGAGGTAAACTTTCAAAAACTCTCTATTGTATGTTGACTTGCCTTTTTTGGTCTAGACAAAAAAGGAAACTTTCCTTTCTTGGAATGGCTAAGAAAGGAAATATTATATACAATAGAGAAGTTTAGAAGGTTTACCTCATACAATAGAAAATTTCAAAGTTAATCCCATACAAAAAAAAAAAACGTAAAAGTTAAACGCATCACGAATCAATAAATCCTATACTTTTTATATGGATCTTCCCCAACAATTTTAAAAGAAAAGTGAACTTAAAACTTGAAATTTTACTCGTGGATATATATAGTTGTCGACAGTGAGTTTTTTGTTTATGAATCTACAAAGGCGGTGGAATCTTGCCGATAGCTGACGTGAGTGTGTTGTAGCGACAGAGGGTAACAAAATTTTTTTGACTTTACTTCATGTGAGGTATAACTTTTCTTAATATAAATTAAGAAAAAATTGGGGTAGAAAAATCATGTGCGTTAAAAAGAATCTATGATTACATGCTTGGAGCACATCTAAAATTAGAGGTAACCAATGTTTGAAATGATAAAGTGACGGAATTTATTTTTCAGATTTGTGACTCAACAAGATGAGTAAACAAAAAACACAACAGAACTAAAACTGTTTGGATATAAATAAACAAATAAAAAAGAACGAGGATCTCTCTGGACTGCGCTAGTTTTTTGCCGACAAGCCAAGCATTATTATATTTTAATTGACTTTTCTTTAAAAGTGTAGCTCTAATACCAAGTAAAATAAGGAAGAGTAATATTAGTGATTGAATTGAGTTACTCAAAGAGATTAAATAACCTATATTTATAGAGTAAGACAATCTTATTAAAAAAGTAATCTAATTCTAATTTGATACTAAAACAATCTAAACTTGATATATATAAGCTAAAGATAAATACTAATAAATCTAAATATTGTTACTAAAGAATTGATTTTAACACGCAAATAAAATATTGAAAGAGTTTATTATTGATTGAATTGAATAAAATAGTTTACAAACGAACCTATATTTATAAAGTAAAACAATCTTGCTAGACAAGTAACCTAATTCTAATATGATACTAAAACAATCTAAACTAGATAAATATAAGCTAAAGATAAATACTAAGTAATTTAAATATTATTACTAAATAGTTTATTCTAATAATAAAAAGAATGGTTTCTCTGATGTGGCACATAAATTTTAGGTGTTAATAATGATACTCTTCACATTGTGTCGCGACCTGATCACAAAAGCACCACTAAACGCTATTGTAATTGAATTGCAACGCAATACATATAGTTGTGTGAGAGTTGATTGTATTCCTTCACTTGTTCAATTTTAACACTTTTTACAACTTGAGAAGTTTATAAATACTTAAACATCTACATAACAACTCACCAATCATTACCAACTCTTTGCAAAATATTTCATCAACATGTAAACACCGTAATTTAGTACCAAATGGATCGTCACCCATTTCTAGATATAGTAGTAATAGAGACCACTTTACTTTACATCAAAACGACAAGGTTTAAGGCACAAACTCTACTTCCAAATCTACTCATAACCTATCCGTGACCCATACCAACATGCATGACTTCAAACAGTCTGACCGTTCTTAACACCACAAGAGTATTTAATTTAATAATCTTTTAGGAACAAGACTTGGGTTGATGTTTTTAATTGCTTTTTATGAATGGTTTGATAGAATCCATCGGTGATAGACATAACTATGGCACTTAATGATCCTTCATTTTTCTTTTTCGATTCTTAAGCTAAGTTTGTATTTTAATTCAGAAATTCCATTTATGATTTAAATCAATCCTTACTTAAGACTTCCCAATAAATCCCTCGGTGATTCACAATGTATTCCACAGCTTAGTGTTTCCATAAGTTCAATGTGTAGTTCACTCGTTACAATGTTTCCACAATTCACCACGTATTCCACTCATCGGTGTTTCCATTGTTTCATGTTTCCACTACTTCATACCCTAACTATGTTCAAAAATATCTACACTAGGACACTATGTAATTCACTCTTTAAAGTGTTTTCGTAGTTTTGTACCTTGACCACTTTGACATAGATAATCAATTACCTTCTATGAGGTTCGCGACATCTTAATAAAAATGTTTTAATCATGTTTTTTTGGTGGAAAAATGATATTTGGTAATGAGATTTAAAATCATGGATAGAAAGCGTATTCAAAACATCGAGTTTCCAATTATAAATATTTTAACATCATCCCAAATTAATTAGCTAGCTACATCATTAATCATGACAACTCGTAAATGTAGCATAACCAAAACGTATGCAATAAATTTTTTAATTAAAATGGATAAAGGATAGAAATCACTATAATCGAAGTGTAGCTAAACTATTCTTGAATTACAAGTCAGAACTCCGAAAGTACTCCAAAATATTAAAACCTTGCTCCTCTAACTAACTAATTATTAAACTAACTAAGAACTACAAACATTATAGAGTGATAAAGTAACGAGAAAAATTAAAAATGAGAAAAGAGATGAGAGGAAGAGATGATGAAAATGGTGAAATGGAAGTAATATTTATAGTTGAATCCCGAAAGGATCTGAATCGATTCAACCCAAACCGACCCATACCCGGCCATTGGTTGATTGCATGACCGAGTAAAAACAAGTCTTGCCCAGGCCATTTGGTCATTCGTGGATAATGGGTAATCATGGCCATTGTTGGTGCATGTTTTGTGACAACAGCTTCTAATTTGTAATAGTTAGGTTTAGAAGTCATTTTGTTAATCATTGTAATCGTTAGCTTAAGCTTTGTTTGTGTATTTTGTAGGTTCGTACGAACTTAGAGTAGGTACGAACCTACAGGTTCGTACGAACTTAGATGTTCGTACGAACTTAGAAGCAGCTAAGTTCGTACGAACTTAGTTACCTATAAATACACAAGTCCGAAAAAGTGGTTTTTAAGGTTTAGGAACTGGGTTTTTCCAGCCAGGTTCGAATACTCTGTGTAACTTCGAATGTAACCTCGTTTACATTCAATAAAAGCGATATTTATACTCGTTTGTTATCGTTTAAGTGTATGTGAGGATTCCGCACTCATATATACTTGATTACCCCGTAGATCCGAGCCCTAAGGGGACTTTCAAGTGGTATCAGAGCCTTTAAACATTCGTTTTTGGTTCGGGGTAAAGAAAAGATAAAGAAACGAGAGATTACAAGTGTTTTGGAAGATAAAAGTTGTACTTTCGGCTTCCTCGAGTGCTTGTGATTCATATTCTTTAAGTTTCAGTCGATTTCAACGGTTGAATCTTTCTAGATCTGAGTTTTTGCTCAAATTTGAGTTTGAACAGCAAGTTCGTACGTTTCAGAAAGTGTCGTACGAACTTACCCAGAATAGCCATTCGAACTTAGGTTTATACGAACATACTAAGTTCGTACGAACCTACCATTCGAACTTAGATTCTGTTCGAACATACTAAGTTCGTACGAACTTGTAAGTTTGAAAATTTTCTAACTTCGCACGAACTTAACCTTCCATAAGTTCGATTAAAAAAAAAAAAAAAAGAGTTATTTGGCGGGAAATCTCCGGAAAATTTTCTTTGACCGAAATTTGAATTTAGGCTTACCATTGTTTAACTTTAGTTTATGAAAATTTAAATTTTACTCGGAAAAAATTCTCGAAATTTTGGAGGGAAATTTGTGTTTTGAGTGAACTTGATATTAGTTGACTCTCTACTACAAACTTACCTCATATCCATATACACTCTTACAAGATGTCAAATGTGAACAAAATGATAGAAATGGATCATACCTCACCACCAAAGCTTTTAGTTGAAGATCACTTCCGGTGGAAAGATAGATTTGAATCATTTGTAAAATTCACTGACATCAACATGTGGATCTGTTTCAGTGAAGGGTATGATACACCTTCTTATGAATTCGAAGGGAAACGAGTATTTCGTTCGTATTCAACGATGAAGGAGGCAGACAAAAAGATGTATGATGCAGAGAACAAGGCGTTGTCTGCTATCATCAAGTGTCTTCCTGATGATATTAGGTATACCTTCAAACAACGTTACTACTTTTCTAGAGAGCTCTGGGTAGTTTTGGAGAAAAGATTTGACGGTGGTAAACAGATCAAAGAGAGTAGGGCTGACTCACATCAAGGGACGTCTTCTAATGGCCAATACTCAGGGAATAGTACATATTCTAGAGCATTGGTTACTGAAACACGGGACAGTTCATATGATTGGAGTACACAATTGATGAGGCAGATCAACAGGATACTAGTGAGAAGAAGACTGAGAGAGAGTTACCTGCTTCAGAGACCAGGGTTATAAGGATGGAGTCTACTGGTACTATGAGTACAAAAGACTTCAATGCATATATGGCCAACATGGATGCTGAGAAGCATAAGGTTATTCTAAACTTAGACTCTGTAGTTAATGCGTGTGTTTTATGTACTAACTTAGTAGAGCAGGCTGAGAAATTGATTGAATCATCTAATATGATGACGGCTCAGCTAAATGCTTTAAAAGAAGAAAACACAATTTTAAAACTGAGAAACTCTGAGTTAGTTAATAAAGCTAACTTTGATAAAGAGGATTTAAAAGTTTTAAAAGACAAAGTGAACGAGCAGAGTCAAATAATTGATTTAGCTCGTGAACGTGTTTTAGATTTAACTAAACAGTCTTCTGAAGCTGACTCTACTACACGACCAGTAGTCTCTGAGATGGTTGACATCACCGAGTCGACCAAGTCAGAGATATCTGTGTCAGGGACCAATGAGGAGTCAGAAACTTCAATTGAGTTTGTTAGACCTAAAATAGAAGATGTTAAGAATACAAAAGAAAAAGGTAAACAAACCGAATCGGAACACCAAACGATTCTCAGGGCTCAAAAGAAAGCTTGGGAGAAGCGTTCGTGCTTCACGTGTCATCAAAAAGGACATGTAGCAAGTGTGTGTCCATATAAGAAATCAAAAGTTTCGACAATTGATAGTCTAAGGAGCACTTCTCCTGAAACAGGAAGCTCAAATGGAGAATCAATTCGGTCGAAACCTTCAAAATGTTTTAACTACCCCAGCAAAAGATTTTCTAACTAGGATAATAGTAATGGAAATTTTCATTATAACTATAAATCTATGGTTGAAAATTCTTCTAACCAAAGGCCAGTCAATAAGAGACTTTTCCAAAAGTCTCCGGATAGAAGGGCTAGTGGTAGTTCCTCCCATTCCCTAACAAGTGAGAATTCCAGAGTATCCAAGTCACCTGAAAGGCGAGACGGATATATGAAGGAATTTACATTTGTTGATGACAATGGTCGATCCAAGTCAGTGGTGGCTTGGGTCCCCCTTTGTAACTAAAGATTTTTATCTAGTGTGCAGGAACACAAACTTCATAGGCTACAAGTTCAGCAGAAGACGTAGCGATGGAGGGGGAGATAAGATCAAATATGGGATGATAATCTGGCTGATTTTGTTGGTAAGGCTTTTGATAAATCAAGTTTTGAGTTGTTAGTCCACATCGCTGGTATAACAAATCATGAGTGACATATCTCCCTTAAGAACTTTTTTCTATCTTTATTTCTTAGGATTTTTAGTTAGTTTTGAAAAACTATAAAAATATGAGTGTCACTGTAATGATGCGAAGAATTGACGAAAACATTACCCATGCCTAGAACATTTTTATATGTGTGGCTTTTAGATGTAGTACTTACACAGTCAAAAGTACTTTAAATATAAACGTAACTAATAGCTTCATCATACGATGTATTGGTAGGTATACGACATAACGGTTTTCAAGTACCTAATCAATATTAAATAAAACGATTTTTCTGTGCAATCTCTATTTTGATGTATGACATTAAGTCTTAATTCTTAGGAGATGGATTGTACCTGAATACATGTTTTTGGATAAATAAAAACCAATTCATTTGGGGGGTTCGCTGACTGTTTCTTTTACTACATCTTGAAACATGTTGACCTAGACTCAGTCAGTGTATCCTAAAAATAGAGCAAACTCGACCGCAAAACAAGAATACCGTTTTCAAGGTCTTTAGTCAAACTATGTCGCTTTGTTGTACGAAAGTACAGACCTGTCACCTCTGGCTTGATTTTAGATTTGTTAAGCTCTAACCCTAGTCTAGTCTTTTCACATGTACAAAAGTACATTGCTCTTAATATAAAGGACTTGACTTTAGAGATGAAATTTAATTTAAAAAAAAACATCCATTACATGGAATTCTGGACTTTCTTGATTCTTAGGGTATATCAAATGTGAGATACATAGTTAATCGTGAACAATAACTAAATGTGTACTTGAAAATTCTGAGTGTTGACTGCTTAAGTGGACAACAATACCAATAATCGTCGTGAACTATAAATTACATACATAATAACCAAGGAATAACTTAAAATTCCTATATGTGTATCGTACGCATTATGGCTAATATGATCTTCGTAACAGTGACTCTACCAAAAAGAATGTGCTTTTTAATATGAATAATTTCATATTTGTTTGTTTATTTTTAGTTATTTTTTCTTTTTAATTTATACAAATTTAAGTTCTTACTAAATGGGGAGATAATTACTTTTGATTGTTTAACTATGCGATTGGAGAAACAATTCGAATGCGATTTATTCAAAACCTAAGTATGACAAAACATTGAAGCTAGAAGATCTAAATTCGAGGAGGATATAGGGGGTTTGCGTGTAAACAGACCGAAAGTGATGATGAAAGTGATGATGACGATGATATTCCACAGAGTTGGATGCATCTAGATCTAATAAAACTTGGATCTCACTTAGGGTCTCGTTTTACTTCGGATAAAGGCAAAAAGAAGTTAAATGAAGACAATGATTATACATTGCAAGATGACGATGCTGATTCTGATAATGATACCTTGTTATTCACTAGAAGGTCCAACAAGAAGACATCTAGTGGGGTTTTCATTAGTGAGCCGACTGCCTAATCCACAACCATCACCACCTACACTTTACAACAACAATTCCAACAACACCTACTACAACTATTTCACCATAGCTTAGGCGGAGATCCCTTGTTGAAGAGCACGACAGCTCAGGGGGAGAAGCCTGGTAGGGGGTGAAGACTGATTGTAAAGAGGATGTGTTGAGACAGACGATGATCCCAGTGACCAAACAATTTGAGCTGCCGAACTCTTCAACTGGAAGACTTGGTATGCTTGAATAGGTTAAGGGTGAGTCTAGTTAATCTAACAGGGAGAGATACCATTGAACTAACAAGTTCAATAGTGATAAATCCGAGTTAGAGGATACCTACAGAAGTTTAGTTCAGAAATGAAGAAATGTCTGAAGGTAAATTGTAGTGATAGACCAAGAGGAGTTAAGATCTGAAAAAGATGAAATTCCTAAAGGTGACTCGGAAGCTACAAGAGTTGTTGAGAAGTGTATGACATGATTCGATGAAGATGTCAGAAGCTAGAGATAGTTAGAGACATGAAGATTGAAGATGTCAGAGGGTGTTGAAGACTTTGTGGAAAAGGTGTTCTACACGAAGACAAAAGAGCTTAACAGAATCAAGATCGAAGACAACTCGGGTGACGACATCTCCGGTGAAGCCAGAGCTATTGTCAAGGGGGGAGTCTGTTGGTGTATCGAAACTAGAGCTATTGTCAAGGGGGAGTCTGTTGGTGCATGTTTTGTGACAACAGCTTCTAGTTTGTAATAGTTAGGTTTAGAAGTCATTTTGTTAATCATTGTAATCGTTAGCTTAAGTTGTGTCTGTGTATTTTGTAGGTTCGTACGAACTTATAGGTTCGTACGAACTTAGAAGCAGCTAGGTTCGTACGAACTTAGTTGCCTATAAATACACAAGTCCAAAAAAGTGGTTTTTAAGGTTTAGGAACTGGGTTTTTCCAGCCAGGTTCGAATACTCTGTGTAACTTCGAATGTAACCTCGTTTACATTCAATAAAAGTGATATTTATACTCGTTTGTTATCGTTTAAGTGTATGTGAGGATTCCGCACTCATATATACTTGATTACCCCGTAGATCCGAGCCCTAAGGGGACTTTCAGCCATGCTCGAGGATCGTGTTGCTAGGAAATTGAGGCCATGACTGACTCGGTCCATAACTTGGCCTCCAATCTAGGTCGTGTTACTCAGTCATGGTGATCGGTTGTGTTTCTCGGTCATGGACAGGTCATGGCTCGACCATGACCAGTTTTTCACTCAGTACAATACTCGGTGACGGCTTGGTCGCGATCTGGATTTTCTCAATCATGGCTTGGCTAGACCAGTCTATTACCCGGTCACTCCGTTGGTCGCGATCTTGTTTTCTTTGGTCATTAACTTAGTCATGGCTAAGCTATGACCGAGTAACTTCTTGGTAATGCGATCTTGGACCATGACATGGTAACCCCACTGCCTTTGCCATGGTCCGACAAAATTGGAAGCTTCAAGGTCATTTGATGCAAAAAAGAATTATTTTGTGTGTTTCTTTTCTAAGGTTTTAAAAGCAGAAAAAGAAATTGAGATGGACATTATTTCTTACTATCAATTATAAATTATCAAACTCTTATGAATAGTAAGTTGTTTGTCTTTTTCTTAACCCATATATGTTATCCTACTAAGTATATCTACGCTTAGTATCAATTATCAATTATCAAACTCTTACAAATAGTAAGTTGTTTGTCTTATTCTTAACTCATATTTTTTTATCTTACTAAGTATATCTATGCGTGTAAATTATCTCTTAGTATCAATGAATTAAGTTCAAATGAGAATGAGATTTTTGGTGAGAATTAAGGAATCAATCTCAACCATCCATTTCATCAAGATAATAATACCCCTAACATTTTTAAAAATTGAATATCTCACAAACGGCTAGTTGAAAAATATATATAAATTGCACCATAAAAATCAGCATTTTTTTCTCTTCGATTAGACATCTCACAAGGTATACTTTCGACGAACTTTTTTTTTTTCATTTTTTGGTGGGTTTCGAAAACTCGTAACACATGTATTAGCTGCTACCACTAACACATGTGTTACTTTATAAATAGTAAGTTGTTTGTCTTTTTCTTAGACAATATTTATTATCTTGCTAACTAAATCTATGTGTGTGAATTATCTCTTAGTGTCAATTATCAAACTTTTATGAATAGTAAGTTGTTTGTCTTTTCCTTAGACAATATTTATTATCTTGCTAACTAAATCTATGTGTGTAAATTCTCTCTTCGTATCAATTATCAAACTCTTATGAATACTAAATTGTTTGTCTTTTTTTAACCCATAAGTACTTACTATCAATTATCAAACTCATATGAATAGTAAGTTGTTTATCTTTTTTTTAACCCATATTTGTTATCTTTCAAACTATATCTATGTTTGTAAATTATCTCTTACTGTCAATTATGAAACTCTTATGAATATTAACTTGGTTATCTTTTTTTTAACCCATATTTATTTACTTACTATCAATTATGAAACTCTTATGAATAGTAACTTGCTTGTCTTTTTTTAAACCCATATTATCTCTTACTATCAAACTCTCATGAATAGTAACTCGTTTGCCTTTTTTAACTCATGTTTCTCACTTACTATCGATTATCAACCTCTTATGAATAGTAACTTGTTTGCTTTTTTTAACCCATATTTACTTAGTTTATCACTTACTGTCAATTATCAAACTCTTATGAATGGTAACATGTTTGCCTTTTTTTTAACCCATATTTACTTAGTAACAGATAATTTTAAATTGTTATGAATAGTAAGTTGTTTGTCTTATTCTTAACCCATATTTGTTATCTTACTAACTATATATATGTGTGTAAATTAATAATAAAATCCTTTTCCCTTTGTTATCTTACCAACTATAGCTATTTAACATTTTTAACCCATATTTGTTATCTTACTAAGTATATCTATCTGTGTAAATTAATAATAAAATCCATTTACCTTTGTTATCTTACTAACTATATCTGTGTGTAAGTTAATAACATCCATTTAGCTTGATGGTAAGGCTCTTACCATCTTCTCTTGTTAGTTTTCAAATATAATCACCACAAGTAAAAGAAGTTTTAATATCAATTATCAAACTTCTTTACCTAGTTCGATCACTCCTTGGGAGTTAGGAGGTCACTCCAATTTCAATTTCGTGAGGGTTTAGTCAAGATGCGATCACTCATTATGAGCCTAAGCCGTTTAGTGAGGGTTTAGCCAAGGTGCGATCACACCCCATGAATTGAGTCTGATAAAGGTTCGGCATCATGGTTATAAGATTAAATAAGTTTTTCATGCTTCTTGCGAAGTTTGTTTTCCTTCTTGATGTATATATTCTCATTTCGGTTGAGGAAGCAGCTACCTTCACATTCATTCTTGTTTGAATATTAATAACGCAGAGCAGGTTAGGCAAAACATGAGTTCATGTGCGTATTGTTACATTGTGTAGAACAGATGGGGAAAACATGAGTTCATGTGCTATAAGCCTAACCTCTTTATCCATTTTCTGTTTAATGTATATCTATGGGGATGAATAAAAATGACCAAACATCCTTAACACAACATGGTAACACATGGAGGTGTTCTATGAGAGAAGCATAGAAGTAGTGCTTGCTTTTTGTCATTAATATGAAGCGGACAAAATAAAAAATTCTCACAGAAGTACCATAAGGCATACTATATACATGTTAAACAAACAAAGTATTTTCAAAGGGATGAAAACCAGTGGAAATTAGAGCTCCCATGATTAACGAAAGAAGCCAGATTGGTTTCAAATGATAACTTCTACTCACAGTATATGATAGTGTGATGCAAAAACACATCCAAACTTGCTAAAGAGTAAAGATATCGAGCTAATTAGTTACACTACGAAATGTCTACTCCTCGGCATTTACTTAAAACTCTACATTCCGTTTAACATTCAAATCTCATATGTTTGCATCAACAAGCCTGTCAATTTTCATAAGAGTACAGGTACTGTGGACCTTTTAGGTTCATCAACAAGGACCTTCTAATATCACTAGATGGAAGTAATGATCCTTTGTGACAAGCTCCTGGATCTCTTTAATTGGTTGTAGCTCAAAAGGATGCCTTATCACAAAATCATGACCAACTTATCATGTCAACTGAATCTGACTAGATCACGTACTGAGCAGGGAAGCCAATCCAATTGGAAACATTCTTAAGGAGCTCATACTAATCCAATTTGCATAAATTGTACCAGCAAAGTAGTTTTTCATGCAGCAAGTAGCTAATCACTTAATCAGACCACTGATGAAAACAAGAACCTAAGAAGATGAGCAAATATTGCATACACATCAAATAAGCTTATTCAAAAATCTGTCCATGAAGACTCATTACTTTCATGAATAGCTATTCGACATCAACAACCAATATATAGCGACTACTTATAAAGAAATCATGCAGTTGTAAATTATCCAGCAGAGATCCCAACAACACACTACACGAGAAATAAAAACACAAGCATGAAAAACGAATTTGAATAACAAGTACTCCGTATATCCAAAAACTATGTAATTGAATCAACTTCAAAGATACAAAGCCTAACCTATACAAATCATACTACCATAAAAGTCACTACATTTTCACTAAAAAGCATCATGAAGTACCTTTAAAATCATCACTCATCATCTATCTCACAGTCCAACTCTGCAGTTTTTAGATCCACCAGTTAAAGATCCACCTGTACTATTACCCGAGACCCCAACCGACAAATTCGGGCAATATATCCTCAAAATCCTTCTTCTAGCCCACCAAGCACCAGCTTTAAACCTAACCCTAGCAACCATCCTCATATTAAAATCAACCGTACCACGAGCCCGATCACTATTAATCCCATTTCGATCATCAACATACGCCGATAATGAAGCAAACGTCGCCCTAATATTCGTCTCATTCTTCTTCCCTTGAACAAACGGCGCCACCGTAGTTTCCGCAATCGATTCCGATTTATAAAACACGGCGGCTTCAACATGATCATAATACAACGTGATCTTAGAGTTAGGGTTACGTACAGTGAATCTAGCATCCCAATTACCTGAAACTAGCGAATTTGATGACATGTTGAAGTTAGTTAGGGTTAGGGTTTCGATACGAAATTGGGGAACTTGTGGACGGAGAATTAGCCACATGATGAAAACGATAGTTCCGGTGATGATGATACAGGCGATGAAGACGGCGAAGATGCGGCGGAGGAAGGTGGCGCGTTGTTGATTTGCGTAAGGGTTTGAGTAGTAAGGGTTTGATGAAACGTTGAAGTATGCAGCGTGATTTTGTGGTGGTTGAGCGGCGTAAGGGTACGCGGTGGCGGTGCCGGCGGTGGCCGGAGGGTAGCCGTTGGAAGTTGGTGGTGGAGCTGGGTAGCCGGTAACGGGTCGGGTCGGATCCGCCATTGAAATGTTGAGGTTTTGGGACATTCGCGGTGGAATATATATATATATATAATATATATAAGTGTCGTTTAATTTGAAAATAGGAAAGGAATAACTGTAGGTATAAGATTGATACGAGGTTGGTGTGAGAAGGAATTAATTCTAAAATCCATCTTTTAGGATACGCATCAAATTATGGGTTTGAATCTGTTGTTTGATTCCTAATCTAACACCCAAACAACTAAACGAGTATCAATTCTAAGTCCGTTTTAATTTTCATTTTCATCCTTTAAACCGTCAAAACGAACGCACCTTAAATGATATATGTTGTTGCATCAGTGTCTATGTATATCAGGTGGTGGCCTGGCAGAAAAAAGCACACGAGCTGTTTAAAGTGATTATTGTAGTAATATGGTCTGATATTTTAGTATATTCGATGAGATTTTTTGGCAGTTGTTTTTTACTAATAAAAAAAACTTTGGAAATAACTTTGATTGATTGTATTCTTAAAAGTTATTTGTGTGTACGGGTGAGATCAATTAAGATTTAAGAATACAAAATAATTAAGTATAGATGAAAATAATAAAATTGTACGACTTAAATCAAGTATAGAATAGTTTAAAAAAGTCATTTAATAAAGGAATTATATATTTGAAGGTCACCCAAATATATTGTTTTTGTAGGCCAATCATATTTAAAAATGATTTTGTAGGTCATTCAAATATATCATTTTGTTTTTATAGGTTACTTATGTTTGAAAACGATTTTGTGGCCACCCAAATTTGTATATTGTTTCATGTATACCAAATTCGACTAAAAACTCATAAGAAAATATGAAGGGACACAAATACCCCTATATTTGTTAATTAACATTATTTATATTATTTAGTTTTATTCAAATACATGAGTATTTGTATCCTTTTACACTTTTCTGATGAGTTCTTAATCGAATTTGGTATATATAAAACAATAATAAATTTGGTTGGTCTACAAAATTGTTTTCAAATATTGATGGCCTACAAAAACAAAATGATATATTTGAGTGGTCTACAAAATCATTTTCAAATATGAATAGCCTACGAAAACAAAATGATATATTTGAGTGGCCTCCAAATAGATAATCTTTTGATAAATCATCAAATTTCCCTCTTTTAGTGTAATAAGAGTCATAAATGGAGGGTAGTTAATGACTAAACTAACCTTACATTTGGTTAAAAAATTGAATTTAGAAATGTTGTATAGTTTCGTGATTATTTGCAGATTTGATCTAATCAATAGAAGATATGAATGTCGATCCTAATTTTGTGGATTTTGATTGTTCAGTTATTCTTAGAACTAGAAATCTAAGTCAACGGTATTTGACTTACGTATAATGTGAAGATGGCTGGATTCATACTCTTCAAATCTTCAACGAATTATGCTTCTTAAAACGTTGAAGGTATAGATGCAATATTTAATTTTACTTTCGGAATTTGCTTGCATTTGAATCGATTATCATGCTTCAACATGTATATTGCCAATCTAATATTTGAGTGACTTTGCCTCAACATGGTGGCGTGTAAAGAGTCAAGAGAATCCTCATAATCCTCAATATTCACAACACCCAAGTTCGATAAATTTGGTTCGTGTGCTTGAACAAACACAATTATGAACGTGTTTTTGTTTGATTAGAAGTATACCTTCCTTCGTATCTATGTGTGGGATTATTTGTTTGTGTTTGGCATTATGATCATATATGTTTGATTGATGTGATCAGATGCCTAAACGAATTTGTTGATTTCAATGATATGTTCTGCTTGCTACGTTGTGATTGGTGTATAAAGTCGAGCAAAACCGGCTTTAGTAGAAAAGCTTATGCCTTTCTATCATAAAAGGCCATAACTTTAAACTTCTGGTTTGAAGAAATAACTGAAGTTTTGTTGTGCTCTTTTACTATGTTTTTACTTCATTGGTTTGTTACATGCTGGTAATGCGTCTTTTAGGGTGCATTTGAAATTAGGCCACTCTTTGCCCAATCGTAATCAAGTAAAATAAAAATTTTGTCGATGCCTTTTTGAATAGCAAAAAGTAAGCAATTTCCATCCAAATTGGTGTCAATTTCATTTTTCTTTTCTTGGATTGGATTAGGTCATAATGAGTGTTTTCATTTTGCAGACAACCCTTCACAACCCACCTATTGCAGCTAATGACATCATAGGTTATGGTTTGTGATGTTTGGTAACTTGAGCGCCAACAAATAAACATGTAAAAACAGCTATCGAATTTGCAAAGAGGTTTGACAGCTTCCTCTTAATATGAAATGAGTGGAGACAATACCATGATGCCCATGGTGTGTAAAGTTTCTTTTTCGCCTTTTTCTCTGCATTGTGATGCACATCGGCGGATCTTTCATAGGGCAGGGGGTCTCAGCCCCTCCAGACTTTTGTGTTGTTAATGTAAATTTTATTATTAGGGATTAAAAAAATTTAATTTTCACATTGGCCCCCCAAGATAAAAAAGAAACCTAATCAGTCATCAATTCTTAAAACTTAAAAATTTCTGCGACTGCCGCTTTTAATTTTTACTTGCGATTTGCGAAGAATATTGCACCGCTGCTCCTACGTTCCTATGTGGCCATGTGGGCTGATCTCCCTTCATGTTATTTGAGAAATTGATAGCCAATTGACCGGTAAGTACTACTGTACCCAATCCTAATTGCTAATATTATATACATTAATACATACATGATGATCCATATTATTATATTTCATATGATAAATCAAATATTATATTTATGTTATTTTTTGTTCCAGTTCGTAAATCAAATATTGTAATTGTGTTATTTTTTGTTCTAGTTCGTACTACTAGAATTCTAGAAACATATCAAATTAGGTATTATTTTGATTATTTCGTACTCAGTAGTTGATAGCTCTGATTTTTATTAATTTTCTTTATGGGTTGATTTATTGAATTGTTATTGGTGTGATAGTGTCATTGCTCATGTATTATTTATATTTGTTTAATAGGGATAGTGTGGATATGTGATTGATAGTGTTAAGGCTTTTATTTGTAGTTTAAAAAATCTTTTTGTTTTACAGGAACTACCATGGCAAATCAAAAAATGATATTTTCATTTTCCAAGAGAAAGACCGATGATACAATAAACAATGAGAATCAAGAGAGTAAACGTGCTAAAGCTTCAACAAGTAATCCCGAACAACACCAAAATCAACCGGAGGAGAATATTCATGGAACACTTGGTCCGAATGTTGGAGCAGTTGATCTTAGTTCCTTGGAAAGGGATCCAGCGAAGAGGAAACATATGTGTGATTATCCAGTTAATGAACGGGAACAAGTTAGACGAAATTATCTAAGTTTGGGTCCATACCAAATTCATTTAAAAGAATACCCTGGTAATGGTCCAAAGACACATCTTCGTAGGTTCCAATATTCATGGTTTAGCATTTTTCCTAATTGGTTAGAGTATTCTCCTACAACAGATGCCGCATATTGCTTTTTGTGTTATTTATTTGGTGACAAACCGAATATGCGTAATGGGGTTGATGCATTTACAGTCAAAGGATTTAAAAACTGGAAAAAGGTGAATGATTAGAGAAAATGTGCATTCCTTAAGCATATAAGTTGTTCACACCATAAAGATGTTGTGGTATTTAGTGAGAATCTATTAAACCAATCAGCACATATTGAGAATATCATAGAGAAACGAAGTAAAGAGAAAGTTTGGACGAATCGTCTACGGTTGAAAGCAACAATTGACATTGTTCGTTGGTTGACATTCCAAACATGTGCTTTTCGAGGGCACGATGAAACTCAGAACTCAAAAAATCGAGGTAATTTTCTAGAAATGTTAAAACTTTTAGCTTTATATAATGATGAGCTTGCCAAGGTTGTGTTAGAGAACGCTCCATATAATTCTAAATATACAGCAGGTTCAATTCAAAAGGAAATCTTAGGTATTATTGCAAACAAGTTTCGAAAACATATTCGTAGTGAAGTGGGTGATTCATACTTTTGTGTCATGGTTGATGAATCCCGAGATGAATCCAAAAAGGAGCAAATGGCTATAGTTTTGAGATTTGTTGATAAAGATGGTGTCATCAAGGAATGATTCTTAGATTTGGTACATGTTAGTGATACTACATCATTAACCCTTAAAACAAGTTTGTGGACACGATTGTTGAAATATGAGTTTGATACTAGTAAAATTCGTGGCCAAGGTTATGATGGTGCTAGTAACATGAGAGGGGAATGGAATGGGTTAGAAGCACTTGTTCTTAAAGATTGTCCTTTTGCATACTATATTCATTGCTTTGCTCAAAGGTTGCAACTAGCCTTGGTTGCCGCTTCACGAGAAGTTATACCGGTTCACCAATTTTTCTTTAAATTTGACATTCATTATCAATGTCATTTGTGCTTCTAGTAAGCACCATGATGAGTTGCAAAAAGCTAGGTCAATCGAGATTGAGCGTTTGTTGGAATTTGGTGAAATTGAAACGGGCAAAGGAGCAAATCAAGTTGGGACTTTAAAAAGAGCTGGTGATACACGTTGGGGTTCTCATTTTTATTCAGTTTGTAACTTGCTTAAGATGTTTGATGCTACTCGTGTAGTTCTTGAGAGTATAATCGAAGATGGATCTTACCCTTCTCAACGTGGTGATGCTGATTCAGCTTACGTGTATTTGAAAGCGTTTGAGTTCGTATTTATTTTGCACTTGGTTAAGGAAGTAATGGGAAGGACTGATATTCTTTCTCAGGCTCTTCAAAAGAAAACTCAAGATATTGTCAATGCCATCGAGCTAGTTTCAACAACAAAGAGAAGTCTCAATGATTTAAGAAATAATGGATGGGATTGCTTCCTTGAAAAGGTAATGTCGTTCTCACAAAAACATCAAATAGATATACCTGATATGAATGCACTTTATAAGTCCAGTCGATATTGTCCTCGTAAACAAGATAATCATGTTACTATTGAGCATTATTATCGTGTAGATTTATTTACTTGCACGCTGACAAGCAATTGCTTGAGCTTGAAAACAGATTCAATGATCATGCTATGGAATTGTTAACACTTGGATCTTCTTTACTTCCTACAAAAGATCTTGAATTGTTTGATATTGATAAGATTTGTCTCCTTGTTGAGAAGTATTATCCTTCATATTTCACGGAACAGGAGATGAATCGGTTGAGATATCAGTTAAAGCTTTTTAAAGTTGAGATGCCAAAGAACCCGAAGCTAAATGGTGTTTCTACTCTCGCTGAACTATGCACCAGTCTTGTGAAAACTAACAAGTGTGAGCCATATTATTTAATTGATAGATTGATCCGACTCATACTGACACTTCCTGTTTCAACAGCTACAACTGAGAGGGGATTTTCAGCAATGAAAATATTCAAGAATCGACTTCGTAACAAGATGTCGAATGATTTTCTTGCGTCTAACTTGGTGTTTTACATAGAAAAAGAGATTGCCGAAACATTCGATTCAGAATATGTCATAGATGAATTTAAAGCCCTTAAAGGTCATCGAGTCGAGTTGTAATATTCTTTTTTCTAGTGTCTATTTCTGGTTTTATTTTATGGAACATGTATGAACTCATTTTATATCTAGCAAAGTAATGGTACATATCAAAACGATTTTGGCCCCCCCAATAACAATGTTCAAGATCCGCCACTGGTGATGCATTTCAATATCTTGCATGTCAAATTCCCGGAAAAGTATTTCGAAAATGAATAACATTTTATGATATTGATTTGCTGGAACTTGAAGCATTACCAAACCATTATGCTATGCTATTTAACCGACGAAAAACGAAGCTGTCAACAGAAGAAAAATATGCATATGATGTAAAACTTAAAGAGGTCCGACTTAGGCTAAGTTTAGACATTGTAAGTGAATCAGAAAAATGAAAGAATTTCTAGAATGTATCTAGAAGTACTCATGATGAGATCAAGAGTTTCCATAGTTCAAGTGTAAGTAAGGCTCCAAAAATGGCTGCAGTGTAATATTCTCATACGATCTTTACTTGATTTATTGTTGGTAATTACAAGTAATCGTCTATTAATGGCTTAAGTGATATCTGGCAGCTTCACAAAATGCCTTAGATGGACTGTCCCCAAGTGATATTGTTCAAAGAACTGGTAGCAGACTTTATTCTCTTCACTCTGAGGGTGTTCATGTAATATGCCTCTTCAAAAATATTTATGGCATAAAAGTTATGAAGAAGTGTTCTTTTATCTCATGATGTATCGTGCGTTTGCAGACTTTCAGAAATGTGTTGTATAGTGGTTTCTCAACTTCTGATTCTTGGGAAATCGGTTATTCACCATTTAAAAAAGGCCCAGGACGCTAATGAAGAGGAGGATATTGTTGAAATTTATTGGCCTAAGGGATATATTGAAAAAGCTAAAACCATCATAAGCACAATCGATGACTGGATATCTTCAAGCAGTTGCAACGCGGTTTTTTCTCGTCAAGTAACAATCAAATCCTGGGAAAAAGGTAGGGTAGAATCCCCGAGTTGTCTAGCACCGTTCCCTGCCTCAACTCCACAATATCAATCATTTGTGAATAAAAAAGGTGGTTTGTTGTTGTCCCCGGCATTAAAAAGACTGACAAAGTATCCTTATATTGGGAAATGTGCTATATGGAGGTTTTTTTATGATTGTTGACGTACCGACTCATGCTCAAGATCCGCTACTCCTGCCCCCAAAAGCGAAGATCGAAGAACCGCCAGGTTGTCGAGGACAAGTCTGAAGAGGAAGCTGGCGGCCTCTAAGTTTACCACCCTACCCACTAATGGACTATGAGGGGGGAAAGTGAACGGGAACCGACCGAAAACCCGAACCACTTGACCCCTTCATACTCGTTAGGGTTGGGCATGGATGGAACCAATCAAAAGTGAAAATCTTTGAGAAAAAGAACTTGAATAACTTCGTTTTTCTAAAGGAGTCATCATTTAGGAGGGCTATATCATTTACAAGCCCGACGTATTTCGGATGCTTGAAGGCCCCACTGACCCGAAGTGATTTAGAAAGATTCTTCTTTATTGATGGTGATCGGTCATGGTATCCATAGCGTTTCTTCTTTTTCGGCTAAATCCTGATTTCGTTTTGCTTCTCCCGGTTTACAGTTTAGGGTTTAGGGTGTAGATATGCAATTATAAACATATTAGTTATTACATTCCGAAAGTATGATTTTCTTTAACATGCAAGATATTTTTGTTATTACTAAAGAGGCATATCAGATGTAGTATGCAACATATTTAAAATCTGCTACTGCTGATTCACCTGAAGTTGCACCAAAGGAATCAGTTCAAGATTCAAGTGAAGTCATTTTTTGAAGATCTACGTGTTAAGCATACCACATATGTGGGTAAAATGCAAGATGGCCTTCATTTCTTGGCATATAGCGAATTTTCAACTTCGATGCCCATTGCTTAGGTAAACCTAAATTTTAGATTAGAACAGTTCCCATGGTGTATATAGTTTTTTGCTTTTAATTTGGGATTGCAAATTTACCGATTCTCCAATTTTCAGGTTGTGCGTCTACTCCATGATGTAGTTCCGCAAGCAAGGGCAAGCTCGCAATTGAATGATGATGAAAACGGTGTCTTCAAAATCGGGTCGACCTGACCAGTCAAATCGGGACCCAGACCTATGGTCGGGCCAACCCTTCCCGGGCTAACCTTGATTTTCGATTCACAATGAACCGGTTGGTTCTCTGGTCGGACCGGGTCAACCCGGTGAACCGTACCGGTCAAGTTGGAATTAGTTGTGTGCTTGGCTTGTAATATATAGGAGGTTATGGTAGGTTGTGGTTTGTGTTACCACCGATGTGGGACAACTTCAACATTAAAGGAAAATAAAATACAATAAAAATGTATATCCCATGTTTCTAACCTAAAACCTTATGCTTGTTGGATGGTTTTATTGCCAAGCCATAACTTTGTGATAATATTGTATTTATAAATATTGATTAGTTTGTAAATGATTATCTTAATGATTTTTCTTATAGCTCTTTTAATGATTATTTAACAATTGATAAGTTAAATGTTATTATATATTTCATTTCAATATCATAATTTATAATTGTAGTTTTAAAGTGAAAAAAGTAAAAAATTCAAAGACCAGTTCGACCCCTCGGTTCACACGATAGGACCCACGGACTTGACCAGGTTAATTGTTGACCCGGGTTTTAAAACATTGGATGAAAATGTACGAAGAAAGATGGTGATGTAAGAGGTGAAGCTTGGGAGCCTCTGAACCAGCATGCAACCCAAACATTAGTGTTGGTTACTGACGATGGTAAAGCTTTTCGTTTTGACATATAGAGTTCGTGGTTGAGAGAAAAGGTACTTTATTGATCTTTAAGTACTACCGATCTTGAATTCAAGTTGTTAATTAAGATGTCAAACTACTTAAATGATGTACTATAATATATTTTTGAAAATTTTATAAACTTTCTATGTTTTGTTCTTGGTCGTGTGGTAGCTACCTAGGTAGGTGGCATATGTTGCCAGGTTTATTCCATAACAATTTCCTTATTTGTTTTAGGTTTGCTATGATTAATGATAAGATCTCTTGCTTACATTCAATTATTTCCATAGAGACTTATGTGAGAACACATGAAGCACAATATGATTAGTCTAATCTCTATCCAACTAGTAGGACATGAAGTTCTCTCCTTAGCCTTAGGGCATACACAAAATCAATAAAACAACTTATAAAGAAAAGAGGACGAATTAAGACAGTAAGAACGGCTAAAAGAAGTAAGTCACTTGCAAGCCCAGTAAGAACTAAAAGAGATCGATGAATATGTCCCGACCAAGCAACGAAGTAGCGTTAGCAAATGAGATTGGACCTGTATAGACTAGGAAACACAAGGAAAGACAATATTGGGGTTCCCCAAAACAGAGTGAGAACTAGCCCTTTGAGGAGCTCTATAAGCTCTCTAACTCTCTGTTACCATACATAGAGGAAACCAGGTTCACTAGCCGAATAAAGTAAGAAAAAAACTAAATATAAATGAGTACTTGCTACATGTGAAGGAATAGAGAGTTTCCAGAAAACATCTCCTTAATGAGACTGTAGGAAGGCTGTTTCTACTACATTTCGTTGGGAAGAAAAAAGGAATTGAGTCCTTTCACATTATCACAGATAGGGGATTGCCTATTAGTATTCATTCACTTACTATAGGTCGAGGAGCATAGATTCATCTTACTTTTTATAAGTGGAAAAAGAGACATAAGTCATGCATTTGAGCATGAGACTTTGCCTTTCTTCGCTATGTAAATAGAGGGCTGGAGGAAGAAGTTCCATAACCTCAACAAAAGAATTATGGTGATGTAGTCTTACATGAGACACTAGCCTTCGGAATTGAATGGAATGATTACTCTCCTTTGGTTGCTTTCAATGCCCATGAATCGCTTCTCCTTTTCTATTCCAGTAGTCTTATGCGATCTGGTCTATCGATTAGTTGCTTAGCTCATAGTAAGTAAGAGGTTGTTGTCCTAATGAGTGTAGCAGAGTGCTTCATATCCTATTACTCATCTATGGGGCTATCGTCCCAGTTTTCCATGTCTGTGTCTCTACCTTTCTTTCCTATTACCCATCTTTAGGAAGAAGTTGTTAAAATGCGAATCATCTATTCTTCATTAAAACATTTATCAAGCAACAATATAGATTAAAATTAATCTATTTTGCTGAAGTTTATGCGCTTTTTAGTTGTACACCATGTGCTCAATGAAATCTGATTTTCATGTGATTCAACACCCAAAAATTTAGAAAAGTGCAATTTAAATTGATTATGTTATTAATAATAAGTGTGAAATATATTAGTATATATGTCAAAAGTCTAATAGGACTTAAATTGCGAGAAGTGAGCATAACTTGGGTAAAGGATGAAAATGTAAGTTAAGGGACTAAAGTATTAAAAGGTCTTCCTTGAGGGTTAAGAAAGTAAAAATCTCTAACAAAAATATGCACCTCTTCTTTCCATTTCTTTTCTAACTAAACAAAAAGGGAAAAAGGGAGAAAAGGTGTTGGTGTTGGTTGACGATTTAAGAAACGGGAATGAGAGAATTCAAATTAGTTTATTATAAACTAAAGTTCGAGTTAAGAAAAGTGTTACTAACCCCAATTTCAAGCTCTAAGGTATGATTTATGTCTCTATCTTATCAGTTGGATGATTAGGTTTATGTTGTTATAAACCCTAAGTGATTGACATGTGGTAAAAATGCTTAAATAAGTAAAAGTATTATATATACATGTTCTTTAGCATAAAAGTGAAGTTATTTTGATAAATTCTTGTGTAATAGAATTATAACTATGTTAGGGGTGTTTGATGAGTTTGTATATGTGGAGATTATTATGAAATAATGTTTAGTGTGAAAAGAGTCAAATACCCCAATAACATATGTCTTTTGAAACAAAAAGAATTAAACAAATGTTGAAATAGTTGTTGGTATTAGAAATTGTAACACCAAACTTATATATGAAGAATTCTGGTGTTAGGGGTGATAACATCATATTCTTAGTTTAAAGAAAATCAAGAGATAGTAGAATTGTAAGAATTGGTAATTGAGAAATTATATTGTCTTATGTGTATATGTATTGATATGAAAAAGGTGATCAAGACTTGAAAATTGTTAATAGCTTCCCTAACCAATAAAAATGTAGTAATGGATAAATGGAGCAAGACAATGGCATTTGGAATACATAAGTATTCAAAGTTTGCATTATCTTAATGGATAGAGGTTATACTAAATGAGTTGGGTCAAAGTGCTCATCTGCATTAGTATAACATGGATAGAGAAAATCAACATTATAGAGGACAATTCTTGTTAATTGACATGGTCATGACTTAAGGATCCTTAATGTTGTTTGTGTTTTATATATTGATTGAGCCATTACTTACTAAGCTTTTGCTTACAGTTATATGTTTAAATATTGTAGACGAGGCAAGAGGGTCATGGGACAATTTGGACAAGAAACTTGCGGGAAGCTAGTGGTGGGCTTGTTGCTTGATCGGTAACAAGTTATTCCCTTTTAAATCATGCTCTAAGGCTATTGTATACCCCTTTGATATGTGAAAGTGATGCTTGTTTATATAAGTAATGTTTTTGGAAATGAGCCCAAGTAAAATTCATCTAATGTGGGTCATGTTGGAATTTAAGCTTGATAGACCAGATATCAAGCTTGAATGGTGTGTTATGCTTTGGTCAACAATGTTGGGTATGGGTGTGTCAAGTTGTATCTTAAGGTCATTATGTGGTGAATTGTATGTAAGAGCCTTTTTGAGTAAACTTGTAAAATTGTGGGCTGACTTCCTTATGGCAATGTAAGTTGTATATGTATAAGTGTTGTGGTCAATTTCAGTTAATGATAGTATGTATGAAAGTAAAAGATGTTGATTTATATTTTAGGAATTGGTTATCTTGTAAGTAAGGTAAAGAAAATGGGAAGTCGTCGTTGGGTCAAAATTACTACCTTGTATAAAGATGGGTCAAAGTGGTTATTGTGTTTCGTATGTTGTTTTGGCAAAATAGAGTCAAATGGGTCATGTCAGGATTGAAGTTTTATATGTATGTAATTAAGTTAAAAATGTGTTTTTCTAGAGTTGAAATGTAGGAATGAATCATAGTGACTCACAGTTGTGACGACCGTAGGATGAAGATTGTTTCATTTTCCGTGTTCATTGATATAACCACTTACACATCATCACCTATGTAATGATGTAGTTGTACTTATTTTTAGATTTAGCAATAGTTAATGGTCAGTTGTGTTAGTTTAGCAATAGTGGATGATAAAGTAAAACATGGGTGTTACATGTGATAATCATATGTGATTGTTCACAATTGTTTTTTTTCTTCAATATAAATATTATCATTAAGCTTTTAAAGAAATCACATACGATGTTTTCATTTGAAATAATTAACTCATATTCATTTTTACATAAGAATCACTTGTGATAACTTGGTATTCTAAGCTCTAAAACCTTGTTGTGAAGATAAATGCTACACTCTTCTTATATCGCACACAATTATTAGTTTATTTCACATATATTAAATAATAAAAATAACAATATACATTAATCTAATACAATTAGCAACATGAGAGAGTAACTATTTTATAATCTCATAGATGTTGAGCTAAACGACATGGAACATATTTATATATGCAACATGAGAGGGTGTATGTGCATATACGTAATTCTAGTTGTATTGCATATGATAAAGCCAATTTCCATCTCTTCTTATTTTAGCTTCTTAGTGTGTTCTCAAGGTTATTTTTTATTGGAAAGTAACGGAAGTGGATGAGATCTGATAAAAGAGTCGTTCTTAAGGGTTTTTTTGGAAGGAAGAGAAAGGAAGTTAGAAGGAATTTGAGTGTCTTTCCACCAAACCTCTTGCTCTCAAAATTGAGGTAATTAAAAAGGAAAATGGTGTCCTTCTTTCATTTTTCTTCAACTTGAGAAGAGATTTTGATAACTAATCTTCTTTTCTCTTTACTTCATATCACTTCTCTTGTCTTGTCTTCTTTTCTTTTCTTCTCATTTTTCAACCCAAGAACACATTACTAATTTGTTATCATTATTATCTCATATATCATATAAATAACTTGTTTAAGCATCTAACCCTCTCTTTGATCTTTTTATTTACAAGTGATTAACCATATATGTTAAATTTACCTTAAAAAGTTCAATTCTAAAAACATATGATAATCTTGACTTAACTCGAATATTGCATTTACCTCCTTTTATTTTATAAATTATAACAATTGAGAATAATGTTTTTTCATAACCATATGATGTAATTTTTCAACCGTGTCTAGGATTGTAACATCCTTGTAAAATACTAATAAATTGTAATTTATTTATTTGTTTATTTATTTTAATTTTTCTTTTTACAAACTTTATTAATCAATTTGAATAACAATTATTTGATAAGTTTATACAAATACCATATAAAGTATTGCTAACTTAACAATAATGTCATGCTTAATAAATTTAAGAACTAACATTAGTAATAATATTTATGTAAAGTTTAAAAATATGAAGTTAGTATATTTTAGATAATGTAAGGAAATAGGTGTAATTTTGTAATTCATCTTATTTAATGACTAATGCAATAACAAGAAGAGTGGCATGCTTATTAACTAAGGAATTTGCCAACTATTATAAACTTAGTACTAGACTTATGATAAATAGGTCAAAGACTTACTATAAATAGAAGCTTTCAATTAAATCAAAACTACACCAACACCTATTACATTCACACTCATATGTACATACTAGCACAAATCAAGGTAAACTTCTTTCTCAATTCTTAAATTCTTTATTTATTATTTAAATAATTTAGTAATAATTATGTCCACTTTAATACAAGAAACCTTATTAATCTATTGATTATAAATTGGCATAAGTAATTTATTTGTGTATACTTATATGATTAATAGGTTGAGACTACAAGTAAAGCCTAAACTAACGAGGTAAGTTTCTTGTTATTTTTAAAACTGAGATAAATGCGATATACCATGTGATTACCCGATTACTTGATTATCTGTTTAATTGCATTTAATAGCACGCACATTGACTTTTAGATATATTATATCATGTTAGTCCTCGGGTAATGCCACACCCCCAAAATGGTAACGTTTAGTGGAAAAGTGTTTTCGAACTACTTATTTCATAATAAAATCTGTTTTCCTCGAAAAAATTCTAACGTTTGCACATCTTGTCACTAAGTATTTCTATTGTTATTATTCTTTAAGTATAATTGTCGGTATCAATAATGTCATGATGAATGACGATTATTTTCCCAATACTAGTGATAGCGCATCACGCTCCTAGCGGCGTTCGTTGCCTCACTTACTGACTCTTTGTCCTCGTCGCTTACTGCGACAATTACTCTGTTCTCTCAATTAATTTGCACCTCAGCTGGCGTTGGTGTTCTATTCTTATAAGGTGGTTACGAAATTCTTCTATCATGACTTCTCTCTAAGTCGGACTGGAAGTTTGTCCCACCGACGTTCCAATAACTTTTCACGGGGTCTCATTAACTTCTTGACGTGGCTCTGCCATCGACACCCTTCTTGGTATCGCGACTATCTTCTTAGTCGTACGGCTAATAAACGGTTGTTGGCGAAAGAGTTAGGAATATGTCGGTGTCGAGGATGTCTTAAGTGGATTGTCACTCCGTTTGCGTACGGATTCGATTTCCATCGAGGATTCACCTTTCTCAGGTTCAGTGTTAGGCGGTTTAGTTCCGGAAGGATTTGTAACGTATCCGGACGCTTATGTTTCAGTATGTAGTACGAGACAACGATAACTACGTACTGGAATTTCAAGTAGAGGCTTAGTCCTTGCAGGTATATTAATTCCTGACATGTGACGGAACTAGCATACTTAGAGGAATTTTTTCGAATTAGATGAGTTCTATGGTGCATGATATCCCTATATCCTCTTCCGATCTTGCATCAATCCCTCTTTAATTGTACATAGGTGATCAGGCTATGCTAAATTAAAGACGAATGATGCAACACCCGGACTAGTTATACTTAGAAGGGATGTTTGCTAGTTTTATATTATAAGATATGCTTCCCTCGTTCAGGTAAGCGTGTGGTGTGGAGTGTTTACCCATTTCGGGTGCGTGTGCCACTTCGGCGAATAGAATTTTACGTTGTATCGACTTCAGGAGTCGTGTCGGTATCGTCAGGGATAGTGTCAGTATCGTCCGAGATAGGGTCGGTGATACGGTAATGTCGTGTTACAATCGTCATCGGGAGTCGCTCTAAAGCGGAACGGTAGATTTTTGTACTTGGACGTGTTATTGTTATCACAGTCGTATTCGGAAAGTTCATCATCGATATCGATTCGCGATGATGGGGTATTCGTTAGACGTATAGTGACGATAGTGTTTCAGTATGATACGTAAAAGTGGTATGCACATGCATGAATGAATGAATGTTCATTTCTAAGGTTATAGTCTAGGTTTCTAAGTCTCCTAGTTCGCTATAACCATTAGCTCTGATACCAATCTGTCACACCCCCAAATTTGACATTTATAGTTAATCATGCGGAAGCTTTCGGGGCGTGACGGCGATCGAATAACAATACCTCGAGCATATGATTATCGCAGAACAACTGAATTATTAGGATGCCAAAATAGTTTTACAAACGTTACAGCTTGTCAAGCCGTCAAAATAGTAATGTTTACAAATACATTGTTCTTAATAAAGACAAGTTCTGGGATCTCGTAATTTAAACTACGTTAAGTTAATAAATAAATCTCATTAATTTAAAATTGGCATCCTAATCGTCGTGGCAGGTACGGTCCCAATACGCATGTGATCTTACGACATAGCTAATTCCCTGAAAAACATATTTTTGAAAGGTCAACATAACGTTGAGTGAATTCACAGGTTTTATGACTCGATCATAAACCATCATTTAGAAATAATTTCATCAATAGATCAAAAGTGGCATCAAAGGCCTATTGTGCGATTATTCTCAATTTAAATCAATCAAAACCTCTGACTACGATCCCCCGAGGGTTAGCTAAACCGACGAGTTAATATGCCGAACTAAGCATATAACCAAACCACAACACAACAATGGATGAAACATTTGCCTGGACCGGTTAAGTATACTAATCCCCAAGAACACGCGAACGAAGTCGCAGGTTAGTGCGACTAACTTTAAACAAACTGGGATAGGCTATCTGTATACTCAGTGGTTAGGGTCATCTAACTAATGGTTATAGTATTGCATGCTAGGCCTTCGGCACTACAACTTATCCAACTTAGTCGCTCATAAGGATACAATGTCGGGTTTTAATAATCGCATACATTCAGTTATATGTTTTTCACCCCAAGTTGGAAACAGTAAAAATAATAAAAATGGGGCTGTGAACTCACCTGAGTCCGAGCATGCTAGCAAAATAAGTGTATATAAAAATGCCCAATCAAAGTCTCTTAGCGCCCTAAACGCAAGAGTTTAAATTGATATATGTAGACGACTCAATAGACAGTCTATGCCAGTTGTTCACTCAACTAGGTTTAAATATGCCATCGACGGGCTTGAATATCATGTAAGGCCATTATAGGCAAAAACGACACGTTGTGATCTTTTATAGTTTTCAAAATAGTAAAATCATTTACGTCAACCTTTTAACATATTATAAATCATAATTTATGTATTATTGATTTTCGATCCATTATTTATACGTTGTCTCGATCGTTTATTGCCTCAAGTTCTCGACTTTGTTATATTGACTTTTAAGTCGTTAGTTGTACGTTACTATAACGTAATAATGATACTTAGACAATATATATATATATATACATATTTCAATATATATATATAGTCTTTAATAGCGTTATAACTCTCATAAGTTATATATATATATATATATTGTTTCGGTAGTATTTGATTCAAGGTTTAGGATTTCGTTAAATCGGCTTTTAAATCGGGAATCTTATGTTAATAATATCGTCGTGATACTTAGCCGATATATATATACTTATGCATGTATATATATATATATATATAAATATCGTTATAACTTTTATAATTCATTTTTATAACCTTTATCGTTATAAGTTAATCTATCTCGTTATAATCCCGTTTTCACAATTTCTCGGTTTATACACTAATCGTTATTCGATTTATATTTTTATAATTTAGTTCCCTGATTTCCAGAGGGTTCATAATAATCCCTAAAGTTCTCAAAGGTATAGTTTTAATTCCTCGTATTTTATATTTTGTCGGTTTGGGTTAAACCGCACGGTTTCTCCGATTTTGACCGTATAAATTAGGTTTTTAATACTTTAAGCTATCAATTTCACTTTATTATATTTTAATTTACTAATTTTACTATCTCAGTCCACTACTTACAAATCTTACCCTTTTAATCCCTATAGTTTAGATTTTCTCGTTTTAAGCTCAACGTTTCGGTTTTTCGATATCTAATCGTACAAGTCATGATTTTTATACTCTAAACTACATATTAAATCATAATATTATTTTATTTTATGGTTTCCACATCTCAGTCCCCATAATTACAGATATTTACATTTTAGTCCTTTTTAGTTTTTCTTTATCACTTTTTACTCAAATCTGTCCACTTTTTAGTCATTCTTTTGCTACGACTTTGACTAGTCAAACGAGCTAATATTATTATGAAATTTTTACCACATGTTCCCCTATGTCTTATATTTACAGAAATGTAAGATTCATAATTTTTGGTCACGTTTAAGGGGTTCGAACATATTTAATACCACACAAAGGTCCAACAGGTACCTTCCTGGACAGTTGGTTAAAGATCTGTTTGTAAACGGAGCTATACTTATTTTCACGAAGTGTAATTATACTACTTTGAAAGCTAACAAAATATATGACTTTTAGGAAAAAGAATCAAGTCAATTGGATCTTTCTTTTAGAAGTTATGATTTTGCAAAGTAAGATCATAATCTGTCCTCAGAAGGCACATCATATACTCTTTCTTATAAATTCATTTTGGAGTACTTATACTTGTCCAAAATTCATGAAACTGGTTGGGTTGAAAAAATAACTCCTTGAACTTAATTTTAGAATCAAGAAACATTATATTTGGTTAATTTTTGACCAAGTTATTCACTTCCAAAGTCAAGCAAAGTTTCTGTCCGAATTTTATAACTTTTGTTTTGGTTCTTTTTAACACATTCTTGTTATAGTTCATACAAATACGAGTTTTTAAGGTTATATCTAGCATGAGTGAACATCTAAACACCTTATAACTATTATATAAGCATTTTAATAAAAGAACCAAAGAGTTTCTAGTTAGAGTTTCCTTACAAAGCCTAAAAAGGCGATTTTTGAGCAAGATGATGGTTTGAACGTTGTGTTGTTGACTTCCTAGCTCCAAATCCGTAAGTTTAAAGTTGTTTTACCCTTGGAATGATATGGAAACGAAATGTGCTATTGATTGTGAGTAAAATGAGTGTAAGATAAGTGTTTTTGGAGTGGTGGTTGATGGTGGTTGATGGTAGTGAAGTGGTGGTTGAGTGGTGGACTTGTGGTGGTTGTTTGGGGACAAAGAAGGAGGGGGGAGGCTGCTGATTTCCAGCAGAGAACAAGAGGGAGAGAAAGAGAGTTTGTGTGTGTGAATCGTGATGAAAGAATGGAAACAAGTAATGGTGCTAGGTATGGTTTGTGGTATGGCTTGCAAGTGATGGTTTCAAGAGTCAAAGCATGGTGTTTTCCTTGATTTAGGGGAATGGTCATGGGGGATTTTGGGCAGATTTTTGGTCTAGGGGAGGGCCCACTTGTGATTTCCCAAATCAAATTAAGTCTAGATATTTTAGTCATTAGGTGCAAGTCTTGATTACTTAGGTTTTAATTGTGTGATTAAGGTTAATTAGGGTTAATTAAGGTAGATTAAGGTTAATTAGAGTAGTTTATAGTAACTTGATTAATTATAAATCATTTCGGTATCATAAGTATGTTTCCGATACTTCGTTTGTTGTTATTCGCGAAATCTCTACGTATCTCCGTTAATTGATTCGTATATTCTTTGATTCGATTATTTGAATTGTTATACAATATCTTAGCATAATAATAGTAATTTACTACTATCAATTATAATAATATTCAATTATTTATCGAAACCTCGTTCGATTAAATTTACAACTTAGTTTTGTCGTTGCACGTTTCTTAGATCACATGAACGTTAATTGGGTTTCAAAGGTTGTTATGCTTATTCATTAGCATAATTATCACTATAATAATAACTACTATATATTTGAATAGATTTACGTTATTTTCGAAAATAGATCACTAACGTTCGGGTATCTCGGTTTCTACCGATTATTTTATGAAATTCTCAATAATCACCAATGCATCTCGCATTAAAACTTTTGTGCATCTCATATGCAAACACGGGATTTTTGCTAGACTTTGTTTGATAAAAACGAATTCACTTTAATTTAATAGGGAATTAGCCTAAATGCACGTAATTAAAATGTACGGAATCTACCGTAATTTGAGGATTGTCACAGGTAACCAGGAGCTGAAACGTAATGGTCGTTGGCTCATATATATGTATTTATTGTTGAAACGTGATAGTCGTTTGCCCACATATAAATATATATGTATATATATATTGGTACGACTAGTACACAAGCCGCCACTTGTTTGTACTAAGTCGATACTAGCAGATACCCGTCACTCTATATAGTGCTGGTATAAATAGTCGTGACACAGATAACCGTTATGCTAAATCGATGTCGGAGACGACTTGAGATATGGTTAATCCTGAAAGACATAGAGATCTCATCATACTTTATACATTTTACATTTTTCATCATCATTGCATATTGTGTGTGATATTTTGTACACAAACACACGAAAATCACTAAGCCTTTAGACTTATGCATGTACGTGTATATCTTAGGAAACATCAAATAGACTCATCACGATGGGGATCGTAGGACCAGATAATGCCCGAAGACGTCTTGTTTTCTTTTAGTCTTCTTTTTGTATAACTTGTAATATATTTCTGCTTCCGCTTGTGATGTAAAACTTTAATAAATAAATAAGATATCCGTTTTGAGTGTGTGAGTATGTGTTTGAATGAAAGAAGAAATGTATGACCGTGTGTAATGAGTGTGTGTGTGTGTGTGTGGTTAAAGATGATCCTGATGATGATGGAGAAGTGTGTGAGAATAGTCAAATGATGCTCATAGGGAAAATGAAAAAGGACAAGTCAAAAAAAAGATGCAACACTTTTAACTCATAAGTTTTAAAAATTATAAAATTCACCCCGACAAGCTCCACCCAAACTTCCGCCGTAGGTCTAAAAAATAAACGAATGAGATTTGTTGCTCATTCTTCCCTCCCTAAATGAGCTGCTCTTTTGATAAATGTGGGGAGACTTCAAATCAAATTTGTGATGCCCATATACGTTTTAAACATGTGCATATTAAGAAGTGTTTTTAATTAAGTTATATATTGTAGTGTATATATTTAAAATTAAAAGCTTCTTAAGGTAAGGTATGATGCTTAGTGTTATATGACAGGATAATTACAAAAACTTGAAGCCAAATAAGAATAGAAAATGGTTAAGCGTATCGTACGCCACGCAACTAATTGCATATTTCTTGACCATTAAAATTTTTCATATAAGTATACATGACATGCCACTCTTCGACTCATCTATTATGAAATTTTGAAGTTACTTTCAAATTACTCTTTACTTCTACCTCTCACTTGTACCTCTTACCTTACAATTCATCTAGCAAAGCTCTATATCAATCGATCCAACTCGGTACGGAAATGGTCGTGCTTAGCATAGTCCATTATAGAATACATAGAGTGAACTTATCAGTCACTTTATTCATTAAATTTGACCATGTCTTTGTTTATAAAAGTTTCCAATAATCTACATAGAACTGATTTTGTTTAACTAAACAAATTAATAGTAAGTTAAGTAAATGAATATGTTATAGAAAAATATTATATATTATAAATGATGAATAAGATCATATTGAAAAGTTTTGTATACACATGTTAATTAACTTATATAAATATTTACTCATAAAATTTACTAATATATATCAAAACAGATAAATATGTGGTTCTGTTAGATTTTTAAAGATAATACGTTCAAACTTATTCAATTGAGCTACTTTCGTTTTAATCTTGGTTTCACAATTTTTTACAAAATGGTTCTATTTGAATTTGTAAGGAAAGTATACATAAATAATTAATGTGAGCTAAGTTGTTTGTTAGAGAAACAAAATTAGTTTCACAAATAAAAAATACAACTATATTGATAGTAGGTGGAGTGGATAGAAGAAAAGATCACTAAACCTATATAATGATTTAGAAGGTATGTAGCTTATCTTTTGGTTATATATTTCATCATATAAAAATTCTATACATTCAAATTCCAATCATATCTTCTTAGTATATATAATCTTCTATCTTCTACTAACGTTTAAAAGATGACACGATCTCTTTATCGTTGAAGGACATCTCATGCTAATTGTAACATATTACAATTAACCTCATGTTAATACTAATAGTGCAATTTGCTCCTCATTTTAATATTAGTGTTACACTTAAGCTACTCATTTTAATATAAATAGCACACTTAACGTCCTTTAATAATGAATGTTAACATATTCTTGGCACACGCCATTTTTCATTTCGTAAGCGTATATGGACTTATCATTTGTAGGTCTGTTGTATAATTTGTGGATTATTACAACATTTTGTTGAACATATTTGTTATAATTTTTAGTGGCATGAGGCTCCATTTTATTTAAAATATGTTTTCAAAATGAAAATTTATAAACTTTAGTGCTTTATATTTTTATTATTCATGTATCTTCATTTTCAATCAAATGTGAATAAACACAGTTGCGTAAAAAAAGAATTGTAAAATTTAAAGTTCAAAACTAAAAAAAATAATAATGATGTATACTTTACATGTCTATCAAAGATGAAACAAAGTCACAACAAACATTGTTTGACTTACTGTCTTACGCTTATAATACTATCTGGTCAATATTATTCGACTTCTTTGAGTTTTATATATAACCTTGATAGCGTCAATGCAAGAACAAGATTTTTTTTCAATGGAGATGGTATAATATGCAAATGAGTGGAACCTCTAATATTGTCAGCCTTCAAAACTCATGCAAAGTGAAAATCTTTTACCGTAATATATACGTATGATGCAAGATGAATATCATATATAAAGATTAATGTGGAAAATAGATCTAATCTTGACAATTTATTTTCAAAAATGGGGGGTTAACGAAGCAATAAGAAGAGTTGCACAATAGTGGCAAAAACCAATCCCACATTTTCGACAGAAAATGAGATAAAAGAGATTAATTAATACAAAGTTTAAACGAACATCCCACACCCAAAAAGTGCCCCCATCGTGGGTACAAGATCAAACAATTATTTTTTAAAAGTGGTATTTAATGATGAGCGAATTGGGTCTTAGGGAAAACACCCTTAAATCTACAATAATGCGAGTAGATGGTAAGTTAGAGACATGTAACAAATTTTGAAGGTTTGTAAGTTTGATAAGTTGGCTTATATTTAGGAGACACGAGAGTATCTTACAAAATAGGTGGCAAATTTAGAGGCATGATAGTGTTCCAGAGCATCTCTAATGGAAGGTTTTTTTGAACAAAATAACTCAATCTTATTGGAGTTAAAAGCACAATAGCTCTATTGTATACAATGTGTGTAGTTTTTTTATATATAAAAGCTTTTGAAAGGGTTTTTCCATTAAACTATAAAAATTTTTGTATAAGTAAAACTGATAATGTTTCGCGAGATAAAAGTTATCTTTAATCTGGTGAGCTGTGCAATTGCACAACAAAAATATTCCTAATCATATCATTTATCTTAAACATAACTTCCTTCATATAGTATTGACATTACCGCCACGTGTCTTTATAACAAATTTTAATAAATCACGTTTTTTTTGTGTTAATTTTTCAAATGTTACATGTATATTATTTTTAAGATTGTGTTTAAGACCTACTGATTTTCAACTTAATAAACTTAATACATATAGAAGTTAATAAGGTTAGTCATGTAGGGGTGTTTGTTATATTTGATAAGACATGTCTTAATAATGAACATTCAAATAAATGTTTTGCTAGGGTTAATTTGTTAATCGTAATTATTTAGATAGTTTATTCGGCATATAAAGCAAACAATGATTATAAATCAACCAATTATTCATTATAGACATCATATATTCACACGTAAATATCATATCAACAAAAGTTAGTGAGAAAAATAATAAACGGGTTCTTAACCAATATATATATATATATAAAGCTACAACAAAAATAAAGAAGATAAAATGTTACTAAAAATATCGAATAATAATAAATTACAATGAGAAGAGAAAATCGAATTTAGAATTATAGACATTTGTAACAAGCGACAAAATCATCTTCAATTAAATTAAATGCAACGTATATTGTAAAAGGGGATGGGAGAGTAGATCTATTTATCTAAAAGCTATTATCTGTGGTAGATATAGCAGATTAAATCATTTATTTCCCTTTCTTTAGGAGTTTTAATATATTTAGTTGTTAAAAAAAACTCAAGTCAATTTATGCGTAAGAAATTGTACAAAATTATTACACATGTTAATGATTATTACATATTAGTTATGATAATTACACGGTTATGTTGTTTTTATAAAAGCTAATAGACTATTTTTTTCAAGGTTTGCTAATGACCATTTTTAAAATTGAGATTAACATCTATGTTTATGTTAAGTCTAAGATGCCATTAAATATTAAACATTAACTATTAGGATATATTCATTTGAAGGTTAAGGTTAATTAAGTTATATGTTGATGTTTTAGTTTGAAATGTAAAAAAAGATGAACAATAAAATATTAAGAAGATTAATGACACATGACATGGTGTGATTAAAAAGATGATGTAGTTTGTTAAGGGGCTTTTTTTATATATATGATAGATAATAAGCAGGTCCGGTTTTAAGGGGGTGTAGTGTGTGCGACTATACATGGATACGGAAAGATGAGAGCTCGAAATTTATCTCGAAAATTAAGCAATATATATTTTATATGTTAATATATATTATTTTATGTAAAACAAATCATAAAATATAGTAGATAAGTTAGCAATGTGCCTCTCTTTTAGTCTTAACCATTTTTGTTTGGTACAGGTTCAAATCTTGAAAACCGCATTTTATTTTTCTTTTTTGAAAGATTTTTCCATCATTTGTTGAGAAAAATACCCCAATAAACCATTCAAATATTAATTTACCAAAGTAAACCGTGTCAGGACTCTTTTTCAAAAATAGACAAAAAAATCGCCTAAATTAAAATAACCACTAGGCGAGCTAGGCGATTTGAGGAGGTTTAATAGGATCATGCCACGTGTCCATTCCAAATGCCCTTCGACCAAACACAATCGGTTTTGACAAAATCTTTGCACAAAAATTATATTTTTTTGCAAACAGTCTAAATAGAATTTCCTAGAAACATATTACCCTAGCTTAAAACATATTTCCTAGAAACATAATTTTTTGCAAAAATCATATTTTTTTGCAAACATATCTTAAAACACATTAAAAATTAAAAAAAAAAATTCTTTTTCATTGAAAAACACATAAGCATCGAAAAAATCTCGAGAAACATATTACCCTAGCTTATTCTTGTCGACTTCGTTGCACTTTAAAGGATTAAAAAACACTAGTTAGATAGAGAGCTTCAAGAGTTATAGATTGAAAAAAAAATAAAGTAGCTATAATGAAGGGATAAAGAACATCCGGGCACAAAACTCAAAAATACTCACAAATCGCCTATATCGCCTGATATAATACACATTTAGGCGATTTTCTTAAGGTTACACGTGGCAAACACTGATTGAGTAAACACCCAAATCGTCTGGCTTGCCTAGGGAAATTCTATTTAGGCTGTTTGCTAAAAATTATGATTTTTGTGCAAAGATTTTGTCAAAACCGATTGTGTTTGGTCAAAGGCGATTTGGAATGGACACGTGGCATGATCATATTGAACCTTCTCAAATCGCCTAGCTCGCCTAGTGGTTATTTTTTATTTAGGCGATTTATTTGTCTATTTTTGAAAAAGAGTCCTGACAAGGTTTACTTTGGTAAATTAATATTTGAATGGTTTATTGGGGTAATTTTCTCTTTTTATTAACCCATTATTGTGACCCATTTAATAATTGTAATCCTCAATATATATAATTTTTTTTTGCTTATATATAAAAATCTTTTTATAGAATTTTATTAAGTCAAATTTTTATAACAACTATCGTCTTATTGAAATTTTATAGAATTTTGTTTATATATAAAAAAAATTAAGGCCCAAATTTTTATTTTTCGCATTGGGTCCTCGAAATCAATGGACCGATACTGATAATGAGGTTTCATATAGTTGTAGTATTCATGCAATAATATTGAATATCTTATTAGAATAAGATATATAATAATCGTGAAACGGGACTTTTTGTGTATTATCAAATTAATATGAAAAATTAAGCAGAAAAGTTTCTAATGAGCCTTGGTCTCAATACTATGTTCTTGCAACGATTTTCACGTATGGATTAACCAACATCAAGTACTTGGTTACACTTCTCTCGATGAATAGATATAGTTATTTTAAACGTGTCTAATATGATTAGTGTTTGCGGAATAATATCGCTTTTCAGTTGGATTTGTCATTAGCAAATAATAGTTAGAAGTGAGAAAACTTTCATCAATCTCTACTCACTACTCACTTATACGAGCTAAGTCATAAGACGACAATTTTTAAACTTGAATTATTTATTACCAAATTCAAGTTATGATTATTGACCCTAACACATTTTTTTCGTTTATATATATATCTAGGTTCAAATAAAAAACCTAAATATTGTGAGAACGTATGAAATAAATTCAAAATCATTTTTAAATATCCAAAACACGTTATTTTACAAATTTATTCGTAGCTCCTTATTCAAATAACTTTTAAAAGCTATTTTTCAAATAAATTTTTTTTTGACGTTTTTTTTCTTTTTTAATTATTTTTTATTAACTTTTTTATTCATAATAAACAAATTTTATAACAAGATAATCACATGAATAATATGTGATTATCAAAACCCTATTTTGTGATTATCTTGAACACATAATAATCACATTATATTAGAGAATAATCACATGTGATTATCATGTTATATTTTGTGATTATCTTTAATAATCACAATGGTAATGCTTGTAAAAAAAGTTCGAAAACAAAGTTTCATATTTTTTATTAAAATTTTTATCATAGCTTGCAAAAGTTATTTTAATAATAATCATTAAAAAATTTTTGAAAAAAATGTGTTTTAAATATTTAAAAAGTGATTTCAAAGTCATTCTCACGTTCTCACGATATTTATATTTTTTATTTGAACCCTCCCTTATATATATATATATATATAATTTCTTCCAAATATAATGTAATTTTCTTTTTCACAAGATCGCGAACATAGCAATGATGGAAATAAAGTAGGATAAATGCCGTAGATTAACAACCTACTCTTCATTTCTTGTGTAAATACGATGTAATTTTAACAATGTGTATAACGGACCGGAAAAATTCGTGCCAAGGTCTTTTGAAACCATGTTACATGTTACCTTTTTTGTATTTTTTTAGTATTTAATTGTTCTTTTTAAGTTATGTTTTCTTGTTTATTTTACTTAATTTCAACTCATGATTCACCAATCAAATACCATAAGAAAATCAAACAATAGCTTTGACGAGTAATCCTTTAATCTTCTCTGTCATCGTTCTCATGTCTGCCATCACCTGGGACCATCACCATCATCACTTTCATTTCCGGCAGCTCAATTCCTGTCACCACTATCTTTCTCTTTGGACCACCATTTTCATCGCACCACCACCTGCAGAATTTCCTTCCGAAAACATGCAATTGCGGCGCCACACTGCCATTAGAGATCTCGCTGGAGAAAAACATCAACAGATGAAAATTGCACCCACAATCACTTCTCAACCTATAAGTGAGTTGAAATCAATTATGTCTATCTTAAGATGTGATTTAGAGTCTTCTTCTTTCACTATGGTGTTGAAGATTCCGTTTGTTGTTCCAGAACCTAAACCCCATAACAAATACAACTATCATCATTGTAAATCATTGGCAATGGTTTAGTGGTTTGATTTGTAGATCATAAATGTAAAGGGTTGTAGGTTTGTGGTGTTTCTATGTGTCGGTAGAGTAGCAGGTTGTAAAAATGCCAGATATTCATGCTTACCGATTGTCCTAGTAATTCATCACCACATTGCGTACCTTGGCACAATTTTTTTTGATTCGTTACACTCCTTGGTAATAAAATGGGTAAGTTGCATAACTAGAAAATGAAGAGTAAATTGCTCATCTACAACATTTACACAAGTAAGTATGAGGCTTTTCAACCTGTCCATTGATAAGCATGAAGGGCTTACTATTTTATATGATGCATCTTATAAACTCAAGGTTTAGTTGAGTTTGTCCGAATCTAAAAGGTATAGCTGATTATACATTAAAAAACAGTGTATTTAGAATAAGTATAATTAAATTATTATCCATAACTATCATCGGACTAGATTATACATGTTAGAGTCGTATTAGGAGACTATTGCTTGAAGAATACTCCACATTGTACTATATATGCATATATATATATATATATATATAGGGAAAAGATCCATAGGAAAGCTCCAAATTTTGGGGAATGAGGGAAGCAAATTTTAGCCCTTGATTTTTTCATAAAAAAACGTTTTTAACATTCATTTGTGATGAATGTTAAATTTTGATTAACATTCATCACAAATGAATGTTAACAACATTCATTTATGATGAAATCAATGGTTAAGATTTGCTTCCCTCCTTTCCTAATTTTTTTGTTTCCCTCTTGATCCCTCCCCTATATATATATATATATATATGTGGTTAGGTTCAAATGAGAACCAAATAAAACGTAAAAATTGCGAGAACTACTAAATTACACATTTTTTCACATGTGATTGACTTCATTCATATGTGAACATTCATGTACATTTGATTTATAAAAAAAAAACTAAAAAACTCTAAAATTATATCTCAAAGAAATACATGTTTACAGGTGAACCATAATGTGAACAAATAGATAAAATGTGTTTTAATACGTAATTTTTGGGTTTTATCTTTTTTTTTATCAAATTAAATGTATATGAATGTTCACATATGAATAAAGTCAATCACATGTGAAAAACTGTGTAATTTAGTAGTTATCGCGGTTCTCACCTTTTATTTAGTTCTCATTTGAACCTGAACCTATATATATATATACAGGGGAGTGATCAATAGGGAAGGAGTAATTTTGGGGGAAGCAAAATGTGTCGTTCGTTATGAATATTAATTAACATTCATCGTGACCAAATTAATATTCACCGTGATGAATATTAATTAACATTCACCTTGATGAATGTTAACGGACGACCCAGATTTACTTTCCCCTTCCCTTAAGATTAGATCTTCCCTCTGAATCATCCTTCTATATATATACATGTCTCATGGTTGAGATGAATAAGATATTTTTGTTCTCTTTCTCTTATCTTTACTTTATAACACGTTGTCAACACGAGTATTTAACTAAGAATTTAAAGTTTGTAGTCCAAATTTGATGTACGGCCTAAAACTTTCGTTAACTCACATTTCTTTATAACATTGGAATCGTATTTTATATATGTTTCTTGAATCACATGTGTTATTGGAACTTGTTATATTTAATTCAATATGAACTTCAATTTAAAAGACTTTATTTTCTTTTAATGATTCTAGTTCCTCAGGATTAAAAATAAATAATAAATGTGTTTATGCAATATGTGATGTTGAATATAAATGTACATGACCTGTGTTTTCATTTATTCACATGAGTTCATGTGTTAAACTAGTCATTACTTTTATTGATTGTAATCAATTTATGTTTGGTAGCTCAATTGTTTTACTAAATAAATTGTACATTGCGATTAAATGAATCTGTTTATATTTACTTGATTTCTCTAATATTTTATAGGTTTTACATATGATCTTATAATTATTATATTTCTATTCTATGTGCGTCATGCTTCCTATGGATTCAATAGTTTAAATTCGATCTATTGTGTTATATATATGGGTTGTTACCGCTTGATTTTATTTATAATCACCTATCATATCGATAACCAAGCTATGTGGTGCAATTTAATTAATATTAATAAATAAGAATAATTAATAAATGAAATATATGGGTGTTAATTTAACGGATAAGTTCAAATAAGAATCATAAAAAAATAGAGAATGAGATAACCAATAAGATCTCTTCATTTTATTACAAAATTTATTTTCACTTTACCTTTTAAAATTAAATATCTCACAAACCGTAAGTCAATAAATTATAAAAACTACATATTTGGTATCAACGTTTTTGTATTTTTAATTAGAGATCTCACAAGCTATACTTCTGACCAATTTTTTTCTTTTTTTTGTTGAGTATTAAAAATATAATCACATGTAATTTATGATAAAAAGTTAAAATTGATACACAATTATTTATTCATGGTATACTTTTATTAACACATGATTACAACTTAATATTTATTCATATTAATATTATTAATAAAATTTTAAAAATTACGTTTGTATTAAGCAAAAATCACATGTGATTACTAGTTTGATATTTAATCATATATAATTTGGTATATAATCACATGTGATTTTCAATTAAAAGTTGAAATTTGATAACTAACTTACCGATATATGATAATTCATATATGATTATTATTTAAAATTACATGTGATTGGAGATATAATCACACGTGATTATTATTTAGTTTTTAAATCACATGTGATTTAACATTACGAACCTTTAAAACCCATTAAAAAATAGGAAAAAAAATCGTTGAAAGTATATCATGTGGGATCTCTAATTAAAGATAAAATGACGCTGATTCTAATTGTGTAATTTTTATAATTTATTGATGTACGGTTTGTGAGATATTTAATTTTAAAGAAAAATGTGAAAATGAGTATTTGAAATGAAGGAATGCTAGTGGTTCTCTTATTCTCTACTTTTTTATCATTTTTTTTAACTTTCGTCGTCAACTTAATACCATGTGATTCTTGATTAGTGGCATAATATTTTACTATGGTTCGGTTACTCTTAATCATCGAAGAATTAATAGAAAAGATTGTTTATAGTGTCGAATACTCAACAAACACATCTAATGCAAAATTCTTATAAATGGTTTCTAACTCTCTTTTTTAATCTTTAAATATAAATATCGGAAAATTATCATTTTATTCTTTCACTTATTAAATATATAAATCATTCAATTAATATCGTATCTCACATAATACTTTTAAATATTTTTTTTATTCTTTTATATTATATTTTTAAGTTTGTAATAACAATAATTTAAATTATTATAAAAAATCACTTTTATTAAAAAATTAATTATTGTATTGAGATATCATTAAACATTTATCTCTCAATATTAATATGTAAAATTTTTATCCGTTAGTATGCGCCTGATAATGGTAGTGATTAAATATGTCTTTAGAAGACCCTCGTTAGCATGATAAGTGATTCTATTTATTTACAAACGATATGATATGGTTATTATTTTCGCTAAATTGTGTTATCAATACTGAAAGGAGACTTTAGACTAACCGGAAGATTTAAAGGAATAATAGCCTAACTATATACTACCCATGCTTTCTTTATTGGCTTAAAACAAATATAAACGTTATTGCGAGTTTTAACTTGGGAATGAGTGAACATATAAGTATCGTTTGCTCATAATGATCTTGACTATAATACAAATTTTATTTTTTATTTAATTTGTGATATCCGCCCCAAATCTTAAATTACATCGTTATTTCTTTTCAATTTGATATATATATATATATATATAAATAGGAGAGTGATCAATGGAGAATAGGTAATCTTGAGGGAATGAGAAAGTAAATATGGGTCGTCCATTAACATTCATGAATGTTAACAAGACGAAAACGCGTGAATTTAAACATAAAAAAGTGTTATATTATGTAAAAGGTGATATATTATATATTAACACAAAAAGGTGTTATATTATGTAACGGTGATATATTATATATTAGAATGAAATATAATAATAAATAGAAGTATCATTTTAAAGTAGTAAAATGCAAGCATAATTAAGAAAATTGAAATAAGATAGTAGTATAGATTAAAATACCTGAGGTTTTATTATCATAATTGTTTTGACAATTACAAGGAGTACTATCTTGACAATCTTTACAAATGGAAGGATAAATTATAATTTGAAAATCTAAGGTTTTGGAGCTTCGGGCGGTTGAGAGTAATAGTTTTGAGGGTTTTTGGGGTTTCATACATTTGAAAATTTTTCTAAGTGTTTTTGCTAGTAGTTTTTTGCATCTCTCTTTCTTCCCATAACGTCTTCTTTTATAATTCTCTAAAAGGAACTAGACTTGGCATCTCTTCTCTATTGGCCGACATCTTCATTCTTCTTTTGATAATTTTGAAAATATTCTTCAAAATTTCTTCCGACATATCATTCTTCTCTTTAAAGTCTTTTAACATTTTCTTCAAAGTAGAAATAATCGGACTTGTCTTCTAATGGAAATGATTGAGGTCTTGAACGGATTGTATCTTCATAATTTGAAAGTAGAAATAATATTTCTTGTCTTGTAGTTGAAATGATTGAAGTCTTGAATGGAATGAATCTGCTCCACTTTGCTTTTGATATTTGTAAGTTTGATAATTGACGTAGAAAATGAATTATTAGTTTGATAATAAACTACCAATAAGTATTATTACATGAAAATTAATTAAGACTTATAATATTACATGGTAAATTAATTAAAACTTATAATAACATCATCATAAGGGTCTTGATAAGGATTTTGAGCGTCTTGAAATTGATCTTGATCATTATTTGAACTTCCTGAAGTAGAATTTTTATTTTATTTATAATCATTTGAATTTCTTCCAGCGATGAACATGCTGCTTGAATTCTTGAGACAATATCCGGACTTTCAATTTTTATAGTTTGACGAATAGGTGATTGATAACATAACTTATAATATTCATCAACTGCTTGAGTTCTTGCTTTGTTAGTAGGAAATTTGCATTCATGAATGTTAACTCCCTTAAAGAATGTTGACAGACGACCCACATTTATTTCCCCCTTCCCTTAAGATTGAAGCTTCCATCTGAATCATCCTTCTATATATATATATATGTATGTGATATGTCTTATAATTTAGAGCATATGCTATTAGTCAAATGTTATGAACTTAATTGTTGGTCGATAATACTAAACATGTTTTCATTATTTTAACCCGCGTGATATGAAATAATTTACGACTTGTCTTATATTTTTATGTTAGTTTACTATAATATAAAATAAAATGATGTTTATATGAAATCTTTTAGTATCAAAACTTAATTTTATATACTCTCATCTTTATTCATAAACAAATCATTTTATTTATCTCTTTTGATACAAAATATTGAATTGATTGATCTTCATTTTTGTATGCATTTTGACATAAAAATATTTTCTTCGTAGCAGAAAAATATAAACGAACGGATCCAACATGGGCTTGTAGGGCGTGTTTTTACTCGTATACATCCCGGTGTCACGTGACTCACCTCACCCCCACTCCACTCTCTAACACACACAACACAACACAACACAACACAGTGTCTCACTGGTTCATAACCTATACTTACTTACGGCGGCTATTATGTACTCTCAACTACATTTGGTTTCACCACCACAGTTCCAATTTAACTAAAATCCCCTTTATTTTGATCTACTGTATCTATCTATATCTATATCTATCTGCATATATCTATTTATGGTGATGGCTGACAACGATAGTCACAAGGATGATACCGCCGCCGCTGCTGCTGCTCCGAAGTCACCATGGAAGACAGCAACACCTCCGCCGCCGACGTCGCCACCGACGGCAGCTCTGCCGGTCAACGACGGTCAAACTGATTCACATTCTTGGCCGGCGCTATCTTCCTCAAATTTAAAATCCCCTTCACCTGCTCCTGCTGCTGCTGATGCGGTTACTACTAATACTACTGCAGCTTCTGCAATTTCTGTTAAACAGAATCAGGTGATAATTTTTTTTTCATTTAATTAAAATTAATTAATAGTGGTATAAATGTTATAGTTTTGATTTTTATTGTAGAAATTACCTAACTGTGTGATTAAATGTATTCTTATTTTTTATTTTTTAAGAATGCTATTTAAGTTACTAAATAGTATTACATTTGATATATATAAAAGGAGGTATTTAAATAATAGAAAAAAAATATTTGGTAAGTTTGTTGCAAGTAATAATTAGATAATGTGTCTATGATGTTGTACACTAACAAAGGTTTTTTTTTTCTAACCAAACTAGTTGGGCTCTATAAGGATTATGATACATTGAAATGTAATACAAAATGTTATGATGTAACGTTCTTTCTCGACTATTATGCTAAATTTCTATGTAAGTTTTGGGCTGATAACACAAGAATAAACTACTCCGTCATGTAAACGCAAATAAATAAAGTGTGAACAGTGAGGACCCGCGCATCATGCAGAAAATATGTGAAATCTGAAATTAGCTCTTTTGTGGAATCTTATGTATCTTATTGCAGAATGAGTTGTGATTTTGTGTTTTACTTTATGAGAAACATTTCAAGGTTTTACTTACAAAGAAAAGAATGCAAAATTAGTTTATATTTTCGTTTGTATCTGTTTGTCACAGGAGTCACAAAAACCACATGGGCGTGGAAACCACAATAGGCAATCAACACGACAACATAAAGCAGCCAATAAACATAATAACCCGAACTCTGCACCATCTTTTCATGGACCATTGCCTTTTCATCAACCACCACTAGTTTATGGTGGCATGGCACCATGGCCACCTCATATTACTCCAGTTCATGGATATGCTTACCCGCCTGCTACCACCCCATTTCCTCCTGCAAATGGTTCCATGACACCTCCATTAAGAGGCAATCCTAATAGCTATGGTGCCGAGCTTCCTAATAGAAGACATGATGTTCAAGAAAGCCAGAAAACGTTAGGAGGTCCAAAAGAGAATAATGATGTGCCTCAAAATGCAGCTGGGCCAAGACCCTTCATAAGGCCCCCATTTTTTGGTCCACCTGCAGGGTTTATGGCTGGACCCACCTTTCCTGGTAATTGCTTACTTCTAATGACTCAGTGAATTAAAATTTCATAAGATTTATTGTTTGAAAATTTATCATTGTTCAATATCTAGTTTGTTTTTGGGACTCTTATAAAGTAGAGAAGAGGTCGTTCCTTGAATTTGACATCAAAGAGTCCAAGTCGCCGAGATACTTTATACAAAAAATGTCAAAGGTGAAAGTAGAGGTGGCAAGATGGGCGGGTTTGTGTTATGATCCGTTTTCCAGAATTCAATTAGAATTGAAGAAACAATTAATCTAATTCAGCAATCCCAAGAAATAAGATTGAAATTTGAAAGCAAAGTTTAGATTCACACGATAATTATAAGAACTAGGGTTTAGAGGAGAGAGAATGGGATACTCCGGAATTAAAAATCTATAATCTAACTATGAGCTGCTCTTAACTCCTACTTGTGTCTCGATTACAGGTAATTCTGTTGCACTCAACATGTGCTACCCACGTGACTCTTACAGTCTTACTAAAGAGGACCGTAACAGTTCGGTAATGGGTTAAGTAAGGTTCGGGTTGGGATGACCCAAAAACACGTTTTGTCTATTTATTTGAATAAATATTCAACACATTACATATGATTTAAATAAAAATCTAAATATTTATAAAATAGAAGTGGACTTGATATGTTCAACCCAGTTGACCCGTTCCCCTTTTATTTAAATTTCTTTAATTTAACCAGATTTTGGAATAACCCAAATAGACCTATTCATAGCTCCAAGCGAAAGGTTGAAAATGCTGTTGACAAATAAAACCATGTTCTTTTGTGAGAGATTCACCTTTTCTGATATTTTACGTTTCTTCAATAACTACAACGGGCCATGTTTCTATATATGCTTGTATGTTCTCTTTATTTTTTTATACAATTTTTTTAGTTTCTTATCTTTTTCTATGTTTGACTTTTGGCATTATTTTGATAATGACATGGGTGCCATAACTTTTGGTCAGGTCCTCCTGGTTCTATTGTCTATCTTCCGGCTATGTCTTCGTTTCCTGTTAGGGTCCCACATCCACCTTTTGTTGTTCCACATCCTCCTGGACCCGGGATTCCTATGTTACCTTCACAGACACAAGCCCTGAGAGCTAATGTGAGAAGCCAAATTGAATACTATTTCAGGTGAGTAATCTGGTGAATAACAAAGCATCGTCTTCTCTAGTTAATATAAATAACTAAAGTGCTAAACACAATGTCTTCGTTGTTTCTCTGTTGATGAATGATAAGTATCAAACTATAGTTTTTCATAGAGAAATAGATAGTCCTAATGTAAGGATGAAAATTCCTAATTTCAGAATTACTAAGGTAGAAATCAGTATAACTACTGGTATAAGAAGGATTGTGTTTAAGAGATGAAGAGATAAACGACGATGGAAATTTAGGAGATATTGAAATAGTTGCATGGAAGAAAAACAGGAGAAGATGGTACAATGTTGTCATACTATTTCTTTTCTATTGATTTCCGCAGTGATCAGAATCTGGCAAGTGATCAATACTTGATTTCTTTGATGGATGACCATGGATGGGTTCCAATATCTACCATTGCTGACTTTAAAAGGGTATGTTTATGCTATAGTGCACATTTATCTGTATAATATATTCACATGCATTGTGAAGGGAACATTCATTAGTGATGTGCCATTACCTTTATAATGAACTTGAGAAACTAATGTACCAGAACTGGACTGTGTTTTCTTTGGAAATGGTTACAACTAGCATGGATTTGATGTTATTTGTATGTACCATGGTGCAGGTTAAAAGAATGAGTACAGACGTACCGTTTATCGTGAATACCTTACAGAGCTCTAGTACGCTTGAAGTGCAGGTTACAAGTGATGTATAAATAATATGGGATCACAATACGGGCATTATTACAATTTTTTTTTGATAAATTGTTTGCTTTTATGTAACAGGGTGACAAGGTGAGAAGGCGTGAGGAGTGGTCAAAATGGATTCCAGCTTCTGTAGTGAATAAATCTTCTATGAAAGATGATAATTCTCTAAAACAATCTGAAGAAAATGCGGATACTGATTCTATAAAGAAAGATACTTCTGGTGAAGATCATTCAACCACAAAAAGTCAGCCGAAATTCTCTAGACAGAATCTGGATAAAGTTTGTGATGATTTTGCAAGCACATTCATGTTTGATGAGGAGCTTGAGCTTGAACACAAGGATGATATTTCATCTAAAACAAGGTACTACATGATCTGGTCGTCATCATTATGTAACTCTTTTTTCTTGCATTCTTGCAAAATTGTCATATTCTTTTTTCAAGCTTCAGTTTCACGTCTCTAATTTCATGATATAAATATTAATTCTGACTATTATTTAATTCATTGACATGACTTGCCCTAGGGTGGATGATGAAGATGATGATATAGTTGATAAAGATCAAGCAGTTGAAAGACTTGTAATTGTTACACAGGTAAGGCTGTTAAGTTTGTGTAACGAAAAGATTTACATCCTCAGAATTTAGAAATGGACATATGGAGTATTTTTCATTATACGTTAGTGATGTTTTGTGTTTTACTACCTCACTGGATAAAATAGTTATTAGTATGATTAATGAATTATGGTTCATTTTCCCAGCAGAATAACAGGAATCGTCAAGGAACTAAAGGTTCCGTTGAGGAAACAGAATCTTTTTCCGATGAACTTGCGTCTGCCATAAATGATGGCCTATACTACTATGAGCAGGTATTTAATTAGCATCCTAATCTCATTAGCATTTTTATAGTTGCTTTATTGATGTATAATAGATTGAATAAAGTTTGAACTTTCATACATCAAATTAATACATAAAGCATCTGCTAATTATAGGAGTTAAAATCAAAACGTAATAAAGGGAGAAGAAATAATAATTCAACAAATGAAATAAAAGATGCGACTTCCAGATCTCCAAGAGTTGCTTCTACCATAGCAAATCAGGTGGCGGGCAGTCCTAATTCTAGAAGGAAGCATAATAAAGGTTTTTTTAAACAACAATCAGTAAAGAACCAGCGACTGTTTTTTAGCAACCTCAAGAATAACGGAAGTGATCATACTGTATCAGAAAGTCCACCAAGTTCTTCGGTCGGTTTTTTCTTTGGTTCAACACCTCCTGATAGTCACGGGTGAGTTTAGATTCTAGAATATTAACTATTGTTATAAAACTCTGTTCTATTAGACGTGGTAATTTTTATCCAAAGAGCATGTTGATTCGGGTCAAAAGGTATGAAAGCCACCCGAAGTGTATTTCAGTGCATAATAGATAAAACCTCCTAAAGTTTATTAAAATAAATAGTCATTAAAATAAATGTAGTTTTTGTAATACAGTAATAGATATAAAGTTGCTGGAGGTCTCCTTGGAAGCAGTCTCTCTACCCTTGGGTAGAGGTATGACTGTCTACATCTTACCTCCCCCAATATCCTACCAATGGCGGGATTGGGTGTTGTTGTTGTTGTAGTAATAGATATGAAGTTCGCTGTTGACTGTTGACCAATCAACATGCAAATAACCCAAATCCTGTTTTACACTTTCTACCCCTCATCTTTGTAATTTATACATATTTAGTCTTTTTTAATTCAACCGCACCCAACTTAGGTGCGGTTGGCACCACAGATGGTTTCCCCATAATTTTATTTACACTAAATACCAAGAAAGAAATAGAAGTTTTGGGTCAACCTGTGTAGTTTCATTATGTACAAAAGTACTTGTTTTGACCCGTTATGTTGCCTACCCGATTTGCCCATTTATCCACCTCAAAAAATGATTATTTGTAACTTTTAGTCTCGGAGCTGACTAATGTTTTTCTTACTATCTTATATAGATTATTAAGGTCTTCAAAGCTTGGTGCTTCTCCTCATGGCAGTTTTACAAGTGGTAGTCCACCAGTAGGCTCCATGCCAAAGCCATTTCCACCTTTCCAACATCCTAGTCATCAACTTCTAGAAGAAAACGGTTTCAGGCAGCAAAAGTGGGTAGTCAGTGACTTCTTTTTTTTTATAATTTTTTTTTTCTTTTTAATTCATATATTTGAATTAGGAACTTAACTGATTTGACCTATGTAGATATGTAAAGTATCACAAGAGATGCCTAAATGAGCGGAAGAAATGTGGCATTGGATGTAGTGAGGTACCTATACCTATATCATCTTCAAAACATGTTCAATTTAACTGAAAATCATGGATCACATCTTCAGACAGATCTAATTTTTCTGTTTGCATATCATATAATCAATATATCATACCAGTGATATATTTTGTGAATTGTCAGCTAAATGTTTTTTTTTTCAACTGTTGTCTACCATGGAGTAAAGGCTTAAAAAAGCCACAATTTCTCCCACTTTTACATGCTGAGCTAAAGGTTCAAAGGGCTCCATTGTGTTTGTACTTGCAGGAAATGAATACACTGTACAGATTCTGGTCATATTTTCTTAGGGACTTACATGTCCCATCAATGTATAATGAATTCAAGAAAATTGCACTGGAAGATTCAGCTGCTGGATACAATTACGGAATGGAATGTCTTTTCAGGTTTTATAGGTAAATAAGGTTTCATCTTATTTTGCAAGTGAATTGAGAAGTATTCAAGTAACTGGTGACTTTTTCATACACCATTTTACTCTTTTGTTCTATATATGTATATCGATTGTTTTAATGAAAAAAAGTACATAGTATTCACACAACACATTTCTGATTTCTTTTTTGCATTGCAGCTATGGTTTAGAGAAGGAATTCAGAGAAGATGTTTATGAGGATTTTGAACAGCTAACTCTGGATTTCTACCAGAAGGGAAATCTTTATGGTCTTGAGAAATACTGGTAGGTACCTGTATTTGTGTGTCTTTTATGTGATATGAACCAAAATCTGGTATTGATATCTAAACAAATAAAACAGTAAATAAGATAGGTAATTGACTTTCGAGAGGTAAACTAACTCTCCAACATATCAAATCACCAATTAATAATTAACATAAAAATCAATTAGAATCATCAAGCCCGAGTTATAAAGTTCACTTAACTTGTTCTCTGTGACTTACCTAATTAAACCGGATACTAATAACATTTCCCTAGTAATATTATAACGTATCTAATAATAATCTCCCTAATCTAAATATTAAATAATAAAACATATCGTATCAGTATGTGTGTGTGTGTACGTGTAGAATTTAAGATTTGCAATTGAATATATAATCATTTGCTCCACAAGAATTGAAGGGTCTTATTCCTTATGCAAATATATTATATAGTTATTTGCCAAGTTCCCAAAATTTTAACTTGAAGTGAAAGATAGCAATATCCTTTGGGGTATAGTTTCTATTAGACTACTTAAAAACACTCTTGATGCTTCTGCATTCATACTTCAGTTGCTACCTCTTAATTTGCAGAATTGGTTTCAGATTTCAGACCTTAAGGAAGCGTTTAGTCACAGAACATTATTTACATTGTTCTGATTCTATTTTTCTAGAAAATGGGAAGTGTTTATGTTTTCCTGCAACTAACACAGCCTAAGCACCTAAAACTAAAACAGCCTGATACTAAATGTTTGTGATCCTCATTTGTTCAGAGCATTTTAAGGGGGTGTTTGTAATAGCATTTGCAAACTGATATCATCTGATTATTGCATTTTCAAATCGCAGATCAGTCTTGTGTCTTTAGACGAAACTGATTACGGGATTATTTTAGACCGAAATAATCAGTTTTGCATAATCATAATGTAGCTTATCCAAGGTTATTATTCCAAAACCGCACAATCAGTTAAAATGCAATCTAAAACTCCTAAATGAAATATAATATAACGTTTATTGTGCTACTTACCTTGTTAACATTTCTCGATAATAGGGCATTCCATCATTATTCACAATCAAGGGAGCTCAAAAAGAACCCAGAACTGGAAAGGCTGCTCAAAGAAGAATACAGAAGCTTGAATGATTTCAAGGTCCACCGTGCCAAAACAAAAGCTACTGCAGTGAAAAATGATAGCAGCAAGTAATAAGCCGAAACTGACATTTTTACAACTGAAGGAACGTCAGGAATTGCAATTATGAGAATGTTATCTAAATGATAATGTCCTATAGGGATGATAGAGTGCTTTTTAGCTCACTGGCTTCTCTGACAACATTAAGAATGATCTTTGTACATATCAGTATGTTGTCAAGGGTTACTTGTACCGGCTGACCCTATTTTGTTGTTATGTTCTTTTTGGCTCTTTGGAACGTTCAATTTATGAGAATTATCTTTTAAATTGGAGACCATATTTTTTGGTCTGTAAAATGCATCTTTTTGGTTATTATTAGAATATGGAAATTGTATGGATTTATTCATTGTGGTAAGTCTTTTGCATGTTCCAAATATTAATCTATAACATGATATATGAATTGAGTTCTTAGAATCGAAGTTTCTAATCAGGGTATGCACTACTTTTAAATAACCTAAATAAGATTTGTATTGCCATAATAGTCAAAAACAGGTCTGACCTCATCACTGATATCTGATCATTTGAACTCTATAGCTGAGTTAGATGGGAACAAAGCTAGTTATATAAGCATGTATTGCATTCTTGTTGGTTGATCAAAAAGTGATGATACTTCGATATAGTGTGCTAATTGCCTATTAAATTCTTGTTGGTTGAATTCTTAAAGTTTCAATGGGATTAATCTCTCTTCCCGCCAAAACTCTGTCTTTGTTTTGTAAGCAATCGCCTAAATGCACCTCTAGTTTTAAACGAGAACTTATTAAAGCCTTGAAAGATTTGATTACTGCTGCCTGACCGACACCTTCAACTATCAGATCAAACTTATGATCCCATTTCAAACCGCAAAATGAACATTAGAAAGAGAAAGGATACTTGAAGCCTTGCATAGTTTCCTAAACTCAAGCAGTCAATATATTTCTAAAATTTACAACCCCAGTACACCGCCAGTAGTATATCAACATTGACTTTTTGTAAAATTAACAAGATACAAATATACAATTTAACAGCTAGCTTTTTGTACATACACAACATCCTTTTTTCCTTCGATTTTCATTATTAAAACATCCACAAAATCATGTTAACAGTCAGCTACCCCTCATCCTGAGAACCTTTCATTCATCTTCGATCCAACCACCAATACCAGTCCTCTGCCTAACCCTCCTGCCATTTATATCCCCACCATCCGAAAGTTGAGCACAAACACTCCGTGACTTCCCACCGCTGCTGCTACAGTCATCCTCACAGCCTGCAACTGTCTTCAAAAGTTCAGACTGCAATCTGGGGCACTTCTCTTTCAAATATTCAAATCCATCTGATCTCATAACGGCTGCAATGCAAACATAGAAGCATTTCAGTTGGATAACTTAAAAAAAAAAAACGGGAAATGCAACTCTAAGAAAGAGATGTTTTCGTTTCAAATATTTGTCAATAAATGGCACCAAGCATGCTTGTGCACATTAATTGAAGCTGTATTCGACTATCTGATAAGTGCATTAAAAGCAATGAAAGCAAAATCAAAATATGTTAAAGCAGGAGTATTCTTCCATTTCAACTAGTTCATATTGCACAATTTATTGCGGTTCTTAATTATATAGATTTATCCATGACCCTTGAAGCATAACACATACAAGATAATTCCTTGATATTTTCATATATACAATTATTTCCAAGTTTTCCAGCTGAGGCCATTTCCTCTTAATCTAGTTCGGATACCAACTCAAAACTAAAATCAGTTCCTCTTTCTTAATTGGGAAGTAAATGTGTCTTGATTCCAATAAAGCAAATATAGTTGAATGTTTATTTTCTTAAAGCATCCATATATGCGACAAAAATTGATAGTTGAATGTTTATTTCCAACTTAGATCTTGTCATCTCCAGGAAAATGTTACTATGGGGAATAAGCAGAGCTCTGGAATTCCCTTCTAATAAGGCACTACGAAACTGAAAGACAATTGTGGGCATTCATACTGAGGTAACCTCTATTTTAAAGGATAAAAAGCTAAACAAAGGGTATCAAATAGATGAGGAAACTGTATCAATCCTAAATAGATAAATTCAAGATCTATATCCAAACATATCTTACTTTGACATAGAGCTTAATTTTACAATTTTAACAATCCCCTTCAACAAGGAATTCGGTAGTGAAATTGTACGTGCAGGCAAGGGCGAGTAGAGGTGTGTGGAAGAAACCTCAGGGAGTCTAACGTGTGATTTATTTTTGACTTTTCATGTATTCATTTTTTTTGAGAAGGCATGCTTGACAGCCACAAGACCACATCATCTAAGAACTCATAAACTAACGCCTAATTTTTTTTTGAGAAGCCTACGAGAGGAATTAATGGTATAATCTAAACAAAACTTGGATGAGCAATTCTCCAAATACAAACCTCTAAAATTCCAGCTTCTATACATTTTTCCAGAAATACTTACACACAACTGCTAGAATCGGTCAGTATCATAGCATTCCACTTTTGCTATGATTGTATTCTAGGCAAATGAAGTAAACTGAAGTTACATGCGGCAATATCTTAATAATCACTAAAAATGAATTGAGCAACTGAGAAATCTGTTCATTTCGGTCAGGTATTTGACCTAGAATCCAGGTATGGAGTTCCCTCCATGCCCATGGCCATAATCCATTTACTTGTAAGTCTGCCACCACGCAATCAATGCTCAAGCCACAACTAGGGATCTCAGGCTTGGAGAAGTATCGCCACAATAGCCCATGGGTTGTGTCAACAGATTCAGGATATATAATTGTTCACATGTCTCATTGAGAGGTTCACAAGACTAAGAAAAACAGGAAACTGGATAACAAAGGAAACTAGATTAACAATGGAAGTGAATAAACTATAATAAGAACTAATCATTATCTCGAATCTCTAACACTCCTGGAGTTGGAGCAATGATGTTAATCATTTCTAACTTGAAGAACCACTCCTGAACTTCAACATCTGGAACTGCAACTGGTCTTCCATCTTCATGTTGATTCAATTGGAAACGGGCTCTGGACTGGAAAGAAACAGAAACGAGGACTGGCAACAAAAGCCACATGGCAGGAACATGAAATTAGGACTAAATCAAGAAACTGAAACTGGTTAATGAACGGGACAGAAACGATTCAAATTCCAAACTCAAACAAGAACATGAGCAAGTACCGGATCAGTAACAAGAAATAGTCAGGGATCTTAAACTAAAATCAGGAAACACAGTCGAGAACATGAAACGCGACCAGGAATGAGGCAGGGAACAAGGAATCAAGAATAAAATCTCGAACAGGAACAAGACAGGAACGCGAACAGAATTTAGAACAGTAATCCAAAACAGGGACTAGTCGGGAATCAGGATCAGGAACCGGATATCGTTTCAAGAACTACAAATCTTGAACTAGACAGAAACAGGAAACAAGATTAACACGAAACAGGATTTAGAGCATGAATCCGAAACTAACTGGCAAAACTAGGTTCTAGACTTCTAGCGGGATAGGTTGGATTTTCACAGGGAAAGGTTCAGGCTGAAAATCCGATGACAGGAACAATTTCGACACTAAACAGGGTTCTGACAACTTTTTAGGCAGAGAAATGTCGCAGAAACAAGACAGCAGAAGAACGTGAAATAGATGGATGGGGTTCCACTGGTTACGGCTGCAGACTAAGGTTCCGGCAGAGCCGCCGCCAGCAAACTGAAATCTGGTAGAGGCTGTAAGCTGATTTACAAAATATAATCTTGTTCATGTTTCATGGAGAGGTTTACCTCTATATATAGGTAACAAGACTATCGGCCTGCTCAAGAGTATAACTTTGAAAAGGATAAAAGAATTGGAAAGGGAAAAAGTAAAAAGTTGAGTTCCTCAGATTTTTTAACAGAATGAAAGAAAAGAAGTGAGAAGAGAATTCTTTTAAGTTATGCCTGAATTTTATATCTTTTTCTTACTTTTCTACCCAACTCGGGAACACAAAAGCGGTGTTAAGTGCTTTGAATTTCTATCTTTTCTTTTATCTTCTATGCTCTTCTTTCATATAATAACTCGGGAGCGGAGCCTAAGAAAAAGTAGGAAGCTAGATAACAAAGGAAACTACATAAACATGGAAGTAAATGAACTATAATAATAATCTAGATAATCATTATCTCTAATCTCTAACAAGGTGCAAATTGACAAAACATGCCTAGCTAGTAGCTACAACCGTACTAAGTACTTGCCCTATCATTAGATCTCTCAAGGGGAATCACAGTTATTCCATAAGCCTACGCAGCAATAATGTTCCAAACTTTCTTTACCATAGCTAGGGATATCCATATAGTATAATAACCATGATCATAGTCCATATGAAGACATCAATACCAAGCTCCATCAACCCACCCATGGCTTAATGTCCAAGCCTATGGATCTCATGAAGCACACACCTCTTTCCATACTACCTTCACTTTGCAATTCCATGTACGGCTACCTACACAAGGAAAGTCTAATCCTTTTTCCGACATCATTGCAAACCACCAGAAGAATAAATACAAGGCCCTACGCACTTGCCAGAAAACTGATGAACTCATTTGATCAACTCAATCAACTGAAACCTATCCATCAAGGAAAGACATTTGTTCCTTGAACCTGCTACGGTCCGGAGCCTAGTTGTTACCAATGGGAGGCTTAAGATATTTGACCAGAAGTTGATCGCTGAAGAATGAAAACAAGTTCAAGTCCAATGCTTATCCAACGGGCCCAACCAAATAGGGGGGAGAGAGAGAGAGAGAGAGAGAGAGACAGAGAGAGAGAATATGCAGCAGATCACATTCTAGGCAGAAAAGGATCATGGACATAGTTAGTTTTAAAGATTTATCAAATTTAAAGCAGTACCTTTTATTGAATTTATCTAGATAGTCTAGCTTTATATTAATTGGGATTCTTTTAATATGTACAAGATAATATTTAGGGATTTTAGAAATAAAGTTGAATCCGTTTGTCTAGCATGTGCCTTTACGGCACATGTAAAGTGTATTCAATGAACTAAAACTAAAACTGATATCAACCCTAGTTGAATTAAAATTTGATCAAGACTTTCTAGTGTATTTAAAGATCTTTTTTCATGATTTCATTCTTTCACTCATTGATCAACTTAGCGTTAGTGTTCAGAATTTTTCTGTGTTTTATTCGTGAAATTAGAATCCTAGGTTATGTTCTTTGCATTTGCTATTGCTCACTGACATCAATAGTCAACAAATTACTTTCAATGTCCAACTCTAATAGCCAAAGCAATTAATTCATATAAACTACCACTTCAATCTTCACTGCATATTTGCAGGGATGGCAGGATAGAGAGAAATAATGTAAAAGCATTGAAATAAGATGCAAAACAACTAAAAGATTCGCCTACAATTTCTTGTTACTGCAATCTAAGACTGAAAAACACAAAGCAGGAGTACAAAAGAAAGTTGAGAAGCAATAATATAACCATAGCTTAACGAAAATATACCTGCAAGGTTTTCGGCAGAAAATCTTAGGCAAACAGCTTTCAATTCGTTAGCATGATAACGATCTGCCAGTGCCAGAACTCTAGCAACAGAGTATACAGATAGATCTTTACAGAGGTGAGACTCACACGTCTGCCTAAGTCTGGTCAAATCATACTTATCAGCAGCAGCCAATAACTTGGCTATTAAGGAATCCGATACAGAGGATCCAGAGAAAGAACTGGATGCCACTAATTTATCTTCGATGATGGCATCTCTGTAAATGAAGTGTAGCATAGCCTGTCCCATATCAAATTTAATGAATAAAAGTGCATGAAACAATGATAAAAGTTTATACTTTAACAGAAAATATGACACACTTGTCATTCTCATGTATCAGACCAGGAGGAATGAAAGCAAACCACTGATATGCCAGCAAGTTTATTATTCATCAAATAAATCTACATCGATTTACACATGATATGCCAGCAGTTGGGTGGTTATGATTAACATCTTATAAATCTATCCTTTTAAGGTTTTTTCATAAACCACATACCCTGGCCCTTGTTTATAAACTAAGTAGTGCACGTGGAAAGTACAAAGGATCCATATCTTCATGTATCATTAGTAGCATGCAATTTTTTTGGATTGACAGACAAACTAACAAATATATCAGTCTGTCTCAGGCAAAATATGATCCTTTTGACTAGATGTGGCAAAATTGGCACGTTTTTAATGGGTCAAACGTATAATTCTGGTACTCGTTGGCATAGTACTCGACTAGTAAGAGTGATGATAACCATGAATATTATATATATATATATATCATAACAAACAAAACTATAGAATTGTGTGTGCATACATATACTATACATATATAAAATCAAAATAAATTAGTTTGAACAGAACTTCTTTAAAAAATCCAATATTAAAAATAGAAAAGAGAATACAAGATAGAGGTAAGAGTTATAAAATAGAAGGACGCCCAAAAAAACAATAATAAATAAACAAATAAATAAATAGAAGGAACTACTAACAAGTCTTGTTTTCAAATAGCTATAAAATAAGCATCTTTCACCACTCCCTAGGAAAAAGACTAGCTGTAAAACCTTTTCTTTTTCATATCCCAATTAAAGTAAAACATCTCATACCCTCTAGAAAACAAATATCAGAATCTAGCCTCTCTTTTCTCCTTGATATGATTCCATCTATGTAGAACATATACATGAAGAAGAATATGATGGTAATGACTAATGATGGTGAAGCGATAAACCGACGACAAGGAGGTGAGTATGACCAGCAATGACAATATGTACATACAAGTCCAAAACGAGTTGCCTCTTTTTAGGTGCAGAGTGATTGACTCGTGACTCGTACGAGTCTAACAACTATGCTGGTCAGGTCAAGTGGGATTGCGCTAAAACACTTTATATCCGTTTCTTTTTGTCTTCTATATTTTATTATGTCTTGATATGGTAACAAGTATCTTATTACAATTTCAATCAAAAAAGTTAGCCTAGAAAGATTTAGGAGGTCGTATACTTCAATACACTTTGGGCGACTTCACACCTGTTTCCTTTTCAACTGAGTTATTTTGTCCATTTTACCCATTAGAGATAAAATCATAACTGACAGCGACCCATTTAAAAGTCAACAGCTCACTATTGCCACATCTGCATTCAACTCTGAAGCAGTGGTAATGACTATCACAGTAAACATACCTTAAAAACTCTTGGCTCCATGTCAGTAATACAAATATCATGCTCATCTCCATCTCGGCTGAAAAAAACAGACCGAAATACAGGGGATCGTGCAGCCAACACCAACTTATGGGCATGAAATTTTTCTCCAGCCACATTAAAAACAACATCACAACCTTCTATATTATCCAGCAACATACCAAAATGTGATCCAATGTCCGACTCTGGTACCTTAATTGAATGTAACCTAGGACAGTCTACAGCGGAAACCACCACTCCAACTGTACAATTAATTCTCAAGCAGTCATCCTTGAGATAGTCTGAAGTTTCTAGCGACGCTCGCCTGTAGAAACGCTTGTAACCCCTGACAAAGCAAACCCAAAAATGAAAAGTTCAGTTTAGTATAATAAAGAACAGAAATTTTAGCATGAGCATCAAAGAGCTTATAAAGCATTGCGAAAAGCAGACTACTTAATAATTACTTTATGAATAGACATTTCAGATTGTTGTCATGAATACAAGGGAGGATAAAAGTGGCACTTTTGGTCCAAAATGAATTATAAGGAGTTAAGGAAATTCACAGCCTGTAAATTTAAGAACTGGAAAATGTATTAGAATCTTTTAAAGTACAATTATAATTGCTTGATTCTTTTTCCTTGGTGGTTATTTAAACACTTTAGATTATTCCCTCTCTATATATAGATCATGTGCGAATTCTGTAAGTCATATGCTACATACATGCATAGACTATATGCACACTACTTCTAGTCAGCTCTCCTCTTACCTTACAACGTGTATTCATGTACACGTGGTCTGTCAGATATAATATATGCTAACCAAAGTTGCAAAGCATAACAGAATCTCTTTAGAAGGACATGAGACATCAAGGAATCTACTATATAATAGTGAGGATCTAATGGCCAATTTATTAAATTATACACATAGAAAGTGTTAGAAGAACAAAGTACCTCTATACTAAATATAGCCAAGACTTTTGAATCTACTATATTTCTAACTTCTAACAACTGATATAGAAAGAAAAGTGACATGGTTCACCAATGTTCATTGGCTTTGCAAGAAACTTGGAGGGAAGTTTTAATAGAATGTCTTTCTCTTATGATGGGCCAAGAGGCTATTTCTAACAGAGCCATAAATGCTTTGCCTACCTAGAGCAAGGGGAAACCTCACCATTCTAGCTCCGAACTGAAGGAGACAAATGCAGACAAGATCAATTTGAGGACAAACTTTTGCGATTCAAATTTATTTTGAAAATCAGAATATGAGACATCAAGGATTTCTTTAATAACATGTTAGTTTCAAGAGTAAGACAATATTTTTGGTCAGGATTTTGTAACTGATGTAGCAACATGCTTGCTATTGACAAGTAATACTATTGTGTTATGGATACATGTATTTTTTAGTAATGCTTTAACAGCTAATGTTGTCAAGTGTATGCTATTGACACGTCGCCAGATTATCTTATGGAGCCACATGTGTTGCGAGTTCCTAATTTGGGAGGCATTCTCTAGAGACCTTACACTTCCATAATTTGACTAATATCACAAACTTCTATTCTTGTTAAGTTTGTAAAACAGATTTTCCCATTTTATATATACGCTTGGCTGGAATTCTAAAACTATTAATCTGTATTTTATAGAAATAGGTAGAGGAATGTACCAACACATGAACTAAGCACCCAAAGAAACCAGTCTCAATCAAATTCTCTCATTAAAATTGCATTATGTGACTCTGACTTACTAAGTTTAGGGAGGCATGTTCAACGAAATGGATCTTAATGGCAAATAGAAACATTTTTGGCCCTCATCCAACAACCTCTTAATCCATCAGCATAACATTCCTAACAACAAAAAGTGATCAGATTGCTTACATTTTACAACTGTCCTAAACAGCCAAAAACTCCTTGTGACATTCCTACACTATTTCTTAGGCATATTCTCCGTATGATAAAGAATATTCGAGACTCTAACTATTCACAAGATTCAAGTAAGTCATGTTTAGTTAAATAGTTTGTTTCAATCTACTAACCACCAAAAACGGCCAAACAAACTCTTTTTTTAGCCTTTACATGGAACCTTCTAAAAAAATTGCCAAAATCAAGAAAAATCTATCCTAAACCGATGTTTTTGCGTAAGACTCGATGCTGGTAACTGCAACGTAAAGAATAATAACTCAAATAATTGCTAATGGCATAAATCAAACTACATAATGGACTCTCGTGCTTGCAATCCCACCCAAGTAAAGCTTCTCTTAACACACTTAATATTTAATATCAATCATTATAAGATTATGAACATCTACAGCAATGAATGTATGTTTCTAAAATCTTCACACTTAACCATGTTTACATTTCCATCACTAAATTTCCAAAACGCTTGTTTCATAAGCTGTTCAATATCACATTATTAGAGCATATTAAGGACTACAAATACAAGTAATGACAGAGGTTACTTATCAAACCCACACATAATTAAATATTCCATCTTTATCTAACATATATCAGCTGAGAACAATGATATTAATGCTAGGTACCATAAATTCAATGTATTTAACGAGATTATATTAGCTAATCCAATATATACAGTACATAATAATTGTACAAATCAACAATTAACTAAAAAACCAATGCCGAAAACAACCATATAACATACCACATACTGCCACGGTATTTCAATGTATATGGACCGCTCTCCAACGACCGATCAAAATGACTATGAACTTTATGTTTCTCTTTCCCACTCTGGTCAACCAAAGTCAATTCAAACAATGCCCTAACATCAGTACCCTCACTCGCAAGCGCAATAAACACCGAAACATACGTCGAATTATCTTCAGGATTCTTTCCATCAGGATAAAAGTATATAGCCCATTGATATCCACCAATTGTGAAATTATCACTAGCGATATGTTTTCCGATTCCCATACCTTTAGCTAACGAATAACCTTGTATAATAAAATGATGAGATCCATTAACCGTTTCCGTTACCGATCGTGAGCTCGTCGGTGAGTTGATCAAAGCAGTTTTTTCGTTTTGTGACATTATTAGTTGGGGAACTTGAAATTCATGAACGATTTGGTCGAATTGAAGAGAATTGATAAGTTTTGTATATGACGACGACGATGATGATGATAATGATGATGATGAGAGGGTGTAGAATATTAGGGTTTTGTTTTTTATTTTGGTACTCTTTCTAGTTTGGGGGAACTCTGTATATCTGACGTTTTCTGTTGGGTGCTCCTGTACTTGTTAGACGACTCATGCAGTTCCTACGAGTCAAAAATTCACGCAACCAGGTGATTCATATCTGATTATTAAATAACTTGGAGCAGTGTACCGACTCTTTCAAGTTCCGTGTAAAGTCAGAAAATTAAATAAAATTTTAATACATCGTAATATAAAAGATAAAATAACAAGATAGAAAAAGTAATGACTATAATATATATATTTTAAATTAAATATTTATATTGATCTTTCATTATATCTTACTTCTTTTAAAATAAAAATCTTAAACAATAATAAATAGTGATTCTTACGATTCGAGTCAAATCGCACGTCAAAAAATTGAGATTTCGAGTCACGAGTTAACAACAATAAGTGTTTTGAAGTACAATTTTCTTTTCTTTTTTTATGAAATGAAATATTCATATTTTTATTTTTAGTTTATTTTATTTGACTTCTAAAAGTATTTCCTTTAATTTAATGAATTATAAATGTTGGTAATTCTATTTCGCCTTTTAAATGCATCTTCTTTAAGTTAATGAATTATAATTTAATTCTTAACATGAATAGTTCATGTCTAAATATATATGTGCAGACATGTTATTTGAAAAATATATATTTTTCACATATGATTGAAAAATATTTATTTCAGCATCTTAAAGCTCGTACTATTTAAGAGATCACAATATTAAAATAAATAAAAATTCATTTAATAACAAGAAAATACTAAAGTATTGAAGAATAAATTTCAGTCATTGAATATTGTTATTAAGATGCTATAATTAATTGTTATCCACCACTAGCCAGTGATATTTTCACGACAGCTCACAACGGACAACTGAAACCCACTATTTTCATTATTTTTCATTTTTCTTAAAAACACATTTACTTTTAATTAAATATTAAACACTATAATTAATTTAAAAACTACTTATTGATTAATAAAATAAAAGATACATTAATTAATAAAAAAGATAAATATTTTTATATATTTCATTATGTTGTAGATTCTAAAATGTTTTAACATATATTAATTAGATTTTATATATTAAATTATCTTGGACTAGTTAACTTTTATCTTAAAAAAAGTCCCAAAAGTTAAAAGGCTTTTCCTTTTCAAAAAAAAGCCCAAAAATTAAAAAGTGTTAAACAAAAAATGAGCAGCTACTCTAAGTCATCTTCATCTTCTTCCCCTTCATCTTTTCCACCTCATCTCATCAACTTCATTATTATTTCTTCAACAAACAAGAAAACTAAGAAAGAAAGTGAAAAAGAAAAAGAAAAACAATTAAGTATTCGTGTGGGCCCCACCAAAACTCGTCCTGATATGTCGAATTTACCATATTGCAACTTCTTCAGAGAGTGCCTTGAGCTCAACTGCAGCAGCTGAGGCTAAGCCTTTGGCATAAGCGCTCTCTTCTGCTAGTTTTTTATTTCGGGATTCTAATTGCTCTTTTGACTCGGTTAGCTCGGTCACTTTGTCTTTGAATTCTTCGATCTGCAGTGCCTACAATACAATAGCATTACTTCAAATGCTATGCTTTTATTATTCAAATATGTTTCACATGAAATATTTCCTGAAGTGAGTTTGTGCTAATTGGTTTGACATTAAATTGAGATGGCAAGTTCGACAAATTTACTTATGGGTCAATTTGGGCTATAAAAATCAAGTCAAACTGGTAAAAGTCAAAAAATATTACGGGCCAAAAGTTGCCAAAATGTACCTTAATTCAAAAAGTTGGATTGTTGTGGAATATCATAATTTCTTTTGTTATCTTATTTGACACACTATTACAACTTTGTGCAATAAAAGTGCTTTGGATCAAGTTAACACTGTTTCGACCTGTACCAGCAATAGTTGGCACCGTTCTCAGCTCTAAAGTCAGAAAAATCGTTTTAGGGTTGAATATTTTGGAAAGGCGGCTTGATCCAATCCGCAGAACCTAACAGTTTATTTATTTTTATTCATATTAAGGAGTATTTTTTAAACTTGAAATGACATTGACATATATTTAACATTTTGAAACTATAACACCCAGGTTTGTATTCTGTTTTACGGTCCGGAATGGGACGTAACTGATTTAAATTGCTCCTATTCTCGGCTTCATTACTCTTATGTTTATGGTTCCACTCCTGTCACCATCCCAATGAACCCCTTACTTTGATCCTAACCGCTAATTATACACTTTGTCCCAAATCCATTACCCAACCTGCCCAAATTGCCTCATCTAATTAAACATGAAGATCCAAGCAGTAATTTAGGAATGAACCTGAGCTTGACGAAGCGACATAATCTTTGCATCTCTTTCTGCATTAAATGCACTCCGTGCATCAGAAAGTTGTTGCTTCAAGGATTTGATTGTCCTGTAGTCCTTCACCTTCACATACATTGATCTGGAGGAAACATGAAATCTCAAAATCTGTAAGCAAGAAAACTCAGAATGTTGTGTAGAGGGGAATAGCAGCACTCGGTTTCTAATCCTACCTTTAGGTTGAGCTGCTCTTGAAGTACTCTATTATCCCCAGTTTTCACCTGGCAAATGGGAGTAGAACATGTCTCAAATTTCTGGTAAACTGTTACTTATAGACTACCCTGAAAAAAGTTCCCTTCAATGTTCATTTATTGTTTAACCCATCCCCTGTAAGTTCATATATCTTTTTTGGGCACGAAATAAACTTACAGGGTAGTCTATAAGTAAGACAGGGAAGCGCGCACACACACACACACACACACATAGAAAGAGAGAGAAAGATCCAAAGGAACCTACCTCAAGCTTAAAGGACTTCTCATTTAATTGTGCTTCTAGCTCAGAAACCGTCTGCATAAATAGAAATTGAAGCTTAAAAAGAAAAACTACACTAAGAGGAAAGGACAAACATTTTAAAGGTAGTAGCTACTAGCTAGGGGTGGTAAGATGGGCGGGTCGGGATGGGTTAGGTTAATCACCAAACACTTTTAGTCATTTTTATTTAGGGATTATAAAAAACAGTGGCTTTAATTTGATCATTCTTCAATTTGATTTGTTCATTCAGTCTGGCGATCTCCGCCTATAGATTATAAAGTGATTATCATCAGTATGTAGACCCCAGTTAAAGTTGATGAATGATTTGAGTTATTACATTTATAATTTCCCTCTGGGAGTCTCTTCCAGGATTTGGTGACAACTGCTTTAGATCGCTTAATTGAACGGCCATCTCCTCAGACAATATCTTTTGCTGCTCTCTAAGGAGGTCAATTTCGTCAATTGTCTTTATGCTTGCTAGAGGACTCTCTTGTTGCAAAAACATATCGTCATTGACTTCTTGATGGTGTCTGGCCCCCGGTGAGAATTCAGCAGATCTGCACTCCGATAGCGAGGAGTGTGAATGTCTGGGTTCAGTAGGATTATCTGCAGGGGGAGTTGAAGGTGTGCTGATAGACTTGGCACTGCTTGATTTATCACTAGGACTAGTCAAAGCCCCAGAGATACTGTCCTGTCTCTAGCGAAAGAAATAATGCGATTAATGAAAGCATATGAAAAATCCATGAGCACTGATAGAGGCTAAATAGGTCAAACACATTGATATTTGACCACATACATACTCGGTAAATTATATAGAAAAACAACAAAAGCATCGTTACATGTGGATATGCGACAAGCAAAATAGATTTATCGCAACAAAAGGATACATGAGCATGATTCATACAAGTGAAATACAAGTCATCACTTATAATACCGAAAATACTTGTTCTCAGTAACAATATGCTTTTTGTAATAAGTATGTGTGAAGGGTAGAACTGTTGTTACAGAAATCTGATCACATATTATTGAACTTCAAGAATGCTGCATCTAATTTTGTTGGACTGTAATAACTTGCACATACATATGATATTAATTAATATATTCTCACAATCTGCTGAAATGAATATGAAAGTGACCAACTGTGGACTTCAAGGTAACAGCGGAATCTTTTGTTACAATGATGTGGTACTCTTGCCATTTATGTCAATCAAATCTCACAAATAAGAACAATTTTGCCAAACAAATAATGTTGAGAACAGATAGACCTAAGTTTAGTTCATATGTTGGTCAACCAATTAGAAAAGAAGCAACAATTGCACAGGAGACTGACCCGTGGTTTTAACCAATTGAGTAATCCAGGCTTCTTGGCCTTTTTATCCTCTTTCACATCACTGCTAATTTCCACACTTTGATCAAGGTCAACATACAACTCGGAATTTTCATCATCCAAAATTAAGTCACGCTTCCGATGAGGGAGATATACAACTGGCCATTGCAAGAGATCATTTAAATTACATAATTATATTTTAGGAAGAAATAAAACAGAGTTAATGTGACATTTTTGGCATGATAACCAGAAGGCCATATCAATATTAAGGTACATATCAAGTGTCTAGAGAATTAGAATAATGAGCAAGACATCCTATTACCTCTTCCTCCCCAAAGGAATGTCTTCTTCTTATATTTGAGCGATGGGGAAGTCTAGATGAGGGAGAAGACTTGGTGGAAACGAAGATTAATTTGGTCAGCCTCTGTATTTGGCTTAATAAAGCAGCTTTGGCTTCTTCTTGCTCCAATCTTGATTGCAACTTCATTTGACCATCTTCTAACTGTACCCATCACATATAACCAAAAAGAACCACATAAATAATAGGATATTTGTACTGATGGAACAGAGAAGGGGATACAACTTTTTCAAGGAACACACAAATGACATGATCTTCAAATAGTTCCGGGCACAATAAATGTCATTTACTTGTGATTGTTTAAAGAGCTGGTAAATCCAGTGCATCGCCACTATACACCAAGCACATACGAGGTAGTCACAGCATAATGATTGAGATTAGAGGTGGCAAAATGCTCAGGTTGGGAAACGGTCAAAACAGGTAATCTTATGTACGGGTTGAAACAGGTCATTGGGGGTAGACCTGGAATTCTTTTTGTCCAAAACTTTATAACTTTTTATATATAATTGTGTCAAGTGTGATTACCAAACTTATATTTTTGAAAATGCAATCAATTTTTTTAGTGAAATGGTTTAGAGAGTTTATGCAATAAAAATGAACTTTGGTCAACTTTCGACCCACTTCCTTTTAAGCTATCTTTTATATATATATATTCTAATTCTAATTCTAACTGTGTGACCAGTAAGAGATGCGACACAACCCAAATCAACCTATTCATATGTATCGAATTCACACCTCTTCTCGACATCACAAAAGATCTGATTGTATCAGTATACTTAAGAGAATGGAGAGAATATGTGTAAATATGTTGACATTTCTTCTGGCTCCTTTTGAACAGGTGACATCGATCTGCGAGATTGTCACCCAAAAGAAGGAAAAGGAAAAAACTTCCCTATTGGCGTAGCCATACACTTTTAGTTCAATGCGCAAACAAAGCTATTAAATGTTGATAAACCCCTTCGGCTAATTTTGTTCATTATTCCTGGTTTATTGTAACTGTGAAAACTCTTAAAGATTCTAGTAGCTAAGCAAGAATGAAGTCTCATTGATCACTATTGCCTCATGTTACAAGATAAAGAACAAAGACCACAGTTTATTGTATTATTATAAATAAAGTACCTTCTGTTTAAGATGAAAGATGTCATCTCCTCCAGCATCCTTAAATTGAGGAACTACAACTATGCCACTTATCAAATGTTCTAGCTCCTCCTTCAATAATCGAATTTCATTTTGGTATTTCTTGATAAGGGATTTCTCATCAATGATCTGCAAAATTATGTGCTTACTTTGCAATACTGTCAAATAAGATTAATTTGAAGCACTGAAAGTTTAATGTCCAAACTCCAAACCTTATTTTGTGCCGCCTGAATTTCAATGTGTTTTGCACGGTGGGCAAATTTTTAATGTATGATGTGTCTCCTCGGAGTTGCTTGATGAGGGAGTAACAGTGTAAGTAAGCTAAAAAGGACGAGAATAAGGATTCCGTGAGTAAATAATATTATTGTTCAAAGAGAAATGAAAAAGGAGCGGGTCAGGACAATTAAGGGTCAATTTTAGTAATGGGCCAGGTCGGCTTGCTTGACACCAAACACTTATTTTTGGAAAGCATTTAGAGTGTCAAGTACAATTGAGATAATTAAATTATTTTATTTCATTAATTATTGGACAATTTAGAAGGTTGTCTATATGAAACACACTGTGGCGACTATCTACGTGTTTGTTTGGCCCGTTAGAGATAAAACATAACCCGAATTGACCCATTCATATGTGATACACTTACAGATACTCGTCCATGACCACTTAATGAAGATTGAAGAAGCGTGGTCAACTTTGAGTCCCTGTATGGTATATGAGCTGCTCTCACGTCTGTCAATTTTGATATAACCTATAACAATTCTGAGTCATCAAACTCTATAAATGATATCCAACTAAAAAAATATACAAAATATACATAGAAGCAGATTAAAAAACTCATTATAGTCATAGTTTAGGCAGACACTACCGACAAAAAAAAGCAAGAAGAGAACTGCTGGACAAGGCAGATGGGGAAGAAAAAGATATTCACTTATTCCAATAGAAATTAACCATTCGTTTGCCAAATATTTAAGAGATAATTATATAACTTAACCTTTGTTTTTTTTCTTCCCCACATACGAATAGCAGAAGACTGCTTAATTGTAAGAGTAACGTGACACTATCATGACTAAATGTAGACATTTTAGAGCAAACTATTACACTGAAAATAATGGTAAATAATAGGCCTTACAGTTACAAGGGTTAGCAGACTTTTATTTATATAGGATCCTTCTTTTCGACGAACACCAGTAGTTTTGGCTTTAGAGCTCTCAGAACCTGCCAGATCTATGAGTTTCTGCATTTGAAAGTCAATTCAAGTATGATTAAACTAATAAGGATAAACAAGTGACACTAATATTACAATAATGAGTTCACAAAGCTGGATTATTTTGACAGATTTTAAACATGTCGTTTGCAGCAGTAAGGAAGCAAAAGAACTTCTCGAGCCAAAAGCAAGTATGAGCCAAATACAAACCCAACATTAATAGAAACACCAATGAATGAAAGGTGAAGTTCAGATGCATACCAACTGTGACAAGTTAACGTCCCCACCATCACCATTTTCACCACAAAGGCTACTCTCTATTGTCTGTAAGAAGGTAATTAAGTAATAAAATATAAAATATTAACAATGAAGTACACCCAGAAAAACAAAATGATAAACAGTCAAATTATTCATAGATAATACAAGATCAAGTAGTAGCGAATATTATCATAGAAAGGATGAGGATTTCACTATAAGAGCATATTAAGCATTGCTATCTTTTATCTTTTTGAGAAACAGGGGTCCGTTTCATGTGCATATTTCAAGTATGTGTATACTACAAGCTACAATTATTTCTTTTCATTTCATATTCTAACTGTAACTGATGCAACTTCCATTTCCTTAATCAGATGTTGGTTTTATTCCTTTTTTTTTTTTTTTGAAAAGCCGTTGCTACTATCTTAGTTTTTTGAGCTACTTGGAACATTTAATATAGGGGTTAGTGCGTACGAATGCACTTAACTTTGGTTGAATATGTGTAGTGTGTACTCAACTTACGGGTGGTATATTTAATGTACTTAACCTGTTAGAAGTCACAAACAACGCACTTTACCTGCAAATATCTACGTGGCATCCGGTTATCAAAAGTCTGACCATGTTAGAACCGGTGAAAATACACAACGGGTGACCGGCTAAGGGTCGAACCAATCAAAGAGTACATCAATTAACCATTTTTGAAAGTTGAGTGCATTAATTACACTACCCGTAGTTGAGTACACACAACGCATATTCGACCAAAGTTAAGTGCATTCCTACGCACTAACCCCTATATACTCTCCTACTCTTTTGATTTTTAATTTTTGAGGAAGTATGTATATTTGGCATATACCCACATATATACCTACATATATAGATATGTATAAACAAGAAACATTTATATTGTATATCCACATGCAAGAATGTGTGTCCATGTTTCCCTGCATGTGTGTACACTTCATATTTTTGGTGAGACTAAAGTGTTTTGAAGATAATGTGGTGTTTATATCCACTATCCATGCAAGAGTTTCATGCTTAGCCATTCCTTTGAAAGTCATATCTTAAAACCAATAACCTAACCACCTCAATATTGCCAAATACGATCTACCCTAAAACCCACCAAATGAACATGGACCAAAAAATCAAACACACTTTATTCTCAATATTAGCGAATATAACAATTAAATGGAGGAGGTCAGGATAAGAATATTATACTGTACTTAGTGTAGTCCCTATGCATCAGGTACCATGTATTGTGTTCCCTTGATTGTTATGTGCATAAAGACCCTTTTAACATGACAGAAAAAAAAAAAGCAAATCAAAATGAAATATTTAAGCTTATTTAGATAATTACCAATGTAAATATTGTGTGACTTCTGCTGCAGAGTAAATTAAAATTTGTCGAACCAACATGTCTATGCTCTGTGAAAAGAGAAATAAAAGAAAATAAGAATGGTAAAACAATTACATGTTCGTTCAATTCTTTGTAGCAATTCTTTCACTCACCCCCATTTGCTTGTTTTCTTTATTAATTTTTGTAATTGGAACAAGGTCTTCTATCAGCATTTTCTTAAATATGTGATGTAGATTACTACAAGAATGAATATCATTTCATGACGTTCCTTTTGTTAGCATCCGAACACAGAGTTAACCCGAACACAACTGTTACATCATGTTGATCTTAAATCTATGACAAACTCACAAAATAATTTAGATTAGAGGTTAAATTTACATCATGTCACAATTCACCTATCCTTTCTTTTCTCTCTAGTAGCCATTTTCTCACTATATCTTTCAAAAATGTCTCCTAAATCAAACAAACCAACCTCTCTCAATTTCTTCGACATCACCTCAAACATTGCAATACCTTCTTCGTTGGAATAGTAGTGCAAGAATCTATTATAGTCAAACCTAGGCACTTCAAGACCTCGATTCATCACTCTCTCAACATACTTTGTGGCTTCTAACGACTTCCCCGCCTTAACCAAACCTCCCACAAAAATAGTGTCAAAATTGATTAAAGGGTCGTCTCCTTTCCTCCCTCTCTTCCCTAAATGTCCTTGCAATAACATTACATATGTGTGCATTGTAGGCTCACACCCTCTCCTTATCATCTCCCTAAACACATTTGTTGCTTCATTTGCCCTTTTCAACCTTAAAAGCCCCTTGATCAAACCATGATAAACACTAATGTCAGGCTTCTCAATCCTTTTCGCTATCTCATAAGCTTCACGGACCCTAGCTTTGCTCAAAAACCCATAAATCAAAGAACCCAAAATCATAGAATCCGGTTCAATCCCTTTCTCACACATTTCATTAAACATCTCCCGTGCTTGACCAAGCTTTTCCCTTTTACACATCCAACCTATCACAAGCCTGTAAGTTGAAACCCCTACATCATCAATCCTATCAAGTTTAACTGATTCAAAAAGCTTCATCGCTTCATCGTATCGATTCACCTTAAAAAGACTATCCATCATCTTCTCAACACCATCGATCTCCACCTCAAAACCTTCATCAACCATCAAATTCCAAATCTTTGAAGCTTCAACCAAATTACCCACATCACAAAACCCCTTAACCAAACACTTGTAAGTAAACCCGTCTGGTTTAACAAACTCTTTCATCTTGAAAACAACATATTTAGCTTCATCAACAAGCTTACACTGACATAAACTCTCAACAACCTTATTCAAAGTCCCCAAATTATACCCATAACCAAACCCATTCATTACATGAAAAACCTCAACACATTTCTTCAATTCCCTTGCAGAAGCCAATGTTTTAATCACAATCTTGTAAGTTTTATCTGTAACCAAACGTCTTTGACCGATATCCTGGGTCAACTCCCATAAAAGGTCGACGTTTCTTGATTTGCCAATGACATCAAGCATTTTGTTTAGAGTGATAGATGTGTGATTAAAAATTTGGGTTTCTGTAAATTTGTGAAATTTATACACAGGTTTCCAGGATGAAGGGAATTGGTTACAAATTTGAAGAAAGAATTCGTGGGTCAAACAGAAATTGCAGTGGGAAAGAGAGGCATGGAGTCTTGATTCAGGTGAGTCTTGTTTTTGGTAGAGAATGGTAGCCACACGGAGGAGATGTGATGGGTTGATTGGTGTTATCGAGTCGGGTGTAGTTGTGGTGGAGTGAAGGATACGGTGGCAGAAGGTTGGGATGCTTGTGAAAGTGGTATCAAACTGAATTCGCCTGCTCTGCGCATAGAAAACATTTAATAGAGAGAATTTCATGTATCATATGTTGCCCGTCACTACCACCACCTTCTGACTAACTCCTCCGGCAAAATTCACCTCCTGGTACAAAAAAGTTATATTATTCCAATTACAATCCAATTCTTTAAATAAATTACTAAGGGAGCATTAAATATATACTTTCAAACCATTTGACTCGTTAAATATTTATTATAAACCTGAATCAATGTAGTCAACACATCTAAATGTAAATCATCTTAAGTACTCTAAACTTATTAGTAAAAATGGCAAATACTATAAGAACTTACTCCCATGGAGAACTATGACTATGTTCATAGACTATTGTGAGTCAGTTAGGTCAACGAGAGTGTTTCTGCAACAACATATTTTCCATAATTGAAAGCCAAATGTTAATAAAAAATAGTTCTTGCATTATAGAATTTAATTCGCACAGAACATCTCACATATCAAATTTCAGAAAGTCATAAATATAATATTGAGCCCGGTAAATGATAAATTGAGCATTATTTTAGTATACCTAAATTACACTTACAGATTAACAAACGTACAAATCCACATTACATGAAGTTAAAGAACCAAAAAATACAAATTATTTACAATCTATATCAATATTAATATAAATAAATAAACCCTAACCTTGGAAAACACTGCGTGAAGACGAAACTAGTGAAAATTAGTTTAAAAAAACTGAAAATCATTCATTTACAGAATAAGAACTTTATTGAAGGTCGGAGTGAGAGTAAAAACTTACCTTTAATCTACGAAAGAATAACAATTGGCTTCGATTCTTCCGGTAGCGTGTTAACAAAAACTCAAAACATGAAATATAATTATACAATTATTTAATTTGAAAGGTGCTTAAGCAATTTATTTTTTCTTAGACTACATATGTTTGGGAAAATTAACTTATTGCATTAAAGGCAAATTGCTCAAGAGAAAACAATTAATTCATTTTTTTATTCTGCATATCAACTAATTTTTTTGTTTAAAATGATTATTAATTTAAAATTACATATGAAAAGGTATATGTCTAATTTATGTACATCAATTGCTTTCAATAATTGCAATTAAACATTGAAAATTTTTATTTAGGCTTACATTTTTATCTTTTTGAACATCAAAAAAGGTATTTAACCTACATTACAATTTATAATCAGTAAAATATACTCTTTAATTGTAGTTTTAAATTAGTTATCACTTTTAAACAAGAAAAATTAGTTGATATCTCAAAATGCAAAAAGATGGATTAGTTATCCTTTTTTTGACAATGCTATAAGTTGTGCCTACAAGGTTCTATTTCTTTTTACAAAGATATTTGATTATAAATGTAACTTAAATATATATTAAATCATACGAATAAAAAACTTAGGATCGTAGTTTTTAAACTCTTTATTCTCTAGTCACAGACTTTTCCTCTTTAAGAGACATGTTTAAATAGCATACATAACTAGTAATGTCATACCTTTACAGCAAATTTAATATATAAAGGGAAATGGAAGGGAGAAGAAGAAGGTATTTGATGAGCAATATCTCTTTTCAACATCTCATTCATAATTTTCAGACAACAAATTTCTTTCTTAGGGACGAAAGAATCTGACATGCTTCTCGAAACAAACTCTTTAAAAGAAATTAATCCAACATTATTTACTTCTTGTGTTATATCATAACCAAGGTTGAAAAAGTCACTAGTAGGGGACTAGTCGGTCGGGACCTTGGAAGGACTAGTCGGGGATTAGTCGGATTTTGACTTTTCTTGACTTTTTTTACATTTAAATTAGAAATTTCAAAATTATATGTGTAAATATAGAAGAGAACAAAATATAAATCAAAATTGGCTACTGCCTACTGCCATAAAGTAACAAGAACAGGTAACATGTAAAATTGGATAGCTAAAGTAACAAGAACAAGCTACTGCCTACTGCCATAAACTAAAAATTGAAAAATTGAACATAATCAAAAACTGAAATTATAAACGAAATCATACCTTGAAGAAACTCAGAAAGCCTCTGCGTGCGTGATTTTGCGAAACCCAGAAGTTAAAATTTTGCGTGTGTGCGTGATTTTGTTTAACTCAGATAGTGAGATAGCCTGTGCCTGTGTGCGTACATTACCTCAGAGAAACCCATAAAACAAGCGGTCAAATGTGTTCCAAAAACCTAATTTTAATATTTTAAAATCTTGATCAATTTTGACTTTGACCGACTTTGACCGAAAAAATTCTGACTTATTCCGACTAATCCCGACTAATCTGACTTTGACCGATTGACCGGGTTGACTTTCGTTGACCGACTTCTTGTGAGCAACTAGGGTAAGTCGGGTCGGCCACCCCACAAAAATTGACTAGTCGGCCGACCAGGCCGACTTTTACAACACTGTAACATGTAACAAGTAGACGTTAATAGGTAGACCCAAATCGTGAAGATTCTGAAATTCTAGACTAAGATAAAAAGAAAGGGACTATGCTTCTCATATCCAACTGATCTCAACTATATAATTTTGTTTTCAGCCTTTAAGTTTTGTTGGATATTAAGACTTTACTATTTTTGACTTTCATTTTAATAAATATGTCTAAGTGTTATTTCAATATATATGTCGGGAATATGGTTGTTTTAGTTTCTCTCATTTTTATTCTTTTAAAACAGCTCCAAGTAAATTAGTGCGGAGGGGTAGTCCGGTCATTTTACAAAAATACATATTATCTAATTTACTCATCCAAACATCTGTCCACTCAATCACAATTTTCTCCGGCAACCGGAGCATCACTTTACCTCATTTATTCGTGCCGGAAGCTTCTTCTGTCGATTCACCGTTGTAGCCATTGTTTCCGATGCTGGCATATTCTTAGATCCTAGCTATATTTAGTTTTTCTTTAGTGCAGACCGACTAAACCCTACCTCTTTTATCAAAACTCTGATTCTAACCTTCTCAATTTTGATTTCATCAATTAGGTTTTGTTTTCGTCAATTAGATTATCTAATTTTCAATTTCAGTAACTTTATAATCAGATCTTCGTTCGATCAGGGAAAATTAAATCGAAAAAATGTGGTGGCAACGAGATACAGATAGGCACATTTAACAATTGATGGAGTGTAAAACGTTGACGGAATTTGAGGTGAAAATATGATGTGATGAAGTAGCGTAATACTTGTTGAAGAATATGATATTCAACTGGTTAAGTGTGTGGAGATATTCATCGTCAATTTTATGATATTATTGCTTTCTCGAGTAGGTAGAAGTACTCTTGCTACTAATTATTCATAAATGGAATGTTCTATCATAATATGGTCAAACGCTAAACGTATATGTGAGTTAAATTCGTGGTTATAAATTCATATATCAACTCAATATGCAACCAACTAGTATTTTTTTGAAATAAGTGTAGGAGGTCCCAAGTGAAACACGTAACACCAATGTGGCTATGGTTTGGTGGTTTTATTTATTTAGAGTATAATTAATTAATGTAAATAGGTTGTATACCGATTCATATAAGTTTTAGTGAATATTTGATCAAATAGGTGGCGTGTAGCTAATCTCGCTAATATCTCAGATCGGGGGACAACTCTGTCTCCGCTTTCTGCTCGTGCACTCGTTAAAAGCCCGACGAACCAATCTCGATAGTAAGCATTGGGCGGGCGATAAAGAGGACGGTCTCTGGATTGATTTCTGCTGGCAAGGCATAAGAGCTGTTACCTATCGCCTGTGTGGTCTTCTGAGGTCACAAGTGAAACACGTAACACCAATGTGGCTGTGGTTTGGTGGTTTTATTTATTTAGAGTATAACTAATTAATGTAAATAGGTTGTATACCGATTCATATAAGTTTTAGTGAATATTTGATCAAACGGTGATAATATATTTGGAAAGGACAAGACTTGGTGTTAGTGTGTCTTATGATAACACATGTGTTATATGTTATCAACACAACACACGTGTTAAGAATACATGTGCTAAAAACACAATATAACACATGTGATATGATAACACATATGTTATATGTTAACAATTAATGCGTTATATGTTAACAACACAAGTGTTATCAGCATAACACATGTGTTGAGAAAACATGCGCTAAAAACACAACACAACACATGTTTATATATTAACATATGTGTTATCATTTTCAAAACCCACCAAAAAATGAAGAAGAAAAAAAAATTCTTCAAAAGTGTATCATGTGAGATGTCTCATCGAAGAGAAATAAAACGCTGCTTCTTATAGTACAATTTTTTTAAAAAATTCACTAGTCGTTTTTGAGATATTTAATCGTAAGGAACGTGGGGGGAAAGTGGGCATTGTTAAAATGACTTGTGTACCCCTATAAATGGAGCTCGTTCTTCCATACTTATCGAATTTTTGTACTCATTTGAACTCAACCCTATTAAAATACTTAAATATATGATTATTGATATTGCCTAAATTAGACATATTTATAGTCGCAATATCGTTCCAAATTATCCATCATCTAAGTAGATTTCATGAACTTATGGTACCTATTTAAGTTGAAATTGATTTCAGATAAAATGTTCGAGAGATGGAGAAAAGATGAAGAAATGAATGATTTTGCAGCTTTCGCGAGGCTTCACCGTTTTGGCCATAACTCCCTTATACGAACTCTTATTGAGGTGATTCAAAAGCTCAAATTCTTGGAACTCAAAGGGCTACAACTTTCAAAAGAATGTCAAGGTAGGAATTAAGAGCACCCACCGGGTAAGCCTAGTACCCGGCGGGGTACCTATCAGATACGAGAAAAGTCATTAAAACACCAAATTAAACCCTAATTTTAGTTATGCTTTATTCTTGGACGGCTTGGGGCAATCTTGAGTGACTTTTGGATAAACCCTAGGCCACCAAACATCATTCTAATCATTAAGGAAGCTAGAGATCATCATCACACATCCAAACAAAATTGATTTCTTGGTTAATTCTTGTTTCTATCAACTATGAATTCTCTATTGATTTTTGTTTCTTGTATGGTTGAACCCATGATCTTGGGCTAATTTCTTTATGTTCATCTAGGCTAATAACCCTAGATGTTGGACTTATAATATTTAGATTTTTTTATGCGTATGATATGATATTTAATTGTAGAACGATTTGTATTTGATTTATTTAACTTATTCAATTGATGTAATAATTGTGCTAATGAGTGAAAACTCTTAGATCTCATATAGCATTTAATTTTGATTAGACACAATAAGATAATTGAATTAGGTTATTTGAATTATAATATGAGTGAATCATACTAAGAGACATCTTGTGTGATTTTAATAATCTCTAAGACACTAGGATTATGAGATTAAATCATCATGTTAGTAGGGTTGATTAATCATAAATTCATAATTGAGATTTATAATTTATCAAGGACACTTGCACTTTATGATTTCATTAAACGATTGTATTATGAAAACAAGTAATTTAGATAATTTAATTCTCATACTTTAAACATTTATCTATCTATTGTCCAACTCTAAGGGGTAAAAAGTCTAGATGAACATGCTTCTACCACTTGACTAAATTATCACTTTATTGCTTTATTAGTTAATAAACACCTTTTCACTTATAACCAAAGATGTGATTACTTCATAAAATGAATCTAGAATTATGTAAGATTTCAAACTAACCTTGGGTGATTTCATGAACAAATTTTGTGCATGTTTCAAAATTGACCTTAGGTGATTTCATATCTTTCCAGATCATTAATAAGAATCTAAAAACCTTGTACGAATATCAATCCATGATCCTTGATCACTTGCAGCAAAATTCTCATAATTTCTTATAAGATTCTTTTTCTTTTGGCTTTTAACCAAAGTAACTCCCTCGTATTCAGTTATAAGCATGTCCCATATAGTTTTTGCAGTTTTTGCAGTTTTGCAGCCTGAGATCTTGGAAAAGATTGTTTTTATAACAACATTCCCAAGAATACTTTTTGCTCTTGAATCAAGATTATATAATGCTATATCTTGATTTTTGCATTGACCTCTTGGTTTCTCAACCCAAGACTCGGGTGAAATAATATTGCCACAACAGCTTTGATAGCATTAACTATCTTCCTTGGGATTATTTGTCCTTTTGTCAGAACTCTAAGCATTTCGTCATAGATCCCAGAAAGATGTCATTCAGCCTTTAATTTCTAATAGGCAAAGTGTGTTTCATTTAAAATAGGGATGCCTTTTCCGGCCATTTGTACACGTTGCATAGCTTGTGTTGCTATTTGATTGTTTATTACGGTTTATTACTTAGATCTTATGATTTATATATTAACAATTCAAATCTTATTTGCTCTTATACCAGTTGTAAGGTCTTAAAGTATTCAGCCAGAACTTGTATTCAATAATCAAACCCAGTTTCAAACGTTGAATACTAAATTGATTAACGATATTAAGTATATGAGTTATTTTGCGGAATTAAATAACAATTGCATGGAATCCATAACTTCGAATATTATGAATATGAATGTATAAGTCGTAATATACGAGGTTAACAAAAGTTATATATAGAGATGCAAAAAGTACAATATTTATGTACCCTAATTACCTCTATTTATACAGGTATTTCATATACGAAATAAGAATCCTCTTATTTTTCAAATATATCATAAAGTAATTACCTAACCGATATGTATGAAAACTAGATAAGTATTAAACGAAATATAAATCTTATATTATTTGTAATTATCTTCATATCCCTTCAGATGCCAACTGTAAAGCTTATCTTCATTTTGGAAATCTTTAACTTCGTGTTCTGGATCTAAAACTCTAAGTCTGAAATGCTCTTAGTCTGAAGTCTTGTTCTAGCTGAGTCTGAAACCTTGTTAAATCTGAAACCTGGTTGAGTTTGGAAAACTCTTAGTCTGAAAACTTCAGAGTTAATCGTGAAAATAAAAATAAACTTTCGAACAGAAAATAAACACTTAGAATATTTTCAAGACTTAGAATTTGGTTGAGTCCTTAGATTCGTAAGTTGGGTTTAATCATTTTTTTCCTAAAAGATCTAATGGATAGAAAGGTGTGAAACGAAAATGAAGAAAAAGGTACGTAACAGTAAGATAGTGGATGGTTGAGATCAACCTATAATAACATGTCTAGAATATATTAGGGAGTACTTGATAAGGAGGATAGTTATTGTTCAAAAAGAACAAGACACGAGTGATGATCCATGATTGGTCGCCGAAGCATTGGGTCATGGCGGGTGTCGTCAGTGGTAGTGTCGGATGGTGACAGGACGATGGGATCAGTGGTTGTGTTTTATATTTATAATGTAGCGAATCCTAAATTATTTATTACGTACAAGCACTAAGTATAGTTTACTAGGACAAGTAAGTGATAAGTATAACTCATGTGTCGTTCTTAAAACTTCAACGAATTGAAATCGGGAACTTTGGTATCTTTTGTAATCCAGCTGGGTTTTCGAAGATTTGAGAGTTTTGATTTTGGTTTTTTCTATCCTTAATTAAACTAAAAGAAATAAAAGTAATTGGTGGAGGTTACTCTGATACTATAGATGAAGTGGTGTCCACTATGACGTCAGTTTATATTTTGGTTTGGGTAGTTATGTTTTATATGGCTTTAGCAATGATACATTTATACTTCTGGATGAGTCATACCTACAATCCTACCATTTATCTAACACGATGTTGTCCATAATCAAATAAGGGTATGTCACTTGGATAGTAGATACGAAGTTTATTAAGTGCTAGAAGTTCTACCAAAAGCAATAGCCAATTTAACCAATGCTTATCCTCGAGTCATGTTCCTCATTTATGTATCATGACATTAATTGTTAAACAAACAATAACATGAATGGGTATCGCCCCACCGGAACAAGTTAGGATAACCTTGTCTAGTGGTCAGTTTAATTGTCATCATTCATTAATGCAGACTATCATTACTATTCTACTACATTATTCATCCGCATAATAATAAACTATGTATGAAGACCTAATCATACATTCAATTGGAGAGCCAATTGGAGAGCAGGTAATCTGGTACTGACTAAACCTAAGCAACAATCAAACAAGAACATGCGATATGTATACAACGACATCATTCAATCAAAGCATTTGAATGAGTAACTAGATTGTAAATATTCCAAAACTTCTCTTTAAAAAATTCACTATATTTTTTAATCTAATTTGTCTCCATTCCCATGCTCTGCTCCTTGTCTCCAAGGGACATATTTATGTCAACTAAGTTATTTACCCTATCATGGTAATTCTAGCATGCATTCTCAAATAATTAACATAATAATAATAAAGCATGTTAAAATAAATGCGAAGATAGATTAATGATTAAAACTTGATAAAGACGCACAAATAACTTTGCTAGATCACAGTGTCTTGGAACTTAATTATTAATCTAATTTTGATTAATAATTTATTTAAAGAGAGAATTCTTAGAGTGAGAAAGTAATAAAGAAAGAAGAATATAAAATGAGGTGTATTGAACATTGAGGTGTGTTTCGTTGTTGATGTAGTTGGATATATATAATACATGTTAGAGCCCGTATTTGACTCGGTCAAACGGTATTGAAACTGCGTAAACACGGCCGTATTGATCTAACCATACCAAGACGTAATTTTTACGCATATACAAGTGAAACCATCCATATACGGCTTGGCTTTGGCCATATACGGCCTGCGCATAGCCGTATACGGCTTGTACATGATTGTATTCGGTCAGTACAAGGCTGTATATGGCTGGCACACTCAGCCGTACATGGTCGGGTGTGCAAGTGTGTGCAGGGTCATTGAGTCTAGTGCGCGAGATCATAACTCGTTTCTTCTTTTTCGCTCTAAAATCTTCATTATTCATCTGTTTTTGTTATTCTTTCGGCATCGTCTTCGTAATTTCCAAATTAACAAAGTAACAAAAAAAATGTAATATTCGGATTGAAAATTATTTAATAAAAATGAGTGAGATAGCGTGTGTAAAAACTTGATTTCTTATGCCTTATCAGTCCACTAAGCCCTAGATCTTCACGTCACCTCCTCCTCCACAAGGTGAGCTGGGAGCAACCCCCGAAGTAAACATAAATGAAGGGGCATACCCTACCCCAGGCAACCAAACAAAGAACTCTGACATTTCCTTATCTTTTTCAAGACTTTATCTCATATGTTTACCTTTCTCTATATTACCTTCTTTTGGAAAACTGATATAATGATTTTTGAGAACATAAAGTGAGTGCGTTGTTACTTGGAATGGAGCAGATAAATGCTAGTGCAATGGGCCTAGGGAGGGAGCATGAGGTGGTAGATATGAGGGCAAAGGAATGTGCATGCAGGAGGTGGGAAGTAACTTGTATCCCTTGCAAGCATGTCATTGCAAGTTTGTGGAATACGTAATGGGATGGATATTGGACTGCTTAAAGATTGGGTTCATCCATGCTACATACTAGAAAACTTGAAAGGAAGCTTATTTTTTCAAGATTGAACCAACCAATGACATCACAATGTGGTCAAGGAGGCAATGTCCAACAAGGTTATTACCACCATTCCACCATACATCTATTGGAAGGCTAAAAAGAAAAGAGCTAGGGGTGCAAATGAACCAACATTGGTAAGTGTATGAAAGTTAAGTAGGTCTGGGAAGAGTATCACATGTGGTAAGTGCGGCAACAACGGTCACAATTTCTTCAACTAGTGAGGATGAACCTTTTGCAAATCAACCAAGGAAGAAAGTAAAGTGTAGGGGAAAGGGGAGGGGTTTCTAGTTAACTTAGTGTAAGTTAAACTAGTTTGAAACCTCCACAAAAAGCCACCAATTTATTTGACTTACTTAAATTTTGGAACACGAATAAAATCATCTTCTTGGACTATAGGAAGTCCACAATGTTTGGATAACTGGACATTTTCCACATCCACAAAAACTCATCATTTTATTTGACTTTGAGTGGAGGAGATTATGAGAAATTGGTACAAGAATGGGAGAGAGATAGATAGATAGATAGAGAGAGAGAGAGAGAGAGAGAATGACAAGAAAAAAAGAACGACGGACGAGTGAGATGTAAATGAGAGAAAAACGAGGGATACATGAGAGACACAAAAGTTGACCAAAATACCCTCATGGGTTTCCTACGTGGTGTCAAACGAAGCTTTTTAACGCCGGAAGGATATAAAATGAAGACCACAAGGTGAAAATTGAGGAAAAAATCGACCAAATTGAAGGACAGAGGGGATAAACATTGAAAAATTCCCAAAAAAATAAATTATCTTTTGTAGATGCAAAAAATTATTAATTTTATAAGCTAACCATTTTTAGTTAAAATTGAATTTGTAGAATAATCAAATAGATAAGGTTAAACTAAATATTATATGTTGATAATTTGAGTAACAAACTATTTAAGTTTTGAGCTTACCTTTTAAAAGTTACAATTGAATTGGTTCATTAGCTAATTACAAATTACATATGAGTTCATAGTTTAGGACAATTTTGTGTGGTTGAATCTTGGCTTTTAGCTAAAAAGGAGAAACAAAAATGTTTATTTATTGTAGTGTGGGAACATAGAAGTTAAATGTCAAAAATACCATTGAAATAATCATGAAAATTCATTTTCTCTTCTTTTACGTATAAATCATGATAACGTATTGAAAATTTGGTGTACACCAAAACTTGCACCAATTATAGTAAGCTGGTTGGAGAAGCTAGTTTATACCATAACACCAAATTTGATATTTTAGTACATACATTGAAAATGGTCTAAGTCTTTAGGCCTTAGAAAAATTGCTAATATCCTTTAGTCATGCTCCCCGTGGTTTGAGCCCAATTTAGCTGAACAATATTACGTAATATTTGGAGGAGATCATGCATGTAAAAATGTAAAGAATGGTGTTTAAAATGCTATAATTAAAATGACATATTTCATAAAAAGGGAATAAGATATATCAAAAATATTTGATAAATGAAATATAAAATGATCTTGCATAATAAAAGGATTGCGTGTTTTTGTTTTAGACGGTATGTCAAGTCTTGTATCTTTCTGGAGGAGTTTTTGGGTTTGGTTGTGAATGTGGTTTTGGTACGTGAAAAGTCATATGTGAACATGTTGGTTGCTACAGCTTATAAGTCAGGAAGTTACTATGTTATGAAATTGTGAACGAAATGTAGTATGTGGAGTATTCTCTCCACGTGAATGTTTGAAATATGTTGCCTGAATGGTCACGTGTGCCCATATGTAGCGTAGTGTAACATTCTACTGGATATGTACCTTCGATAAGAAGATAAATGTTGCATATGAAACCTCATTCTCTAAACTTACGGAGAATCTAGGATTCTTGAATTGAGTATGCGTTATTTATATCAAACCAAAGATGGTATATATAGGATTCTTGACTTGTGCTCTCTTTCTATAACAATATTCCACCTTTTATTAATGTTTCGGCTTTTGATAGTGTAACACCCACTCTTACGGCCTAGGGGTAATCTGGTAATTTCTTAATTGTATACTTAATTATGATTTTATTAATGTGTTTATTAGATAGGAAAATTAGATTAAGGTCGAATTGTTAATTGTGTCAGGTAAAATATTAAAAGTTTTAAATTAAAATAGTTGTCGGTAAAATAAAATAACTTGTTTCGCAAACGGTTTTCTGGTTCCAGACAATAAGCCAAACAAGGGATTAAAATTAACCAACATTTGAGTTGGTAGGTGATATAAATCACCAACCTTTTTCCTATTCATCTCATTTTCACCAACTTGTTTCTTCAAATTCTCTTTCAAGGTTTCTTTCAAAAAATCACCAAATTAATATTTAATTGAGAGAATTTCGAGCTTCTGTGATTCCTTGTTGTACTTGTCTTCCTCATCATCTTGTTCTTAAACCCTAATTGTAAGCATTTTTCTATTTTAGGGTATAAACTTGAAATTTGGTCAAATCCTTGATTAGGTGTGTAATTGAAGCTTGAAAGATGTTATAAGATGTTATTTGATGTATATATGGTGTGGGAAAGCTTGATAGATGGTTAGGAAACCGAAATTTTGAGTTGGATGAAAAATAGTTCGTTTTTTTGGGTAACAGCGGTTCAGTTCGCAATTCTGGGTTCGTCCAGCAAACTGAGTTACTGAGCTGCGAACTGAGTTCCTGCAAATTTTAAAAGTGCATAAGTAAAAGGTTATACTTTTAGCGACCAAATTTAACAGATTCTTATTAACTGCGGATCGGACTCTTATTAACAGATTCTAGATTACAAGGGTCACCTACTTGGATTAATATGTTATAATAATGTTTCGAAATTTGTTAATTGAATAAATAATTAAACAAACGAATTGTTATAACTTGATATAAATTGATAGATGTAAAGCGGTTATAACTGATAAATTGCAACTTGGTGATTGTTTGCCATTTGATACTGAGTAGTGAAATATGTTATACGATTATGGAAAGAGTTACTAACTTCTTAATTATTATATTCTCAGATCAGCAAAAGACTCAGTAATATAAGATCTCTGAGTGTGGGTTAAGACAAGTCAGGTGAGTGGATCTGCAACTCATGATTTGATTTAGTTGTAACGGTGTGGTTACAACAAGTAACGTAGATATTGATAGACTGTTTAGTCTGAATTGTAATTGTGTATCTGCTTGTTATACATGTGGCCTTCGGGCATCTGTGTTGTTCAGAGGTCAATTGCGATTGGACTTGGTTACTAATAGTGATCAACACAGGTTCCAGGGACATGTGTTGTTGCTGGAAACTGTGTTGTTGTTTAGAAGTACCAAGTTATCGGTAAATCTTGTATGGGCTAATACAGAATGTGATAAGCGTTACTTGAGGGCCACCGTGGTTGTAGGGTTCCTCAGTAACCACCGATCCTCTTGAGTTTATGTATTTTCGTGCTTAATGTAAATAGATTGTTATGCTATGTTGAATTATTAGTTGTACATTCATTCACTTAGCTTTGTGCTAATCCCACAATTTCTCTTCCTGCAGGTTCTGTATAAGTTTGTGGGTTTAGGCAGGAAGATGGGCTTTTTGAAGGAATGTTTGACACGTGCCATAACTCTGATAAATATTTTAGATGTTTTGTTAGTTACCATGTATGCAGATTTCGAAGAATAACAATATATGTTTTGTTTTAGGAATATTTAAATGTTGTAAAACTCGTGAAAAAGTTTATGGTCATTTTGTAATATAATATATAATATTATTTTATCCATTGCTTCCGAGTCAAATGACACATTTAATACTGAATAAAATGAGGGTTGTTATAGATAGCGAAATCGAAGGTTTGGGCTCTGAATTATGTCATAATGAGTGATGAATTTAGCTTTTTTCATACCCATGTGCTTCATTCTTTTAAAATCTACAATGCTGATGCTTTTGATCCTTTTGATGATTTAACCTTTGCTTCAAAACAACCTTCCATGACTTGACGATAAGTGGTTTAAATGTTCATACGGGGTGATTTTGAAGATGTGGAAGCACTAATGTTTGTTGTTTGGTTTTGTGTTGTTGTATTTATAAGCCCATTAAACATATGAAATTAATTAAGCCCATTATATATAGGACCGGATAAATAAATTCACACTTGATTTTCATTACAAACACACTTTTAGTTAAATTGTTAATTCAGTTAATTGTATGAATTATTACTTGCATCAAGATATAAATGAGGAATTGAGTATTTACGGGTCTCTCTGCTTGGCATAGAGCTTTTAGGAGCTATTAGGAGCTTTAGTTTTTAGTTTTTGAACAAAAAAAAACAAAAAGCTCTTATGAAAATAAAAGTGTTTGTTTGTCATTACAAGCTGTAGCTTTGAAATTTAATGAAAAGTTCAAAATCTCAAAGCTACATAAAGTAGCTTTTCATGAAAAGCTCAAAACCTAAAACTACAGTTTAAAGCATATAGCCTATAATTCACCAAATAGAGCCCCTACATCTATATTTAAGGATTAAATATGTGTATCCAAAATATCTATGATATCATTTGAATTAAATAAAGTTACAAATTATTCTGACTTTTTGTTTGTTGTTTAGTTATATCTACATTTTTAGCATGTAAACTTCAAATTTTGTTTATGGTTAAAATATTTAAATTATCTTCGTCAGATTTTGTCATGTTGAAAATTAAAAAGAAAATTTTCACTAAAAGTGTATTTATTAAGAAATATATATGTTATGTAAATCACGCATATCTTACTCCCTTATAATGGGTATAGGGGTGAATTCCCCTACACACTTTTGAAAAAACTAAAATACCCTTCATTTATATCAATATTTACATCAAATCTATCCACTTTCCTCCACCTTCTTTAAAATTAAATATATCAAAAATGGTTAGCCGAAAAATTATAAAAATTACTGTTAGATATTAAAAATATAGATTGTAACCTTTGTTATTGTAATTAAGCATGTGACTAGCCTATTAGTATAAATAGCTAGTTAGGGTTCATCATTTGTAAGTTTCCCATTCATTATACACTTAATAGAAAAACACATTCAAAGGAAACTCTCTCAATTCTCATTGAATCATCATAAGATTTGCTTGAATATGTTTAACAATTGGTATCAGAGCAAAAGAAAGATGCATTCTAAATCAAGATCATCTTTGCAAAAGAAAGAGTGTGCTACGACAAGCGTTCAATGAACGTCAGAATATTATGAGAAAAAGATGCTCATTGCACAGAAAGAGGAAGCGGAAAAAGCGGTTATGGAAAATTGGGAAGAGAAGTATTGGGAAGAACATGCTCAAGTAGTCAAGATGTTAGCTGAAAAGTCAACTGCTTTGCATCAAGTCAAGCTTCTTGAAACTCAAATGGCAACATACTCTGAGGTACACTCTAAAAGTCTAACTGAGTGTCAAAACAAATTAAACTCAAAAATTGAAAAGTTTGATAACCTGAAAAAGGAGCTTGCAAATAATCTTGATATATTAAAAAAGGTGACTTGGGAAAGGGATGTTTTTAAGTTTCATAGGGATGAATATATAATTACTAACGAGAAACTTGAAAAAGAAAATAAGTCCTTAATAGAGGAAATTCTTGAATGTTCATCACAATGTAAAGCATCAAAAGACGTTGAAAATCGTGTTAAACAAAGGTATGACCATGCAATTTCTGAAAAAAATGAGTTTGTTAAACAAGGTCAAAGAACTTCAAGATAAGTTGTTTAAACGTGGCCAAACTGATTAAACAATCTTTTTGAACAAACCTAAGGATATCAAATTCTATAATCCAAGAGAAGGATTAGGTTTTGAAAATCCATGCTATTTACAAAAGGCTATTTCTAAAGTACCTACCTTGTATAACTACGGAGACATGGGAAGTATTTTAAAAATGTCTTTTGTAAAAACAACTAATGAAGAAGAAGTCATTGAGAACTTTAATAGAGCTAAAGCTGAAAATACACAATTTTCGTTCAATTATAGAGAGTTAAATGCGAGTTATGGCACAAGGAAAATTCCTATTTCTGAGGATTATTTTCCAAGTTGTTCAACACCTGTTATTGATCAAGATGAGGTTATGGAACAAGTTGTTAAAACAAAACTTTATATTCCAAATTTAATTTTGGAAAATAAAATTTTTGATCTTGAAAAACAAATTACCACTCTACAACTAAATTTTGATCAAGAACGAACAACTCTCTTACAAACTATTGAACAGCTCCAAAGTACTTTATCTTCATCTAGTTCAACATCATTATCAAAATCTACTCATGAACGTGAATTTGAGAAGACCTTAGGAAAAGAGTTTGACCAAAAGAAAGCTTTCAATGTCAAGAATAGTTTAAAACCTCAAGTGAATGTTCCAATGAAGACTTACACGGATAAGTCTTCCAAACCTCTTTCAAAAAGGATCTCTCAGTTTACCAATTATTCTTTGCAAAAGAATAAGGGTTATTCTAAGAAATCACATTCACCTGGAACATTTACTCAAACGAATTTTCATCATTTTGATGGTTTTAAATTCACAAATAAATCGGTTTCTCCATTTCCAAAGAAAACCAAAGTTTGGAAACCGAAACAAAGTGATTCTAAGAAAACTTCCCGACCAAAGTCATTCAACTATTCCAGATCGAAAATGTTTGCACTTGCACCACAAAACTTTTCTTATTCGGTGCAACGAATGAATGATTTTGTATCCCCTGATTCCAAAAGATTTCACTCACCGTTGATTCCACGAAACTTATTTCGAAATGAAACACCGAGTTTCAATTTAAAATGGAATTCAACGTCTTTAAACCAAATAGACACAACTTATAAATGGTTTTCTAAATTCTCAAAACCCATTGGTACTGTGCTTAAATGGGTTCCAAAAGTTGTTGTCTAAATTTCAATATGACTTAAGAACAACTCAGTTCATAACTCGGTTTTAAAGGTATTTTGACTTATGAACAAATCGGTTCATAACTCGTTCTTCAAATGAAAATGGTTTCTGAACAATTCAGTTCAAACTCGTTTTACTTGAAAAAGATCGAGCTCCCGTCATACTTCCTTTTGCGAAATGTATGTTATACTTGAGGGGGAGCAAGTACAAAATCAAAACTTCCAAGTGTTAAAACTACTTGTCTTTATCAAACACTTTGGAAAATTTTCAAAGTTTTTCGGTGCTGATCAACGTGAGGAAATTTTCTTGAAACATCAAACCGACGAAGTTCACATATCACAACATTGTGATACAATGATCAATACATGATCAAATTGTTGGCAAATGCTGCAATCTGCACTGAGTGTTATAGATTTCAAATATCTCCTATGATCTACCAGAACCGGTTGGATCTACCACAGGAGCCACCTTCCAAAATTTTAGGATGCGAGGGTATATTAGGTCTAAGTGAGAGGGTTGGTGGAGATTAAAGTGCAGATCAACATATTTTCAATCATGCCAAATGCAAACGAGGGAGGAGTTGAAAAATGTGAGAGGTTGAGTGAGGAGTGTGTGAAAGGGTTAAAAGAAAAAGGAAACCCTCACTAAACAAGAAATCGCCGGGTTGCCACATCTACTATCGGATTTCATTCGTTGATTTCTGGTATTGAAGAAGACATCATGGACCCAGTGATGCAATGCACATTACCCTCCTAGCCACTCAAGAACTTCTTAAAAAGTCCTTGTTTCAATTTCTCACGGAGATTTTACACATAATCTATTGACATCTCGTTTGGAGATTGTTAATATTGAAATAAGAGGACAGTCTGCTCCAGTCTCTGACTTCAATTGATGCACAAATCGAGTCTAGAGCCTAAAAGATATAAAAATATATTTAGGACACAAAGTGTATTTTTACACACCATGTCTAAGTGACATTATGCATATCTATGTGATATTGCCGGAACGTTCATAGTGATACCTAAAATGGTATTTCACAATGATTGAATGGAAATCCTACCAATGCTAACATCAATGCCAACATTGAAAGTAGGTCACTTAAATTGATTCATTTCATGTTTCAATTGATGTGCTAACTGGTAATCTATGTAATCCAGGAGTTATAGTGTTTTCAGAAATGTGTTTTCTGAAAATACAAACAACTTTTCTTTGATTTAATCAAGTGAATTGTTGTATTACCCTAAGGTTACAAAATGGTGCTTATTGAGTATTCAACATTCAAAGGAATGTTCATAAGAGTTTGTGCGTTCTACTATTCTTTAAACACGTTGTGCTACACCATGTTCATGATGTTCACGATGTATCATAATCATCATGAAGGGGGAGAAAATAGATTAGTGTTTGAAGATAGTAAATAAAAGGTGAGTTGGTGTTAGAAGTTAAGTTGAAGATAGTAAAGAAAAGAGTTTGTGTTTGAAGATAAGTGAAGAAAATGGTTTGTATGTTGAAGATTACATGTTTAATGAAAGATAGAGCTTCAATGAAGAAATAATATCATCTTTCTACAAGTTTGAGAAAAGATAATTTGTTTTGAGTAGGAGCAAGTCATAATATGAAAAGGTTTGAATTAGAAGTTGAAAAGGCTTCAAAATATGAAAAGATTATTGATTTGAGGGGGAGCAAGTCGAAAATGGTACAATTAGAAAGTGAAAGTTCCAAGAGATCAATATTCAATTGAGGGGGAGCAATAGAAGAGAAGCTTCAAGAGAATTAATGAAAGATCAAGATTGCAAAGACAAAACCATAAATCTTTCATACATTAAAATCAAATACACAAAAGAGTATTCAGGATTCATCAGCAACAACTAGGTGGAATATACTTTCAGGATTAAGATAAAGAAAATGTGCTTTCAAAGAGTGAGCTTTCAAGAGAAATATTCCAACAACACATTCGAGATTAGAAGTTGCCGTTGAAGATCAAGAAAAGAATTTGTCTTCAAGTTTATCTTCGAGAGTTAACTTCAAAGATAAAAGCTGAGACATAATAGTCAAAAATTCGCTTCAACGTGGTTTTTAGCTTATAAAAGATTCTCGAAGTTCAAGCTTAAAAGATACATATCTGAAATGAAGACAACCCAATCAAAGTTTACAATCAGGGGGAGATTGTTAGATATTAAAAATATAGATTGTAACCTTTGTTATTGTAATTAAGCATGTGACTAGCCTATTAGTATAAATAGCTAGTTAGGGTTCATCATTTGTAAGTTTCCCATTCATTATACACTTAATAGAAAAACACATTCAAAGGAAACTCTCTCAATTCTCATTGAATCATCATAAGATTTGCTTGAATATGTTTAACAATTACAACATAAAAATCAACGTTTTTTTTTTCGATTAGACATCTCACATGATATACTTTCGACGATTTTTTTTTCTTTTATTTTTTGGAATAAAAATTTAGCTGTTTTTACGTAATGATTCAATTACTAAAAGTTTTATGTGTTATCCTACTCTATTTGTCTCCGTCACATACATGTCATTTAAACATAAAAACACATAATAAACACCATAGAAAAAATACAGATCGAACATCCGACGCCGCTGCTTTGCGCGAGTACAAGGCTAGTTTTTAATAATAAGTTTAGATCTTTAATGGATGTAGTCATGTGAATCACGCATATATTTCTTTTTTGGCCAGCAAGTAGCTATATGGAAACATACAGAAGAAAATTTAGTCTCCAAAAACACCAAAACAGAGACTACAAGTGACAAGCTGGGTTATTGATCCAATCCCACCATGACATCGAAAATTCTCAACTCCTATTCTTAACCCACAAAAATGAAATAGCTTGGATATCATCAAAAAAGCAACCTGCTCGGGGCATTCTTGTTCTGAAAAACATTAGTGTTTCTGAATTTCTAGATCATCCAGATCGTACTCAAGATAACAGCACCAAATATACGAATTGAACCGCCACCCGTATGTGAATCACGCATATAATTAGCATAAAAAGTTTAACGATTAAAAGATGCAATAAAAAGTATAAAACTTAGTTTTTTTTGGTACATACTGATAACACCAGTTTAGAGCATGTTCAAATTAGGTGGTCTAAAATCATTGAATACATTCAGAAGTTGCCGATCAATGGAGAATAATTCAACGACTTGTTTTGGGGGCTGTTGTGTATTACATTGCAGGAAAGGAACGTACCTGAGCATGAAGTTGTGAAGCTAATTATTAAGATGGTTAGGCTTACACTAACCAGCTTAAAAATTAGAAGTTCTAAACAAGCTTTAGAGGCTGCAAGTAATTAAAACTTTTCACCTGAATCACGGTATTCGTGAATTTGATTTCAAATGGTTTAAAATGATTAGTTTTGATCTTTTTAATGAAAGGGGTTGTTGTTTAAAGGGCTGCTGGTTTGTGGACGGGTTTAATATCAGAGAATTGAATTGGGGTGTTGTGTGTAGCTTGCATGAGGTAGCCTTGGGAAGTGGGTACTTGGTTCGGAATGGTGATATAAGATCATTTGCGACGCATTCGTTCTCGAGCCCATGCAACCACCACAACGCCACCACGCACGGTGCGCGGACCGTCATGGTGGTGCGTCATTACCCCCACCACGGTTCAAAATGGTGAAATTGTGGGTCCCGCGTACAATTTCTTTTCTTTTTCTATTTTCTTTCGTGGTTTAACGTTTAAAACAAAAAAAAACATAATATTACCGATGAAAATAAAATAATTTCAAAAACAACAATACCGTTGGCAACCGTTGAAAATTGAAAGAAAAGAAATAATCCCTGAAACTATCTATAAATACCCCATTATAATACCTTCAAAAATTACTACAAATCTATATAATTTATCTATATACATACACACACAATCACAAATACTCTCACAAAATGCAATCATTGAATCGTATTCTTGAATCTTCTTCGGAAGATAAAGAACTTTTTACAATTTTGCAACAATACAAGGCCGAAGAAAAAGAATGTGAAGGTGCTGAAAGTTCACCCATGCAAGAAAGACGATCTCAAAACTATATACGAAGGGATCGTGAAGGTGTCGGATAACGTTTGGTGGACTACTTTTCCGACGACCCGAAGTACCCTCCAAAGTTTAAAAGACGTTTTCACATGCATAGTGAGGTTTTTTATCTGAATTGTACAAGGTATTTCTAACTACTCTAATGAACCTAACCCCGAGCACTTTATGTATTTTAAATAACGTCCGGATGCACTTGGTCTTCTTGGTTTTACCTCAATACAATAGTGCACATCCGACATATGACAATTGACGTACGAGACGTCGGCGGATATGTTTAATGTATACTTATAGATGGGTGAAAGGACATCATCTAATTGTCTTAATAACTTTTGTAAGTGTGTACTCAATCTATGTTTCGTCAGAGCATTTCAGAAAGCCGACGGCTATTGATATTGCTCTGCTATACAAAGCTCACGAAGAGAAACGTGGTTTGATTGGAATGCTTGGGAGCCTTAATTGTATGCATTGGTAATGGAAGAAATGCTTGAATGCATGGAAAGGGCACTACACAAGGGGTGATCATGCACACCCGATGATTATACTTAAAGCAGTGACTTTATACAATATATGGATATGACATGCATTTTTTTGGCATGGCGGCTTCGAACAACGATATTAATGTTTTAAACCAATCCCCATTATTCAATTCCATCAAAAACGACATACGTCCTCTGCACTATTTGATGTGAATGGAAATCATTACACAAAAGGATATTACCTCGTTGATGGTATTTATCGGGATTGGGTCACGCTCGTGAAAGCGTATTCGTGTCCTACTTATGAGAGACGAAAAAAGTTCAAGAAATTTCAAGAAAGTGCATGAAAGGATTTCGAGTGGATGTTCAGTGTGCTTGAAGGTAGGTTTGTAATTCTAAAGAATTCAGCAAGATCTATGAGCGTCAACAAGATGAGAAGATAGTTGTACACTTGTGCGATATTGCACAACATGATAGAACAAGATAACAGGTTTATAGTAAGTCCACTTGAGGAGGAGATGAATCGCCGATCCGTCTAACCGGCCTCGTTGGAATTTTAGGGAACGATTTGCGGCACGTGAAGCAAGAATAAAATAAATATGCGATAAAGAGATGCCCGACCAAACTCGAGATGATCTCCCAGAGCATATTTGGATGCTTCTAAGCAACTTTCACTACTAGTTTATTTTTAAGTTGTTGCATTTTATGTTATTTAAATATGTAACTTTTTTTTTAGGATTCTAACATTTTATTTGATGAATTAAATGTTATTTTTAATTATTGTATTGTATCTAATTTAATCGGTTAGATGTATTTGTTTTTTTTTAAATAATAAATAAATAAATTAGTGGGGCCTAAGTCACCACGACACATTGTCATGACAGTTTGCACTACAGAGTGTCGTGGTTGATGTGGCCGAGTGTCGTCCCACAACATTGTGTCACGACTGTAGATGGTCTAAGGCGGAGAAGGGTAGCTATATTCTCTAACTTGATTGATTATTTATTTTATTTTATTTTATTTTTCTTTAGAAAGGGAATCATACAACCAAACCCATGAATGTACTATGTACAACCAAGATAATTATACATATTGCCTCAAGTGTGGCTGGAACACACAACCTGTTGGTTGGTGGTTTACTTTCATACCTGTAGGCCAAAGGCCCTTTGTTCTCTAACTTGATTTTAAGTGAGTCAAAGAGTCTTAGTTATTTTATTGTAAGTTACGCTGTGATTTTTGGGTGTGTTATGAGTCAAACTTGTGTTAATTTTTTGTGTTATGCTATCAAAATGTTTATGGCTAATATTTCTTATTTTATACATATTTCTAGTGGAAATATCATTCCAAATTATACATCATTTAAGTTGATTTCATGAACTTACGGTACTTATTTAGTTTGAAATTGATTTCAAGTGAAAATGTTCGAGAGATGGAGAAAAGATGAAGGAATGGATGATGTTGCATATCTTGGCTTTATCATTTTGGTCATATTCTTGGAACTTAGAGGGCTACAACTTACAATTGCTTTTTCTCTAGGATGTATGGTTCTATCTAATGCTTCAAGTGACAGGGACTATCACTGGGACATAAAGAAAGTGAATGGGTGGTTTTTCACCTTAAACTACTTCAAAAAGGAGTAGTTTGAATGGCGGTGTGAAAGTTGGTATTGTACCAAAACTCAGCTAAAAGACAACCACAATGCCCATTCCTTTGGCTTTTCCCATGTCATACATCTTAAGCATCTTGAATGGTGACTGCCAAAAATGGTCAGAGAAAGTATTCACCACTTCTGTTTGGCCATACATTTGTGGATGGTAAGCGGTAGACATCTTTATTTGGACTTTAAGCATCTTCAATAGTGACTGCCAAAAATGGTCGAGAAAGATCTTTTCCTGTCACTTACAATAGAAGTAGGCATCCCATGTAATTTGTAAACATTATTCAGGAATGCTTTAGCCACTATACTAGCAGTAAATGGATGATTAATGGCTATAAAATGTGCATATTTACTCAATGTGTCTACCAACACAAAGATGACAGATTTGCCTTGAGATAGTGGCAATCCTTCTATTAAATCCATGGATACTGCCATAAACTCAAGCTAAAATGAGTTGTCTTTATCTTAAAATGCCTGTCATAAAGGTATTCTTTCCATTTATCAAATGCCATCAATACTGCCATAAACTCGTTTTCATATGTAAAAACTGACTGATGTCTAAGGAAAAAAGACTTAAATAAATAATGGGATGTACCCCTTGTTTCCACTACAAAAGTATCATTTAATCATGGCTTGCTTTAAGTGATGGAAAGCTTTTTGTGCTTCTGCATTCTAGTGAAAAGAATTCTTTTTAAGAAAGCTAGTCATGGGTTGACTAATATGAGCATAATCTTTAATGAACCTTCTATAGTAACCAGTGAGTCCCAAAAACCCTCTCAAATGTTTAATGGTCCAAGGGATTGGCCAATTCTCCATAGCCTGCACCTTAGTAGGGTCAGTGGACACCTTGAGCAGAAATGATATGCCGCAAGTACTCTACATGTGTAGTAGCAAATGTACACTTTCCAAGCTTAGCAAAAAGTGTATTCTCTTTCATGAGTTGCAGCACTACCTTCAAATGTAGTACATGATCTTTCATACTCTTACTGTAGATCAGGTATGCCATCAAAGAATAAGAGTAAATTTCCTCAGACAAGGCTTGAAAATAGTATTCATAAGGGACTGAAATGTTGAAGGAGCATTTGTTAGCCCAAATGGCATCACCAAGAACTCACAGTAGCCCTCATGATTTCTAAATGCTTTTTTGTACATATATTTCTTATGCATTCTAATTTGATGATACTCTGACCTTAAGTCAAGTTTAGAGAACACATGTGCACTAGTGACCTCATCAATAAGCTCTTAAATAACAGGAAAGGGGAACTTGTCTTTAACAATAAATCTATTCAGTTGCATGTAGTCTATACACATTCTCCAGGTTCCATCTTTCTTCTTTATCATCACAATAGGTGAAGAAAAAGGACATTGGCTATCCTTGATAACACCTGATTCCAGTAACTCCTTCACCATTAGCTCATGCATCTTTTTGGTTGGGTGGGTGTTTATAGGGTCTAATATTAATGGGTGGTGTGTTTGGAATGAGAAGTATCTTGTGGTCATGGGCTCTCTTGGGTGGTAGTGTTTTGAGTACATAAAGAACTTCTTGATATTCTTCCAGTAGAGACTTCAGTTTTGGGCAAAGAGTAGATTCTGTAGCTTGTACTTGACATAGGGTAGTAGGGTAGATGCATATAGTTATAACAGAAATTTCATCTACGTTGTTCATTGGTTTGATGTTTCTACATGAAACGGTACGCTTATAAAAACCATTCTACATGTGAATTTTCTAAATAAGTCTCATTCGATAAAACACTTAATTTTTTACATTCTACAATCTTAACGTTGTTATTAACTGTACCTGATATGTAAACAACCGTCCTCAACAGAAATACAAATACAAAATGGTTAAAAGCTCTTGCATGCTTTATTGTACACTTTGCTTTCTAACTAGCAAAATGGTTTTTTCCTTTCGACGATTTTTTGCACTCCTTAACATGACTTTAATTTTTTCAAAACAATCTACATCATGTATACATATAATTGCTTACTTGCAATCGCAACTATGCAAAGAAGCTGATAATTCTTTGCCTTCATTACTAGCCACTTGATAACTGCGTTCCCATACATCCTTCGGATCTGCTTCTGCATGAGGAACATGTCGTGGGTGTTTTTCTCTTTTATCTCCCTTTATCTGCTTTAAAGCATGCTTTAATGCAGGAAGTAACGCCTCCATACACTCACCAACTGCATTTGGGTTCCCCGGCATATTAATGATCTAACATATCAATTCCATCATAAAAGAAGTTAGTGAATATGAGAATAACAAATTTGTTTGGATACATGTTCATGTTATATAGAAATAAGAAGCCCCTACCAGTGTTGATCCACGTATTCCTGCTGCAGCCCGCGAAAGCATTGCAAATTGTGTAACCTGCTTAATTTTTAGAATGATTAATGGAATGTCTTTAGGGCATAGAGTCAAGTACAAATTACCTATCCAAAATTTAAAGAGTAATGCTAAATAGACCTAAAAGTAGACCAAAAACATTCATCGGTTGACATATCACTTATATATTTTCTCTCTTAATTTCCACCTATCATTCTATCACATTAACCAATCACATCTTTAGGTCTATTTTTAGGCTTACCAATTTAGGCCTACATATCATTTTTCAAATTTGAATCCAATCTCAAAAAGTACGCAAGTCAACCAGGTAATAGATAACTGCAATATGGCTTTTACAAAGTAAACTGAGCAACCAGCAGATCTTGAAAATGTCAATAGCACATTGCAAACATAAAGAAGCAGCCAAGAGTAATATAGGCATTTAAGTGTGTTAATGAATAAATTGACTAGACATTAGCTGCATAAAATGGTTTTGCTACACAACACGCAGATTTTCAGCCGAAGGTTTAGTTCTCTATTTGGAATCACTCTACTAATGGATAACAAAAATAAAAATACAACTCAATTCATATAAACAGATATGAATTGAATTGCATTTTACATGTTACTCATTCAACAACATCAAAACGTGTTTTGGAACCAAAAATCTGTCTTGTCCAAATTTGAAAGTGGCAAATTAGATTTCAATCAAAAAATGATTATGCAACCTCATGCGAATATTAAGCCAAAACTCTAGCTTAGCAAAGGAATGGCTACCAAAAAGATAAATTTATTGGTTAGCTTTTAATAGATCATAATTTGATTACAGTCGGTTTTAGCATAAATAAATATTAAGAAAGTCTTAATGTAAATGGAAAAACATATGTTGCGATGGAGTACAAGTAAACGGGTGACAGGTCTAACATCAATAAACAAATGCACATTTGCATATGATTAAAATGTCCTGGCCCATTTAAGTCCAGGGGTTTCCATTTCTGTTACAGCTTTAAGGAGCATCATGTCAAAGACAATATATTGAGATATAAAGAATAGCAATCACAATACCTTCAGGCTCTCTTGCATCATGACATGTAGAAGTCCAGGGGTTTCTTTTTCAATTACAGCTTTTGTTGCTTCAGGTGTAACATCCCTAGGTGTGAAGCCAGTACCCCCTATCATTAAGAGGCACTTCATAATTATACACAGAAAATGTTTAACCACATAACATAATTGAGGTTACTATTGAGTTCTGAATTTCAAAAAAACCTCACCAAGTGTTAAAATTAAATCTATTTTTTCTACATCACTCCATCTCTGCAATATCTCCTTAATGTTTGGTATGTCGTCTGAAACCACAGCTGTTGCAGCTACCATTGCTCCTCCTAATTTTTCAGAAGCAGAGTTCACAACAGAAACTGCTCTTGGACCACTGCAATTTTATGAAATTTAGTTTCAAATAAACATTATTCATAAAAATTATTAATTACTCAGTGATATATCCAATATGAAACCAATTAAAAAAAAAAATAAGCGAGTGAGGATAAAATACCTTCGATCAGGTCCAGCCCCTGACGCAACAGTATCACTCACTGTAAGGATAGCAACCTTATATATAGAGTGCGCAGAGATATCAGCACTGATTTTCATTGACATGGTACTTTGTGTAACATTATCTAGATTTGATGGTAATAAATTGTTCCCCAGAGCAAACCCACTTATATCAGAAATTAATATGGCTGATATCAGAGTTCCAGAAGGGATTTCTTTTCCTGAAGGTGGTAATTCTAAAAGTGCATTTGCTGACTTCATACTTAGGAGACGACTACTCCTTTGATGACCAGTACTCTCGGCCACAAATCTGCAGTTGTGGTGGAAGAAAACACTCAAAAGAGTGACAAAAGCAAAATCACTATTTTCCAAATTGAGTAACCAAATCAGCATAGACATGAAAACAATGGCCGAAAAATGAGTGGGTCAGGCAGGTTGGGTAAGAGATCAAAATGGAAAATTTTAGTCTGGGTCAAAATGGGTCTAGTTGTTTTAAAACACATTTTGCCCAATACTTAATATTAATTAGTATCGAATATGGTAACAAAAACTATATTCCTTCAAATCTAATCTATTATTTTTAATAACAATTTAGGATGTGCTACTGACAAAAATACATTGTGGGAAACTATCAACCCATTTGACATGTTTCCTTATAAGCTTAATTGTTTCTTACTATACCCCTTAAACATGAAACATAACCCGAATCAACCCATTCATAAGTGTATGTGTTGAACTTGCCAGCTCTACAAGAAAGGATAGAGCAATCAGCAAATTCTATAAGGATGTGCACAAAATTATAAATGCTGTTATTACTTGAAATACACAAAGAAAAATACCCTGGAAAGCCCGATCCAGCATTGTTCTCCCATCTGATGATGGCACGATGAAACTCTGTACGGGCAGAATCTGCTTTAATGGACTGTTTAAGGTAAGCATGTACTCTGGAACAGGTTAAACAACAGAATCAATCATGATCAGATACTAATCAAACCACTCATTGTTAGAAAATGTGAAGTATTCAGGAAGAAAAGAACACCTTGGAAGATGGGGTTTTCTCCATCCAGAAAGATTACGAATTGATGGAATGACAAAAACGTTGAAACAGACCAGACAGCTAACTGGATTTCCAGGTAACCCAAATGCAAGAATTCTTTTCACTTTCTCTGATGATTGAGTTGTGATTTCTGCAAATGTAAGAGGTTTTCCAGGCCTCATAGTAACCTATATAGAAGATATACCACATCCAATTTTTCTTAATACTTATCAAAATCTTTCAATAGGAAAAGGTAATAACTATAGGTGGTAAAATAGGAGGGTCGGGCCGGTTGGGTAACGGGTCAAGACAGGTAGTTTGGTACCAGTCAGAAAGGTTTTGTTGACAACAACAAATTTTGCCAGAATTTAATTTTCCCTCTACAGATAATTAGTCTATGAAATGTGGTTAGAAAACTTATACTTTTTCAATAATAATCTGATCTTTCTTAGAAAACAATTTAGGAGGTTTAATGCATTCAAAACACTCTGGGAGACTTTAAACTGTTATACCTACTCCCTCTTAAGCTATTTTTGTATTTAACCACTTTGACCGTTTCGAAATAGGATATAACCCAAATAAACCCATTCATAAGTAAGAACGGGTCAAATATGCCACCTCTAGTAACAGCAAACAAGAGAGCTATTATGATAACGATAAGAACTTTCACAAGCTTTGCATCCATTTGTCATTTCCGTTGCAAGGAAAAGTATATCAAAAACAAAACATCTTGATGAGAACAAAGCAAAGAGGAATCTCGGTTGCACCTTATCGAAATACACTCTGCCTCGATTTTGAAGAAAAGGTTTCACAAAATCCCTGTCTCCCATAGAAACACCTCCAGAAGTCAGAAGAATATCAATGTCAGCAGACAGTGCTTTATCTAAAACTGTCCTGATTTCGTCCTCATCATCACGGACAATACCAAGGTCAATAACTTTACACTTCTGCTGCATTGCAGCAGCAATAATCATTGCCCGGTTGGAGTCCCGAATCTATTATATCAAGATGTGAAATTAGAAGATTGACTAAGATATGAGGTATCTATACATACACAGATGTAAAGCATATTCATGCTGTGCCATGCTACAGGAACTTTAACTTTCTAGCTTTATTCACAGTTATGGTTTGGGAGATATTACAAATTTCAAGTGACGCTAATTTAATCGCAATGATTTGATTGTGCTCTAATACTAATATGCATCAGTGCCCCCAAGTCATAATAGTAACTGAGAATCTATGCAGATTGTACAACAATAAATGAAGTGGATAGAGAAAAGAACACATTGAAAATATATCATGTTGTTCTAATTAAAGCAAGATGAACCAGTAACATGTTAGTAATAAATAATGTAAGACCTAAAGAAAAATACTATAAAAAAGACCTAATTTTACAATTTGTAAATGACAGTCGGTAAAATTCAAAGCTTAAAGAGTTGGTATTGATCCTTCAGAAATCAAGCATGATGTAGTGTCACACAAGTAGTGATGTAAATCACAAAAGAAAATAAAAGAAGAAAATGTTGATGTCTGATATTCCTGAAAGTATAAGAATAGACCACATGAACAAGTACATACATATGTGGTTCTTCATTTGTCACAAAGGATTGGGATAGCTCTTGCACTCATCCTAGTGTGTCATTCGCATAAATAAATGAACTGTAATGCTCCAGAATATGCATTCGGCATTTAGTTGGAACGGAAGGAGTATACGACTATCAAGTCAACATATACATGAACCAAGCAATGCAGTACCTGCCCACGGTTTAATGACTTGCATGTCGGCTCTACCAATTCATCTCCTGTCGATAGTACAGCAATAGTTGGAGTAGGATATACCTGCATGACAATTACAGTGTCACTTTTGGATGTTAGTAAACTATCTGCACTGGCGGAACTCATACCTTCACTGTCGAAACACCCACTGTAGCAAGTAGCCCAATTTCTGCAGCACCAAGTAGTTCTTCAGCTTTTAGTACTACAGCATCTTCGCTTATGTCACATCCCTGTCAAACAATGTTTTCATGACCATATTTTTTACAAATGAGCATAATAGCAAATTATTTAAGATGTTCTGAATTTCATCTAATACAGACTCTTGACTAGCAATCCTGCTGAGCATCTAGTCTTACCATAAAGTTGTAAAACATAAGTTGACATTTCCTGCGTTCGATTCTTAAGAATCGTCATTCTTTAATTGTGTAACATATTTAAATAGACATTTGAATTGCAAAAAAGAACAACTTATTACCACGGGACGAATATCAACTCCCTTGTTAGTTTTAACCAAAATGCGCACTCGTTTTGGTTCAGATGATGCACTTTCTACTAGCTCGGTATCCTCTACTTGCACAACTGCATCAGCTCCATCAGGTATTGGTCCTGAAAGAGCAGGAAAAAAACATTTGTAGCACAAACAAGAGATACTTAAGAAATAGCCCGATGATTGTCCCCACAGAAAACTCAATAAAGAAAGCAATAACATTTATAGGACAATGACTCCAGCAATGAAGAATGTATATTAAAGATGACTATTTCAGGGACATGCATAGAGATGTAAAGGTTCACCTCCAGTTGTAACATACGCAACGGTTCCAGGGGTCACTATCACACCAAGACCATCATTTCCAGCTCTTGATTCAGTAACTATGGGATACTCACCAGGACCATCTGCAGCAATAACAGCATATCCGTCCTGCAAATTTTACCAAAAACATTAGGTCCATAAAAAATTTCAATTGTCGTGAATATTATTACATGTCTCTACTTCTCAACCCATAAAAAAATCAAACATCTCAAAGAGCCGTGAATGACCATTCAAAACATATATTTTCAACCCCATCATTAAAAAAATTCAGTTACATGTAAAATTCAACAATATGGTCCCAACGTGCACCAGACAACATTAATCGAAAAACAAAATCAAAACCTTTATGTGAAAGGAAGAAAAACAAGAAGCACACAAAGCGTGGTGACGTTATCGTACGCTTCACCTACTGAATTGCTTTGTAAGTGAATAGACATTTTACACTAGCACTTAGAAATTGGAGTCCAAGTTTGACTTTTTTTGCTTCACTTACTTAGAATTGCTTTGTAACTAACATCACACACTTGTAATCTGAACGATAAGCTAAAAGCTTATCAATGGTAGATTTGAAGTGAAAATACAAGAACAACTCTTGATACACAATTTCAATTGAGCCATAATTTGCTCAAGAACAGCTTAAAAACATAAATAGTGACTTTATTCCACTTGGTGCAAGCTATTTCTAGTTGCCACACCAGTCGATTTCAACGTGTGAAAATGAAAACTAACATTGACACTAATATCTACATGAGTTGACTAATTCCATATCACTGAACTGACTGATTGTGCTAAAGCAGAAAACCTAGAAAGTTCCAAATCAAATCTTCAATTCACATTCACATAGGAAGTAACATGTTATAGCACATATATTATACATCGGACGATTTGAGCTGATCATTAATTAATTAGTTATTTATATAATAAAACGAATTGAAATGATGAATTGACCTTGATGGAAGCAGGATAAGGAGGAAGAGGATCGGGAGCGGTAATGACGTCAGCCAAAATCTTCCCAAAAGCATCATCAATGGAGACAGTGAGCGGCGGTAAACGTTTAGATAAGTCCAAAACAATCCCCAAAGCTTCTTGCACTGATATCATCATCCTTGATTGTATTACTATACCAAACGATTGTCAACGTCTTCTCGACTTCAGAGAAAAGTTCAAAACTAAACTTAATTATTGTAATTTTTAGGTAAAAATACAGAATAAGTGGAAATTTAGGAAACAAAAATAACTATAAATTTCAAAAGTTTGATAACACGAGCATTAAGTATTTAATTTTACTCATAAAAATTAATATATATATTTAGGGGAAGGAATAATGAGAGAAATTTCATAAAAAGGCGTTTTTAACGTTCATTTGTGATTAATGCTAAATTTTTAGTAACATTCATCACATATGAATGTTAACAACATTCATTTATGATGTTCCATGATTCCCTAATTTTTTTACTTACTTCTTGATCCCGTTTCATCATAAATGAATGTTGTAAACATTTATATGTGATGAATGTTACTTTATTATTTATAACATTCATTCCAGATGAATGTTAACTCATATTTTGTTATTATACATCCATAAATGCTATTTAACATCATTTCTTAATGAATTTTTAGTGATAACATCCACCCATGAATAGTATAATCAGTGTATAATAACATATATGAGTTAATATTTATCATAAATTAATGTTTTAAGAATATTAAGTTGAAATTTTGATTAACATTCATCACAAATGAATGATAAATGTCGATTTTGAGAGTTTTTTGTTTGAACATAAAATTATAACAACATTGTTTGATTAAATGATGTATATAATCGATTCATTTATATTTCAATCTTTAATTTGATGAATCTTGCTTGAAAATCATGTTTCGATGATAAATGGACATTTGCTTCCCTTCTTCCCTTTATGTTTACTTCCATCTTGATCCCCACCCTATATATATATATAGATCTATGTTCAAATAAAAAGCCTAAATATTGTGATAACGTAAAAAATAACTTCAAAGTCAATTTTAAATATCCAAAACACGTTATTGTACAAAATTTCTTCGTAACTCTTTATTCAAATAACTTTTAGAAGCTATTTCTCAAATAAAAAAAATTTCGATGTTTTTTTAAAAATTATTTATATTAATTTTTTTATTCATAATAATAACATTTTATAGCTATATAATCACATGAATAATATGTGATTATCAAAAACCTATTTTGTGATTATCTCAAATACATTATAATCACATTATATTATAGAATAATCACAAGTGATTATCTTAAATAAACACAACAGTAATTATTGTAAAAAAAGGTCGAAAAATAAAAGTTAATATTTTTTATTAAAATTTATCATAGCTTGCAAAAGTTATTTTAATAATAATTATTAAAAAATTTTTGAAGAAAAATGTGTTTTAAATATTAAAAAATTAATTTTAAAGTCATTTTCACGTTCTCACGATATTTATATTTTTTATTTGAACAATCCCCTATTTTTATCTATATATATATAAACTCAATGTATGCAATTAAATATTTTATTTTTTTGCAAATAAATAGAACTCTTCATCTTTTTATGAGTGAATATGAAATTATAGTCTCTTTGATCGATCAAATGAACTTACGATTCTTATTTCTAGTTATTTTTCAACTTTCATTACCCCTTTTTAGAATTTTCCCAATTAATAAAGATAATAATAATAATAATATCCAAGAACACCTAAACAAAAGATTAAAAATTCTTTTTATCTTCTTTTCTTTAAGCCAAAGAAATTATGCGGGCTTTGTTTCACTAGAATTCGAGTTGACAAAATGGAACAAATTCCATTTTAAACTCCATTTTATACTGTGTTAGTTTGACGATAGGCAAACAATTGAAATTTCTCAAATTACATAAGATAAAGAACATTCCTTTACATTGAAATTGAAATAAGAGATGCTAATTTACTATTTTACCCTATATATATTTTTTAAATATATTTGTAATCAATGTACATTAAACACTTAAATTAATATAATTAATTATAAGGTTATTATATTTTATCGTTTATATAATATACCTCTTTGTCTCATAATAAGCAATCTACCATTTTATTATTAAGGTATGCTATGTAACTGGAAAGTTTGTACTATAATTACCAGTTACCATATCAAAATGTTGACTAGTTAGCCATGTAAGATTACATGTGTTTAATTATTGTCATCTGTTTTTACACATGTCATCCATGTCATTAATTATACTTCTTTTAATTTCTAACATTTTTTAATTTTCTTAATTTTCACATATTAAAAAAACATAAACAAAAACATATCATCTTCTTCGTCAAATCCAGTTTCATCATATAGCTCACTACCAATTCTTTATGTAGGGAAATGATCACGTACCCGAATAAAGTGTCATAATAATAATGAATTGTAATACGTTACAATTACAAACTGTATAATATAAAAGTAATTCATATACAATTTATACAATGAAATGTAATAAAACAAAAAGAAATGCGGAGAAGCAAAGGATATCAACGAATGATAAGTTGAGACCCGTGTTTTGATTCCCTTAAATCATATTTGCCGTTTGTTTCTCAAAGTATAACGGCTATAGCAGTTGCATTGTTGGACTTGACCAACATGTGTAAAAAATTCGTCAAGGTTCTCATGAAAATATGACTTTATAAACAATAAAACAGTTTTTCAATTATTTTGAGATCATCCCGTAACAAAATTTTTAATTACTATCGCCAAAAGAATTTCATCAGATCTTGTAAATTTCTCATTAAATTTTCTGGCTCCAAATTTGTTAAGGACTTCATTCTGTTAAGTTTAATAAAAATCTTGAAAACATTATCATGTGATTAAAGGGAATTCAAATGATAAGTGAATTACAGTTAATCATGGTAGGGTATATTTCATGATCAGCCTCATATTTTTAACCTATTAAAATACTTTAAAAACAAGCATAAAACCAAAACTAAACACTTTTTGTCCCAAAAAATTAATTGAATTTGATTTGCAAATTTGGTCCTTTTGTACTTTTACTTGCTTATTATTTGATTTGATAGAAAAAAAATATAAAATATCATAAAGATCTTTCTGTATAACTAAAGAAAAATGATGTATATAAAAGTTAAAAAATGAAATAATTAAGTGAACTTAAAAGTGTTACCTGCCAAATATCTTGTGCATTCACTTTGAACTACAAGATCACTGAAATAAATAGATAGAATCATTAACAATGTGATGAACGAATACTTTTAACCCACATGTTGTAGCAAATTTTAATAAAAACTCATCTTCGAAATATTAGAGATAAAGTTCTTATTTAAGTCAAATTTTATTTCTTTAATTTCTAAAGAGGGTAAAAGTAAATAAAACTAGAACTCGTATTAAGTTGCAATTGTATTTGAATCACTATTCAATGTGAGTCTAATAAATCGACAAATTTAATTAATTCAGTAAAGTGTCGTCTGATTTGGGGTAAAACTAGCTTTCTTACTCTAATAATCAAGTTGAAGTTGAGATAAAGTATTTTTTGAAAAAATGAGCTCAAGACCTCAACCAAAACCCTTGTTATAGCGGGTAAACTTTGAAGCCTTTTTCTAGTTCTGATTAATGAGGATGACGAGTTTTTTTAACCTAGTCGGATGAACGTGGCCAAAGTGAGCCAATGATATAATTTTGAATTTAGATAAGTTATATTTTTTAATGAAATTTTTTTGGTGTTAATTTTACATTATTATCAAATTTCTAATTTTCTAGCTTGATCGACATTTTAATTAAGTTTTTATTATTATTATATACTAAGACTGTATGTAAGAAATATTTTTAGTAATCAATTCTTTTTTAGGAGAGTAGGATGCAATGTTGTTTTAACATTGTACTATAAGAAGATCTATGATGATAAAAACTCAAAAGTTTTGCTAATTAAAGATGTATTGGGTACCTCATGTTGAAATGAAATAGGTTTTATATATATTTTTTCCATCTAATCACTATTCATGATTTGCAACAGTATTGTTTTTGAGATACCATAGGTTAGAAATAATTATATTTACTTTTAGTAAATATACTATAGATAATATAGCTAATTGTATGTAGTAGAAATGTTATAGGAAATATTCTTTTTTAATTGAAAACTCAGATCAATGTTTAAAGAAAATGAGAATTTGAAATTAACCTTTAGTATATATAGTATATATAGTATATATAATATAATTGTATGTATTTTATCATAACGTTAAATTGAATATGTATGTAATCTATCATAACGTTAAATTGAACACATATGTAATGTATATTATGAAAAAGAATTTATAAAAATTTATTCTTTAAATAATTGTATTGAAAAATATAAAAGAAAAATGAAAAAGTAAAATTATAGTAGAAATAAGTGGAAAAATGGAAAGTGGAAAAGTGAGAAGGAAGAAAAAATTAAAAACAAATAAGTAAAATACTTATCTAACTTCTCATTCATCTTTCTCTGGTCTTTAGTAACTTCCCTTTCAAATCTTTTCATTCTAAGCGACCACCTTAAATCAAAAGAAAGATAAAGCATAAATAAGCGTTAAATAAAAATCCTTTGTATTCCGTCCTATAAATACAAAAAATACGATACAATTTCGTTCGCAGACCCTAACCCTAGCCTCAAATTGCCCACCCCAATTCCATCACGAACCCGAAAGAAAACCCCTATATCCGCCATGGCCAAAACGCGAAAGACTCGTGCTTCACAACCACAATCAGAACAACAACAACAATCCACCGATGACGCAATCGTCGTAAAAACAGAGGAGCTACCGCAAGAAGAAGACGAACAATTGGAAGAAAATAACGAAATCAACGATGAAGAAGAAGAGGAAGTAGAAGAAGAAGAACAAGAAGAAGAAGAAGAGGAAAAAAACGATGACGTGGCAACCGGAAACGATGTGGAAGAAGTTAAACTCGAAACTAACAGCGAAGAAACGGAAGATTTAACGGAAGAGCCAGTAGAGAATCTTCTAAATCCGTTTTCAAAAGAACAACTGGTATTACTCATGAAAGAAGCTGTATCTAAATATCCTGATTTAATTTCAAGTGTTGAAAAGATTGCTGATGCTGATCCTGCTCATAGGAAGATATTTGTTCATGGTTTAGGGTGGGATACTACCACTGAAACCCTAATTAGTGAGTACACAAAGTACGGTGAGATTGAGGATTGTAAAGCTGTGGTCGACAAGGTTTCGGGTAAATCGAAAGGGTACGGGTTTATTTTGTTTAAACATAGGGCAGGTGCGAAGAAAGCGTTGAAAGAACCACAGAAGAAGATTGGGAATCGGATTACTTCGTGTCAGTTGGCGTCTGCTGGGCCGGTGCCTGCGCCTCCACCGAGTGGGCCGCAGGTGAGTGAGTATACGCAGAGGAAGATTTTTGTAAGTAATGTGGCCGCGGAGATTGATCCGAATAAGTTGACTGAGTTTTTCGCAACATTTGGGGAGATTGAGGAGGGACCGTTGGGATTGGATAAGCAAACTGGGAAACCGAAAGGGTTTGCGCTGTTTGTGTACAAGAGTAATGAGAGTGCGAAGAATGCGTTGGAGGAACCAAAGAAGGTATTTGAAGGGCATACTTTGAATGTTCAGAAGGCTATTGATGGTCCTAAACCAGTTAAAGGTGGTTTTCATCAACAGCAACACCATCATCAGTTTGGTGGTGGTCATCATCATCCTTCAAAAAAGGCGAAATATTCTGGTGTTGGAAGTGGAGTAGGACAAGGTCATTTGATGGCACCTGCTGGACCGGCTATTGGGTTCAACCCTGTTATTCCTCCGCCTGCGTTGACTCCTGTTTTGGGTCAGGCTTTAACAGCAATTTTAGCTGGTCAGAGTGGACTGGGAATTGGCAATCTTTTAGGAGGACTTGGCTCGCCGGGGAACCCACAGGGGATGCCTGGATATGGGAATCTGGGAGGTGCAGGTTACCAGCAAGGAGGTTATGCGAATCCACAGATGGGTCAAGGAGGTGGTAGGCAGCAACAAAGTGGTTCGTCTTACATGGGTCAGGGTCACTAGGTGAGTAAAAAGTGCTATGTTTTTGTTGAAATAAATTTTGGTATGCTTGCTATCTATGTGTTTGTCTAATCTATTTATCTGTTTCTTTTTTTACTGATCTAATGTGACTGATAGAGTAAAGTAGGGGGCAACTATAGATTTAATCAAATTCACATTTCACATACATTGGAATTTTTTTTTGCGTTTAAGACTTATCTGATTGGCGTAGGGTTACTGCTTTCACATCTAGAATAGTTGACATCTCTTTGCTTTCCTTACCTAATAAGTTTAGTGTGTAGTGCTTCGATGAAATTCTTCAAAGTGCTTCTTTGTAAGAAATTAACCATGTTGATACTTTTAATGTCCTAAAGCCTACAAAGTGCGAATGCTTGTGACTTTGGATATGAGGGTGTTCTTATTTGGGACAAGGATGAGTAATAGAATTTGGAATCATTGTATGCTTAGTGTATATTAGTTATTAGCTGAATATTTATTTATTTTTAACGGTCTGTAGTTTATAGACATCACAGTAAATGGATGGATGTCTCATGTAATAATGAAGTTTAACAAGCTTTAGATTTTGTTGATCTTAGGTTGCTAGACAGTTATCTAGGCCCATTGTAAACTAAATAGTTGGATAAAAAGAAAATAGGTGTTGTAGATATGGAAGTTTTTAATTTAAAGCGCGATGTGATTAGGTGAAGGACTGAAGTGCATTAGTACTCTTTTTAGAGCCTTGCATGTGTCCTTCTCTTTCTACTTGATTTCTTTCTTTTACTGTATCTAAGGGTCAAATTTTGCTTGGATATGTAACACATAGTTCATTCTTGTTTATATGTGATTATAGAGGTTGGTATGAGTAGCTACTATTATGATAACTTTGCACCAGCAGTCTATTATTTTGACTGTGGTAAAACCTTAGTGAAATGACATGCTGGGAAAAAAAGTCTCTCATGGCCCAATTATTCTTTACAACTTCAGATTCACTTAATCATCTGGTATTGCCCTCTGCTAAGCTGTAAGGACCGGGCATTCACAAGTGGAAAAACATACACTGATGGATTATGTTTCAGATGCTTACTATGCAAAAAATGGAAACAGAGAAGAAGGTGAAACGATAAGGGGAAGGGATAATTACTTGTTTAGCTTGATATCTCTGCATGATATCTTAAGTTTTACTCTGAAGTTATGATGTGGTTACATAGGAGGTGTTTCATACTGTTGAATCTGCTAATTTGACTTGCATTTATCCAGATTTTAGTAATAACATAAAAATTGCACATTGGCCCCTGTTTTTTCTTAAAAGTAAACTTCTTTGGTAAAACCTCCCAAACCTTATGCATTGATCAATATCTTCCTTGCTGATCTATTATGTTTTTTTAAGGGAAAAACACACATAATCACCATATTGTCCTAAGATTTTTCCCCAATACAATTCCATATCATGTCCTAAGATTAAGTTCTTTTCTACTTTAAGATTTGTCAGGTAACTGCCAATATAGATACGTATTTATGCGTGTGGTATGGTGTTCTGTTATATCATATGCCAAATTGCCAATACTGTTTATTATTGTTTGGTTTCAACTTGCAAGCTTATATGCAGAAACAAATTTCTGTTTTTTAAGCGTGTAGTTAGTTGATCTTTTTATAAGAATTTGAGTATTTTATCATAATTCTAAGTTCCTTTAGGCAGTGTCGCAGTGAAACCTCTGCCTTTTTGATTTATTTGATCAAGTTTTTTATTGTAGAATCTTATCTTTGAATTCAAGTTTTTATGATTTTGACAATTCATTGTGCAGATTCCACTGTAGATACATCTATTTTTGTTTTGGATTATGCTGATTCGTTTGAAGTTCCAGCCACTCATGCAAATGAAGTCTTTACATGTGTAGCAAAAAAAAGTCATGATTTGCCTAGCAGAATAAAAAAACTTGTAATTTTATTTCTACTTGGTTTCATGGTCTGTTCTAAAAGCAGTTTGGTATTTTAGTTGGTATTTTTAGTTTGCTTATGTTTGAAAAAAAAACGTTGAGTAGCTGGTAGGCCTTTGCTATGGTAAACCCATGACTGGTATTTTAAAATGTTGCACTTATTTTTTAGTTTTTAAAACCTTTTCAATTTCATGTTCCCTTAGTAATGTTATATGTTGAGCAAATTATCTTACTTTTGGCTACTGCAATAAAAATCTTTCTAAAATCTCAACTTTATGTTGGGTTATTATTTGGCTTATTCCTATTGGGATAGCTGTCTATAAGAAGTCTTATGGCTTGTAATTCATCTTTGGATACTTAACTCGTACACCATACTACACCAGTGGCTCTTTCAGGTAAATGTAGAACTTTGTTTCACTTGTGTTGCTTAAAAACCCCTTCCATCGCAGTGGGTACCTCTCGTGTTAAATCTTTTAGTTTCAAACCAGAAGTGATGATGGACTGCAAGCTTCTCGTGAATATTAAGATGCACAGTTTGTGTTTTTGTTGTTTAACTTACTTTTGAGTTGGTGGCTAGAGTAGGTTATTAGTGTTTTTTGGTAGATTTATCAGAATGGATAGATTGGGTAACGGTTCAAAATGGGCTCTGGTTATAGCTGGCAAACTTTCAGTACGGGTCAGGTTGGGCAGACTCTTAAACACTTTCTGACTTCTGTTTTCAAATTCTTTTCCAAATAATTAGTGTGTTAAATATAATTACAGTTTTATATTTCAAAGAAATAAAATAACCTAAGGTTTGAGCTTTTCACTAGTTTAAGTACAGCATAAATTGGCACTTCTACCCATTAATAGGTTAGAGTTTGCCACCTATATTTTTTTGCAAAACGTATCAAGAAGAGTACGTGTCATTTACATGAATCTTTACATTTTAGGTGGATTTTAAAAGTGTTCAGAATTTAGAGATCAGCTGTTCTTATTAAAGGCTTAAAGCATTAGATGGTTTCAAGGACTTCTCTTTAAAAGCTTGGGCACAAAATTTGTTACCGAATAGTGCCAATATAGGTTATAGTTATTCAAGCAATCCATGTCTGTTGTTTTTTGGGGTTCTCTTTTGGTGAAGCCCAGGAAATGGACAGGAACGGAAGATCTGGACAAATATCCATCTACCGTCTCTGCACATGTACATTAAAAGGTAAACGTGTGATGATTTTTAATACTCATCTTGAAAGCCAAAGATATATTAATTGAGGTTAAATACTTGAATCCATCAAAGTAATACATATAAATGTATTTCTATCTTTCAATTCTCCTGCCATCTACAGACACTGCCACAATTACTTTTTAGCTTGCCAGATGTCTTACTCTTGTTTTATGGACCAACTAGTTGGGGTTAACTTCTTAAGAACCGTTGCAAACAATCTGTGCCTGACTACTTGAAATTAAAGAGTTATATTTTTTTTTAAAAAGAAACATAAAGTATTATACGCAAATATGTATTATGAGTTTCTTGCACTCAAAGGTTGATTCTTTTCAGATGTAGAAGGTAGTATTTGCTTCTTAGAAGTTACTCAAAATAAATATGAAAGGTGGATTTGTTATAGGTGGCGGCAGTATTCTCGCATCGAGTTGGTCGGTCTTGAAGAATGTAGCTCGGAGCTAAAGTGCAGAATGGGGACATCCTGCATGTATGTGGTTGACAACATATTTGTGTTTAGCTTTCTGTTTATGTTTCTCAACCAATTTGCACAAGGGATTATAACTGTTTGAGGTGGTTGGTAATAATATTATACATTCTAAAGGTGGTATGATTTGGTAGAATCATATAATGTGGTTTATTGTATGATGAATTTTATCAATCTCAAGATTAGGAGGTTGATGATAACAAATAACAGATTAAATCTGTTGTTTAATATTTGTTTTTCAACTGATTTGATTAGTGCGCCACAGGAGTTGTAACTAGTAGAAACGTGAGAGAAAAGGTAGTTTATATCTTTGAGGATCTAATTGGAGAGTGGCAAATAGCAATGAAAGAAAATAGGATATTGCATTAGGTACTATGGTTCGTTGCACATATTATGTTAGCGTGTATGTAACAAATGATTCAAGAAAAAGGGGTTTGCATATTACTAACACCATTTAAGATGGTGACATAGCTTAGTATGGAATACCAAAAGTAATGGGCAGCAAAAGCAGCTTATGGTGAACAATAATGCCAACGACCAACACTAGAGGATTGTTGAGTTGATAAGAGGATTGGTAAAAGTATAGTTGGTGGACATGATTAAAACTGTGTATCTTTTAAATGGATCGTTTGATTGGGACGGAATGAGTATATAACTATTGTTCAAATCTCGTCATTCATACCGTGTAGCCACCTAACTCACATAACTATCTTAATGGTTTTAGTTGGGTTCCATTTTACATGCCATCACGTAACTTGTATACCTCGGTAAAGTTGCCTTGATAAACTTTGGGGTCAAGTGTATAGAAACAGGGATTAGCTTGTGGGATGCACCTAACTTAAGCACACAAGTTACATATTTTATAGTGTGTATTCAACTTTGTTTTGATTACTGTGTGTATTTAACTTTCAAATATCAGTATTGTATATATATATATATATATATACAATGGTATATTTGTTGATGTGTCATCTACGTAAGATGTTACGTGAGATCCATACAAGTTGTCACATCATCAAAAGTACTACTAATACATACAAAAAAGATATTTAAAAGTTGAATACACACAATAGACCAAAATGAAGTAGGATATACTCTACAAAGTTATCTAAAGTTAAGTACATTATCATACTAATCCCATAAAAATATATCAATGTTTACCGTACATATTCAATCTTAAACGTTTATATCGTGTCACCGTTATAATGACATGACAACTCGTATGATTGTTACATCATCAAATAACAACCGGTTACCATCAAGTAATAGGATACACACAATGTCAATAATTGAAATTTTGATAAATACACTATAAACTCCTAAATTTAGATACATATAACAAAATTTGAGTACACGGGTACTTTTCAGACACATAAGGCTAACCTTTTCAACTGTATCATGTAAACTTTGATGATAGATTAACTTTTACACTATAGTGATGTTCAGGAGAGCAACTCTTACTTGGAAGGAAGAAGAGCAAGTTTGGGGTCAATCAAAAAGTGTCACATGTTACCCAATGATTTTTACTTTCAATCCGTCTAATTTACTTATACAATATTTTCTTCCCTCTTATTTCTTCCTCTTCACACTCCCACTCCCACCACCACCACCAAATGCCACGTCCTGCCAGTAGTTGTCGAGCACCAACCGTTACAAGCCGCGACCACCGCCGCATTCAATGATTTTTATTTTTTTATGTTTTTTTTTTTGCAATTTTTTTTCTTAATTTTGTTTTCAAATCTTTTTCTTTAGTAATACAAAAAAAGGCATAAAAGATACAACATGCAGTAACAAACCAAAATTTATAACATAAAAAATATAAAATGAAGTAAATAAACAAAGTAAGAATGCATTGAAAAGATGGTACAATACTTATAGCAAAAAAAACACAAACGGAAACATAAAGTTATTTGGATTGTTGAAGATTTCGACGAGGTCAGCGTCAGATGTAGGATCTGACTGTAAATCAGAGGTTGTGATAATTGATGAAGAATCGACGATGGTGAAGGCGAAAGTTGTTAGTCGGTGTTTAGGTTGTCGGAAACGTGTAGGTTTGACTGAATTTCGATGCCGGTGATCTCTTTTGCGCTGAACATCAGTACATTGATCTTTATGATTGTTAAAAGAATGTGCGAGTGTAAGTTTAGTATGAGAGAGAATAAAAGTGTTAATGGAAATGAAAGATGCATGTTGTATGGGAAAAGAAAAGAAGCATGTGTTGCCTTACAACTTTCCCTTCTTTTAATAATTAAATATCACTTAAACCCCAAAAGTTTGATCTATTTATAAAAGAAACCCCGTGTTCCCAAGAAATATCTAGATCATAGATCATTAATTTGGACGGCTGGGATGGGCAGCTCTCCCCTTTCTCCATAAGGGGCTGCCCTCTGGATCCTAAATCTTTACATTACCGTAGGTTCAAGTTCCACCCATCGTACGAAGAAACCCCGAAACCCCTGGGTTGTTGCTCAGTTCTTTTTTTGTTCCGTCTTACAAATTGTTAATCACTATTACATGTTTACTGAAGTGACTATTGTCTTTATGTGGTGTTGGTTACGTTCTCATTGTTTAGAAATCAAAGAAATGTGAAAGATAGACCTAAATAAACATTGTATAACCTATTAACATGTATATCCATCTTGATGTCATATCTATTATTATTTTTTTTTTTATCAAAATGCGCTCATCTATTTAACATAAGACTAAGAGTGAGGTTCGGGAGAGCAACCTCTCACTGGACGGAAGTGAGAGCATGTTTGGGTTCAAGCACGGAGCGCCACTTGTCACCCAATAATATTTATTTTAACCCTTCTAATTTACTTATATTATATTTTCTTTCCTCGCATTTCTTCTTCATTCACACTCCCACCCCCACCCTACCACTACCCTGCCACCAACTCCCAGCTCCTGCCACCAGCCGCCGACCACCAACTGGTCGTCGTCAGAATTATTTTAACACTTAGCTTAACTATTTTTGGCCTCTTTCTGCTGAGTTTTTAACAATGTAACCGAAAATCACCAATTACGATATCTCCGGTGACGATGACAATTGTGTTTTGAAGTAGGAAGTCGGTTTACCTACCGTTGACGACTTTAAGCCACTATCACAATAGTTTGTACCATTGGAGCTTGCATCGGCATTCATTATTATGCCCAAACCTCACCAGAGTATTATTGAGATTAAATTCACGTTACTTGATAACAAGCACTAGTTATTTTGGTAGGAGTACTTGACATACTTATTACACTGTATTGTTAAATTTTAACATTTGAAAGTTAAGTTGTATATTGGGAACAGTGGTGCTTTTTTCTAGATACATAATTTATAAATGGTGTGAAAGGGACATGACTTCTTCTAGGAAATAAAGTTGTCAGATTGTATATTGGGAAGAGTTGTCAAGATTTCTTGACTTTAACTTTGGAAAAGAAAATATTTTTTTTATTTTTTACTAGTTTACTTCACATTTAATAAACTACTAAGTAGCTATTTAATATATAAAATCATTCATGTAATAATAAACTTTTTGGTTGTCATGACTTAAAAAAAACCGACTCATGATAATATTTATTGCATTATCATTTCATAAAGAACATTGTATCTTAGTTCTAATAAAAATACTACATTATAGTTCAATGAAATACACTCCATCGTAGTTCATAAAAAATATTGCATTAAAAATTTAGACACACTGCATTATTGACTTAAACACACAACATATTGTTTTCTGTTTAGTCATCACTAGTGATATTAATATTTACTACATTTATAGGTTTGTTTGACTGCATATTATGTTTGATATGTTATTGTTACTGTATTTTATGTTTTACTCACTACTGCATTTTGTTTTATATTTAGTCATCACTAGTGGATCTTTATCTTTACAACATTTTATATGTTTGTTTAACTGCATATTATATATGATAACTTGTTATTATTAATCCATTCTATGTTTTATTCCTTAATGTACTTTGTATTTTTACGTTAGGAGCATTTGATCATCTTTTTAGTGCATTTTTAGTTTGTTTTACTGCGTTTTATATTTGTTATGTTGTAATTTTTCATTTCATATTATGTTTTGGTTTGTTACTACTATGTTGTATCTTGTGTGAGATTTTCTTAAATAAAAAGTGATTGAAGAAAATGCCTAAAAGGTTAAATGGAAGCTTATTCATTTTCTCATTCACCCCACTAAGACCTTTTTCTATAAAAAAGAATTTGTTATATATGTACTATTGAGTTGTACGGTATAAGCTAGTGATGCTCATCAAACTTTACACTAGTACATACATTTTCTATCTTCTTCTTTGTTCCTTTGTAGCATCACGAGTCCCTTCTTTCTTCTATTTCGGGCATATTCCGGCGGTGGCTATTAATGGATTAGGATGGTGACGGCCAACATCTACAACTGCGGGAGGTGGTGGCTGGCGGCTGGTGGGTGGGAAGATGAAAGAAAGAAAGATAGTTACATAGTGGATGGGATAAAAAGGAAAAAAGGCGAAATAGTGGAGAGGTTATATGTAAAAAATGGTGTTATGTCTTTTTTCCTAACTTGTGCCCTTATTTTTAAAACTAATAAACAAATTACAACACCTCCTTAACAATTTATTTAGATTAATGCTTGATTCAATGGTTCACATTTTCCTTCTTTCTCTTCTCTCCATAACTCCCTTTCTTTCATGATCCTAAATCTAAAACTAAACTAAAACAATGTCGTAAGAGAAATGTTTCAGGAAAAAAAATGTTGCTAGCTGGAAGAAGCAGCAGGTGAAACTCTTCGAAATATTTTTACAAAATAATAATTATCAGTGTAGCTAACAACATGTAACCTTGTATGTTGTTGGATTGGAAATGTTAAGAAAATGTCTTAGAGTAACTTCCGTGTTGTTAACAACATAGATTACATTTCTTTAACAAATTGCTAAAGCAAAAACATAAAATTGAACTATTTAGCCAATCGCGCTGGTTGAAACAGTTTTATCCGTACGTATATTATGTTTTAACACATATCATAGACCGTATTACGAACAATTCAAGTATATGGGTTAATCTTGATAACAAATTGGAAGTTTTTATCTAAAAACCAATTGAATAGTAACTGAAAGTCATAACTTGCTCATATAAACTTTTGGAATGTGTAAAATTGTACGGAAGAAATATCCTTTCCTTAAATATTAGAAAGTGGCAAATCTTAGCTCATGTCAATTATATTTTACTGATAAATAGTTAAAATCTTGACCATGCACAAAAATTGGTTATAAAGGATGCATGTCAAATTGAAAGATGTCTAAAGCGTATTTCAATCTCTATAACTCCCTAAATCATCTTATTTTAGACAAGTATACTATTATCTTAGTTGTATCATGTTTAAAATTGTATTAAACACATTAGTTATTTATAGAATTCAAGTAAATCAACAACGATCCAAACGTTTAGTAAAACATTTAAGATAAGTCTTAGTTACAAATTGTATTTATGAAGCAAAAGAAGAACATGTCTTTACCAATGTCCTACAGAATCAATACTTTCTTGTTGATTATGTATTTGTGTCTGAATTGGATTTGGTGAAAACGGAAAACCAAAAGATTGATCAGAAGTCGTTAAGAAAGGTGGTTGAGACATCATACTTGCAGCAGAAGAAGAATAGACATTTTCGTATGGCAAAACATATGTAGGATTATGTTGTTGTTCGATGCATTGTTGTTGCTTCGGCACGTTGTTGTTAACTTTATCTCCCTCTAACTCTCGATACTTGAGAAGATACTGTTTGAGTGGGTCCACGTATTCCTCAAATCCTAACGTTGTAATAGCCCATATTATATCGTCACCGTTGATTGTCTTTCTCTTTTCTTGTTGGCATTTGTCCGAGGCTTCACCTGTGATGAAGCTAATAAATTCCGATACACATTCTTGAACGGTTTCTTTTGCATCTTTTGAGATTTTCCCGTTTGCCGGTATTACTTTTTTCATAATCCGACCTACGTTTGCTATTGGTAAGAATCGGTCTTGTTCTTTGTTATTGTTATTGTTATTGTTGTTCTTAGAACAAGGGTTTTCTAGGCTTCTTTTTCCTTGCCTCACATCTTCCATTATTATCCTAAGTTGCATAAAAGGATTACATTTTGTTTTCTTTGGTATTTAATTACAGAAGAAAGAGATTAAATCGCAAATGAAGCATAAATATAGGCAAGTGAAAAGGGTTACCAAAGGGCTCGGGTATACCGTACAAGTTTTTAGTCCCTTGGACTCGCTCCTTTGACCATCTTATGTCATTTCTAACAAGAGTAAAAATAACACTATTTTTATTTTCTTTCCGTACAATATTTTGCTTATGTCTTTTTTCTATTTTTGCATTATTCAGTGGATAATGTGATTTTATTTATTAAACACTCTTCTTATCTAAATAGGGTTTAGAAGGTAAACTCGTAATTTGTGTTATTAAGGTACTTGATAAACTGTTGTCAAAACAAAAACAAAAAAATTCATTCAACATTGATACTAATTCGATACGATCTGTAAGTCATTTAGGATTAATAGCTTTTTTATCATCTTAAAACATATACGTAAATGAAACTTTATGTATTAGAAAATCAACGAAGTTAATCACATGTGAATCAACTCGTTATCTAGTAGTTCTTACGAGTTCTCAACTTTTATGTGATTATTATTTTGAACACTAAGAAATTGAGAACTCGTGATAACAACTAAATTAGGTAATTGTTTAGTGTGAATAACTTTATTAACGTGTGAACACTGATATACACGTTCCATTGATAACGAAAAAAAAAAAAAACAACACTCCCCGCTTTTTGAAATTACTTGTAAAAATAATAATAAAAAACACATTGGTTCACATGTGAACGATTTAGGGTGTTTATATATGAATAATCAGTTAAAATTTGTATTAAGGCATAAGTGTAGGGGCTTTTTTTTATTATTATTAAATTTCCACCTCTATATATATATAATGTATGTTTGTGCGTGCATGTCTCTATATAAACACACAATCCTACGTATTTATTTATGCATATAAGAATATTTGTAACTTGTAAAACTGATACTATACAATCGCCCTCTAACAATCTAGATAGCTATAGAAGGATACTCACAAATTAACATGTGTGTATTTTTATTGTATCAAAAATGGATATGACATTGTTGACTCGCTTACCTGAAAATGGATAGATTCAATTGTTTTATTCAAGATTTAGACTGCTTTTTGATGTATTAGTTATACACAAATTATATTAACTATTTACAAAGTATCAAATGATCATATACTTTGACCTGTTGTCTGATAAATAAAAGAATGGTCAAATGATACAAATTAAAACTCTAAAAGGGAACAAATTGGAATTAGAAAAAGGGATTAAACTTTTTTTTTATCAGACTTTTTTGTTCATTTTTATGCTTTATGAATAACTAAACTCTTGTGTTATCTAACATCACCAAAAACTATATAGTTAACTAAATTGTAACAAATTTGTTTCACAAGAAAACAGTTGAAGAGAATATAGAGGCTTAATTATCAATCTTACTCATTTAATTAGTTACGAGTAAATATAATACATGTACACCACTTTTTAAGTTGATGAATCAAATCTTTCAATGATAAAGGTCTCACTTGTTAGGCTTATGAAGCTCAATTATCAAAACTTAAGTATTGATATTTTTAGTTGAATAAGAATATAAGATTAAGGACCAAAGAATGTGTTGCAGATGCAGAAAAATAAGATCATACTTCATGTCTATAAACAGATGTGTACTTGCAGATAAAAATAATGCAGTCTTATAAACTCAATTGCTACAAGAAGTTGCAGATACAACACACAATTAGGCCGAAAACAGATGTAAGTCAAGTGTCTTTTTTAGAAACGCAAACCTACACTACCTACCCCACATATTATATACATCCACAAATACATGTACGAAGTTACCTCCCATGAGGCTTGAACCCAACCTCTAGGTTGATGGATTCCCCACATACCCCTAGGCCATAGTTAGTCCAACAAACCTCATTGCATGATTTGAATTAAACAACGACATCAAAATCATATAAACATAAGGGTCCCTCGAAACTAAAAAATCATGGTACACGAGTTTAAGACACAAGGTTTTTATATAATGAAAAAAGGTAAACTAATCAAAAGCTATGTGCATTTGCCTCTATAGAACTATGCTAATGGAAAGATTGTCATTTTCTAGAGAGAATGCAAGTGCTTGATCCTCTGAATAGCTTTTCGTAGCTTTAAAATTGGTTCATTATGCAAGATACCAAATTTATCGACCTCTGATGCCATGCTTGGTTCTCCAATTAATGCACGAAAAGAATCTGCAACAGAATTGGAAAGAGACTCCAGGTTGTATCCTCCTTCCAAGAAAAACACACATCGACCACCACATAGATCTTTTGCAAGCTGCTTGATGCTTGATGCTAACATGTAATACGTTCCTGTTGTGAACTGTAAAGTTGCTAATGGATCCAGCACGTGTGCGTCATATCTGAACAAAAAATTGATTGCATATTAGTACTAGTAACATTCTAGTACTATTGATTAAAAGGAAGTTTGAATGCGTGTCTGAAGATTTCTGATTATAAAAGAAATTGTAACATAAGATGACCAATAGACAAATTCTTAAAAGAAAGAAGATATTTCTCGTGAGAGGATGTAATTAGGTAATTTTTGTCTACTATCTGATAATCAAGTTTGGTTGCAGCAAGTATAAAAATCTATTACCCAAACCTAATCAGATAATCAGAACCAGAATAACATGTTCAAGCATCAGCAAGAGTTAGATGATCAGCATCAAAACGCAACTACACCCAAACACTGTTTTGGTCAAACACTTTTATGAAAGTAGGTAACCATCACCAAGATGGCTAGTGGTTGGCGTCCTCATATCCTCACAAGAGGTCTCAGGTTCAAACCTCACTAGATGCACATCTTGGGGTGGCTAGGGAAAGGGTCGGAAACGGTCACGGGGATACCCCGGTTAGGCCGCGTACATCTGAGTATGAATAAAACCTCCTCCATTTACCCATTTACTTTTATGAAAGTAGGTATAAACTATAAAGTTACACAATCCTTTATTTTTTATATACGGGGAAGGAGTCCTGAGTAACTTATAATATGATAAATGAATGCAGAGATCGTATGGTGGAGATGGAAAAATGGCCGGGTCATGTGTGTTGGATAACGGGTCCGGTTGATATGAAACAGAAGCTATACGATTACAATATTTTTCACAATAACAGGTTTACATATTCTATTTTGCACAAAAGGAACATAAAATGATTGTGTAGCAATAAAAGGAACATACAATGATCTTGCACAATGGAAGGGTTAGAAGATATATTTTTCACAAAAAGGGGTAACGCATTCTAATTTGCACATTAAAAGGGTTACATGTTATGTTTCATTTAGGGGTTAAAAAAGGCTGGTGTGGACGCTTACCCGGTGGAAGCTTCCTTTTTTTATTTTTAACAAAATAGAACATATAATCCTATTATTGTGCAAGATCATTTTATGTTCCGTTTATCGATCCTTTTGGTATATCATGTTTCCTTTTATTAAGTTTTCCATATTTAATCTATATTTCTTGATATGGCTTAAATATGGTCACAAAAGCTATATTATTACAGTATTAATTTATAATTTATGGTTTTTCATATAACTATTTAGGAGGTTGTATCCCTTAAAAATGCAGAATTTCATCCATTTGACCCGTTCCAATTTTAGCTATTTCTTATTTAATCCGTTTGATCTGTTAAATATAAAAGCATAAAAATCAACCCATTCATAAGTAGATGTATCTAAACTAATACATGAACACAAAGAGTATATGATTTTGGTAGAAAGAAAATAAAAAGAAAATTACCCTGCTGACACAAGAATTATATCCGGCTTAAATTTTTGGGCGGATGGTGCTATGACTTGATCAAACACAGTTCGCATGGCTGTATCACCAGAACCTTTTGCTAATGGCAAATTAAGTGTTGCTCCTTCACCATCCCCCCACCCTAAATCATCAATTTTGCCTGTACCAGGATAGATCCCATCCTAAAACAGCACTTAAATTAATATGCTGTAGCCAGAATTGAGATACTACGATAAACTAAATAACAGTTGCTATAATAATCGAGGTTACTTAGTGTGTAGATGTGCACTTTGAAAGTCATTATGTAATAAAGTGACCAAAACAAGCCACGGATGACAATGTTTGGATGTGTTTCTGCTATTTTGGAATGTTGAGATTGGTGTTTGTAATGGAAGTAAAAGTCTGTCAAATTGGCTGAAAAAATGTGATTTTATTTACAAAAATCATATATTGCAGATTGCAAATCAAAACACCCTCTTAGTAATTTAGTTACATAAACGAAGCAAAACAACCCAAGTTCAAGATATACATACATGATGTATTGAGTACATATATATACCATATTAGATTGCACTTGAAAAATAAATAACTGTTGCTTACTTGGTGAGTTGAAAGAAAGAATACATCAGGATCATCATAGAATATATCATTAGTCCCATTCCCGTGATGGACATCAAAATCGATGATGAAAACACGCTTAAGTGCATGGACCCTTTGGGCATATCGAGCTGCAATAGCGACATTACCAAAAAAACAAAATCCCATGGGCCCATTTGAAATCGCGTGATGTCCAGGAGGTCGTATCAAGGCAAAACCAACAGGTGGGTTCTGATTAATTTTTGATGCTGTGACCTACAATTTCACCACATTGACAACTTTTTAGGTATAAACCTACATCTTTAAACGAAGAAAAAACGCTGCAGCAGCCGCACAATCAGGACCTTGAAAATGAGCATTAATATAGAGGTGGACAAAGAGGTGGTTGGGTAACAACTACGGGTCAGGTCAACTCTTTTTGTACAATAAGATTCCAAGAACTTTTACTCAAAAATAAATAATTTTTTTTTAATACTATGATCCAGGAGGTTGTATGCATTATTATACAAATACACTTTAGACCAGTTCTATACATTTTTGACCCGGTTGAGATAAAACATAACCTGAATTAACCATTCATAAGCAAATGAGTTAAAAATGCCACCTTTAGGCATTAAGTATATGGCCTCTAAAAGTATGGTTCATGATTACCACAGAATCAACCAAGGATAGCCCTGCGCCAGCAGCAACCAATGAGTCCTTAAATGTCTGCATTGTTTACAAAAAATCACAACTTAAAAAATAAAATAAGCCTAGTTATCCATACAAAAAATAAAAATAGAAAACTCTGTAGTAAGAAAAAAATAAAAATGTACTGGTAAGTTATATAAAGCTAAATTCAACCAAGAGTTTTTAAAAAGAATCTGATATAATCATAAAATGTAGATAAATATCTTACTGTAGCAGTGGCATATGTATCTGTAGAGCTACCAATGTTTACAATGCCCTTTTTTGAAGCACATTTCATTTCCTATTAAAATAATTACAAGGAATATAAGAACATCAAGTATAGGGGCATCTATCCCGTTAAAAATAATAATGCAAATACATTAAGAATTTAGGAGGTGGTTGGATATGTGGTATGTAAGTGATTGTGTAATCTTGAATAATCAGAATAATATAAAAAAGATGCAACAAAATGGGCTACAGAAGATAGTGTTTGGATGACTTTTGTTGTTTGAATATAAGTGTTACACAAATTATAATTATTTATGGGATTAATAGATAACATGAACCAAACAGAACACTGTAGGTATGAAAAAAAATTAGAAGTAAAAGCCTAAGAAAGTATGCTTAAAGGGTAAAAAAGGTGATACTATTTTACTCTTGCACACAATCAGTTTTGTTGCGGTTGGTATGAAAATGATAATTTGGAACCTATATAGTCAGAAAATCGAAACATATTCCCGAACATTAAAACTGTGTACGGAAACTTTAAGACCCAATAATCATACAATCAGTTCCAAAATTGAAATTCAAACACCACCACACTTTCTAAGATATGCACAGTGACTGTAAAATGTACATATATGTTATTGTTGGGTTAGCTTGGAATGCAAAGTATCACAACTTTCCCCTAACTAAAGTTGAATGAATAAGTATACAACTTGTAACTTGGAACCAACAAATAGTGAATAAAAATAATATATGGTATTTGGTTTTAGCATGTACAGACCCTCATCTTTTGTGCGTTTGTTATTGATAAAGAAAACCCATATTACCTTCTCAAGGGCAGAAACGTAAGTTCTGGAATGTACGCTTACAATATCTTCAACTGTAGCTTTTCTAAAATTTTGATGGCGAATAGTCTCAGATCCTCGAAACTGCAAGCATACAGATTGCATATCACTAAAATTAAATTTCAATTTATTATGCATGATTACAAGATTCATATTAGACAAAGTTAACACTTTCTCAAATAACTTCCAGTCTACCTCATCTCCTCACATGCCACATAAGCATAATTAGAACGGATGACTTATCTTATAGGTCATGATTACCCTAAATTGGAAGGCCTTTATAATGAATAATAATTATGTGAACAAAATGTTTAATTAATCTACCTTTGGAGTGAGCTTTGCCTTTTCAAGAGCATTCAGAATTGCAGGAACTCTTGAACTGCATTCTGGATGTGTCTTCTGTAATTATGACCAATATCATGTAAAAACTTCACCAACTCTCTCTAACAATCAATTAATACACAAAACTAAAACATCTAATCAATAATCAAATAATAATACTAAACCAAAGTAGAGAGGATCAAGCAGGTAAGTCGAACCATATCAGTTTTTTTTTTAAATAATTAGTAAATGTTAGTAATATATAGAAATATAGAACGTAGGGCGTCCAGTTACCTCATTATGACCCATAGCAGGAGCTACACTATAAATCACTTTTGCTGTACTCTCATTTATCTGGCTAAACGAACACGATGAAGTAGAAGCTTTGGAACATTTAGTTCGTGAAATCAGATGTCTCATGAGTGAAGACATATCACGATGTCCTGATTCCGAAGGAAACCGTACTCCACCTACAAATTAGCACAAGCATATATCATTAACTTTCAGATGATATCATGTGAATGTATATGCAAACGACGTTTATACAATCAATCCAATACATATGCTATATATCTTTATTTAACTATCCTGTTGCCAAATTGTTATGATCCCAGTCACGTGAGTAGCACATGTTGAGTGTAACATGTAATCAAGTCTATATATAGACATAGTTAAGAAGATATAAGATTTCCAATTCTAGAGTATTCAATTCTCTTAAACCCTATTTCTTATGAATTGACGCTTTGCTTTTGAGTTTCATTCGTATTTCTTATAATTCCAGGGTTAAACGGATGATAACACATATATATACCGTATACAGTAATTAACTAAGAAAACGTAAACAAATTAAGAACAAAACATTCAAGAGTTATATTTACCAGAGAGAATTAATGGATGAAATAGGGGTTGATGCTCCAGGATTTGATGATCGATTTATGTACGTAAATAATAAGGGTTTCTTTAATATAGGTGTGAACGTATATCCATTTGTCAAACCCGGGCGGGCCCAAAAGGATTTGGGACAAGTTGCATGCACTTCTTTTTTATCTATTTTATATTGTTTGGGTAAAGGGTATTACCCCGTAAATATTATTATTATTAATTATTAATTATTATTAATCAAAATCAAAAGAAATAGGAATTCCACACTTATCGGCCGAATTCGTGTTTATATAACACTCTACATTCCAAACTATTATTCACGTAAACAAACAGAAAACAATTATAAAAACCATACTTGGTATAAGTGAGGAAGAGAGCGACAATTTAAGCATGAACGGGAAGTTTTCGTGAACGCAATCGGTACAAGCGGATTTCACTTAGAGGTAATTCTTGAACCATAAATGTATGTTAATCTTTTATTTATGAACCATAAATGTATGTTAATCTTTTATTTATAACCGCTTAACAATTAGCTCCTTAATTTATAGTGTCATTCAAGATCAAATGCTGAAATTTGTTCTTTTAACCATTGCTTTCGGTTCCGATATCGGGAAATTTCGAGTCTTAAAATACGTATTTTATTAGCAAATCGGAACCTAAAATTTGGGGTACTACAAGTTGTAATACCATTAACTTGAATGATGATCGAATCGTATTGAATACTAAACTGAGCAACAATCGAATCAGGACGAGTGCATATGGTACGTACTGGCCTCACAAAGAAGAAACAGGATGTGATCATGTTTTTTATAACTTTACTTTTACACCCCTAAAGTATGTTAAAGGTTACAAAATAAATTAATAGAAGAGCTTAATTGCGTATTTGGCTTTTCAAAACGCGTCTTGTCGAAACCGTATAGAAGTCGCATCTTGTACGCCGAACGTCGCACTAAACGTATAAGGTTCGTACTAAACCGTATATGGTTTGTGCAAACCGTATACCGCTAAGTGTTAGGGCCTATGGCTTGGTACTTGATCTCTTGTGTGCGGGATCATTGATTCGTATACGATCGAAATCTCGAATCTTTGTCTGACTCTAATTTCTGGTTTGTTATTCGATTCGAGCGATTCTTGGATCCACGGCTTCGAGTAATATTTAAATCAATTAAGAACGTTTTAAAGGTTTTGTTTGCATAGAAGGGTATGTTTGGCGACACGTAGCAGTAGTAGTAGCAGTAAGCAGTAGCGTTAAGCAGTAAGCAGTAGCAGTTAGCAGTAAAAAAAAGTGTTTGGTAACGTAGCAGTAGCAGTAATTATAAAGTGTAAAATTATGAAAAAGGGCATATACACATTATTTATAATGTAATCATGTTATTTTTGAGGGTATATAGGTAATTTCAGAATCAAAATGCTAGTTGCTAGTTGAAATGCTTCCTCATCAAGCATTTAGCAGGAAGCGGTTAGACATTATGCAAACTCTAGTTGCTTTGTTGCCAAACAAGCTTTTCAACCAAATCGCTAACTGCTAGTCGTTTGTCGCTCCAAAATGCTTCCAAATGCTTGCTACCAAACACAACCAAAACATGAGTTCGTTTGCTCGTCTATTTAAGTTCGTTTTAGCTTAAGTTTTGTTTGTTTTTAGTATTTTTGAAACATCTTTCCTGTTTTGACCTCTTTAACAAAATAGGATGATTATTTTCATTATTCGTGTCTTTTTGTTAATTATTAGTCTAAAATGAATTTAATAACGTACATAAAAACTTGACTTTTTTACGTTTTATCGGTGATTTTTCGAATTCGGTTAAAGACTCGAAGAGTTTAGCATTTTGAAGACTTTAAAAACTTAGCTATCATATCATGTGTTAGTGAATAAAATTTATTTTGTTTGAACATTAAATTTCATGTACATTGATAGTATCATATTTTCTGAAATCGAATTTGGTTTAAAGGTACCACTTAGTAATGATTAGATATATGTAGTTCGTATGGTGTAATCATGCATAGTTTGTAGCTTTGTATGTTAAAGGGTCTTTTTGGTAAAATTATACTTTTTTTTTAGTTTTTCAGTTTTATCTAAAATCGAACCGATTCAATTTTGATTTTCGGTTCGGTTTAAACAACTGAATTTGGTTTGTGGGTTCGGTTTTGCGTTTTGGCTCCCTTGAAATTTTTTAAAACCGAATAACCTAAACTGAATAAACCGAAAAACCGTAAACCGAACCGATAAACACCTCTACGTTCGATACTGCTAATTCATTTATTTAGGAGTATTGAACTTGTATAAGGAGTTAACATCACTTTGAATCTGACCATATAATACAAAAAGTGCACTAACGTGGTGTTCTCGTCCAGGAATACAAGAAAAAACTATTTAACTCTTCTAACTCTTCATTCGTGAAGCTATAAGTAAGTATGTGTGGTGATATGATGTCATGCCGTTAACGGCATCGAATATTTGCTGGCTAGCTTGTTAGGTTATTGAGAGCAGTTCGTTAGGTACATGCAAGAATGAGGTTTGCATTCTTCATCTTCATCACAGTTTGTATACTTAATGGAATAAGTGATCCAAGTATGTAGTGTAATTACTATTCCTGAAAGTAATAGCCATGACAAGCCAATTATGCCAAGTTGCATGTCATCACAAATTATGCATGACCAACATGTTGATTGTGGTCTTAAAGTTGATTTTAGCCACTTCTTAGTGGACTTTTAACCAAGACATATAAAGAAGCATGGAGTTTTAGTAATACAGTGTCAAGTGTCTTTGACATGTACCCTTCAAATTGATGTGTGTGCCTACCTGTAATGCATCTTCACTTTTTAAGTGATTCATGCTAATGAACTTCATTGCCAGTTTCCATCCTCGGGAGTTGTCAAAGCAATTGTGGTCTCACACTGTCGTGTCTAATCCCCCAAGTTCAACGATATGAGGTGTTGACAATAGTATCAGACTTATTCAAAGTCTTTTACTTGAACACGGATAAGTGTTCTGAAGAACATAGGTTACAAGGATCTGGCAGAGCCAAGACCAAGGGTCAAAGAGGGTGTGCCCTAGCCAAGACTGGTCCGAAGAGGTTGAAGAAGGTGTGGCGCTGCTCTGAATAGGGTTGTCACGGCCAATGCCGGGCGAAGAGGGTCAGGCGAGGCGGAGACCTGCCCACCGAGGGTATAGTGGAGCTGAGACCAGGTTGCAATAGATGCAGGTCAGATCGGATTTTCGACGAGGTAACATTAAACTCACGACCAGGTAAGAGAAGAGCTGCAACCAGATTTAGAGCATCTGAGTAAAAATACTCGCCCTCCCCGGATAACCTGAACAGGGAAAACAACCTCCTTTGTTTACCCGTGTACCGTTTATCCATTCAATTAACACCTCCAGAAGATTTTTCCACAAAGAAGAGTTGAAAAAATAATAATTAAACATAAAAATAAAAAATATAATTTGGAGAGTTAAAGAAGAAATGCCTGTGTTAAATGCCTGGCTACATATTTCAGAAGCCGGTTTTATTGGAACTACCCAACGGTAGAGGGATTTTTTGAAGAAGATTGATGAGAACTTCAATAACGAAAGCACACCGGTGGTGAAAGAACACAAGATAATATCAAAACATACTAGTTTTACAAAAGTCAAGAGTAGCATAGCAGATGGCCCGAACATGAAACTATATAAGATACTGATAAGAAATTTCAGAGATGATTATATATGGTATTTGGTTGAAAAGTCACCCAATTGGCACTCTATGACCTTTAACAAATACACAAAATCATATCTACCTGGTTGACGATGAATTCATAGCTCGCCCACTTGATCACAAGGAAACAAAGAAATCAAAAGCAAATCTTAATGCATCCTCTTCAAGTAGCCAACTTAATGAAGTACTTGAGAACATTGTGAAGAACAAAAGCGAGCTCTTTATCACTTATAACAATATTTGGATACTAGAAACCTACAAGAACATATGAACTTTCTAGTCGAAAAGTTTAAGAGCGGAGAAATAGCAATCCTATTCACGGACATCCGTGGTATGTTCGTTGCGATGAGACTAAAGAAAAATATAATGTTTAGCTATGGTACGTTCTAAAATATTTATGCTTTCTAGGTATTTCAATTTATGTCATTTTACGGTAATTTTAACTATGTATTGGAACAACTGAACAGAGTGGTGTATGAAATTGTTTAGTGACTTCTATTTTGTGTTTTATTGTTTTCTCTTGTGAAGTTTATGGATTTATAAATATAAATAAATTATCCAAATATAGGAAAGAGCAAAAAATGTAACATGTAAATATAATAATAATGTGTAACCTAAAATATTAAATTGTATAGACTTGTATATATTGGTTATTTTCAATGTTTTGAAATCCGGGTCAACCATTGACCCGGCCGAGTCTCCGGGTTCGGTCGGACCGTTTAGTCGGACCAGTCGAACCGGTCTTTGACTTTTCTTGACTTTTTAATTTTTTTAGACTTTTTTTGATTTTTTTATATGCTCAAATTTTAAAACTACAATTATAAATTATGATATTTTAAATGAAATATATGATAGCTATTAACTTAATGTAAAAATCACTAAAAGAAATATTAGAAAAATTATAATAATCATTTACAAACAAGTAATAAATATTTATAAATACAAAAGTATCACAAAGTCATGGCTAGATCAATTGACAATAAACCAATCTAACAATTATGAGGTCTATGGTTCAAAACATGGGGTAGACATTTTTATAGTGTTTTATTTTCCTTTAATATTGAAGTTGTCCCACATCAGTGGTAACACAAACCACAACCTACGATAATCTCCTGTATATTCCAAACCAATCACACAAGTAATTCCAACCTAACTATGATTGACTTACTAATTTGTAGGTTGACATATCCGGTTCGCATCGAGTCATATTCACTAGTTGGGCCGGCATATGGTCTGACTCGAGTTTCAAAACAGTGATTATTTTGATTAACGTAAAGTTGTATAGAATACTGAACTGTTGATGTATCACTCCATTAAACTTTAGAAACTTGTATGGATTACTAATGTTCTTATTACCATTATTTTTCATTTTTTTTACTAGAAATTAAACCATGTACAACTAAACCTATATTATATAAATATCACTTTCTTTTTGTTTAAAGTAATGGTTGTGGTTCATTCTGATGTTTGAGCAATGTTAGATATGGTTGTTGTGGTTTAATAACTTGTGCAGGACCTGTGATGCATTAACTTTGGTAATTCGGGGCTAAAGTGTAAAGCTCAGAACATTTGTGGTCAGCAGGTAAGAAAGGTAAAGTTTTGTGTAAATTATTATATTGTGTTGTTATTTTGCAGGGACTTCAAGGGGCTAAGTGCAACTTCTGGAAATGTGTTTTGTACGTAATATAGGGTTACAAAATACTTTTGGTCATTCATTCCTTTTGGTTGTATTGTATATCATTCTCTTCTTCAAAGTCTGGGTATATTTTTGATGTCTGTATAATCACCTGTACAAATTCATATAGTTGTTTATTATGAGTGTTAGAATTGGTTGAGAGTTTTGGTTATATGTGACTATGTGAGGTATTGTTTGGTCTTGTTTTTGGGATTATATCCCGGTATTGGTTTAATGAGTAGCAAGTGTTCTTATATTCTTGTGTTTGTTTAGTTTCTCATTTCTTAACACCTTTCATGGTTAGTTTACGAAAGATGATTTGCATAAACTCAACTAGCCAAACACCTTACCTCATGTTTAAGTTACACGTTTTATCCCGTCTTCAATGGCGTAATCCCATGTTTCGTGTTGGGCCAGGGCGGTCTAATATTCTTGAGGTCCGCATCGATGTGTTCACCAATTCATGTTCATAATTCATAATACTTATTTGAGTAGACTCCGGTTTGAAAATTTGTAGCTTTCCTAAATATTGATGATTCGTTTTGCAGCTACTAAATGTTTGGTTGTTCTCCAGCGCTTTCCACTCAGTATATACACTCAATATATGTCTTTACACTTGGATTACTCACTCAAAGTAGAGTAAAGAATAACGACTAACAACTTTAATTAAAGCTAGAGATAGGATCAATATTAGTGTGATTTTATTTACTTTCGTTGTATACTTTATTTGGTTTCCTAATCTATTTTGTTTCGTAGCTCGCCCACTTGATCATGATTCCCCTTTTTCCCATTCTCTTTTACTTATTATTGTTCAAAATCCTTTTAATGTTCCTGAGTCCTTGTACCGAGTTCTTGCTCACCGGTTCCTGTTTTCCTACCTTGTGCTTGGTTGTCTCGGTTTCCAGTCATGTATTATTCGAGATTGAGTTCTCGATTCATGTTCTCGTTCAGTTCCTAACAAGGTTTGTGGGTAAAGGGATACAAAAGGATGTTAACAAGGTAGTCGCAGACCTTTTTATGAAGCAATCCAAAGCTTGTAATATTTGACAATAATGTGGACGAACATAGACTTTTAGAAAAGTTTTTACATTTTACTCGTATAAGTCATATTGACCCACTTCGGAATGCATCAGTTAAAATTGTCTTTTAAAATTTTACGCACATCTATGCAAAGTTCACATTATCAAGCTCGTTCATCAAAGATGATGGCGACATAAGACGCGTGGGCCACCACATAAATTTTTTGCAAGCTACTCGATGCTTGATGCATGCATGTAATACGTTCCTGTCTTGAATTGAAAGTTATGTCTTTACCTCAAATTACTCACTCAAATTAGAGCAAACAATAACATCGTGCCGCCTTTATATACGCTAACTTATAGTAACTAATGGACTTTTAACTATTACTTAAAGACGCCCGAATTAAATCATAATAATAGATAAGACAAAACTGTGAATTTCAACTCTAATCCTGCAAGCAGTGCCGTTTGTTCTGTCATTACATTTTCAAATTTTATAACTAATTGTTGTAGTAAACGGGAATACAAAAGCCATAAAGGTACTCGCAGACTTTTCCACGAAAGCAATTTAAGAGCCCGAAATATTTGAAAATACTGTGGACGAACTTAGACTTTTAGCCAGGTTTCAAACTTTTCTCATACAACACATACCGACCCACTTTGGAATTGATCAGTTAAAATTCACGTTATGAAGCTCGTTCATCAAATGAAGATTAAGATGAGGGTGAAATAAGACGTTAAAATTGTCTTTTGGACATAGAAAAAAGGTTCCTACAAGTTATTAAAAATACTCAAATTCACAAAGTATTGTAATGTTATAAAAACTCAACAGCTAGTAAGTCCAAAAACCTCGTTGCACTGTTTGATATAGACAACCAGGTACATCGTCACAATTTACACCAAGTCAACCAAAATTTTGTTCCCTCTAAAGTAAAATAACAATAGGTACACAGGCTTGGTTACTGTGACACGAGGTTTTTATTTTTAAAAAAATATATTAATGTAACTCTGTGCATTGGCCTATTCAACACTATACATTAAACCATATACAAGATTATGGGAAAGATAATTGATGTTTTCTAAAGAGAATGCAAGTGCTTGATCCTCTGAATAGCTTGTTTTACCTTTAAAGATGGTTCATCATATAAGAAGCCAGGATCATCTAGTTTACCTGCCATGCTCGGTTCTCCAATAAATGCACGAAAAGAATCTGCAACAGAATTGGAAAGGGAATCTAAGTTGTATCCCCCTTCCAAGAAAAAAACGCATCGGCCTCCACATAAATCTTTTGCAAGCTGCTTGATGTTTGACGCTAGCACGTAATATGTTCCTGTTGTGAACTGGAAATTGGCCAGTGGATCCAATATGTGTCCGTCATATCTGAACAAAAGTTTGATTAAAAATTAGTACTAGTAACACTCGCACTCTGAGTTATTCCTATTATGAGGTCATTGAAGGCTATTTTTGATATTTGAATAATAGTCAAACATTTTTATGTAAGTATAAAGTCAAACTTTGCAATTTTATGGGCACTGTAGGGGTGGAAAAATGGTTCGGTCTAAAACTGTAATGGTTAAAATAGCCGATTTGTTGGTGCAGGTCGGTGTGAGTTGACCTGCAACACTTTTTGTCCACTTCTTATAAATACTTCGTGTGATACAAAAAAAAAAAAATGAGTACAAAAAAAATAAAATATAGCAAAAACAAAAACATTATATTGCTATAATATTAACTTAAATTTCAGCATAGAGGTTATTGGAAGGTTGTATGCATCAAAATACACGTTTGGTGACTCCAGACACATTGAATTTGTTTCCTTATTAACTACAGATTTTTTTTTCAAATTAATGCAGTTCAGACAAAACATAGCACAAATCGAACTATTCATAAGTAAATGGTTTGCAATAACTGTCTCTAGGGCATAGGGAGTTTATAAATGGGTTGCTTTTGTTTGTGTTTTATCTCAAACGATTCAAATAAAAAAGTAGCTAAAAGGGGAATGAGGCGAACGGGTTAAAAGTCTCCCAAAGTCTATCTTTAAAGCATACAACCTCTTAAATGTATTGTTCATAGTAATAACATTTTTCAAAACCATAATCAATGTGTTAAAAAATAAAATTGACCGGACTAAAGCAGTGGTTGCGGACCAACCCAACCTGCCGTATCAACCCAAACGACCTGCCCATGTTGCCACATCTACAACAAACAGATAAATGAATGTAAAGATAATATGGATTTGGTAGAAAGAAAATCACCCTGCTGATACAAGAATTATATCCGGCTTAAATCTTTGAGCGGATGGTACTATAACTTGATCAAACACAGTTCGCATGGCTATATCACCCGAACCTCCTGCCAATGGCAAATTAAGTGTTGATCCTTCACCACTCCCACACCCTATATTATCAATTTTGCCCGTACCAGGGTAGCTTCCATCCTTAAACAGTGTATCAATATTTAAGTAATCGCTTAAAATACACTTTTAGAACAAAAAAATTGAATGATCGTTACTTACCTGGTGAGTTGAAAGAAAGAATATGTCCGGATCATCATAGAATGCATCATTAGTTCCATTCCCATGATGAACATCAAAATCGATGATGAATACACGTTTTAATCCATGAACGCGTTGAGCATATCGAGCTGCAATAGCTACATTACCAAAAACGCAAAATCCCATGGGCCCCTTTGGAACAGCATGATGTCCAGGAGGTCGTATTAATGCAAAACCAACTGGAGGATTCTCACTGATTTTTGATGCTGCCACCTACATTTTCATAGAATAATAAAGCTATTATAAATGGGTTGATTTGGTTGTTTTTTTTAACTCAGATGTGTTGAATAGAATAATTTAGCTAAAAAAGGAACAGGTCAAACATGTCATATTGGACCCACTAACACGAATGATTCAGGCATTACCACAGAATCAACCAAGGATAGGCCTGCTCCAGCAGCAACCAATGATTCCTCAAATGTCTGCATTTTTATAACATTCTTATAGTCAGTGATTGAAAAGGTATATGGACAATAAAACATAATCTCAATAGTTCAGCCCAGAGAAGCAAAATGGGCGTAGACACATATATTCACATATCTATCACTTTAATGGTGGGCTGCTCAATTCCAATCAACTCCAATAACATTTTTTTACTGAAAAATACATACAAAATTACATGCAAAATAACTTAAGGATGCGCTTTTAGGGTATTCTCTTACTGTGGCAGTTGCGTATGTGGGCCCAGAGCCATCAATGTGTATGAACCCCTGTTCTGAAGCCTGCTCCATTGCCTATTGAACAGATTTACAAGGAAGTGAGGACGATTAATTAAAAGCAATATCTATCCCAGTAGAAGAGTTAATGCAAATATACACAATTCAGCATTTACATAAAGCATTGCAAATGGATGAGCTTGTTATGTAAGGTATTCATAGCAAGAGGGTGATATTTCGGTAATTTACTTAATTTCGGTAGTGTTTTATCTCTAATGGGTCAAAAGAGTCAAAAGTAGCCCACAGTTAAACTGACATCTCTAGCGGGCTGCTATAAATAATATAATAAGAGTAGTATACAACTTAAAAGGAAAATGGGTCAAACGGGTCAAAAGTAGCCGAAAGCCCCAAAGTGTACTTTTAATGCATAAACCTTCTACAGCGTTCTATACAAAAAATTATATACAAATTGAAATCTAATCATCATTAACATATTTGACACACTAATTACTAATAAACTCATTTAGATATTGGACAGATAGGGTTTCAGGTAAACCCAACCCAAAGCCAACCACTACCATTACCAAAGTTACCCGTTTTACTCGTTACCCAACACCCTTGAGCCTCCCATTTTTGCCACTTCTAGCCTTCCCTCACAGAGGAACAAAAGATAATTCCAGCCGTAAATTGATACAAAATATAAAAAGAAAGTATAAATGCTCTTTATTTATAACAAGTTCAAAAGATCTTCTTTTATGCTTTCGCTCAAGTCTAGAAAACCAGTATTACCTTCTCAAGGCCAAAAACGTAAGATCTGGAATGTACACTAGCAATATCTTCAACTGTAGCTGTTCTAAAATTTTGAAGTTGAATGATCTCAGATCCTCGAAACTGCAAGCAAGTGTATAGCTTATCAGTGAAGACAAAATTTAATTTTATCAATGATCACAAGATAAGTTTTAGATACAGGCTCCCATTGCAGTCAGCTTAAATTTGGATTTAAGTAAAATGAAATTTTAAAAAAAGTTGTAAACAGCACAAAATTACAAATATAATGATCCCAGTTGATAGATAGTAGATAGATATAATGTTTACAAGTGAATACCAGACACACTTGCATCCTATCGAAATTGGAATGCCACTGAAACGAATATACAAAATGAAAAAAATATATATTTAATTCACCTTTGGAGTGAGCTCAGCCTTTTCAAGAGCAGTCAAAATTGCAGGAACTCTTGAACTGCATTCTGGATGTGCCTCCTGTATATTTAACCAATATCATTTGTAACACTTTACCAACTCTCTCCAATACACAGTTTCTATACATAAACAAAAACATCAAGAACCACAAAATTATGTCATGAAAATTAAATGAGATAACATAATCTGAAGAAATCGATACCTTAATCGTTTACAACCAAAGATATAACCACCCTCAAAGAATATGATAGTTGATTACCTTATTATGACCCATAGCAGGAGCTACACTATAAATCACTTTTGCTTTACTCTCATTTATCTCAGACAAACATGAATTAAAAGCTTTGGAACGTTTTCTCCATGAATTTGGATGTTTACGGAACAATCGACTTCTAAGAGATGATACTAAACAATAACCATGTTCACACATGCCAACACGAGTTCCCATATTAAACTGCACTCCACCTACAGAATAGATGAAACACAATATCAACTAAACTACTGATATTAAAAATACCAATATCTATCTTCTTTCGTTCATTTGGTATCACCATATATCAATTAGATCATTTAAACCCAGAATTAAGAACACTGTCATTCAGTTGGCTTCTGCTTAAATACGAATTTTGATTATTCAACTACAAAAAGAAAGCTCTAATTTTTATATAACTAAAATGCTAAATCTGGTACTATATGTTCCAATAACTTTAAAATTCATTGGAAAATAACTTTTCATAGCAGTATTTGAAGTAACATAATATTATTACTTAGTATAAATAGATTTGGACCTAAAACATGTTTCTCTTCCCAAATACATGTTTAAGAATAATAATATGTATGTGCTTTATGGTCTTAATCAACATATTTATATGTATTTATTATTTATTGGGTTTTATCATGTTTCAGAGTCCTGCAACTGCACTAATGACATGTGATCATTTAAGCTTATAGCATGCTCATTAACATAATCATTTACAATGACCATTTATTATTAAGAAATGGATAAAATGTATCAATATCTTCCACAAAATCAGGTCAATTGAAAAATATTCATTAAATTAACTAAGAGAAATTAATCACAAGTCCTACTTAACAAAAAAATACTAAATAGAGCTCACAATGACCTCACTCCTTCTGTCATCAGGCATGTGTGTAATGAAAACAAGATATTGATAGAAGTCATAAAATAAGACAGACAACATAATTGGAGAAAGCAGTGATTATCAAAAAATAAATAAAGTAGGAATCACACACAAAATAGTTGACGTGAAATAAGAAGAAAGAAGATGTTAAAATCTGAGTATTTGGTTTACCTGCGAACAATGAACGATGGAATACGGATTGATGCTCCATTTTTAGCGGTACAAAGCTTTCTAAAGAGACAAATGGGACGCTTCGATGTGTACATATATTATTTATTTATTTGAAAAAATATTCGAAGATATCTATATTTATCAATCTATGGCGATTTTTAAAATTTTAAATAAAATAAAATAAATAAATAAAATTATATAATATTTAAAGATAATATTAATTAATAAAAAATCTACAAATCTTATATACTAATAAAAAATACTATCAAAATATTAAAAATAATTAATTATATTAAATTTAATTCCTTAAAAGTAATTATCTAATAATTTAAAAATAATTAATTAATTATATTAAATTTAATAATATTAATATTATTATTTAATTTCTTAAAAGTTTGAATTTATTTTGATCAATTTTATAGTTTCAAGCTACAATCATCTATTTATTTTTTAATGATAAATAAATATTGTATTATAAAAATTATATTATTTAGATTGTTGTGTATCGCACGGTTTTAAATCTAGTGTATATATATATATATGTATACTAATATATAAAACTCAATGTTTCTAGATAAAATTTATGTAATTTTTTATTTAATGTTAATTTTATTATACTCATAAGACTCACTAATATATCTTGAATTCTTAACTCTACATACTAGTAAACTACCGTTATTGAGTTACCATTTATTAATAATCCGTGTAAAAACAAACATAATATATGCTTATTGTTGAGTCACATTTTACAATTAAACATTGTATTCTGCTGCATAACGCAGCTATATGCTAGTAGAAACTAGTTGCTGTCACGCTTCACTGCGAGTGTTTAAAATTCTTTTATTTTCGTTTATTTAGGTGCATATAATAGATAAAATAAACTCAAAAATAATATAATTAAGCGTATATAATATAAAATCAATTAAGCCACACATAAATGATAAATCTCTATATAATTTACTTGAAAAGTAAAACACATAGAATGACTACAAATTTTAGTTATAAACATAAAATAGCTACTCACATTATACTGTATTATGTGTACTATGAAAATTTTAGTCAGTTACATGATTGTTAGAGATGTACAAAATCATACCATTACTTTTTACATCATTGAAGAAACCTTAACATATTAAAGAAAAACAATTAGAAATCATAATTTAAAAACATTGTTTATAAAAAGTATTAAGTGCTCTTGAATGATACACCCATATATCTTATTAAATATAATATAAGAATCAATTGATGATGTAATCAAATATTCAATTGACCAATATGTTTGTTTGATTTTCTCAAATTGGCTAAAATTAAGAAAATGATGACATCATAAATCGCGATTTTAAAATTCACTAAAACAATACAATTATGTTTTAGCAAATATAATAATATTTTAATTTGAAATTCATGTATATATATATATACATCTACTAATACTAAAGTGTCTTAATTTATAATTTTTTTCCATCAAACGTATATCTTTAAAATCATATTCTATTTAAGATTTTTTATTTATATATTTTAAAAATAATTTATAAAATTCGTACGTATTCAATGTTGATTGTTTGAGATCATAATGTGTAAAATACACTTGTTAATTTTTATATGTTATTATCATGACACTAACTTTTGTTAAATTAGCATGGGTGCTTTTACGAAAGAATAACAAAAATGTTATTGTTAAACTAGTCATTCAATTGTTAGTTAACTTATCATGTGTTAATTAGTGGGTTAATTTGTTACTTCTTATTTACATAGTGTTTCTTCTTATTTCTTTTTTTATTATTTGTTAATATATTATTTAAATTCAAAGCATTATTGATATACTATTTAATTATATGGTCATAGTTTTTTTTCTTTTTCTTTTCTTTTTCTTTTGTTTGTTTATGAACAATAATGCTAGAGAAAACAAGTCATGGAAGTTGGTTTCATATTGTTGTTGGTTATCTTAATAGGCTTAGTGTCTTTAATATTTTGTGTTGATGTTTTGTTAAGTACATGTCTATTTGGTCATTTAAATGTTTCGTTTATATCCTATAGTAAGAAGTAAGATGATTTGAAATTATTATTTTTTATTATGTTATGGGTATGATCATACTAACTTGTACTTAATTTTTCATTATTAAAAAAAAGGAATTAACAAAATCAACATCTCTTGCTTAATGTTGGATATACTTTTATGGTTTTGTGGTTATTTAATATTGTATACTAATGATTGTACAATTAATTTGTTGTGTTTTCATGAATGAGTTTTATGTCATTAGATTGATTTTTATGTCTATTTATTAAGGGATTATATACTTGGAGGCCACCCAAATATATCATTTTGTTTTTGTAGGCCACTCATATTTGAAAATGATTTTGTAGGCCACCCAAATATATCATTTTGTTTTTGTAGGCCACTCATATTTGAAAATGATTTTGTAGGCCACCCAAATATATCATTTTGTTTTTGTAGGCCACTCATATTTGAAAACGATTTTGTAGGCCATCTAAATTTGTATATTGTTTCATATATACCAAATTCGACTAAAAACTCATCAAAAAAATTGTGAAAGAACACAAATACCCTTATATTTGTTAATTAACATTATTTATATTATTTTAGTTTTATTCAAATACATGGATATTTGTATCATTTTACACTTTCCGGATGAGTTTTTAGTAGAATTTGGTATACATCAAAACAATATACAAATTTAGGTGGCCTACAAAATCGTTTTCAGATATGGGAGGCCTACAAAAACAAATTGATATATTTGGGTGGCCTACAAAATTGATTTCAAATATGAGTGGCCTACAAAATTGTTTTCAAATATGAGTGGCCTACAAAAACAAATTGATATATTTGAGTGGCCTCCAAATATATAATCCCATTTATTAAACATGTCAATTAATTTTTTTTTCTAATTTATCCTTTTTTGATATGGCCTATATATAAGATAATAATTAAAATAGTTCCCTATATTTTTATTATTATACTTTTTAAAAGCATGCTAACAAACTTTAACGAATGTATAAGAATGTTTGATAGTCATATCTATTTGAAAACAACAATAGTCGGTGGTAATACACGAGACATTTAACCCATACTCAATTGTAACTTTTATGGGTGATAATGTGGCTAACCTGATAACCCTACAATGGTGCTAAGACGACTATATTACTTAATAATAGTTGACTTGAGATATAAGACAATTGTATGAATTAAATAGAATGTTACTACACGATTGTGTGATTTGTAAATCCATAATAAAAACATATTGAGCGTAATCATCGATTATAAACATTAAGTTAATGCATAATATATTTGCGAGTTTTGTGTTAAAAAATTTAGTTTTATTACTTTCATATTTATCATAAAGACTTAAACAATCCATACATATATACGGATTTAAAAACTACTACATATACATATATACACTTGCTTTAGATAAACATGATATTGATAAAGCTAGTGCATATATATACACACATATTTGCTTTATGATAAACATGAAATTAATAAAACTAAATTTTGCATATATATTAAGCAAACAAAATATTTGCATAAAAAACAATTTGACAATTCTTAATAATGTTTTAAATATGGTATACACTTGCTTAAGAAGATTTAACATATCTAAAACAAAGTTGATTAATTTGAACGATCTTCGCTAATGAAAAATAGTGATGGCTATTTTTGCAACTTGTGAAAAAATAAGATATTTTATTCCATGTTATATTTAATACCATTGAACATGTGACATCTTATTTCTAGGACATCTATTATTCGTAATCATTAATCATTAATATAGTTCTAGAAAAAATATAGATGGATATGTCATAAAATAATTGAAAATTAATTGTTAAATAAAACAAATTGTATACATGAGTTAGATTCATAAATACTTTTTAAAATTTTCATTTAAAGATATCTTATAAAGTATATATATCTTATAAAGTATATATAATAATAATATATTATTAAATTAAATATAAATATAAATTAAAACCTAAAAGTATAAATAGAAAGTGCTTATAATTTAAATTATGTATGTATTATAAAGCTAATAATAATAGTTTTATTCCTAGAAAAAAATAATATCATTTATAAATGAACTAGTTTATTGTCTTGCGACTATATAGAATTCAACAGGAAATTCTTTTATATGGATAAAAATAACAATATGTAAGTTTTACGAGTTAAATTCTAGATTGTAAATAAATTAATATAAATTCGTATATGAAATGGAGTTATTTAAAAGAATACATGAACTAAAAGGATTAATTATAAAATGCAGGTGCTAAAATGACATATTTAACAAATATAAAGGAGTACTATATAAGAGAGGGAGACTTTTTTTATCCAATAGAAATAGTTATGGACACACCTATAAAATTAAATTTTTTTATTATAATTAAATCTTCACATCTGGATCACCATGGAAGAAACCTAATCAATGGTCTAGATTCCTCTATAATATTCTATTTTAATTATATATAAAGATAAAGATGAAAAGGGCAGGATCGAACTCCAATCCTACAAGTAAAAAAGAGCACTCGTAAGGATTGCTAAAAAACTACCGTTTTTATTTTTCTAATTTCTGCAAACCGTTTTATAAACCGTATGATTGTGTGATGAAAAAAACTAAAACTTCATTAATGAGAGATTGAGTTTTTAATTCTGGTCTTTTACAAATTTAGGAGTGAGAGTTTTTGTATTTCAAAGTTTGAGAGAAAATAAAAAAAAAAAATTAATAATATTAATTTTACAGTTTTATCCTCAATATTTTACCCTTAATTTTACAATTTTTCAACCTTTTCTTTTTTAGCTCTAAATTATAACTCTCGAACATAGTATTAGTTATAGTCATAGATGAAATAGCAGTACCAATTAAAGCTAACATAAAAGCACTTATATGAGATATACACTACTTATTCACTTGTACTTTTAAGTATGTGTGTATTAAAATTAAATTATTATTCTATTTGAATTATGATTTAAAGTTTTATTTTAGATAAATAGAATTCTTCTTTTTAGGTTTAAGATATTTAAAAGTCCTAATCATATTAATTTTATAGTATAAAAAGAAATATCGAAACTATCCTACCCGTATCAGATCCTTATTGATAATCATAATAATTCTAAATGAAATAATAGTACTAATTAAAACTAATAACAAAAGTATAATATTATTGAAATAAAAACAATACTCACAATGATAATAGTTTTGGGAAAAAAGTTCATGAATAGGTATGAAATACTATTAGATATTATGAATAGTGTCTATGGTTTTAAAATGTGTTAAGTTTTATTTTTTTATTATTGTATGAGATGAATTTTGAAAATTAAATCATTTATTGTATGTATTTTAGTTGTTTTTAAAATATAAAAGACATTTTCTTTAAGTCATATATATATATATATAATAGACGTTTTATATACATAATAAAAAATTTTAAAATCCGCAACATATAATAACAGAAAGTGTAAAATCTACTATGTTTTAAAACACTGAACGTTAATATATATGAAAGGTAGTAATGGTCAAAGTAAAGTCAAAGCACTAATATGGGATTTTATGAGAATAGCCTTTATATATCATGAGAAAATGGCAACTAACTTTGTCAACTGAATATAAGGGATAACATGATTGTGATTGTTATTGCAATTACTAATCACCTCAGTCAAGCTTAAAAATTCAAAATATAACAACAAATTGCAATGAGAAAGTTACTTAAATAAACTATTCAAATACATATTTATCAAATTGAATCGTATTAAGACCTTTTTCTAAAAATAGACGAGAAAATCGCCTAATATGTATTTACATATTAGGCGATTTAGGCGATTTGCCAAAAGTTTAATAGGGTCGTGCCACGTGTCCAAACTCAAATCGCCTTTGAACTTTTCCAATTGCTTTTGACTATTTTTTTAACAAACAGTCTAAATAGAATTTCCTTAGGCGAGTCAGGCGATTTGGTGGTCTACCCATTTAGAGTTTGACACATGTAACATGAACCAAATCGCCTAAATATTTATTACATCAGGTGATTTAGGCGATTTGTGAGTGTTTTTGAGTTTTGTACTCGAATGTTCTTTATCCCTTCATTTGAGCTACTGTAATATTTTTTTCCAATTGAAACTCTTGAAACTCTCTATCTAGCTCAAGTCATTTTTAATCTTTTAGAGTGCAAAGAAGTCAACGAAAATAAGCTAAGGTAATATATTTCTCAAAATATGTTCGATGCTTCTATGTTTTTCTATGAAAAAGAATATTTTTAAATTTTTTTTTAATGTGTTTTGATTTATTAATTTAGATAGGTATATATGTGGGAGGTAGTTTTCATTTTGATGATACATAATGTTGGAAATAATTAATCGATTTATAAGATTAATTCTTTAAAACTGGCCGTATGTGCTAGAGTAGTTGTTGTCAAAATCAAAACTATCTCCCACATATTTACCTATCCAAATTAATAAATCAAAACACATTAAAAATAAAATATTCTTTTTCATAGAAAAACACATAAGCATCGAAAATATCTCGAGAAACATACTATCTTAGCTTATTTTCGTTGACTTCTTTGCACTCTAAAAGATTGAAAAACACTTGTGTTAGATAGAGAGCTTCAAGATTTATAGATTGACAAAAATAATACGGTAGCTAAATCACCTGATGTAATACACATTTAGGCGATTTCCTTAAAGTTACACGTGGCAAACTCTAATTGGTTAGACACCCAAATCGCCTACTTCACCTAGGGAAATTCTATTTAGGCTGTTTGCCAAAAAATATGATTTTGTGCAAAGATTTTGTCAAAAGCAATTGTGTTTGGCCAAAGGCGATTTGGAATGGACACGTGACATGATCCTATTGAACCTCCTCAAATCGTCTAGCTCGCCTAATGGTTATTTTAATTTAGGCGATTTCTTTGTCTATTTTTGAAAAAAATTCCTTATACAATTTATGTTGATAAATTAATATTTGAATAGTTTATTGGGGTAATTTAGTCAATTGCAATTGTAATATAGCAATAAGTGGTGAATGAAACACTTTGAGAATTGACCAAAATCTTTAGCCTGTATATAGGTAATCATATGCATATAAATCCTATATGTGCATACATACATACACATCTCCATAATTATAGTTGTCGATATTATATGTCACTATATACTAAGTTATCTGTAACATGGAAATTTTGCACCTAACAAAAGCTGTAAAACTGACATGACTTTGAAGTTTAATTCAATGTTTTAAAATAATTAAATTAATATGATCATAAATTTAAGTTAATAGAATATATGTGAAGGTCGAAGGCTACAGAACTACGGCAAGAGGCTCACAAATTCTTTGAGAGGGCCAAACGAATAGATTTAGTCTTTTTAAGAGTCACAAACCACTAAACTTTGTTACTATTTGTCAATTTTCAGGAGAGACCACGACCTTCCCCTTCCCTACTATGTTCCGCTAATGATAGCAATATAATTGTTGCAATATCCCTAATGATGTGCCATCATTTCTAGATTCAATCATCCGGTGTCAGCAGACATTCGAGCCTCCAACTCAGATCAATAACCATTTGTGTGAAGAGCTAACCCAACTGAGCTCCACTTTGAATTACATACTTCGAGCTCTCAGCATGGTTATATTTGATGAACACGTTTAAGGCATGCCAAATAAAGTCCGACATGGCTCCGTTGGAGGAGCATCCATTCAAATAGTCATCCCACTATCTTTGTCCGCTAATGTCATTGAGCCAAAGATACACGTACATCCATTTGTAACTCTGCTAGCAGCCACCATTCTATGTCAATGCAAAGGCAACATCATTGGTCCAGGTGGACATGCCATCCACTACCAATAGCATATCAACATCAAATGAAATGTTCAAGAAGGTAGGACTTTTTTTATAATACTAGTATTTTGTCATTTTCAAAAGCAAGCATCGCATACACATAGAGTCTGTATGACACAAAGTATTTAGAAGCTTAAAGTTTTTTATTTTGAAAATTAAGCTCCTCCAAAAATAAAGTTTTATTTGGATACACAAACTTAAATATTTTAGTTTGAAGATTAAGCTCCTAATTTAAAAGCTACTCCAACTAGCTTTTAAGAGTTTTTTAATCATTTTACACTTTGATATAACAGCTACAACAACTTTATCAAACACAGTTCACAAATAAAGCTCCAGCTTACAGTTATAACTATCAGATGCAGCTTCAGCTTACAGCTAACAGCTACAACAAACAACTAGTTTTGCCAAACATACTCGTAATCTTGCCAAACATACCCGTAATCTTATCCTTGTAATTCTAAAAACCGCTATCTTTGTCACTCTCAATTGAGTTTACTCTTGATATAAGTTTGCACAAATATTTAGAATATAAAGAATTGATTACCCATAAATCTTACATGTAAGATGAAATACCCTTAATCAATCACGATCCTTATTTTTGTTGGGATATTATCTCCTTAATTTATATAAAACTGACTTGAGAAAACTGCTATATGAAATAAGTTTTCTTCCTCATCAACTTTAAATTTATTATTATCTTCAAATGTAAACAAAGTTAATACCTCGACTTGAAAAGAGGTCAAATAAAATTCAAATAATATATAATATAATAATAATGAAAATAAAAGAATATAAGTATTGAAGTTGCTATATGGTAATATATCATTTTTTCTCTTCGATTAGACATATCTCATTGTATACTTTCGACAAACTTATTTTTTTCCAATTTTCTAGTGGGTTTTGAAAACTATTATCACATGGAATAATAGTTAAATATCACATGAGATAACGACTATCACATGATACCAACGACTATCACATATGATATTTAGTTGGTATCACATAAGATAGTCGTTTTCAAAACCCATCAAAAAATAAAAAAAGAAAAGTTCGTCGAAAGTATATCATGTGAGATATTTAATCGAAGAGAAAAATATTGATTTTTATGGTGCGATCTTTGTATTTTTTAAATAGCCGTTTTTGAGATATTAAAATTTTAAAATGTGAAGGAAAATAGGGGTTTTATTATCGTTGATGAAGATAGACAGTTAAGATTAATTACTCAATTCTTATTAGATTTTATATTCTCATTTGCACTTAATTTTATATCCTGTATATTTATAGTTACATATCATAGCATCTACGTCAATAGTACGTACATATAAATATGAAACTGCTCGATACCAAATCGCAAACTTCTCTCAACATGGCGAATATGAAGAGAATCTAAGTATGAAATATCAAGTGTATCAGACAAGGGTGTCACTCTGTATATTCGATATTTGACCAGTGTCCAAAGTATGTATCTTAGAAAAAACCCAGTCTAGGAGGGGAAATCTTTCTGAGTCATCGATCAAATATATAATTCACAACCACGATACTACAATGTGAAACTAACAATAACGTAATGTAACTTATCCTAACAAACACAAAGTACATTATTATTACAAGTATTTATAAGTCACACTTAACGTTCCACAAGACACCTTATATTGGAAAATAAAATAAATATGAATTATCTCTTCTTTTATGTAACATAATTAGTGACTTTTATCCACTAAGTCATTAAATATATCATGTAAACTAATTCTAATAAATAATATAACTACTACAAGTTACATGGTTTAACCCATTCACTTCAATTATCAAACCGAACTTTAAACTGTTTAAAATCAAATCAATTCTAAACGACAATATAATGTAACTTAATCTAACAAATAAAAGTTAAGGGCACGCAATATTCAAAACCTAATATAATGTAACTATTACAAGTTACAATTAGGGCGAACAATATTTGGTTTTAAACTGTTTACATCTAAAACTGAACAAAACCCTAAACTTTGAAATCAAACCGATTTTTAAAACGGTTTTATGTTTGGATTTTAATTAAAACAACATATGATAATTGATCTTTGATTTGATGATTGGTTTGATCATTGTTGATTCGTTTAAACCGAAAAACTCAAATATATTACATACTATTATTATGCTTATACCATCTAGATAATAATCTTCAGTTAGATGTATATCTCAAAATTTCTCATTTTCAAACAAACTTTTTATTCTCCCGCTAGCTCTCACTCTTCTATTTAATTAGTGATGATATTGTGATGCCATTACTTATAGTTTTTCATTTGATAAGTAGCTAAGAAGGAGTGCAATTATTGTAACTTGTGCTTTTTGGTTTAAATCGATAACTAAACTGAATTGAATTACGCTATTCTATTAGCGTCTGAAAACATTTTAAATGAAAAACACCCAAAAAGCGTACAGATGAATACTTCTAGTTACATTAATACTTCTAACACAATGTATGCTTATAATACAATGAAAAAATCAAACTACACTTAGAATCATCAAATAATTCTTAAAGAATAGGCTAGTGATAAGCAATTATGTTGAAAATAATAAAACAAATAATTAAGAAACTAAGTGAAATAAAATTCCAAGGGATCATATGCCATTTAGCATTCAATTCATCGCCGTTGAGACATTCAAGGAACGCCAATGAGCAACCTTAGTTCTCTATGGCCAATAACAACCACCCGTTGACCACCATTAAAGAAAATCTTTGCAATTAAATACAGATTAAGAAGACTAAATTTTTTAGATGGTAAATGTCCTTGTCACAGTTTTACCGGATTAATTTTGCCGTCACCGGAGTTTGACAACACAGTTGAATAATTGGTGGCCTATGAGTGGGTTACTTGATTGGCCATTTTGGGTTACAAGGTTTGGCGACTCGCGACTTCCCCATCCATTGTTCCCGATCCATTTTGCACCTTTTGAGATTAGAGTGGGGGCCATTCATGAAGCTGACGTGGCGTTCCACCATGGTTATCTAGTGATGGTTATTAGGTTTCGGGGTTTCAAGCAAAATCTTTGAAACCTGTGTCGCATGTCGAATGACTAAAATATGGTTACCCTTTCTTAAAAGATTAAAATGTAAAAAAAATATTATCCAATTTAACCACATTCATGATTTTCTATGTCTACTACTTCTACCGTCTCATAATAAGTGTCAACAATCAAGTTATACAAATTTTTATAAAATGCATAATCAATACATTTTATAAGAAAAAAATAACCGTCTTACTTTTACTTTTTATACAGTAAATTACGGGTAAATTGGTAGAATTAGTATCTTAATTAGAAAGTTGACACTTATTTTGAAACAAACTAAAATGAAAAAGTGGACATTCACTTTGAGATAAAAAGAGTATCACCTTTCAACCAAACAACTTATACAATATTGTAAAGACGAAAAAAGAAATTTTATTTTCTTATTTATTTACTACGACCGCATATGCTTCATAACTCGATTTTTCAACCGAATTGATTTTTAGTTCTAAACTCAATTACAAAAAAAATAATGATATATGAGTATAACTTTATAAATCTTAAACTAAACATAATTTACCGTCACGCTCCACTTATTAGACTCATCTTTAAGCTTTATTTAGTACTATCATTTTACTCACACAAGTGCAGTTTAAACATTCACGGCGTGTACAAGGAACCGGTTCGGCTCGAGTGGCCCAGCTAACAGCTGTTGTTAACTGTTTAGTTCTCTTTCTCTCGCGTTTCATTGGATTGGGTCCCACTCCCGTCTCATCCATCCTCCAACTTCCTTCTTTCTTGATTTCATTTTAATAATATCTTCTTCTTTCTAAAATTACAACAACCATTTCTATCCTAAAACAAAACAAAAATGAAGTCAAATTTCATCGAAAAAAACATGTCTTCTTGGTTCGGCAAGAAATCAACCAAAAACAAAGACAACAGTAATCAACAATCACCTATCAAAAATCAAGATAACCCGTTTTTCAGTAACAATTATCAAACCAATAATAAACAACAACAACAACCTTTAAACGAAGGCGTATTGCCACGTGGGTCGCCACGTGTCAGCCATGATTACTCTTCTTCATCTTTTTTACCTGGACCCGGATCGTCTTCTGTATTTTCGGGTTTTGATTCGGATCGAATAGCCCATCCGTTACCTCAACCGTCGATTTCGCCGACGACCTCGTTGCCGTCGATTTCGCCGACGACCTCGTTGCCGTCGATTTCACCGACGACCTCGTTGCCGTCGATTTCACCGACGACTTCGTTGCCGTCAATTTCACCGGCGACGTCGTTGCCGTCAACTATTGGAGTAGTGGATCATAATAATCAAAATGGGTTTGGGTCGGTTTCTTCTAGTGGCGGATCTTCTGTTTCTTCTGCTGATGAACATAGTAATAATATTGATCATACTCAATTAAGTTTTTTCAGGTCGGTAATAATTTGTTTTAAAATTTGATTCTTTTGGCTAATTTTAGTAGATTAGGGTTTAGGTTGTATATTTTGGGCCTAGTATTTAATGAAATTGGAACTCATTTTAATTTAACTAGAAAAAAGGGAATTAGGGTTTAATGATTTAATAATAGAATATGGAGCTAGTTTTAGGTCAATTTGCAATGTATTATGAATGATCAAATTAAGCTAGTAGGGTGTTGTTGAAGCTTTCATGAATTCTTTGTTAGACTTTATTGTTATTGTTAATTGAAAAATTAAGGTGACAATGAGAATGTATGTTTAGATTTCTTTTGATTGTGCCCGCTATTAGAAGTCGAAAAGTTGGATTGATATGTGATAGATTATATGGCTAGACTTGAACATGGTTTGAAGTTACTATGTTTAGACAATTCATTAAGGGGCAAAACCTATAGGGGTGATTTCATGTGCCTTTTCAAAAATTCATTGGCGGTGATTAAAGTTAATGATAGTTGAGCAATATTTCATTCTTACATTCTTCTCAAAATTTGATTATGTTGACCTTCTGGAAATCAGAATCGTAGTCACTTCTTACTCAGTTAGACTTTAACATGATTCTAGTTAAGGGGCAAGCGTATAGGAGGTGCTTCCATGTGCATTTTAAAAATAATTATCGCTAGATGAAAAATCAGAAGTAGATTTAGATATTTATCTGATTAAACTTAAGGATAGTTTAACACTCTTATGTCTTAATAATGAATTTTCTTACAACTACTTTTGATTTGTTTTGAAGTTTATTTTTTAGATCTCGAGTAATCAGAAAATCACTCAAATTTTAACTTCAACACACAATAATCACTTTATGTGCACATCCAAATATGAAATACCACCATCAATAGTTATAGCTTCATTGTGTTGATAATGTGATTTTGAATGATAGAGGGTATGGGGAGACCAAGTCCAGCCCTCGAGCAAGAAGTCCATGTCCCGGACCAAGGTTGGGGACCACTGCCACTTCACCTCTTCATCCACGGTTTACTGCTTCTAGCACAACTCTCGACTCTCTTAACAAAAGACTCGATGAATGCCATCCGTTGCCTCTTCCACCTAGCTCACCCACGAGTCCTTGTTCTGGGTTGTCGAGTAACAGAACTTGCAGCGCTACCATCTCATCCACTAGTCCTTCTTCAGTCTTGTCCAGTAATATAACACTTAGTTTCACTGAAAGTTCAAATCCCAAACCGTCCAAGTGGAAGAAAGGAAAATTATTGGGAAGGGGCACGTTTGGACATGTTTACCTCGGTTTTAACAGGTATGCTTCTTCGACTTCTTCTTTATGACTATTTGTATGCTGAATGTACATCTATTGCGGACTTTTTTCTTTTGGGCTCTTCATATGTTTATCATGACTAGAGGTGGCTAGGTTGGGTTATGGGTCAAACAGTTTGTTTGGTTTGGGTTGGGTTATGGGTCAAACAGTACTGTCCCCAGATATAATACCACCTCTATCCCCAATTGCCCACATTCGACTTTTGAGTAGCAAATGACAAATACTACGTATCACCAAATACTTTCAATATTGTTGTTCCGGGATTATCTCAATTGACTGGACCATGTCCTTTTTCACAAAGTTAACAGCATTGGTTTTGACTGTTGATGCACCATATTCCTTTATTTTCAGTAGAGAGGTATATATATTCTGTAAAAAGTAATATTATATAATAAGTTTGCTTGTCTCTAAACTTTGTTTAAAGATTTGCACGTACACCTTCGTTATATATTTATATGTTGCATGATATAAGATTAATATCACTTAAGAAACTCTGTTGGTGTCTCTCTGTATGTTTTAATAGTGAGAGTGGACAGATGTGTGCGATAAAAGAAGTTAAGGTTGTTGTGGATGATCAGTCATCAAAAGAATGTTTGAAGCAATTGAACCAGGTCTGTTTTTCTATCACACACACATACTAATGCGTTTTGAGGAAATGAGATTTACCCTTTTAAGTTTACAAACTTCATTCTGTTTATGGTATATTATTTTTTCCTGAAAGTTTATGCTCTTTGCAACAGGAGATCACTTTGCTCAGTAAGCTTAAGCATCCGAATATCGTTCAGTACTATGGAAGTGAAATGGTACTGTTCCTCTTTCACTTATCTTTTGTTGGCCCAGTAAAAAAGTGAAATCCTAATTTGACTTTGTGAGTTTCAATGTGATCCATCAAGTATAAATCTTTAAACTAATGGCAGATTTCTCAGTTACAGGGAAAATTATTACATTTTTTAAATTATATAAAAGAATATCACTTTTACGTGGTGCTTGGATTTGCATTTTGGAACCGATTATAGCATCTTCAGTTTTTTATTCTCATATCACAATCCGTATTTTTACCACAAAAGTATCTTCTTAAGTCATTTTGTTTATTAGTTCCTTTAATAATCAAAATTTGCCAAACATGTAAGCATATGATTATTTGATTTTTACAAATTTCCGCAGCGATATGATATCATGATATCAACTTAATACGGAGTAACATGAATAAGACACATTCAAACACATCCATAGAAATGTTTGGGAGGTTAAAAACTGAAAACATCTATGTAGCTTTCGATTTGCAAAGTAAATGCAGAATGGGATGGAGGGAGTAATGAATTGGATGTCATAAACAACTTTTCCATTGTGTAAAGAAGTCAAATGTTTTGAGAAGCTGACGATTTTTGGAATTTTCAGGGGGAGGAAACACTATCTGTTTACTTGGATTACGTCTCTGGTGGTTCGATTCACAAGCTACTTCAAGAATATGGTTCCTTCAGGGAGCCTGTAATTCAAAATTACACCAGGCAACTCCTCAGCGGGCTTGCTTATTTGCATGGAAGAGATACAGTACACAGGTACTTTGTCGTCTTGTCGTTGTTGAAATGTTTATAATCTTGGAATTGATTTTCGTGTGCTAATAAGAAATGTATGCTCCTTTGCAGAGATATAAAAGGGGCAAACATATTAGTTGACCCTAATGGTGAAATCAAGCTTGCTGATTTTGGCATGGCAAAACATGTAAGTATACTCCTAGTAAAAGTTAATTTTATACATAATCATCTAAGAAGCTGACTAATAAGAAAATTTTGAAGGAATTGTTTTATTTGTGTCATTCCGTTTCTTTTAGACAGTAAGCATATGGGATAGAGGTGGAAATTTTGGCCCATTTACTTAGTGGTAGGCTAATTTGGGTTATATTTCATATGTAACAGGTCATATGGTATTCTAAGTTAAAGCAAATTAGATTGCTAAAGTAATAGTATAATTTTGTTCTTGTATTAAACACCGTAATATTTAATAAAGTTATGAAAAATGGATAAAACTATGTTGGTGCCCGACAACTTATACCCCATAATTAAAATCCTCCGTTTGACTCTTTGGTCATTACCCAGCCCACCTGACCTGACCATTTTGTCATCTGTACTTTGGAGTATGAAAGGTCATAGGTTTGACTGTATGACTAATGGAAAGTGGAAACCGTCTTTTTCTAAAATGTAAGCCTTTCCTGAAGCTGCTTTGCCGACTTGACTTTGGAGTGATAAGGTTTAGTCTTTTTGACTTGGAGGTCATGGATTCGAGTAATAGAAGTATTTTTGAAAAATGCTTGAGAAAAACTGTATTCATGCATCGATTTTCATGAACTTATGCCAACTATTTGACTTTGGTTGATCTTCCAAACTTGGCCTCCGTTGACCATGCATATTTTCCAGCGCAGAAAACTCAGAGAAATGGTCTTCCTCTAATTATGCTCCTGAGTCCGCTTCAGAATCTTGGAAGGCAGTTAAAAAGAACTTTACTATATTTTATTGAAAATTTGACAATATAAATTTAAAAATGACTCTTTGTCACACCTCTGGAAAAGGAAGGGTAATCTAGACACTGTTGCTTATGGCTTTCTTTGTTGTTTGTCTGCTAAAGAAAATGAACAACTAGCAACTTTTTGCAGTGTCAGAATTTAAAAAAAAGCCATTTTAATTGCTCGGATCTTGTAACTTTATGAATTGTACCAAATTTTGTTCCTTTAGTGTTCAAAGAACAGAGAATGAAATATTGCCTAGTACTTGTCTAGCAGTCATTGGACGACTCATTTGTTTACTTGTTGTCATCAGATAACAAACTGTACTTCAATGCTTTCTTTCAAAGGAAGTCCCTACTGGATGGCGCCTGAGGTATCTTTTCTCCATCTAAATGCCGTATTTTACATGTATATATATCTTCTGTGTATATATATATACTCATGCAAGTTCTTGATCTCAGGTTGTAATGAATACAAATGGTTACAACCTTGCGGTGGATATTTGGAGTTTGGGGTGTACAGTTCTTGAAATGGCAACGTCAAAACCTCCTTGGGGCCAATATGAGGGGGTATGATGTCTCATTGTTTCGTAATTTTGAGCTTTGCCTATATGTCAGTATGTAGGTGTTTGGATGTGCGTTTTGAACATTGTGACTTAAGGAATTAGAATCAGATAATGACTTGATTTAAAGTTTGAGAGTATGTAGTTTTTGTTTTATCTCAATACTCAGTAGAGGTGGCAATTTTGACCCGTTTATTTATAAATAGGTTAGTTCTGGTTAGGTTTTATGTGTTACGGATCAAATGGGCTAGGGATTCAAGCCTTACCAGAGAGGTGCGTGTGAGTATGTCTTATAGAAATATGGGTCAAATCAAAAGATCTAACTAACATGGAAATGGGTCAAAGTGGTTGAGAACCATCTATAGTGTATTCAAATGTATATAATCCTCTTGAATCTCTACCAAGAAAGTTATATGTTTGTTTGTAATAAGATATCGTATTTAGCACACGACTTATTTGGTAAACTTGAGAAGAAGGATTAAAAGTTGTCTGTGGGTCTGTCCATCCCAACCTGGACCGTTTTGACATGCATTTCATATCCATTTTGACCTTCTAGCAAACCTGCCTGACCCACGCATTTTGCTACCTTTAATGAACAGTCCTCACATTAATTGCTTACCAGCTCTCCTATCTTTGTTACGTTGACCATAGATGATTAGAATCAGCATGAGTGTCGGTCTTTTCCAAGCACTTAAATTTGATTACAATAAGCCGAAAGCGGATTATTCTAGAACGTTAGCGCTTAGTTTGTTTGATTCATTACGTTGACTTCCATTCTTAATATTCACATTGTATGCACATCCAACCATCCCCTGTATACTTTACTTTAGTTGTGATAATCTTTATGCCATATATTCATAACTTCATTGGACGCGTTGTATTTCAGGTGGCAGCAATATTCAAGATTGGAAATAGCAAAGATATGCCTGAAATACCCAATCATCTTTCAAATGATGCAAAATCATTTATAAAGCAATGCTTACAACGGGACCCGTCTTTACGACCCCCAGCCTCAAAACTGTTGGATCATCCATTTGTTCGGGACCAATCTACATCAAGAGGAGCCAATGTTAGCTTAACCAAGGAAGCATTTCCTTTCACCTTTGATGGAAGTCGTACCCCGGTAAAACCATTTAAATTGTTGCATATACATTTGCCTCTGATTAGTTTAAATTCATTTAACCTTTTACATGAATTTTTGAGAAATGGATTTTTCAAGTCTTCCGCTAGATACCAAGTTAGGTTAATAAATTCATTATGGTTTCTGATGTTAAAACAGACGGCCTCGGAAATGCACTCTAACAGACGAAACACAAATTCATTTGAGGCACCTGTGGTTACATCATCTAGAAGTGCAATGTTGAGTCCAAGGTATTTTTTCAACTCGAATAGGATGAGAGAGGAAGAGAGAAGGTGGTCGTTTGAGGTGGCAAAATGGGCAGATTGGGTGGGTTGGGTGATGGGTTGAAAGTGGTTGGGTTGACCAATAAATTAAATTTTTTAACTTTTTAAACTTTTTTTGCTTTTTAGAATTAATTGATTCTGGAGGTTCAATGCTTTAAAAACCCATTTGGTTTTAATCATTTTCTTTTATATATATTTTAACTAATTTTAACTGGTTGGCCCCTTTAAGATTAAACATAAACTGTATCAACCCATTTATTAATAAATGAGTCAAAGTTGCCACCTCTTGTGCTCATGATAGATTATCTTTTACCAAATGAGTTGCTTTTTAGCATTTAATAAACATTGTTTTAGTTGCAAAAGTTGGGTAAGTAATGATTTTGGAAGTTACTGGCTTGATCTTTCAAAAGTGAAAAGTTGACAATCAAAGGCCCTATTGTCTTGCTAAAAATAATTTTATGTTTATTTCTGCAGGAGGAATACGAGAGCAATCACATCCTTGCCTGTATCTCCAAAATCAAGCCCATTAAGGCAGTATGGATCGGCATACAGAAATGGTTATGTTTCACCCCCTCACCCATCATATACCATGATTGGTCAAAGTCAAAGTCAAAGTCAAAGTCAAAATCATTACAATTTGAACGAAGTTCCTTTAAGACCCAATTCCAAAACCACACATGACCCGTGGTTTGAAATCCCTCAGGTTAAACCCCAAACGCCCACCAGATCCCCAAGATCACGCCTCATTTGATCCACCAAAAGATTTACTAAATTTTTAGGATCAATCCATCTTACAAGGAAGATTTTAATTGGAGGGATTTATTTGTCTTTGTGATTCGGTGTAAATAAGACGGCTATTATGAGTTTCATTACTGTACATGTTAGAGATTGGGTCGGTTTTTTATGGCTTGATAAGTTCATGTTGGCCAAATTTCTTGTAGACGAAAATACAGGCGAGTTCTCATTTAATTGACTTTGACATTTTCAAGTGTCTTTTTAATGTCTAGATCAGTCCCTCAGGCCACAGTAGTCTTGAAACATTCTTGAAAGTGGATGTAAGCAGTCCCATAACATACGTATAATAAAATTAGCATCTTCACTGCTGCTCATAAAAAATTATGTGTAACAGTATATTGTTGGTGTTGTAAAAGTAAAGAACAAGATATAGAGAAGAGAATAGAATTGTATTATTCATCTCACCAAGGAGGTATATATATAGTTACAAGATAACTTAATCTACAAGTAATTCATCTCCTAGTAGAATACAAACTCTATCTAATAGATATGGACATCCATTCCATATTTATCCATAACACTCCCCCTTGGATGTCCATTGTATAAAGATTATGCCTCATTAAAACCTTACTAGATAAAACTCGAAGGAACAAAAATCTAGTGAAGGAAAAAGAGTACATAACTCTTTCAATACGCTTGGGGATGTTGCCTCATTGAAACCTTGCTAGAAAAACCCAGTGGGACAAAATCATAGTCAAGGGAAAAAGAGTGCAACGCGTATTTACTCTCCCCCTGATGATCACATCACTTGAACCCTTTAGTCGGTGAAATCCAATATCTTAAACCAACTTCTTTAGTCAACATTGTAAGTGTCTTGACAGAATAAAGTTGCGAGATTCTCGCATGAACAAATGTCCTTTACTTGTTCACATATCCAAAAGTATTTTATATACGTCATGCATATCATTCTAGTACATCTTAGTACTTCACAATTTAAACAATACCAACAAATTCAAAATAATATATATTATATCATGTATGACCACTAGCGAGATCTAACAATGTTTCATATGCATTTAAGTATGACATTTTTAAATGAATATTGTGATCATCATATTTTAAAGTCAATAGGGGTCGTTCAACATCATTTGACCTCATAACCATGAGCGTCATTTATCCATATAAATCGTACACCATTTTCATCTTTCATGATGCACAAGGATTTCATCCTTAAGATGTTCAATACGTATACCAATGAAGACAACATTTGTCTTCTATTTCAATATCATTTGGTAAGGATTTAGTTGCCTTTAGAATCTTTCAATAAGTTCTTTTATATTTATAAAATCAAACTGTATGAAATTTGACCATATTTAACTTCAGGTCTTATCATAAAAGTTCGTGGGAAACATAATTCTTTGTATCGCACAATTTCAATTAGAATACCTTCATACACTAAGGCGATTATAACACGCATGCCCATCTTGCTTTAAGCTTTTAACCCACATCGTGATTAATTCAATACAATCAAGTAGTGTTCTCGAGAACTTTACTCATGTGCTTTAAACATATTAATCACGAGACATGCTTCATACATTTTATATCCCATAAGGAATATCAACATCAAATAATTTTACAACTATTGAAGTGCCTTAGTAAATGCCATTTGCCCATAATTTTTCTTCTTATATAGATACAAAGACTATATCATCAAGATGTTTAATCCTTCACTGTGACAAAACCTTAACGAGTGACAAAACCCTGTCTTTAGAAAATCGTTCAATTCAGTTTCTTTTACGAGTATTTAATCGTTTTCGGAAACTCCCAAATACTAAGAATTTCAAAATATTTATAGCCAAATGATTCACTGGCTAACACAATCATTTTATAAAGTATATTATTTTCAAGAACGATTTCTATCATATGTGCCCAAATGATCTTTATTCGATATAAGGACTTACTCAATTTAATTAAATAATTTTTTTAAAGAATCTTTCTACCTTAAGGCCTTTCTAAATCATGACATTGGCTTTAAGCATTTCATATAATTCTCGTAATTTCAATGAGCTTTCATAATACCCAATAGACGCGATTCAAGTTTTCTTATATAGCCAAACCAACTTATAATATATTAATAAAATAGTTGCATCCACTAAATAAAACGTTTCCTCAAATATAAGTCTTTGCAAATAATCTTTGTATCATCACTCTTGCCTTATATCTCTTAGCTTCATACTCTTTGGGCTTTTGCAATAAGACCGATTTAGATAAAAAAATATTTTACACCTCCACGTGTATAGATTTTAAGCCTAACCATCTCACATTGAGATATTTCATTTCCATAAGTTTCTTGCGTCTTTTTATATTGGCCAATAATCTTTACATATGCACTCCTTGGCATCAATACTTTTACGATCCTCATTTACAATATCTAGCGCTACATAATACAAGTATATTCACGACGTCATTTTCAATCATTTCGATTCCACACTTTTCTAGACATCATATAATTGATTGAGATCTTTTCACTTTTTGATCTTTCACGGGTACCCAAGGTTTTTCTATAACCTTCATGTCTAGTATCTCTTTATTAACTTCTCATGGGGTCTTTATTACCTCAATTTGACCATCTCAATTTCTTGCTCCCTTTTTACTTTAAGGATTTTATTTGGAATCGATAAATCTACTATGTCACACATGTCATGTACTTATTACCAATCTAAATTTGGAGCAATGCAGCTTATATAAGTGACCAAGTCACTCAATTTGGTCAACGAACATGTCTGACAATTCTTTGATATGAATTATCATTTGAAATTTGAGTTCTTATTTTTACTATGAGGATCAATGTCATAGTGATAATTCCAATTGAAGCTGCTTATCCCCTCCCCGTACATATTCCCAATATTTTGTCACATCTAGACACTGTGCATTGTGGTGGAGCAACTAAAATATATATCACACAAACAAATAAAACTTTTAAGATGGGATATATCTTATTCATGACCAAAAACCAATTATCATGGGGAGGAATTATAACATTCTTGGCTCGATGCGAATTCAAAGTAGTTCATGTATACTTACATGGCCCCAGCATATCATTAATAGTTTTGCTCTCATCATAGTCATAGTTTGTCAATCAATTTCATACTCTCGGTAAGCGTTTCAACAAAAGTAATCTTATATATGAACTAATAGACGTTCAACATTTATTACAATCAACTGAAGACGCATAATATATGTTATATTTACCGACATATTCATAATAAATATGATAATATGTAGTACGTGCTCGCAATCTCATTAGCGGAGTCACTCAATCATGCAAAATTTAGTTGCGATTATCATGACCATTTAGACGATGCATCGATTTATAACTCTAAATGGTCCATTAGATGGATGTCTACAGATACCCCCTTTTATCATATTCAAAATCTTAATCAATTCAATCTCAACTTTAGTCGGTATTGATTAACTTTCTTTGAGAGAATGCAACTCATGTAAAATTATCACTCTTAAGAATTTCTCGGTTCTTATGTACAGTTCGCATCATTATTGACTCGGGATGGTCTACCTAGTCATGCCATATAATGATCAAGGTCCATAAAATATCAAGTTTATGACGATACATGCATCAATTGCACTTGTTTATAGATCATATCACAACATAAATAATGCATGCATCATCATCGATATATATCTCTTTAATACTCTTTTCTTTCCCCGATGTATGCATATCACTTAAAACATACTGTTATAATACCAACTAGACATAAGCACACAAATATGGCAATATTGTATAAATAGAAACATAAGGGAAGTATATGTAATGATCTTTTCAATACTATTTTTTATATTACAAAAATATGCCTAAATGACCACCCTAAAAAGAACTTTGGTTTCTAGTAGATACATTCTTTGCCTTGTTAATGATCTTTTCAATACTATTTTTTGTATTACAAACTTTAGATTTAGAAGTACATATCTCTAGTAGTGTATACGTTGCAAAGTCAATTTACAAGTTCCCATTTAATAATATACTATCATCTAAGGCAAATCAAACATGTAATGTCATGAGATCAAAAGTGCATGTTGGATAATCACAACTAATAATCACTCGTAGAGAAGCTAACACATATTCAAACTCATCATCAGAGCTTATAAACATATAAATTAGTTACAAGCATAGTTTGCAAGCTTCAATATATTATAGGGCAACCTCTATTTTCTTATGTGCCTACTTTTAAGTAAGTCGATTCAACCGGTCAATTTTATTCAATATGCTAAAGTTAATACATGCTATTGAAAGGAACTATATATTTGATGTTTAAGAGGAAGATAGAGATCTAGATCACTATATCACATAACGACTAAACTATTATGAAAGTCATACTAATAAGATACTTATTGGAGTTTTATCAACTATTTAGATCAATTAATAGCTAATAGTAAATAGTCTAGCTATAACTCTGCTACCTCTTTTATTCATATTCATCCATATCTCTTATAAATATAAAAATGCGATTGTAAATATTATATATTATATAAATTAAGTCTTAAATCCTAGTGTCGTCCATAAACTCTTTTTTTTTTTCAAGTAAATCAATAATAATTACGAAGAGCATTCTCATCCAAAACTAAACAAATATTATAATAAAATCATGCAAGATGAATATCTTGAACTTATACAACCTAATCTCATCATTAAGATAAACAAATAAGAAGTTATAGTAATTTTCTTTGATTAAATTGGTAGTAACTTTGATGATAATTCAAAACTATATTAATGAAAACACATCAAATGGTTTTCTTCCACAAATAAATCAACAATATATAACAATAAAATCACAATTCGCCCGAATGATTTGATTTTTTTTTCATCACAATTAATGATGATACGAACAACGGATTTTGGACCATTAAAATCTATATAGAATGACTAAATCAATTATAAATTTATTGCCGACGAGTATCGCCTGCCCATGAATTAAATATGTGCTATGCAGAACCCCGAAACAAACCAACAATTCAAAACCAAATACTCCGAAGAAACCTAATTACAACGTAATTTTATTTTATAAATACATATCTAGATCATTTATATCCAAAATTAAGGTATGTTTCGCTTTCGTCAACATAATCGATTAAATGGGGGACAACAACGTGTAGATAATTAGTGCACTACAATAACGTTTTTTTTTTTTTATGATCAAGAAATACATCTTGCTTATAACAAATACATCTTCACTAATATATTAGCATTAGTTTTATCCGTACCACATGCATAATTTATTTTACACACAAAAATTAATATCTCAATCTACGTACATTATAAAGCTTCAAAACTTGCATTTACTTCTAGTTTTAATTGACCTAAATACCTTCGCCATCAAATTTAGTGGGAGTTATAAATCTTAAGATTATTGGGTTTAAGTGAAAATGCCAAGTCTAATCCCATGATTATATTAAGTTAAATAGGAACATAACATGTATCTTATATTGTTTAAGGTCACAAAACTTTGAGTAAAAAAATATAAACAAATTAATATAGTACTTTCTAAACATGAGGATCTCAAAGTCTTAATGAATGAATTGTCACACGTTGATTTAATATGCGGTTAACAACATAACGTCAAGCATACTAATATTCAATATAGATCAGATAGATCATACAATATAAGAATGCGACGTATATTTTATTCACATAGCTCATGCAATTGAACATAACAAAGAGACATGAGTAACCAAAAATTAGGGTCGTACCTCAACATTAATGGCAGGCCATGAACTCAAAAAAAGAAAAACTTTTAGGTTAGAGATTCGTGTTGATAACGTGTTGTAAAAGTAAAGAACAAGATATAGAGAAGAGAATAGAATTGTATTATTCATCTCACCGAGGAGGTATATATATAGTTACAAGATAACTTAATCTACAAGTAATTCATCTCCTAGTAGAATACAAACTCTATCTAATAGATATGGACATCAATTCCATATTTATCCATAACAGTTGGGTAGTTCTATTTTATTTCATAAACCCTCTTGTAACATATGATGGACTAAGACATTTGTCTAAGCGCATTCATAATGGATTTTAGGATGATATATTGGAACTGGTAAGATTAGAATGTTAGTTTGCTTTCCACGAGTGTTCTTGGCATGACTTGTATGATTACATTAACATCTAAATAGTGGTGGCAATTTCGAACCATTTATCTTTAATGACCCGTTACTAGAGCACTTATTATAATCTTATAGCGTATAATTCAATAACTACCTATTAAGTTCAAATGAGATGCACACAAAAGTTATGATAGGTCAGCCCAAAGTCAACTTGAACCCAGTTTGAGATGTTACCAAATTTACCTCTTTTGCCCTCTATTTCTAACGACATTTCTCCTGACCTCTCTTTTTGATTGATCTATAATTTTGCAGATTTCTCAATAAGCTTTTCACTCTGGATGTTATTAACAATTTAATTTCTCCCTTTAACATTATCAAGACGTTTAAACAAAAATCGATGTAGACAAAGATTAACTCAATAATTCTAAACTGATAGACAAGTTGGTGACCTTTTAAGAGAAGTCATGTCCTTTAAAGAGATGGGAATATAAAATGATGGAAGTTGTTGAATGCATGAAGTTTGAAGTGTGTGGAATATTCTATTGTTTTTCTAGAAAATATATCAGATCATATGCATTCTATTTATATTGATCTTGACCATCCAATTGAGATTCAAATGCCTATATAAATGAGATGCTACATACCTCTTTCGGTCAAACCACTGTTTTTCTTCTTTGAATAGCAGGATGGGTACTTTTTCATATAGTCTTTGCATTGTTACTGGTATTATTATTTATTGGTTACTCCTTTGTACTGTTTAGAAGTAAGATCAAAGTTAGGTTGATTCAGTCAAGACTCGGTGTTTATGTCACATGGATGCATGTAGAAATAAGTTTGTGACGGGATTGGACTTTAGTTTCATGTAAGTCAATTCCATTGATACGACCCTCAACATTTTTAAATACCTTTGAGATATGCAAATTAGACTTTATATTCATGTTATCTAAATGATAATAAATTTTCGGAAGAAAATAAGAAATCATAAATATTTGCGTCCTCTTGATAATTTTCAAATGGATTAATTATTTCGTTATGTATCTGACTTTACATTTTTTATTATTATTTTATAACCACCTTTTAAAAGTCTTATTGTATGTATTGTACTTTACAATTTTGTATATTATATGTAACAGGTGACCGGGTGAGCAGGTATCCTCGATTGTATGTATCGAACTTTATAAAAATGACTATTGTATGTATAGAAACTGGTGGTTTCCGGTCATTCGATCATCCGTTACATACAATATACGAAATTGTAAAGTTCGATACATACAATAGCAAGTTTTAAATGTAGTTACGTACAATAGTAAAAATCGTAAAGCTAAAGACATAACAAAACAATTAACCCATTTCAAATCAACTATTAACAGAAGAATGATTTGATCAATAGTAAATAAACAATAACTCACTTAAAATGAGTGCACCACATATGACCCTAATCTTTTTGAAACAAATAAGATTTTAATATCTACAAAACTTGCAGACTATAAACTCAATTCTGAATTTATTTATTTATTTTTCACGGAGCATACAGGTGTGTGTTGGTGATGTTGAATTCAAACTAAAACATGACACAAATGAGAACACTCAAAAGCATGACACACCCATGAACTACCAAAAGACTAAACACACTGAAGCAACACAAGCCTACGAAAATACCAAATGATAACCAACTACACGGAGACTTGGCCCTGCAACACAGACTAAGTGGGGAATCTTGGATCCAAAAACTTAGAACAACAACCCACCACTACACAAAGAAAGCATAACTCAGAAAGCAAACCAAACTCGAACCCAATCTTCTTGAAAGACCTCTATCCAGGTGACTAAACCCCAAACAAAAGCACCTCCAAAACCTACACGCAACCGAAACTTGAAAACACCGCATATCCTCCATCTAAAAAAGGAATGCGAACAAAACTCTACCTGAACGCACAAACCGCACCTTCTAAAAGATGAAGCAACCTTACGAAACAGAAATCACCATCCAACGGAGCACCACAAGCTTTCATCACACAACATAACTCTTTGCATAAAGCTCAACATAATGCACCTGCTCTATCTCAAGAGAAACTAACGAAACTGAAACTTGCCAAAGCTGAGAAAAGACATAAAGTTCAAGACAGGAGAACTTCAAATCAGACTAAAACGTACACTACCCAAGATGCCAATATGCAAAAACTCACAAAAAATAGATAAATAACACAGAAGGGACAAGGTAACGAGAGACCATGAAACCTGGGAGAGAAAATTGGCAGAAAGAGATGATTTTGGCAACTATGCAAACACAAAACTTGGGATCCAAACACACACTCTGAGCTCTAACTTTAACAACTACACCATGTTCCACAATAAGAGGCCTTGCTTCCAAGATATTCCGCCCACGCAAGACGGACATCACCTTCAATACAGTCCCTTTTAACATAGTAGATTATACAACACCTTTTCTGAGTTCTAGTACAACACCATTTCTACTACTTTGAGGCACTTTATAAAAATAATACTTTACAAATCTATAAATCTTAGTTTAACCTTTCACTTTTAATTAAAACCAACAATTTGAAATCGAATCAACAATTGAGAAAGAGAGAGAGAGAGAGAGAGAGAGAGAGAGAGAGAGAGAGAGATGCCTGTAGGAGATCTCGCGCGTTGACCACCAGAGCTCCTGGGATAGAAGTTCATCTATCCATTGTATCTCATAAAACACTTGGAGGCGACCACCATGATCTTGTAAAAGAATTGTGATAAAAGCGCCATCAGCATGGCTGGGGGTGCCTATTGTTAACTCAGGTTGTGGACATGAAGGATAATAATGGCCATGAAGAGAAAGCCCTTCTACACACCCCATGTCGAAAAGGCGATTAGGGTTGAGCCCAAGAGCCTCCAATATCAACTCGAACAAACAACATCCAAGCTTCATCACTTGGCTCGAGTATTCTGGCTATACATCTCTACAATTGATTCACCAGAAATGATATTAATATATGTTAGTATAATTTATCTTTTTGTTAGTTAAAAATAAAGAAAAAAAGCTATATATATAATATTGAAACCTACAAGATGGTGGCAATTCGTGAAATTGAGGAGGGTTAGGAGCCATGACACAGTAAAATGAGTCACACCTGTTAGTCCCGGGTGCAGTATACAAATCGAAATTGCTGTTATAAATCACTCTAGTCTTCCCGCTCACATCTCTTTTGTACCACTGCTTCTTTACATCTGTATCTTGCTCAAAAAACTCCATAACACTCTTTTTCGCATCCTCGAACAAGCTAACTGGGATTCCATGATTCACAATCTGAAAGAATTGTTGGAAATATACAATCTCAGTTTGGAATGTATCGTATTAAAAGGGAGCTAATTCTGTGTTACTATTGTTTCAGGTTGACTGGAACAAAGTTAGCTTTGGAATGTTTTATCAAAGTTTGGTGTTACAAGAGATTTGTTACATTTGAGTGAAGTGCAGAAAGAACTTGTCTGGAACATTGAAGGCTTTATGGAATGTAAAGGCCTTAAAGTATCAAGAGGTCAAGCTTGAAGGCGCTGGAAGTATTTTGGCTTTATTCGTTTCATATATGTATTATTATTTGTGTTATTTTTATTTAATCACAAAAAAAAATCACTATTATCTCTCTGTATCATCGCGTTCCATCGTGCTCAACTGTTCATACCCAGATATGGGAATTTCATCATTCTTCTTCACTGATCATCACCATGGTGGTTTAGTGAGTGTTTTATGAGAGAATCCTCGGTTACGTACACTTGTGTGTGTCTGACTTATTAGTGATATTTGAGTATTTTCATGTATTTTGTATAAAGCTGAATCAATCATTCAGTTAATATAGTTTGTGTCTATGATTAAAACTATTATTTCTAGTTTCTTGACAAGAATCCCCTACTTTGAAATGCATCGTTCACTTTCTCCATCACCTCTTTTCGACGAATCGGATCAATAAGTCCTTTGACGCCAGCTTTTGTTTCGTCGAATGCTGTTAACTCAGCTTTTCGGTCATAATCCGGTTGAATTATTGTAGACGTGCTCTCCGAAACCATCTTCTTCAATTCGTCGTCTTCTTGTTTGACGACAATATCAACGTGTCGTCATCCTCAACCCCCATCTCCCTTACAAGTAGAATATCATGTCCAAAATAATATAAAAAACTATAATCAGTATTTTATATTATATTGTTAAAAAATGGTATATAAAATTTATAATAAGTATTTACGATAAGATTACACAAAATTTAAGAAACATATAATCAATATATTCTATAAAAAATAAATAACTATGTTACCCCTTATTTTTTCACACTCTTCTATCAAATTTTTGTAAAAAGAGTAAAATATAGATAAATTGATAAAGTTAATATATTACTATAAATGTTATTTTAGGATAAACTAAAAAAGAAAGTACACACTTATTATAAAGCGCAGGGAATATATTGTTAAAATGTATAGTTAGTAACATTTCTGTTGGTCCGTTTTATCTTAATTTAAAGATAACTATTAACAACAAAATGTATAAGTAGACAATAAATTCAAGTTTTAAAATTTTCTTTTATTTATTTAAATAAAGAATACTTACAAAGTTTACTGTGAAAATAAATGATACTAACTAATCTAAATAAACTTACTTGTGTCTTTTGAGATCTGTGTCTTTTTATATTATGTTAAACTCATTATTAAATCTTTAATTTGATCAAAATATCAAGTTTTTCCTATCGTATATGATATGGGAGAGTATGCTATTGTGTCATGAAGGTGAAAGAGGCCACCTGACACTAATAGTTGCAATTTTCACCCATTTACATTTAAACTGGTCACTTTAAGCTATATTATAATCTCTAAGTGGTCAAATACAAACATAGCTTATAGGAAACAAGTCAAAAAGGTCAGTAAGTGTCATTATTATTATTTTAGCGACAGTTTATAGAAGTACGGTTAAGATAAAGAGAAATTTGAAATTTTTGTTATTGATCTGCAGTTAAGTTGAGCATCACTGGATAGAACCTCTCTCTAAAGTAGATCATTTTGGAGAGATGGTTGACTCTAAAATACAGGCTAATTTGGTATTTTTTTTCGTATTTTCATTATTTTCAATATAGTATAATTTGGGTCCTGTGTTATAAATAATAGTCTTTGTATACCACATTAATCATGAATTAGGAATCTGAATTTTTGGAGAAAATGTGTTTGTACGTCAACCCGACCAGCCTGTTTTGACCTATACAAAAATTATCCATTTTAACCCACACCTAACCCGTTCATTTTTTCACCTCTAAATTTGATAGTTATAAGTTTGTTCCTTTTAATGCAGGTAATTGATTGCATATGGAAGCATCCGGATGCTTGTGTCATGTGACCTTCTTGGCCAGGAAGAAATACTTGTTAGTGTGAGTCAAACTTTTGGGTCAAAAATCTTAATGATAAAGAAAACAACCCCGAATGCTTCCAGTCTCTATCTCTGACCGTACCCAGTTTACTTTCACAAGACCCAACTGTAAGATTCCATATCTTTGATGGTTTCCCAAGACTCCCTGAAAGAGCAGAAGGAAAACTAGCTGAAGCCCGGGCTAATTTTCAGCCTGAACCGCTTATAATACGTCCATCAACCCAGTGGTACGTCTCATCAGATGCCGAAAAACGAAAAAATAGTCGATTTAAAGAAACAATAAGGGATAAATATGGTATTTGGCACGTCTGTTATTCGTGCATTCATCTACAGACGAACTTGAGTGGACCTTAAAATTACTTGCATCTCGATGGGTGGTTTCGACCACCCCTGAGTGTAGAGCCATGGAACTCAGTTATGTGAGAACGCATTGCTCCTATCGTAATTTAGCAACCGATGACCCTCTGTGGAAACGTTTAGACATTGATCTCGAGGCTCCATCAGTCAATGGAGATCTACAGGAAGAAGTTCCCACTACAGGTCGCAGTTGGAATCATCACAAACTTTTGTTAGTAAGAAAGAAACCTTGACCATGTCTTCTATAGTCAAAGAGTCAACTTTGACATTGTTTGGGAGAGCAAGGCTTGGACTCGATAATGCTACTCTAGCTTATGAAGATTTAGTCAAACCTGAATATCGATACCAGTATGAAGATGTTGAAGTTCAGTTGAGCCACGAAGTTACTACGGATAGGGATGTTTCTGAAGGTCAACATGATGAGTCAAAGTCAAAGGAGCTAAGGGAAGAAATAGTCAAACACACTACCGCTTATTCACCTACTAGATCGTCAAAGGGAGTTGGTGAAAACATAAGAAAGTTGTATAGAAGCATGCATTGTCCGGTGCCTAAACCACTTCCTTCTTTGGTGGATTTATGAACAACAGAAAACGTGCCAAAACAAGGGTCTGAGTAAAAAGTCAAATTCTGTTATCTGCAAGTATTTGCTCTAATTCATGCTTTAGCTGATGATATGGTGATATACAATTATGCAGGGTTTGACTAAAAGTCAAATTACAGAGTGTATTGTGGGACCCTTCCAACCGAATGCTCGTTTCTTGAGATTCATATTCGTTCATAGTTGAGCTTGTCTGACTGCAATAAGTGTGCACCAGTTTAAATACAACAACAGAGGGATTTGAGACCATAACTTTCAGGAGGCAGAAGATAATCAAATGAGTGGAAAATGTTGACAATTACCTTAATTAGCATGTCTGTTGGAAGCCAAGCTGGTGCAGTGGGGACCCCAATCCATGCAATCTACAACGCAGGTTGGGTCGTATAATGTTTTTATGGGAGTTTGAAAATAAATTCTGTTCATATAGATTTGCGTTTTGTGCAAATATTGTAACAAAATGTGATACAAAGCAACATTATCTATTGCTTCGATTGTTCAACATTTATTATATAGTGGAGTTATATATCTTCAACTTACAAGTGCATACTCTCCTGTTTCAAAGATACGGATATCCAACACCTCCCCACGGTCTTCATATATGTAGTCCAAGCCTTTATAGTAAGGAGGATGTCCAACAGATAGATACTAAAACGAAATCAACGATCAGTGTTAATCAAAATGATAAATTCCAATATAAATTTTGAGTCATGAACCCATTTTCTGAGAAGATATGGGTTGCAAACAGAGGTGGCAAAATAGATGGGTTGGGCAGTGGGTAATAGTTCTAAACGGTTAACTTTGTGGTACGAGTCAGGTTGAGTTGACCTGAATAGTTTGTTCAATATTTGGGCATATACTTTTTGGCCCGTGAAGCATTTTCTTTACATGTTTTGTGCTGAATATGATTGCAATAACTAATTATATTGAATAAAGCATGTAGACGGTTTTATGCATTGCCAGGACACTTTGGAAGACTTTTGGCTTGTTTAACTCGTTTGACCCATTTGACTACATGCTTTTTAGTCATTTTTCTTATTTGACCCATTTGATCCGTTAATAAGCAAATGTGTCAAAACTGCTACCTCTGGTAGTAACAGTTGTATCATATGGTGTTCATATGTATTATTTTTGTGATATACTGTAATACATTAATGGCTTTTGTTTTCTGCTTTCGTCTGTAACACAGATGATAGATCTCTGATTTTCAGCTAACTATCATTTTATCAAGTTAGATTATAAGGTCAGTTTGTCAAATGGTAAGCTTGATCGTATGCATATAGTGAAAAAAATAAGAAGTCGTGATGGGAAGTACTCACATTGACACTGTTTAGATACTTTTCCTTCTCCACTCTAACAATCTGCCCCTTTTTCACTGCCAACAAACTCAACTTACACATTGCAAATTTGAAATTGGATTGAAGACTAGAAATAAAAGCAAGAAATACTAACTGGAATAAACAGGCTTCTTGGGGGGTTTTGAAGCAGCGGTTTCAGTAGCAGCAGCAGGAGGTGGTGGATCAGCAGACTCAGGTGATTTCACAGCAATGGAGAAACAGAACTTACCACCACAATGCAGCATCCCTAGTTTAGTGGTGGTGGTTGTGGGTGGTGGGGTCTGTGGTTTTGTGTATGGACATGAAGAGAAAGATGAAGAGTATGCCATTGCCATTTCTTGGTGTTTTTTCCCTCCCTCTCTTTTGTTCTGTTTATATATGTATGTGTAGATGTGTAGATAAGAATAGATTGGTCATCCATCTTCAAAATGTTTTTCTTCTGTTTTTTTGTCTCTTCCTATTCACCCCTAAGAATTTTAGAACTGCAACTTAACCATAATAAGTTTATTATAATCCGTAAAATAGATGGGTCCATTCAGATGGGTTGGATAACATATCACAACCGTAGTTTAAGTTGAATGTGTTTTGTATCCGCTTTTCGACACGTTTGTCCCATTGCTTTTAGCTAAAATTTTAACTTAATGCGTTAAATTTAAAATTATTGTCTAAGTCAATTCATTTTATCACATATATTTGTCATTATCATCTATCATAATGATGTAAATCAATAAGATTAAGGAAAAGGAATGCAAATAAATTGTTCCTCTCTTTTTCTTCTTCTACAAAGTAAATGTTGTAATTTTGTAGCTAGATATACTTGAGATATCAAGCAAGGATAGGGTAGTATGACGTGGGTTTAAACTCCCAATTAGTATATAATCTTGTTTGTACAAGAATCTTTTCTTCAATTAACTCTCGTTCTCTCTGACTTTCTTCTTAACCTGAACCGGATCGATCGTTTCGACCAGTTCAACCCGAAAACGCTAGGTCACCTGTTCAAGCTCATTGGTCCAACCGCTCGTTTGCGAACCAGTCAAACTTGTCCTGTTTATTCAAACCAAGGCGGTTCTTTGAGAACCACAAGTACTTGGACCGAACCCGATGTTAGTAAAGTTTGTAGTGTAGGGGTGTTCACGGTCAACAAAGAAAGATAATTTAAATAAGCTATTTAAGTAATATCCATTACTTATAGTAAAACAATATATAAAAATAGAATAGTTATGATATAACCATGAATATGTCAAAATACATATTAATTCAATACAACGGTCGACATGAGACGCTAGACATGCAGTTCTTAAAAGATGTATTTTATTTCTTTACTTCAGAATGACTAATGTTTCGTTTTACAAATCTATCTCTTACTGGTCGGTCTTCGTGATAATAAAATACATTGCATTTAAATAAATTGAGATAAATAACAAACTGCAAAATAAAATTTATTCAAGATAACAAAATATTTTATTTTATTTTATATATATGATATAAATATAAATATAGGAATATCACTACATGATAATATTCTTTATTTTATTCAAGATAACAAAATAAAATTTGAAAACTGCATATTTTATTCTATTCAAGATATAATTATACGAATTTCATCACATAGTTTACTTTTTGATCTCCTATAAAATTATGAGAAAATATCCGAAAAAGTAATTGATTTATCAAAATTTGATAATTAAGAGATTATGACTTTTGAAATCATATCATAAAAATAAGCAACATAACGTATGCGTTTATCATAATACATAATATGGTTGTAGAGGATAAAGAATATGTGATAAGTAATTGGTCAGACGAGACTGTAGATCCTCCAATAGATGTTTCAAGAGGAGTCTCTGACGAGTTTAAAAAATATCTCAAAAGGTATGCAGAAGTATATGACCGCATAACACACCATAAACTTCGTGATGATTTGGTGGAGCATATTTGGGAACACATTAATGGATAAGCAAACAACAATGAAAAAGAATATTATTTTATCGAATTTACAAGTTTATTATGGTTAAATTATGGAATTTGGTTATCAATTATGTTTTGTAATATGTTTAAGTCTTTTTTATAAGTGACTATATTATAATTTATGTTTTTATGGTATTTAATATATTATATAGAATGTATGTTTAGACATATCACATTTATATTTGAGGATAGTATAAAATAAAACATTATTGTATAAGTAAAAATAAGTGGGACCTATATATGGACTTATTTAGGTTTATATGAGTAGAAGAGTAATTTTATAGAAAGTGATGTTTATAAAAAGCTAATGTAACATGATGTGACAGTGATATGATTTTACTTTTAGATCCATAACTACATGTTTAGTCATGCTCTTAGTATAATATATTAATATTCTTGTTTATATAGATTTTTGATAATAGTGTTCACAAATCAGAAAGTAAATAGAAAAATTTTGTTAGACGGTTAACATTATCCATATCCCACGTAAATCTTTCCTCGATTCGAGACAAATCAAAACACAAAAAACGATCCACGCCTTAATCTCTCTTATCTCGAGTAGAAAATTAGAAATTTGTCAAATCAACTGTTTGTCGGTATTGCTTTAATTCTCCATTCAGGTAAATCTCTTTCTTTTGCAATTATCATAGTGTTTTAGTTCGTCTCTAGGTTTGGTTTATCGAAACCCTAACCAGATTTAGGTTTCATGAATTAATTTTTACATTTATGTGCTTGCTTTAATTCTGCATTCTGGTAAATCTCTTATCTCGTATTTGACCTCAAGTTCTTTCGGTATTTACAAGAAAAAGGAATTGATGAAGACTTTGGGAGGATTATAAGTCGAATCCTCCTTCATCGTAAAGGTGATGTAATAAAATTTTACGTTATTGTATTCAGAAATTTGGATGCTGAGTATATCAATGATTAGGTTATGTTCTTGTCTAGAAACGGAATTAAGGACTTCAATTTTAGGAATTGTGTTGGACCTGAAACACCTTTTAAATTACCTACCTATCTAATATCTTGTCTATAATTGAAACGTTTAAAGCTTAATATCAATTTGTTTCTCCCATGCCTAGTACTTTCTTGGTTTTCAAATCTATCGAGCTTAGACATGGATTGTGTACTTTTTGAAAGCTGCGCGTATGGGGTACTTATCACTCGGTGTCCATTATTGGAGATTTTGAAACTCTTTTCCGACACTACAGACAACATAAAAAGAGTTATTGTTGCAAAACTTGAGAATCTTAAAAAGTTATCTTTGTCGTTATGTGAGCTTGACAATAGGGCGAGTATCACAAGTACCAATGTCTTTCAACGGATGAGTTTATTTTCAAAACTTCAAGAGCGTTATCTAAATCTTTTAAATTATAAAGTATGATTAAGTTGGATCTATGAAATTCATTTTTCCAATAATTGCTAAGGCTTAATTGATTTCTTCTATACTTTACCATGTTTCTTATAGTTATTGGCAAACACTAAGGACGAGTTTTGGACCCCCTTACCCTGCCTCAAGGATCTTGGATTATACAGCATAGATTTTAGATGTGATAATCTAGTATCAGTTGCTTATTCATTGATTTTTATCTTCCTAAATTTGGAGACACTTCTAATCAAAGTAAATGGAAATCAAATTGCATTACTTATCATCTTAAAATCTCTTAGTTTTGCATCTAAATACTATTAAATCTTGTTGGTTGAGTTAAAGGACGATGATATGGTCCCACCACCTTGTACTATGTTCTTTAGATGTAGACTGTAGTAAAATGGGGCAGTTGCAACTTCGAGAAGTGGTGTTACAAGATATTGAAGTGTCTGAGAATCAAGTATTGTTGATGAAGATTTTACTTGTTTCTTCTCCCTTACTAAAAAGGATGACTATTAGTTCCTTCACATCCGATGTGTCCGCTGGAGATACGATGTTCTCAAGGAAATTGTTGGAGCTCCATCGAGCATCCTCTATTGCTAAAATAAGTACTTCATGGATATCATAAACTTATTCGTTTTAGTATCTTGAATTATGAGAGGTTTATGGTATCCAAAAGAGGTTTATTTTAGGAATTGGGGATGCTCAATAGAGCTTCAACAACTTCCTAAGGAACATCTTAACTCCACCGGACACATCGGATGTGAAGGCACTAATAGTCATCCTTTTTAGCAAAGGAGAAGAAGCAAGTAAAGACTTCATCAACAATACTTCATTCTTAGAACCTTCGATATCTTCTAAAATCACTTCTCAAAGTTGCAGCTGCCCCGTTCCGCTGCAATCTACATATGAAGAACAAACTATAGACGGTGGGACTACATCATTGTCTTTCAACTCAACGTACAAGATTTAATAATATTCAGATGTAAAACTAAGAGAATTTAAGATGATAACTAATGTAATATCTTTCTACTCATTTTAATTAGAAGTTTCTCCAAATTTAGGAAGGCAAAAATCAACACATAAGCAAGTAATACCATATTAGCACAATAAAAATCTATGTTGTATAATCCAAGAGCCTTGAGGCAGGGTTTGGAACCTCTCCTTAGTATTTTTCAATACCTATAAAAGACATGGTAAAATATAGAAATAGTCAATTAAATTGAGCATCGGTGATTATTGGTAAAATGAATTTCATATATCCACCTCAATCATACATTGCAGTTCAACATATCTGATTAAGCTCCTTAAGTTTTGAAAATATACTCATTTTAATAAGCTCTTTAGGGCTAATTTTTATGAGCTTTTTTGAAAGTGGGTCCATTTTTGAAAAGTTGGGTTATTTTTTTAAAATCGGACTATTTTTTAATCGAGTCAAACTCATTAAAATTAAACTGGACTAAACTAAAATGATCTATATATCTTTTTAGGAATTGCAATATGTATTTTTTCTTTTAATGAATGTATGTACTTTATTTAATTTATTTTGTTATTTGTTACCATTTATTAAAATGATTTTGAATTTCTAATGAACATCGTCACTTGTAATCATCGCCCTATTGTCAAGTTCACACAACTTATAGAAAACTCTTTAAGATTCTCAAGTTTGCAATATCAACACTTTCGATGTATCCGCTGGAGATATGATGTTCTCAAAGAAGTTGTTGGAGCTCCATCAAGCATCCTCTATTACTAAAATAAGCACTTCATAGATATCATAAACCTCTCATCGCTTTAGTATCTTGAATTATGAGAGGTTTATTTTAGGAATTGGGGATGCTCAATAGAGCTTCAACAACTTCCTAAGGAACATCTTAACTCCACCGGAAACATCGGATGTGAAGGCACTAATACACATCCTTTTTAGTAAAGGAGAAGAAGCAAGTAAAGACTTCATCAACAATACTTCATTCTTAGAACCTACGATATCTTCTAAAATCACTTCTCGAAGTTGCAGCTGCCCCGTTCCGCTGCAATCTACATATGAAGAACAAACTATAGACGGTGGGACTACATCATTGTCTTTCAACTCAACGTACAAGATTTAATAGTATTCAGATGTAAAACTAAGAGATTTTTACATCTAAGAGAATTTAAGATGATAACTAATGTAATATCGTTCCACTCATTTTAATTAGAAGTTTCTCCAAATTTAGGAAGGCAAAAATCAACACATAAGCAAGTAATACCATATTAGCACAATAAAAATCTATGTTGTATAATCCAAGAGCCTTGAGGCAGGGTTTGGAACATCTCCTTAGTATTTTCAAATACCTATAAAAAACATGGTAAAATATAGAAATAGTCAATTAAATTGAGCATCGGTGATTATTGGTAAAATGAATTTCATATATCCACCTCAATCATACATTGCAGTTCAACATATCTGATTAAGCTCCTTAAGTTTTGGAAATATACTCATTTTAATAAGCTCTTTAGGGCTAATTTTTATGAGCTTTTTTGAAAGTGGGTCCATTTTTGAAAAGTTGGGTTATTTTTTTAAAATCGGACTATTTTTTTAATCGAGTCAAACTCATTAAAATTAAAGTGGACTAAACTAAAATGATCTATATATTTTTAGGAATTGCAATATGTATTTTTTCTTTTAATGAATGTATGTACTTTATTTAATTTATTTTGTTATTTGTTTCCATTTATTAAAATGATTTGAATTTCTAATAGACATCGTTACTTGTGAACATCGCCATATTGTCAAGCTTACACAACTTATAGAAAACTCTTTAAGATTCTCAAGTTTTTCAATATCAACACTTTATATGTTGTATGTAGTGTCGGAAGAAACTTTCAGAATCTCCAGAAAAGGACACTGAGTGAGTTCTCTATACGTGCAACTTTCAAATACTATCTAATCAAAGTCTAAGCTCAATAGATTTGGAAAACCAGGAAAGTACTAGGCATGGGAGAAACATATACTAAGCTTCAATTCTAGACAAGAGAATATATGGGTAGGCAAGTTAGAGGGTGGTTTAGGTCCATCACAATTCCTAAAAGTGAAGTCCTTAATTCCATTTATGGAAAACAACATAACCCAATCATTGATATACTCAGGTTCAATTTTCTGAATACGATTACGTAAAATTTGGTTATGTCTGCTATATGATGATGAAGGGTATTGACTTATAATCCTCCCGAAGTCTTCTTCAATTCCTTGTTGAAGTTTAGTGTTGAGGAACATAACATGCTGCTCTCAAGGTTTTTTCTTGGTTTTTGTCTACCCGCATCATGTATGTCTTGTGTTAACGTATCCATTTTATTTGGCTCAAATCTGCCACATAGCAATTACTAAAGCTCTTTATAGATGTGAATTTTTCCGGGTATTTAGGTTATATTACAAAATTCTACTTAATTAGTAGATTGCTGCAGTTATGTGGTTAGCTCTAGGTGATGTTTGAATAGTTAACATAGCTTATGGGTCAGCCTAATAAAATGGGTGGGTCTGGGTCAGGTTGGATAACAGGTTTGGGTCATAGGTCAAGCGGGACCTTTTAATAATCGGATTGAATGAGTTGGGCTGAAACCGGGTTGGGTCAAGTCACTAAATGATGGAGTGATGAGAGATTGAGAGTAGTTATATGTTTTGAAGATTTATTGTATGTTTTTTGTATTTATATATATAGTAATCGAATGAAATTTGATTTATATATAGTAATGATTTATATATAGTAATAATAATGGAGATATTAGTAGGAAATATAATTGTTATGACGATTAAAATATTAGCAATTACTAAACATCACACTATTTTAATGTGATGACAAATAGTATTTAGTGTTGTACAAAATTTGGTGCAACATTAAATTGTTTCGCCATTTCTCCTTTAATATCGATCCTTCATACACACATTCCTTTTTCCCATCGGTAAACACATTTTAAACATTCCACACATGTAATTTTAGGATGTTTGCTAGTATTTCAGTTATTGTGTTATATTGCTCTTGTAATGTTTTTAAATCCATATCTAATAAAATTGTATAGTTGTTATAATCATTATGAAAACCGATAAGAAAAAGGAAAATTACACAAAAAAAATTACGATTCCGAAAACGATTTGTGATAATCTGTGCACGGGCAATTTTGATTTTTTTTCGTTATATTTTTATATTTTTTATATATTTTATTTTTTATTTTATTTTTTATATTTTTGTGAATTTCCCTAATAATAATAACAATAACAATAAGCCTGGTGTCATATACGCAGGCAACTTATCTGTTATCCCAAATACAATATCTTGTTATACCTAAATAGCAACAAATGCAAAGATTGAATTAGCCAATAATAAATTGTTAGATTTCTCGAGAGAAATTGAAATGGATGAGCCTCGCAGTCAACGTTTACGTACGACGCTTTGGATTGAAGATCTTTTGCAGACCATTGTAAAACTGTATTTGCTGCAATAAAATAGACAAGATATGTGTATATCAGACATAAGCTACAAATCAAGAGTATGGCACAAGTAAATTCGCATACAAATCAAGATATGGTAATTAAGACTGATTTGTCTGAAAATGGGTCAACATGGGTTGCATTTGATCTTCCCAATAATCAGACCAGTAAACTTCAAAAAGTTGGCGCAAATACCAACACGCCAAACAAGTCAACTGGATCAAAAGTCACCAAAAGTGTCTTGAAACGGTTAAAAACTCATGAATTACTTTAATTATAAAAACTAGATTATTAAATTAACAATATTGTTTTTATAATCTAAATTACTACATTATTTACTTTGTAAAGTTTTTACAACTTAACAATAAAGTGCTTATAGCCTTATGGCCCAAGCCAATAGGTCCGGTATTATAATATCCATTTTGACCTGCTACTAACCAACTCAGCCCACCCATTTTACAGCCTATGATCATGATGTATATCAGGAAATGACACAAACATGAGTTAACTCATACCTTATCTGAAACGGAAGGTGAGATACTTCCCAGTACTTGGTCAAAATGTACGGCTTTAATCACAAGTCGCATGTCACGTAAAGAGCTGTCTGATGAAGACATCGATGTTCCTTCATTAGCAGCAGGATTTGCGGGTTCAGTTTTGCTAAATTCCTCATCCTCAGCAACTGTGACAGCTTCATTTATCTGAAATAGGGACATAAGGTCAAAACACTATCCTCAACATTTTATGGATTAGCCTCATCTACAGCGCATTTAAAACTTGACATCATACTGGTTAGGATAGCGGTCGCAGTTTTAACCCATATCAATAATGAACAGATTACTCTAGTTAGGTTCTATCTTTAACGGGTTAAACAAGTAAACCAAAATTATTAGCTGAAAAGAAAAAGGATCAACTAGGTCAAAGGGTTGCTCATGTTCTTAGTGTAAAACCTTCCAAGTCATTTTATTCTATTGGCTATTGGCTACTGACCTACTGGCCTATTTCTTGCTTGTATAGTGATGCATTTTTTTTAATCTTTGTGACTGTGATTTGTAGCATTTCTATTAAACAAAGACACGTACCAGTGCAGAAAGATCGGCTCCACTAAAATTGTCACAAGCATCACTCTTCCCAATAGCAATCAAGTCAACATCAGCATCAAGTTGCATCGTTCTAGCAAGAGCCTTTAAGATCAACCCACGCTCGTCTGGAGTTGGCAGAGGGACATACAGACGTTTCCCAAACCTTCCGGACCGTAAGACTGCTGGATCCATCACCTCTGGCCTAGAATAATCATCCCACAAAATCAATAAATATTGATTATTTTTCAGTAAGGCGAAATTTAATAACAAAGGACGTTGAGTTAAACCTGTTGGTGGCACCAATCACGTAAACTCCCTTGCGCTCATCAGCACCATCTAACTCTATCAATAGCTGCATAAAATAAAGAACTTCCATCACTCGGGTACATTAAGTTAGGGATGAAGAAATAATAGTATTCATGTATGATGAGTGAGCTTGAGGGTGCGATTTTGTAATTTTTTCTTACCTGATTTAGTAGTCGCTCAACAACCCATCCCCCTTCCTTTCCACGCTTTGTTGTCAGAGCATCCACCTGAAATTCCCAACAGGTTTGGTATTGAATTTTAATCAGCCATTTCAATTTTCAACTCCAGTTTTAGCTTAGACTAAGCATTTATTTACAAGTGACTGATTTTATAAAAAAATGAAATTTGTATAATCAATTTTTAGAGGCACGTAAACCTCATCAAAGAAGAGTACGCATGGAGCGCACATCCTTGCACGACTAAATAATGTCCGCATTGCCAATTCACTCTCACCGACATACTTGCTTAGAAGCTCAGGACCCTTCACAATAATAAACAATGTCATAATTTTTACTAAAGAATTCATTTTTTGGATAAGATATTGGGGAGAGTAAAAATCAGTGACAGACCTTTATGTGTATGAAATTTGCTCCAGCTTCATTAGCAACAGCTTTAGCAATAAATGTTTTTCCACAACCAGGAGGTCCATAAAGCAAAAACCCTGTCTCCCGTTTAACTCTGCTGCCTTCCTAAAAAGGTAAGGTATATATACATATATAAAATTATATAAACATATATTAGGACGTAAGAATTAGACTATGAAAAAGAATAAAAAGTTTTTAAACAAAATTATATGGTCCCTTTAATAGCATGACAACCACATTTTATATAACGTTGGTGGGAAGGATTTACCTCAGATGCGTCAGGATATTTTATACGCCTAACTATGTGTCGGTAAAACTCCCTTCTCAACTCATCAAGACCACCGACGTCTTCCCATTTAACCGATGGAATGCTAGAGAATCCTTCTCTTCTAAGAGAAGGTTGAACCAATTTTGCTGCTACCTGGGAGACGTTAAAAAAATTAGAATAATAAAAAAATAAGGTCATTAACATCAACAATTAAACGAACTTGGTAAAAAGTAGACATCAACTGGCTCTTATTACCTCAAAATCAGACATTGTGATGCTGTGTTTTTCCATCTCTTCAAAAGTCCATTCCTTCCTCAGCCAATCTAATATTCTTTCGGTATCTGTATTTTCTTTAGAAATTTCCGACTTCCTCACATTCACAATTCTCCTTATAGCAACATTACCAGCTGTATTAACCAAATCGTATAAATCAGCTCCAACGAATCCTGTAGTTGCCCTAGAAATTTTGACCAGATCAAAAGCACCTTCGAGTTCTACTTTTCGTGTGAGTGCAGAAAGAATCTTTGTTCTAGCATTTTCGTCCGGAACACCTAAAAGGAACTCTCGGTCAAACCGTCCAGGCCTTCTTAGTGCTGGGTCAATAGCATCAGGTCTATTAGTAGCACCAATCACCAAGACATATCCCTGTTTGCCATCTGGTCTGTGAGATTCATCCATACAAGTCATCAATTGTGTCACAATGCGCCGTTCCATCTCCCTCTGCTGGTTCTCTCTTTTTGAAGCAATTGCATCAATCTCATCTATGAAAACTATTGATGGTGCAGTTCTATAAGCTTTTGAAAACAGCTCTCGTATACTCTCTTCTGATGCACCTGATAATTTTGCGATATAATTAATCCTTATGTAAACTTTTGAACTGAGTATGAACCCAATGTAAGAGGAAAAGACAAACACTGTTATGTAATTATGTTACATCAAAACATGCAGCATTGACGCAAAAAATATTTTAATTATTAATCAAGATGATGCTCTTTACAAGGCAAGTTTGTCATGAAATGGGAGCATCAAAGAATTTTAAGACTTCCCAAAATTCATATAAATGCAAGTTTTCAACTTTATCCCAATTAAGAAGGAGATACGACCCAAGGCACCTATAGTCTAGCACTCTAGCTCTAGCCTTGCAAAGAACACAATATCAAGCTCCAACCAACCTAGAGTACCGTAAAGTGCGTTGCAATTTCTTAAACAATGAAAACATTTAAAAGCCACTTGTAGTCATATGGGTAAAAATGCAATACCTGAAACACCAGAAACCAGCTCAGTAGCTGAAATCATATAAAATGGAATACCAGTCTCATTAGCAATAGCAAGAGCAAGACTAGTCTTCCCACACCCCGGCGGCCCATGCAACAAAATCCCAGAAATTGGTTTCACTCCCAAACGTCGATGTAGGTTGGGATGATATAAAGGAACAATCACTTGCATTATCAGCTCATCCAACAAACCATCAATTCCACCCAAATCATTAAACATTATCTTATCATGTTCATCATCATTCAATTTCCGTTCCTTCATTATCGCACTTGTCTTAACACCTGTATCTTCCTCAACTAAATCAACATTTTTCATTTTCTTATTACTACTATTTGCAACGACTTCAACCTCCACATTTTTAGGTTTCTCAATATCCGTTTTTGGGTTGTACTTATCCCTTAGCATTGACTTTGTTAAATCAAACTCAGGTTTAAATTGTACACTGTATACCTCATCGTCATCACCCTTTTTTGTAACGGCACTTATATTTTCTTCCGATTCTGACATCAAATCATCCGTTTCCAACATCTGACTATCATTCTCTTTCGATTTTTTGCTTACGGCAGTGTGTGACGTCATGTCATCGTCATCGTCATCGTCATCAATATTTAATATACGTTTGCCGTTTCTGTTGATGATGATGTTGTTTTGGGAGGATTCAAGGTTTTGTTTGACATTTGTGGTGAAAGGTCGAAGTTTAAGGCGACGATAGTCACGGTATTTGCGTTGAAGGCAGGCAACGAGCTCGTCAACGGACATAGTTGAGTTGCCCTGCCAGTAGGTTTTTCGTATACGTTTACGTAACTTTCTTTTGAACACTGAGGTTTTCATCGGCAGATTACTGTAGTTTCGCATTGGAAGACTCTTTGTTGCGTCAGTGGCAGCGGCAGCAGCAAAGCGAATTGAAGAGGCGTGTTTTATCTCGAAATTTTCAGCGCTTGGGCCGGGTTTTGCTATTTGGGATTGACATAGTGTTCGCAGGGTTTATTCATTCTAAAAAAAATTTGTAATGAGAATAAAAAGAAACGAATGAATTTTAGGTATAAATCTTTTTATTTCAATTTTGAGGTGATTGTAATGAAAATAATACATTTAATTATTATTTATTTTCTTTTACTTTTCTTCCGACTCGATAATATATCTGAGTTATTTTATATTACATTTATTTTCATCATTTTTTTTTCTTTTTTTTTTCTATCGTATTCTTTTCTATTTAAAAAAAAATTCAATAACACATTATTTGTGTGAGGGGAAACAATACACAGTTCAGACACCGTACCATATAGTGATCTCCGATACAATAAATTTTGAGTCTTCGCGTAACATTGGTTCATTAATCATTATTATTACTAAGAGGATTATAGTGTTCTAGATTTTTACGATGGTAATAGTAAAAATGGATATTTTTATTTATAATTTTGATATGTTAATATTTTTAAAAAAATAATACTAATATCAAAATTATTATAATTTTATTTTTATAATGTGAGATTGATTTAGAAAATATATAATACACGACTTAAATTAGTAATAAACATTAAATATTTCATTGTGTGTACCACAAAAATTAGTTGTGTATCATATATTTTTTTCAAAAAATGTTATTTCATGTTGAAACGTATAAGGTTCTAATAATTTTGATATAATTTTTTTTATTAAAAATAAAATTGTTTATTTCTACTATTAGTAGCGTAACAAATTTTACTATCTGAACATTTCCTTATTATTATATTATATTAAACGATGATAAAAAGATAAAATATGATAATAAATTCTTAATTTTTGATGTAGTAATATTGAAATTGCTATATTAAATAATGATAAAGTACCACTTTTTGACAATTATGATTAAATTATCACATAATTATTGTAAGTTAGATTTTTAAACAATTCCAATTTTATATAAAATGAAGTTTGGATTTTGTCATCAATACTAAAAATCATCTTATCAAATTAAACATTAATAACATAAATTTATGTCAATTTACAATTTTATAAATTATAAACATGGAAATTTATTAGAATCTAAAAGTCTTATATTCTACTATTAACTTTAAAAGAAACGTTAAAAGGTTTAACTTGCCCTATCAACTTATATCCGAACATGTTCAAACATTATTTATAAATCACTGTTGTAGACCAAATATTTGAAGTAGATGATAGTAATATATTTAAATTCAGGTAACTAAAGTGATTAATAATTACATAATCTACATTTTGTTAACTTTTTAAATTATAAATACTTAAATGAATGGACGTTTTAATTTTTGATTACCACAAGTAAAAAAGAAAAGTAATTTTTTATACTAGCTCAATCCACTTTAACTCGAACTCATTTTAACCACGCTTTAATAGTCTTATATTTAGTTATCGAGACTTAAAGAGTTACATAATTCATTGATTGTGAAAGGAAAATCATACGGTAAATTAAATATATGATGACCTCAACACATTCAACATGGTTAAAATGATTGTATTGAGTTAAAAGTTTAAAATATAAGTAATTGAGTTTATTAGACTTGCTTTGATGCAAACATATTCTATATATGGGAAAAAGAATTACCAGTTTTCATTTTAACAAAATCTATTCAACATTTAGTTTTATAATTTATACAATTCAGACTGTTAAATTTAAAAGTCAATAAATGTTTAAAGTGATTATAAGTTGTAACATGAAACTACTAAGATGAAAATTATTCTACCACGTCATATTCATGGAACCCATTTTGATTAGAACCCTTTTTGAACAACTAAAAAAATAACTTCATTAGAAAAAGTGCATTTGGTCTAGAGGTAGCGAGACCATTAACGAAGCGGTTGTGGTTCGAATTTCGGTAGAGACATAGTGTGTATACCAGTTTGTCTGAAGTAAATATATCTTTTTCACTCTTGTATTAACTGTAACCTTTATCATAAAGCAGTTACTCTAGTTGAACACAACGACTACGACCAGCGAGTCCGTGTTCATACTTAAACACTTTGTCTTAGGCAAGTGTTTATGTAATAGAGTTTTTATAAAAAAGACACAACTTGTATTCATTAGGTTAAGTTAGGTTATCATGTGTTTAACCTATTCCGCAATTATATCTTTTAATTATTTGATTCTTATCAATAAAGAAATTATATCATTAATAAATTAAATGGTTTTTGTTTGTGCTTACTTTAAAAGATAACATGTGTTTATATTACAAGTATTAAACGCGTTCAAGCCTATTTTAATCTAAGTAATTAATACTTAGTAGTTAACTAGAAATAACAATGTCAATATACAGTACGTGTTCACCACGAGAGAATTATAACACACAATCGATTCTCAATCCTTGTGAAACTCATTATGCCGCCCCTGGCGCATCATATTTCATAATTTATGTTACCTCAATTTTGATTTCGTACAAATATTGATTGATATCTCAAATAGGTTTACACCTTCAAATGTGTGAAATTTTAGGATCACCGCATCACTTGCGTCTTTTAATATTAATATTGGTCAATCATTATATTTCTACGCCTCTAGTACATATGCTTTTAAGATCTTCACCATTTATACGATTTAGCGCTATATTATACTACCTTTTGCTATGTAGGCAGAACAGAATGAAGAATAGTGTTTTGTCTTGAGGATTTTGTTTTCCTATACATGGGCCGGGTTTTTATTATTTGGATTGGAGAAGGCAAATTTATTTGTTTTGTCACTGAGCTATGAGTAGGTTCTTTTTAAAATTGGCTTTTGTGTCGTTTTTGGCATTTCATGTCGATGTTGTATTATCAAATGTTTTGTTTCGACAATCATTTGTATCGTATAGTTCATTGATAACGTATTATTAAAAATAATATATCTTTCTTTTATTTATTTCAACGAGAAAATTCTAAAAATGTATCATTATGTTATAGTTGTAACTTGAACGAATATAAAACATCACAACGTTCTCTAATACATTATGTGGGAGCATACATGTATGATTGTAGAGTGCAAGTTAAATGTATTGTTTGTAGTTAATAATTTTTAAAGTTCAATTCAATTTATATTTTTTAACATCATTACTTTATATTTTCTATTTTCTTTATACATGACAAATAAACAAAATGGTCAAGATCAAATGATATAAGATAGTCAATCATAGTGCGAGGTAATATAATTAAGAGTTATGTTAATAATAAAATGTGCCGAGTACATAGTTTCAAACAATTTTTAATGTTTATTGTAAGAAATTAATGTACGAGAAACATAACGTATAGTCTTTCGTGCATATCATTTAATACATTTTTTCTTTGATTTTAAAAGGATTATAGATTTATAGATTATATTCTCCATTTGGATTGTAGTTCAAGACTTGACTGTTTTGAAAGAATATTAGCAGTTGCATAATTTTCATTTGTTATATTAAAATTTAATAAAATTTAATTTCTTTTTTATTTAGCTGATTAATTATGAAATCACATAATAATACAATTTAGTTTAGAAATAAATAAACAACTAAAAGTTTCATATACATAATGTATAATATATAAAAGTTTGAGTTTCATGTAGTGACTATTGTAGTAATTAGGTTAAATATATAGCATGAACAATTATTACCACGTAAGTATTCGAATATTGTAATATATAATACGATTGTAAGTATTCGAATATTGTAATATATAATACGATTCGTGCATGCACATGCATTTATCCCTAGTAATATATGTACAGTTAAATAAGTTGGTACTAGCAGAATACCCGTGTGATATAGCGGGAGTAGTTTATTAGCTTCAAATTTAGTGTTGTATTTTCTGAAATATTTTAAAATTTTAAAACCATCTTATCTTAACTAATATATAAGAATCATACTTGTGACATCATCATTTTAATTTAAAATCTAATTAACCAATTAAAAGCCATAATTTAATTAAAATAATTTTTTAAATTGAGTAAATTAGGGATTTAATGACATCATAAATTATGATTTTAAAAATAAAACAAATAACCATTTTAAAGATAAACATAGTAAACAAGATAATTAGTAAATAATACTACTAACATCATCTAAATTATATACTATTAATTAATTAATGAATTAATAACTTTTATATTTATTAAAAATGTATATTCAAGAACAAAAGGAATCGAATAAAAAATCATCATCCAATTTATGTAAAATTTATTTAGGTATGTAGCTTTGGGTTTCAAGTTAATTAATAAGGTTTCAACGTTTCATGAGCATCTATTTATATTAATTTTTATTCAACAAACTATATTAATATTACAATTTGTTTGTTTTTCATGAATGTATGAAGTAAGTTTTAATTTAGGATGAAACAAGACATATTTTGTAATTAAAGGCTCTATTATCATAACTTTATGTAATGAATATTGTTTTTAGGTAGTTTCATTTCAAAAACATAGTTTAAGACGGTTATTTATTTAATATCAGTGTGTATAGCGGGTATTTTAAGTACTCTATTATTTTTTCAAAAAAGTATTAACCCTTAAGATATATAAGATTATAAATCAATTGTTTACATTTATGTTAATAGTGTCACAGGTGATTACTATTTAACTTACAAAAAGTTTATGTTTAAAATCACTCTAAACTATATGCAACACACATTCTTCTACTATTTGTCTTTTCTTTTTTCTTCATATTTTTGGTTGCGTAACGGTTTCTTTGAAGTTTTTAATAGTGTTATATTGTTTGTTATATGAAATGCTTCAAATTTAAGATTACTAATCATATTTCACGAATTACACTTGCAATTATTTTAAAAAATGTTTAAATAGTATTATTTCGTTCAAAATGACCCGTGTGTATACACGATTGTAAAAACTAGTATGACAATACACAAAGTATACTGTTTTGTAAATGGGAAAAATCATTTTTTTAACAATTTTTCAAAAAAAGTTGTAACAAAATAACTCAAAATTAAATCATAAGATGTCATTGCATATGCGATGGTCGGGTTGCTAGTTGCGAGTGCCGGGTTTCGAGTTCTTAATAGACAGGTTGCGAGTTGTAAAGTCGTTTGTTGAGTCTATTTGATTTTTTATTTTTGGTTCATTTTTTGTTTTGTATATTGATTCTAAGCATTATGTACGTTACATTGTAATCCTAAAATTTGATTAAAAATTTGAATTACTCGCCCCAACCTTGATTAAACGATTTCATCTCATCACAACCATTCCATCAATAATTGGCATGTCCCGTAACCACTAACGGTTCAAAAGTTATGTCTTTTTCGGAATTTCTTATCTATAGTTATTTATATCTTAAAAAATATATCTCAAATGCATTATATTTTATAATAGTATAAATAAAGAGAAGTTTAAGTTAAAATTAATTGTCATGTGTTAATTAATTTATGGTTTAATAATGCTTATATTAATGATAATTAAATGTCACGTATTAATTAGTTTATAGTTTAATAATGCTTTGTATTAATGATAATTTAATAAATGAAGGGGCATGTTAGTCATTTCTTAAATTTTTAAAAATGTTTTTAGTAATTATAAGGGTAAATAATAAAATTTATCTTAAAAAAAAAAATTAAAATGTATTATATATATAATAGTATAGATATTAACAATTAATAATTAATAATAGTAATAATAATAATTTAAATTAATACTTGTACAAGTAATATCAATAAATACCCACCGTCGCCAAAAATTTGGTTGATTAATCATCCAAAGTCATTAGAAGAAACATATAATATCGACAATAATGGAATTGAGGCTTTTATGCGTAAACTTTATTTCTGCGTGCTATTAAAGCAAAATAAACATTATCCGTTACTTATTACTACTTATAATATAATGCACTTAAATATTTTTACATCTTACCGATGATTATTATTATTATTATTATTATTTATTTTTATTATTCTCATTAAAAATAAAATATTAATTTATTATATCGAGATACTTAAATAGTAAATATCAATTATATAATATATACAAATTTTAATTTAAGTAAACTATAATTACATAATAATAATAATAATAATAATAATAATAATAATAATAATAATAACAATGATGATGATAATGTAAAAATGATATAATTTATAAAAAAAAAATTCAATACAAAAATCTAAATATTTTATCATATCAAAATAGTAACGTAATGTCAACCAAATATATCTCCGACCCAAATTTATCACATAAAACTAAACGTTTAAAAATTTTATTTTAACATCAACATGCTTAATTTTAACTCGCTAGTGTGCGGGAATATAATGCTACTACACATAATCAACCTAACACTTACAACCTTATATGAATTTTATAACCCACATTAGATTGTCAACTATAAACTTCATCAAAGTTGTATGTTCTACATTTACCTACAAAATAACCATAAAAATTCAATAAAATAAATTGATAACATCTTTATACATTAACATCGAAACTAAATTACATCTTTTAGTGTTTTCTTCCAACTTCTATCTTACCTATCTCAATTGCTTTTGCCACCTCTAGTTGAATATGTCTTAACATCTTTTAGTCATTCAATCATCTCCTAACAACCACATATTAGTTTAGGTCACCTTTTTGAGGTGATGCATCAATCAGTTCCAGCAAGTAGTCATTCTGCTTGAAGTAATTTTGTAATGGATCATCCATCGGTTCCAGCAACTGCCATATCAAATGAGAAACAACATGTTACAAAAATCGTAGATTAGAAGAAAACACTAGATCAATCAAAAAGTCACAGAAGATGGTTCCATACCAACCGACATCTAATTAAGGAAGTATGATGAAGCTGAATGGGGAAGGAAAAAAAAGTTTCATTGCTCATGTTACTTTTTCATTCTAAGATTTTTCTCACCGAACTTAGTTTTTAAGTATTTAATTGTTATTCAAGGTTCCAACTAATTTGACACTTCTTTGTGTTTAATATAAAATTAATGAAATTCCCTAGAAAAACATTGACCAACTAAAAACCACTACGACTAGAGGCGACAATAATGACTCATTCACCCAATATTTTGCAACTCGATTTTTAAATTGACCTGGGAGGAGCTCAGGTTTTAATCGGATTGATTCGACCGACCGGTCCAACCGGTTGGCTAAACACCTTGTTTACTGGCTCAAGCCCACCAAGAAGCTTCATTATTTGTTAATACATATATGATATATCTTGTGCTTGTTCGTTGGACCCGTTGTAGATTTGGCCCAACACTTTGTTCACTGGCCCAAGTCTATTATCTCTTAATAATTATATCTATCAAAACTTAGAATCAAAACTTGTTAACTTCCCCAACTACTCTCCATCGCCACCAAGAACCACAACTGCTCTCATTGCCACTGTCCGTCTTGTTAAAGGTATGTATCACTTCAATTTAACTTCAAAATTGCCACTGTCCCCGTCTTGTTAAAGGTATGTACAACTGCTCTCCCAGCTATAATGAGCACAGCCCCTCAAAAAGCCTTTGTGTTCTTTTTAAAGTTGGTATAACCTATAATAAGTCGAGCAAATAACAATTACATATATCTCTATTCCATTTTTATTTTTATTTTTGTTTCCTTTTCATCCTTTTTCTCCTAAAATTTCAGAAATCAAGTTGGATGATCATCCATGTATCTCTTTTGTATATAATTGTTTTAGTTTTTATTTAGTTGCTCTATATATAAAGTTTCTTTTTGTTGATTTTAAGCTTTTATAATTTGTTTCAGCTGTAATATAACTATTAGCTTTCTAAAGAACTTCACTTATAGAGATTGAGAGGTGATAGAAAACTTCTATTATTGGTTGTTTATATGATGGTGTTTTTGTGGTCTTTGGTTAGATCATGGTAACCAACCAAACATTTGATAGAAAACTTCTATTATATGATGGTGTTTTTGTGGTCTTTGGTTAGATCATGGGAACCAACCAAACATTTGAAATTCTTTTAAGTGAAAAAAGGATGCTAATGATCATGTTTTTTGGCATCCTTTCTTTCCTTATAATAATAGCTTGCTAAGTTGTGTGGATGAATTATTTTTTTACTAGTATTATATGATAAAGTAAGTTCCATTTAATTTAAAATTTCGCTCCCGGTAACGTGTCATACCCCCCTTACGCTATAGGTGATGTTTGTTTTTTAAGAGGTTTAAGTCTGAAATCTGAAAACTACATCTGAATATCCAGAGGTAGTTCAGAAATTTGAACGGAATCATTTAAGACTTTTTGTGTTTATGAACCGGACCTAAATAAAAATCTTAATATCAGATTAATTATTCATGTTACCATATAAAATATTAAAATACATGTTTTATATGGAAATGAACTCAGTTAAATACAAATTGATATATTTTAAAGAGATATATTTGCAATTCAAACAACTAACATAGTCAACCACTTTCAGATAATTTGTCTCAAAACAAAACGGACATAAAAGAGTACAAATACTAATTATGACCAACATTCAACTAATCATAACCTCTAAACTCCATTTTGCATTTACCCTGCCGCAATTTGATCACGCAAAGTTGTCATATATTGTTGGTCTGTCGTATTCCCATGTGGTTGAGCCTCTTCATCATCGTCTTGTAGATTTGCATTATCATGAGTACGATTGCGATTAAGTATTCGGATTTGTTCATATCGAGAGAAAAATGTCTCACTTAAACCCTCTTTTTGTATAAAATTGTGAATAACAAAATCTGCTATAGTGATATCTTTTTGTTTAATCAAAGAATACGGAGGCATTCCCTTCAAAATGGGAAACGTGCTTTCAAAACACCAAAAGCACGTTCAATCACTTTTCTAAGTTTTACATGAGCGTGATTGAACTTTTCTTTACTATTCATTTCAGGTCTTCGACAAAAATCACCAAGCCAATATCTAACATTGCGATATGGTGCCATAAACCCTCCGGTGTTTTTATATGCAACATCACAAAGATAATATACATCTGAAAAAGTAATATATTAATACGATAACCAATATAAATAATTGATTATAAACATGTCTTCTAAATCATAAATGTACCTGAAGGGTGTATTGGAAACTCAGATTCCGAATTGGCTAAAGCTCCGGTCAATATTCTAGAATCATGTGCCGTACTTTCCCATCCGGCCACAATGAAAGTAAAAATCATGTTCAAGTCACAAATTGCCAGACATTTTGATAGCTGTCACCTCTACCTCTTCCTCTATACACATTTTGTTTATTAAAGTTCCATCAAGAACACCGACGGCTCCCTAAATAAGAAAATAAGTTGTGAGCCTAAATTTGAAATGATAGCATCATACTAATAACATAAGCATTATTATTATTATTATCGTCTTTGCCTCCTATTATTACCAGGAAAGTTTGGACTAGAATTAAATGTTGTTGGTCTTATAACCTCCTCGGCAAACAACGTCATTTTATAACCTCCTCGGCTGAAAGTTGAAACCTACGCTTCAACACTACAAAACGTTGATTGTGACATAACATTATTAGAATTAATACTCAATGATGAAGCCCTTCGTGGAACAACACAGCGATGAATTGAACCCATATCAGAATTCCCGTCATTCAAAGTTGTACAAAAGTCAATGAAAGGCATGGGAGTTGTTTTCAATGATGAAGCCTTAGGATGAGCCTACACCGAATAGACAAGACCATAGATAATTGTGTTTATGACATACTCAATTAGTTACTAGTAAGTTAAAAAAATTTTATAACGCAAAGTGATAAACACACCTGGGAAAATTCGTCCCATTCCTCATTTGTCATGTTGAATGTATTGGTTTGAGCATTATAAATGTTCCCTGTTTTTGCTCTCAAATAAGCCTAACCAACGTATTTTGCTTTGACATAATCAAACTGATTTTTTAACTGCTTTTGGTTGGCTTTTATGTGATACACTTTTTCCATTTTTTCCCCAATAAACCCAAGACTCCAAGGGCAGGCTAGTCCCCCTACGACCCATTCTATTTACTTCGGCGACACATGTTTCTAAAAAGAACTTAAGTTGTTCATTGATAAATTTTAGTCGTTCCATGAATACACAAAATTCCAACATCACAAGAACATCAAACATTATTAATTTTTAGGACAGTATATTTATGGGTATATATAAAAGCAACAAAATTTTAACACCATATTGGTAATTACATCAAACGAAAACAAAGCAAAGTTCTATCACTGTAATAACATCAAACAGAATGACAAAAAGAAAATTGAACATAAGCATTTGATTTTAAAAAAAACCGAACATAACTAGAAAATAGGTATTTTTATGTGATTCGGGTCTCATTTGGGTAGATCTGATGTTATTCAGGTTGATGGTGAAGCTGTGAAGATGACCTCCAGCAAGTTGAAGGAGGTAACAACGAGATTGGGAGTTGTTTTAGGAACACTAGTGAGAGGGTGAGGGATAAAGAGTCATTTGAGAGAGATGTGTGTTTTCGAAACTACGGTTTCGTTTTAAGAGGTTTATCGTATGATGTTCTGAGTCTGAAAAATAAGAGGTTTATCAGACTTAAACCTCTTAACGAGAAAGAAACAGGCGATCTGAATCTGAAAAGGCTCTAACCGAATAAAATATAAGAGCTTTTTTACAAAAACAAACAACACCGTCATGCCTCTCTATCTTATTCTCCTTCCTTTTTTTGACGATAATCAAGATTATCTACAACCTTCTACAAAATCTCCATTTTTGGACAATAATCAAGATTGCTTACAACCTTTTACAAAATCTCTTATTATATGGGTGAATGTCAGACTCTTTGTCTTCCATGAATTATAAAATATATGATAATCAAGAGCCTATTTGATATCAATCAATATGTGCGCGAAATCATACTGAGAAAAATAAATTATAAAATATATTGCGCAAAATGGTGGCATGAAGAATTCCATAAAGGTTGAGAATTGATTGTGAATATGTTATCTTGTGGTGGATACATATATGTATATTGATATATCAGCAATATAATATGACATATTCGCATCTAATGCATAATACGAGCTCATTTGATATTGCGATTCATTTAAGGATATAAAATGTTTTAGGCATGTCTCGTGAGTTAATAGTTGATATCCTCTCAAGGATATGCTTGAGCATCCATCATGGGTCGAATTAATACAACATGTTAGAAAATCAAGCATGATTATATGGGGTAAACTATGTAGGAATATATGGAACAATCACCTTCATGAATATTTGGCATACGGCTATTGTATAATTTTGATTTTCCCATGTATTTCCATAAAGAGATCCATATCCGAATATGTTGTAAGTGCTCCATATTTGAACGCTCTATATTAATTTGGTGTTTTGGAATTGCTTCTTAATGAAATTGTATTCTTAGAGAAAGTTGATATGAAAAAATCTTAAGAAGTCACAATTAAATCTTTTTGGTTATTTACTGCATACCATGAAGCCCATATAAAAAGCATGACCAAACAGTTTTATGATCAACACATATTCATTGAGCGTTGTGATGGTTTCAAAGTCATTGTATTTGGCAAAAACCTTTTCGACTTTCGAAAGGTGACAAAAGGCATTCTTTGATTATGATTACTCGGTTTGAGTACCATTCGAGTAATAATATATCTTGCAAGACATACGCAACTGTTTATTTTAGACTTCTTAAAATTTGTTAGCATGATATGTCATAATTCTAATGAGACTTCATTGAACGGGTAACAAAGATAATTCAAATTGTGCTAACATATTTGGAGCATGTATAGTATCGTTTCAATATTCAGAATGATTGACCTAATCCAATATACATCTACAAGTGATCCCTGAAAACTTGGGACTCATGACAGAGCAAACAATCTAACTATAGGGAAAGAGGCAAGGCTTTTAATAATGCATATCAAGTGTAGCTTACCAAAGTTCTTTTCACCATGACTTGTGGAAGAGTGGCAATAATTATTCCAGAAGCTCAATCAAAATATGTTCACTAAAACACTTCCTATTACATTCTTAGAGGAAGATAGTTCATGACATGAAGTGCAATGACTCATGGAGATCAAGTGATGCACTCTTTTCTCCTTGGCCACGGTTTTATCCCTTTGGATTTTCCTGACAAGGTTTTTAACGAAGCAGCATCCTCACGCGTATTGAAAGAAATATGCACTCTTTTCCCTCCACTAGGTTTTTGTCCCACCGGATTTTACCTAGTAAGGTTTTAACGAGACATATTCTTTTAACAATTGAAAAATCAAGGGGAAGTGTTATGAATAGAATTAAATGTGACTATCAACATTCTAAAAATCCCCGTCTCTTTATATATCCTTGTACTAAATGTACTAGTAAATAACTTGTATATATATTGGTTTTATTAGATGGAAGAGTGTGATCACGATCAATGAAAGTATCATCTATTTTCTTTCTAGTATTCTTCTATTATATTCAATGTATACAATTCGTGTTATAGTTTGCTAATTGGCCGGTTCTTTCACAATGTTTATTAATTTGCAAGGTACTTTTATATAATTATAAAATTGGTAGAATTTGTTCTATATTGATACTTATCGATTATAATCAAATAAGTATATAGTTAAATAACTATCAGTCTCCAATGTAACTATTGAACTTGATTGCCATTAATTTCGAATATTATTTAGTAAGTTCGTTAAAACTAAAATTATAACGATATTTTACAAAAATATATACTTAAAGTGACTTTGTTAGAGACTCACACAGACATACATATTCACATTCAAGTGTGCACGAGTTCAAAAATTCCAGAAAATAATAACATTGTTAATAGAATATTTATACTTTATAACCTATATGACACGAATTTATTATGTAAATCGACTAGTTTCTTACATTCTTCTCTTGATAACGATGCAACATAAACACTTTTCTAACACATAACATATGTGGAAATTATCGAGTAATCGGAGATGAAAAGGAAAACCCACAATATTGTGTACAATGCGAGGTCGAGTTTGCTAATTCTCGGATACGAAAAATTGTAAACGAACAATGATCTATTAGTTGCATATTTGAATAACTAACTTAAAATAGTAAAAAAAATAATAAGGAACTATTAGCTGCGTACTTGAAGTCTTGAATAACTAAATAATAACATGTTCGCTCCTTAAAAAATGACATTTTTTACTCATAAAAAAGTATTTCCGCTTTATTTTCTTCATATAAATGGGTTTTTTTTATTTTTTATTATTACATGTGAGTAGTGGTGATAAATAATGATACATCGTTTGTTCGTTTAGATATCTTTAATTTTTTTAAACAACTAACGGCTTAATCATTTTTATGCTATATCATCCAAACTCACATAATTTATCATCAGAAACACTCTAATTATCTAATTAATTTAATTTTTCATATTATTTTAATTTTGTTATTATTTTTCCATTAGTTCATTTCCTGTATTCTACGCTTGAAATGTTTTATACATAGGTTTTATGCGTTAATTGTGATTATTTTAAATATTCATTAATCATGACAATATCAAGGATGATGAAAAAGAGAGGCAAAGACTATTACTTAAATAACAAATAACTAAATTAGTCCTACGAAAGAATCAGGTTATACATAAAATTTCATTTTTATCATTCCACTTTCATACAAGGCTTAATTGGGTTTTACAACCGACTATCTTTACATGTAATCTAATATTCGACATCAAATAGATCGCACTTAATATAAGTGACAATCTTTATTGATGCATTGCTTGTCAACAATGGTGTAGAGGAAGGCATAAAAGTTTGTTTATGTTTTGATCTGACACTGATTTTGAAGATAATATGTACAATCTTTTTTGACCCATTAATTATCATTAACCTAACAAGACGCAAGTTATGCATTGAACAATCTTTTTTACTCACCAGTATATAATTAACCGTATACAAATATAAATTAATGTGATTATTTAATAAAATAAATAAGAAGTAGAAGCAGAAGAAACAGGATAATACGTTTGGACAGGTGGCAGTATTTGAGAAGCACAACTAGTGTCTGTTACAAGGAGAGAGAGAGAGAGAGAGAGAGTAAAGTGTGGGCTCACTCCACAATTATCAGCTCACCCTTTTCTCTTTCATTGCATTCATTTTCAATTTCATCTTCATTTTCATTTTCCTCCAAAATTCTAATTCACATAATTTCACACCCCTAATCCTCAACCCTCTAACCAACCCCTGCTGCTACTAATAGTATTGATATCACTACCCAAAATATATTAATTATTTTTATTTTGGAGCTTTTTAAATACAAAAAAGACTATGAATCATCAATCAATGAATATAAGGATTCAAGCACCATGTTCCCCTTCTCCTTCTTCTGCATTCCTTCCAAGATTTCATCCCAAAGCCCCTTTGTAAGTGTTCTTTGTTGTTGTAATTTGGTAAAAGAAAAAAGAGAATAATTTGTTTTGTGCTAATTATTCATATGGGTCACTGTGTTTGATGTCTCTCTGAATGAAGTTGTTGCTTTTGTTGGAATTTAGGGTTTTTGCATTTGGGATTGCTTATATATTGGTCATTTATCAAGATTCACCTTTGTTTAGTTAACGTTTTTTCTTCTTTTATTATTATTATTATTATTATTATTATTATTATTATTATTTATTTTTTTTTTTTTGAGTTTATGCATCTGGGTTTTGCTTAAAGTTCAGTTCTTTATATGTTAACTAGGTGTTCCTTGTTGACTTTCTCAGTGGGTAATCGTGTTATTGTGTTTACATTCATCAATTCAGTGGTTTTCTGTTTTAGTATTTGGGTTCTGTTTTTTATTAGTACTCCCCAGGAGATGTCTACATTTCAGATAATTAGCATCTTTGTAGTCAAGTTTTAAGAAAGTGTGCAACATTTATTGGTACAAAAGTTGCTGCGATACTTCACTATAGCAATGTTGGTACTTTCTAAAAAAGTAAATTCACTGTAATTTATAGTTTCTGATATTGATGGTTTGTCTTTAACAGAGTAGTGCCACGAGTAATGTGCTCTAATGAAGTGGTATCTCATGTTATGCTGCAAATGGAGGCCGCTTCTGATGTTGGCAGCTCATCTATTACCATTTCTAGAAATAAACGTACATTTGGGTGGTCCCAAAAACAATCTTTGTTAAAACAACCAGTCCACAAAGATACAATGCAGTTGAGAGCATTATTGACATCCAGTGCACAAGACACGCCATCTTCTGTTGTCAATGATGGAAAAATAGGAGTTTTGTTGCTTAACCTTGGAGGTCCCGAGACTCTTGATGATGTGCAACCATTTTTATTCAACCTTTTTGCTGACCCGGTATTTGCTTATTTTTTTATTTCTTCCGTGTTCTTCCTATTTATGTAAAGTAGAAGGCTTTCCTGTTGGAACATAAATGGAAATTTTAACCCATTTACTTATGAACGGATCGATGTGGCAAAAAGAACAGCTTAAATTAATGGGTCAAACTGTTTGAAAGTCTCCAATTCTAAATCATATTATTAAAATAATATTATTTGTTTATATATAAGTTTTGTAATTATATTTATCATGCAAAGTTAAATCATGTGGACAAAAGGGTCTCTGATCGACCGACCTGTTATCCGGCCCACCCTTTTTGCAACCTCTACTTTCCAATATTGTTTTCTAGACATTCTGATTCTGGAAGACGTTGGCTGTGTGAAGATTAACAACTTCAACTGCACAGGATATTATTCGACTACCAAGATTGTTTCGCTTTCTTCAAAAGCCTTTGGCACAATTTATATCTGTTGCTAGAGCACCAAAGAGCAAGGAAGGATATGCTTCAATTGGTGGTGGATCTCCTCTTCGCCAAATAACTGATGACCAGGTATGCTTCACCTTTTTATAATCTGCATTCTTGTTTATGATAATTGCTGAAATTTTATAAACTTAAGCCATTTTTATTCTGTTTAGATATAATTTATCTACTTCTCTTTATGGTCCTAAGTCATTATTTAAAATCATCATCCCTATCATTCTTTGAATTTGTATGATAATTGCTGGAATTCTACAAACTTAAGCCATTTTCATTCGCTTTAGATATAAATATATCTATTTGTCTATTTAGAGTCCTAAATTATTATTTGAATTCATCAACCCCTTAATGTGACAAACTAGGTTTTTTAAGCCCGCGTGTTGCAGCGGGATCTTAGAAAAATAGTATTTTTAAACTAAAATTCCGAATACGATTCTTAAGGTAGACGCTTGTTCAGTCCTTTATATGAAACAATAAATAAATAATTAACGCATGAATGATATATGCTGTAATATAAAGAACATAATTATGTAACATGTTGAAACTTCAAAATAAACACAACACAATTATGTAACCTTAATCTATGATATATGTGGTAATATAAAGAACTGACTCAAGTTTAACTCTTGTATATAACTAAATACAATTGCAAAACATCATATAGATTTTGAATCTAATGGTTTCAGACCTTCCCCAAAAACAAATGCAAATACAAAGCTCAGCTCCAAGCTACATTACTAAAAGAATCACGATCATATAAAGCTACAGAAGCACTCGATGTCGATGAGAATACTAAGTTTTGGTGGATTTATCAAAAAGTTTGATGGATTTATCATTGCCCATAAAATATAATTTACCATTTAATCTTCTTACATCAATATTGTTTTAGACCCTTCGGGATATTACATGTTTTCACAATTGCCGCTCAAACAAATTAATGTGAAGAAATCAAGAGATGGGAGAAAGGAACAAGATAAAATAAAAGAAGCTAAAAGTATTTGATGTGAAGAGGGGATGGGGGTATGGGTGTGAGACTATGAGTCAAAGTGAGTAGGTGAAATGGATGGTTTCTTACCCTAACTCACATAGTACGATCAAAACCCAGACAACAAAACCAATATTGCACGATTACTACATTTGATTAACAAAATACATAAATATTTTTTTAATTTTAACTATTCATCTACTGTTAAATGAATAGCTCCATTTACCCTTGGTAAATGTTATATAAGGGAATGGGTCACATTGGGTTATAATTTATTGATACAACTCAAGAAGTAAAACTTTAAAATAATAAAAGATAGAATACGAAGAAAATCAGTCATACAGGTCAAATGGATTAAAGCCATCTGTAATATATTTGGTGTTTAACTTCCTAAATTGCTTCTCAAAAAATGAATTATAAAAATTAGGTGACTCTTCTTGAAAGTAGTTCTTGTTGTATTTACTGTATTAATTGTGTATGAATTTGTAACAAATGACAAGCAATTCTGCAGCCCGACCAATTTTCCAATTTTGTTACTGAAACTAAAGTTTTAAAATTGTGCAAAACATGTTAGTAGATAAATATTAATATTGAACTTAGCATAAAACTAGTACAGTTATAAAAGCTTCTTGTGAGTGATGAAGAAGATAGCCAAGCCAGGTGCTATGTTCTTTTATTTAGTCTTCGTGTAATTTCATACTTTTTCTTATTTTCACATCCTATCCATATGCTCTTGTCAGTATCTTGCATTTCCTGACATGTTTATGAAAGCTTGTACGTAACATTGATGATGCACATTTAATTATTATTTACACGGAACAGTACTCTCGGGTATGATGCTGTTTTATTAAATATTATAATATAATTTGATTCAGGCAAATGAGTTGAGAAAGGCACTTTATGACAAGAATGTTCCAGCAGAGGTATACGTGGGCATGCGTTACTGGCACCCATTTACTGAAGAAGCAATTGAGCAGGTACATGTCCCGTTTGTTCACAACACTTCTTTATGAGTCGTTTTGTAGGGAGTTCTAAGTCATTTGTGTTTTTCTTGTTTGTTTATGTGGTTAGCATTTTGAATCAGCATGTTAAGTTTTGCAGACAGGCACACACTCACAATGAAGTCAATCTGGTTACTTTGTTGTGTGAATCATCTATTCTTTTTCAACTTTATATTTGTCACCAACCTACTCTCCCTCATTTTCCGAGATCACCATCCTACTCATTTTAATACTAATGTCACCAACATACTTGCTAGTTACTTGTCGAGATCACTAACATACTTGTTAATCAATAACGTTAATGATTAATTTACAATCATAATTGTGTAAACACATGAAGATTAGTTCCAAAAAATACCAAACTTTATTTTCATAACCTAGTATTGGATATAAACTTTTTGTAAAAATTTGGGAATTATTATAATTGTATTTTATTTATTCTCAATTTATGTCCAAAATGTGATGGAAATTCAAATAAAATTGCAAATGTTCATGGAAAATTATGAAAGTTTTACCATTTCAGTTTCTAATTATTTTAAGACTTGTGTAAAAATTTCAAGTCATTTGGAGCAATAAAACCCGGTTTTCCAATATTTTAAGATTAAAAGCACACAAATTAAAATAAATACTAAAAAGAATTCAAATGATATAATTTTTGTTGTGGGGTGTTAGCTACTGATATAAACACCTCAGAAAAAGTTTCAATAATTTTTGGCCTTGGGAACTAATTTTCATGATTAAACACTCCATTTTAGTAATAGTTTTGTATTAACTTAAAGAAAATACATATGGACTTAAAAATTCTCAAATTTTTACAAAAAATTTATATCCAATATTAGTTTATGAAAATAAAGTTTGGTAATTTTTGGAACTAATCTTCATGTGTTTACATAGTTATGACTGCAAATTAATCATTAACGTTATTGATTAACAAGTATGTTGATGACCTCGACAAGTAACTAACAAGTATGTTGGTGACCTCGACAAGTAACTAACAAGTATGTTGGTGACATTAGTATTAAAATGAGTAGGATGGTGATCTCGGAAAATGAGGGAGAGTAGGTTGGTGACAAATGGCTATAACCCATTTTGTAATTGCGCATAGTCACTGTGAGCACTTGAAGGGATTTTGAGAATTAGGTTAATATTAAGGTAGAGAAAAACAGTGATTAAATATCGACTTCAATTTATCTGAAAGGTCTAGTGGACAACCTTGCTTCTAGTCAAATAATTAGGAGTTCAACTTGATCCGTGTTTTTTACTTTACTTTGGAGCAATGGATTTTTCATGCTAGTAGTGCATGTTCAAGTCATCTCGAGTTACATGTCAGATTGTGAACCCAGCCTTTTAAGTATGGAAGTGTTTGGATATGTTTTATGCAAGTGATTATCTGTTTATTGCGACCTGAAGTCTTAATAGTCTTTGTTCAGAAAAAGAACTCACATCTGTCAGTTTCCATTTTTTTGGATAAAATGATTGTGCCTCTGCTTATTCGAGTATCCTAAATTAATAATCAGTTATGGATAATCACTTTCATACTGGCTGCAAATTAAAATTGTTTATCACAAGGTATAATCACTTTCCAGACTAGATTATATTTTATAGATTTAGATTAACTTCTTGTGATTTTGCTTGAATGTCCCTTATGCCTACTTAGGTGTTAATGCATCGGAAGCTTATTCAACCATCTAGCTCCAATTACAGCTTTTAAAACACCGGAAATAGACAAACTCATCCCTTAATCCCTACATGAAGATATTGAGTCTCTCATTCTTGTCATATGTCTCCCTAATTTGTTTATATGATGTAACTTAATCTCTATTATGTCGGTCCTTTTGTTTGCCAATATGGGGACATTATCAATTGCCCATTAGTTCATTGTTTCTCGTTAATTGCAGATTAAAAAAGATGGAGTCAACAAGCTGGTTGTGCTTCCTCTTTATCCTCAGTTCTCAATATCAACTAGTGGTTCGAGCCTTAGACTCCTCGAAAGTATCTTTAGGTGATGAATGGCTCATATTACCTTCAAAACCATGTGCTGTTTGCACACATTTTATCTATTTTTATTTATAAACTTTTATAGGGAGGACGAATACCTTGTTAACATGCAACACACAGTAATACCTTCTTGGTACCAACGTGAGGGATATATCAAAGCTATGGCTGATTTAATTGAAAAAGAGCTCATAAGCTTTGACAGTCCTGAGAAGGTACTGACTGCATTATGCACTAATCACCTTTTTCTTTTCAGATTGGTCATGTTAAGGGTTGTTTGGATGTGCATTATCAAACATATTATCTTATTATTGTGACTTAAAGTTGAAATAACCAGTTTTTAGTGTTTGGATGAAGTGGTTGTGATTATTATTATTATTATTATTATTATCTTTGTAGTGAAGTGTTAAATTGTCAGTTTCACATATTCTGTAGCAAAACTGACTAGTTAAGAAATATTAGGGTCACTTATTTACTCTTACTTTTCAGTTTTCCCCCACACTTTCGAAGTTTATCGAAAGAATGTGGTTAGTGGAGTTATATGATAGAAATGTGTTGAAAAGTAAACTATATATGTTATATAGTTGATGTATGGTCATATTTAAACCATGGATAACCTTACAAATATATCAAAATGCATATTTTAGTCATTTTATCTATTTGTTCAGAATTTCTCAATCACTGATAAAAAAAAGTGATCCTCTTAATAGGTCCATTATCTTTTATGTCATGATTCTAATTGGAAATGATGATTGCTGTAGGTGATGATTTTCTTTAGTGCTCATGGGGTACCAGTTGCATATGTCGAAGAAGCCGGTGATCCGTACAAGGCTGAGATGGAAGAATGTGTGGATTTGATAATGGAGGAATTAGAGAGAAGAAAGATAAATAATCCCTACACTCTTGCTTATCAGGTGACTCGTGTGGACTTACATATTCTTGCATAGTTTTCAAGTCTAATATAAAAAGTCATTGAATCTAGTACCTTAATTAAGGACCAATATTTGACACTCATAACTAGAGGTGTCAAAATAGGCGGGCATTCTTTTATGTGCTGTAATGGATCGGTCGGGTTGGGTCGACCCGAATTACTATGTCTAAATTATTTAAATATAGTTAGTAGGTCAAATATGGATCGGGGTTGGGTTGATCCATTTTACCCATTTCCTCTGAAGCTATTTATTCAATTTACCCGTTTGACCTGTTTGAGAATAAACACAACACAGATTGACCCATTCATAAGTAAAGTGATTAAAATTGCCATGTCTACCTTAAAATGGATTGTCATGTTTACTTGGTTTATGTTGATTATTGTGATGCAGAGTAGAGTTGGCCCTGTGGAATGGTTGAAACCCTACACTGATCAGACCATCATTGAACTTGGCGAAAAAGGTGTCAAAAGTCTTCTAGCTGTACCCATTAGGTACTTGAACATCTTACCAACCTCCACATAGTTGGAGACCTTGTACTTGTAAGTTTACTTTTAATTTCATTGCAGTTTTGTGAGTGAACATATTGAAACATTGGAAGAAATCGACGTTGAATACAAGGAATTAGCATTAAAATCTGGTATAGAGAAATGGGGTCGTGTTCCTGCACTTGGATGCAATCCGACATTCATTCTTGATTTAGCAGATGCAGTGATTGAAAGCCTTCCATATGTAGGAGCAATGGCGGTATCAAATCTTGAAGCTCGTCAGGTAACCACAATTTCTGTTCAAGCCTTATAGAAAGGGCGAGCAGTAGAGGTGGCAATTTAAATTGTATGTGTGAAATTAGAAGGGGTCAAATAATCTTTTTTAGCTAAAATTAGAATGGGTCAAATAATCTTTTTTAGCTAAAATTAGAATGGGTCTTATCCGTTAAAATCTTCCTGAACTTTAGAATTAATGCCTACAGCCTTCTATATCGTTATATTTTAGAAAAATAGATTATGTTTGTAATAACCAAGTGTTTATGATTTCAACAAATTTGGTCCAATATCTGTTTTGGGCAACCAATACCAGATAAAATGATTAAGGTTTCAAGATTCTTATTTAAGAGAACCTGTTTGCAAACGGCTGTATTAGCCCCACCACATCATATTGACAGGTTATTCTATCAACTTAGAGGATTTTTTATAGTCTAAAAAAAGTTGCTTACATTTGGATGCAAAATTTTCCTTTTGTAATCAGATTTAACATAAGAAAAATGGACAATAATTGTCTACGGGTCGACCCAACCTGACTCGTTATAAGCTGGGTTCTTAATGACCCGTTATGCAACCCACTTGACCCACCCATCGCCACCTCTAACGAGTGGAATTGAAGTTAATATGGTGTTTTTGCAGTCTTTGGTTCCACTTGGGAGCGTAGAAGAGCTATTGGCGACATATGATTCACAACGTAGGGAGTTGCCAGCACCAGTGACAGTTTGGGAATGGGGTTTTACAAAGAGTGCTGAGACATGGAATGGTAGAGCAGCTATGTTAGCTGTTATTGTTTTGCTGTTCTTGGAAGTGAGCACTGGTGAAGGGTTCCTTCATCAATGGGGTATTTTGCCATTGCAGTTGCCCGTTTTACCCTGATAGATAATATGCTGCGTATTCTTGAGGTGCGATGATGATGGTTTTTCAGGGAACTGTTTGTTCTTTTTACTATAAATCAAATGTAGTAGGCGATTATAAAGGTAAAGGCTAATTGTAAAAAGGGATTCTATATATCCAGCTATTAATTGTAATTATTGACCGAATAAACTCGATCATCATCCCATCTCACATTTCAGCATGTTTATCACCAGTGGCCATTGGTCCAACTGCAATTTTTGAAAATATATGTACACATTTTACTTTAATTGCACCGCATTGTGTTATTATGGTGTTCGTCCATGGTCATCTGTTATCAAATGAAATTGAGAATACTTTCATGACTTCATTTCCATGTCACTAAGAATAGGCTGTATATGTGTCCATTTGTTTGCCAGGATTTGAAATTTGTTTCAACATGTAAAACATTTAACACACATCAACCCTTATGATAAGCAAGACCAGTGTGCAAAATGGTAATCAACTTCACGTGAGGCCTAAAAGTGGCATCTGGAAAAGCGTTGGACATTATAATTTCGAGTATCTACAAGTAACTCACACTAAGGGCATGCTAAAGGAGCAAACAAACACTTCTATATTACTATAAATGTTACAATACTACTTAGATGGTTTACAAACGAGAGAAACAGAGCTAATTAGCTATATTAGTATTGAAGGGGTGTGAGCCCCATCAACATAACCTTTGGAAATATTGGTTCAAATCGCCTTTTTAAACATGAGCAAATCACAAATCAACAAAGGAAGGCTCCTAACCAACCAAGATGGCGACTTTTGTACATTATACACAACAACACTACAATGCAAGAATCAATGAACTTGAAGTTTCCTTGCAATACGTAGCCATAAAGTATAATCATAGAAGATCGAGTTCGTCACATATATCTGTGGAAGCACTGTGCTCATGTAGTAACATGCACAATCACAAGATTTGGGCTTATTAGTATCTTTGGATCAATAGAACGTATCAGGTCATATTTTGTATAGTTCCAATGCTTTCGTTTGTATGAGCAGGCTTCTTGCAACACACTCAAAGAATTTCCTTAAGTTACACCATGTAAAAGAATGTTGAGAACCACCAGAACCAAGTCCAACTAGAGTCTACCTGCCAAAATGTATACAGGGGATCATCATCAACTTGAAATATCTACCGAATTTCTAAATAATTTGCGAAGGACATTATACAATTTATATTGTAAGATATGCAACGTTAAGAGCAAACAAATATTTATTACATATAAATTAGCATAGAAACATAGAATGGAACAATCAATGACTCCTATATCCTTCCAATACGAGTTCTCGACAATGATTTTCTGGTAGCGATGATTCCACTGTCTTCTTGAACTCCATCCTCCTCGAAAAAGCCCCTAAACAATAGAACCATTCATAAAACAGATAGATGCAAAGTAAGTGATGGTTCCCTCCTTGCAATTCCAAATTTACCCCTGATTACTGAAGTTTGGGTAGCAATAAACATCCCGCTCTAAGTCCTAAAACAAATCCAATAGACAGACATTTGTAAATATTTTGGTTTTGCATATATATTTCTCATTCGTCCATGATACACCTTACAAGTTACAAGTCAACAAGAGTCTATGAACCATAACTTGATGCAATCCAAAGGCATTCTCATGCAGTAGAGGTGCAAGATGGGTGGGTAAAACTAAAGGATCAAAATGGGTCTGGTTAATGCATGTCATTATTAAGTATGGGCAGGTCAGGTTTGGTTGACTTGTAAATGCTTTGTTGTGTGCATCTACAAAGGTTTAATGAATCAATTCGTTTACAAATGCAATACCATTAGAATAATAATCTAAGTTTTTGAGTATATACAATTAGAAGGTTTAATGCAGTTAAAGTAGACTTTAGGAGCTGTCCAAACCATTTGGTCCATTCCTGTTTTAGCGAATTTTTTATTTGACCAGTTTCTGATACAACAAAACTGAAATCAATCAACTAATAAGATGAAGGGTTGAAACTGCCACGTCCTGTAGGCAGTGAGAGAGCTAGGAAGGGGCTACCCGAGCCCCACACTCCGGTATAGAGTTGTTAATTGACTTATTTCTATTATCTGTCTCAGTATGTTTCAATTTCCATATCACATATCATAACTAAATCTTGTACAAGAAGACTATATGATAAGAGAAAAAAATGCATACCTAGATGAAGTTGTGTGATTTGAGGCATTTGAGAATCCAGCATAAACATTTGAATACGACTTGGTCAAATACGTAAAGTTTCCAAGGGGTGGAAGAGGCGGTACCCGCTCACCTTTCTTCAAAAGATGTTCCATATCGACCCTATGCAAAGTCAACACAGCTCGGGACTCTTTCCACATAAAAACAAGCATTCCATCTTCAAAAACAAAGAGTGAGCCCGGCTTAGAACCCGGATACCTAAACCCATACCCATTTGCGATACCCTCACCACTAAATGCCTCTTTTAAATCTAGAAAACTGGAATCACCGTCACTAACCCACGGAAATGGCTCGACCGAAGGCTCATTGATATTCACTATAAACATAGCAGATCCATTTGGGTGTAGAACATAATGGGTCCCTTCCAAGATTTTAGTTCCAATGAGAAGGCATTGACCCTGAGATTCTACATAAGACAGCAATAAAAAAAACAAAGCTTTTCCTGGTTTGTCAGCAGATGGTTTGCCGGGAGGCCAACCAAAAGTTCCTCCCCATAAACCCGCATGTTCTTGACCAGTCAACGGCTGTTGTTTTGGCAACTTATATAGAGCGAACTTGCTATCGTGCATATTTGGCCATGCTCTACAAGAAGATAATCTTGAATTTGAAGCATGCAATGTTAATCCTATTGAATCTCCAGACCGCAAGAACTCTTGAAACAGTGCATACTTATTGTTCTCACTACTTGAAGAGCTTTTACGGCCTCCATTAATGGAGCTTGATTTCCCAATGATATGTTTGAAACTTTCCCTAAAATACCCAACAAAAGATTTCTTTTTGGAACTCTGCATGCAATACGTGTCTCTATGAAGCTGAGAATTACCAAGAAACTTTCTAATTTCACCCAAATCTGATTGGGTATGATCACACTTATACATCTGCATCAACAGTGATCTCCTTTCATGTAAAATACTTAGATCCTCAGCCTCTAAGCAAGGAAAAGATAAGCCGTCTGCTGCCTGTGATACTTCAACACGAATTTGACCAGTAACGGTTTCGATTAATTTCCTTCTGTCAGCAAATGCTAATCGACTGAATGGTACAGATGGTTTCTGTTCACCAATTCTCTGTGACTTCGACACCCCGTGTTCTGATGGACAAATCTTTCTAGAAAACTCTTTATCCACAGGATTTGGAAGACCAACAAAGCTTTTACTATGGACCAATTTACCCCCATTTCTTTGTTGTCGGGTTTCAACCTCAAGTAACAACACATTACAGTTTCGGTCTACACCTTTGACTGAACCTGGATACAAATAATTACTATCAAGTTCCCTTCCATGATATATAAACACAGATGACCCGTCAACATCACCCACGATTTCAAAAACAGGTGACCATAGAATCGGGCCTTCTTCAATTCCTAAAGGCCCGAGTTCTTGTGGAATGATTCGACATCCAACAACTGAAATGAAACCAGGCATGACATAAACTACATTGCCAAGTTCAGGATTCTGGTGAACCCAAATCCCGAGAATTGGCTGCACATTAACAAGAAACCTACAAAGGGCTTTATAGGAATGAACCCCTCTTCGCCACTCGATAAGATCTTTACGTGGAATCACTCCCAGCAATTCACATTGTGTTAACCATATTTTGTCAGAACTTGCAAGGACGTATAGACTACGGCAGCACATCGAGAGGTTAAAAACATCTTTTGGCGTGAGAGATCGAGTGACAACCGCGAATATATCATCGGGTAAAGCTAGAAGTAACTTTGATCCACATGTTATATTATCAGACAACATTACAAAAATGAAATTGATCTATCCCTATCACTTCACCAAATTGTTCATCAAATTACAAAATAACATATATGATTATGTACAATATATTCACAAAGAAAATAACAATATACAACAGTACCGGTAGCCACAAGTTCCAATAGTTCCCACAAATTTCTTGATCACTAATGGCTATGATTGGTACATTAAAATAAAATTGGATACCACAATTGATCAAGTGAACATCTTTTTGAAGAATAAGTAAATGGGTATGCTTTAAATTCTCAGCTTTTGGAATCTAGATAAAGAAAAAATGATCAATTTGGCATCTTTATTGAAAAAGGTAAACATGGGTAGAAGGGTTTGCTTAAGATTCTTTAAATTTTGCATCTTGATAAAGAAAGATTTGTAAACTTGAAGTTACCTCAAGTGGGTACAAACAGTTTGCATAGAGATCGCATGAATTTGCTTCAAGATTCTTGAATTTTGGCAATTAAATCAAGATCATGGATTCAAGTGAAGAGGGGGGGGGGGGGGGGGGGGGGGTAAGCAGAAAAAGGTGTGCCACTGTTTATTGTAAAAAGACAAAAACTAAGCATAAAAAATACTATCAATTAGGCTATAATGCTTTCTTTTGATGGGGTTTGTGAAGTGAGCCACACAACAACAGCCAATATTGAAGCTATGTCCAAAACTGCGAATTCCCATAAAGTCACAAAAAACACCCACCCACCCACTAAATTCCACTCAGTCAACACAAATTTTGTTGGTTTATTCTAGTGGCTTACTCGGAAGTTTTAATTTTTCTTTCTTTTTTACTTTATAAACATTAAAACTGGAGTTGCATGGAATAACTGTCTTTATCATAGATTTTTGTAGTTTTTGTCTTCACCGTATATGACATTGAGGCTATTTGAATGATACCTTTGAAGTAATTATTAGAAAAAAAATTAATAACAAAATTAGATAGTCAACAATGTAATGTGCATGGCATATACGAAATATCTTTTGAGTGTAATATTGTTTGATGTTGTATTAATCATATCTGAAATTTGTTTATTTAAGAAAGTAACGAATAAAGTGAGGCTAAACGTAGGCAAGTAATTTTACTACTTTTTAGTAATAACTTATTTACGATTATCATCTAACTAATTGTTCAAGAATGGCGAATTGATATTAGAATTTCAGTCAATAACTTATTTGATTCTCAGGGATGTTGAAGTACAAATAAATTAAGGTTTATTGTTTCCCTCTTTTAGACGTATTTTCGTGTTGTCTATTGTATCTATCAGATCTGTCAATTTATCTATTGTATTATATACTTTAAAACATAATAAAAGAAGTATAATACACTTTAAAACAACAGACCTAACAAATTAATAGGGATGCTGATTGGATGGTTCGGTGAATATTTGTTTGGTAGATAGCTTCCTTTCGCCGAATAACTTTAACTCAGTAAATGATTTTCATTAAAAAAAGATTTATTGGAAATTTTTTGTTAACGACTTTCGGTTTATCCCCACATACGGGTTTTCTTTTAGGGCAACAACCAATTTTTTTAAAAAAAAATTTAACAACTAAATTATGTAAACATTAAAACTGAAGTGCCGATTACTTTGTAGCCGTTGTTTAAATATACATGATACACATTCTATCAATTTTCACATACAAGTTGTTGCTCAGAGAAGTTCTCATATCTCCAAAAGTTGTTTTGAGAATCTTGGAATAATACGGTTGTAATCACGTATATCTATCTACACACGGTCATCTAATATTCGTCACTTATGTTAAAGCATTTTCTATTCAACCGATTTCTGGAAGAATGTTTTTTGAAATGCAAGTACTTCTCAGATTATTTCCTACACTAGATTGTCCTTTCTAAACGGTTGTATTAATTGCTCAAAATTGGTGAATGATTTTATAGTTTAATCTGATGACTTCTTTGTAGTTTGAGGTACTGAAGTTTCTATCTTTTAGTTATTGATTTGAAAGTTCATGGAGAGAATCGGTTTTTCTTGTGTTCTTCAAGCATTTTAACACTCTCAAACATGTTACTAGACTTTAAGTTATCATATGATGACATAAACCTTCAATAATAATTGGTCAATTATCAACCATATGTTTCGAAAGTTGCAAACTTCAACTATCATATCCCGGAATACGTATGTATGAAATTACCACACATTTACTTCATTGCATTTTCGTAGCACTTGTGTATTCCAAAATTAACAAATCTACCTACTGAATCATCAATTATCGTCTTTCATGCACTGGAAAACACAACTCCGAATAAAAAAGGACCATTCGGCACTAACTTTTTTTATTGAAATTGATTTCTGCGTACAAATTCGAGCCTTGTAAGAGTCACTCACATGCCAAAAATGTTCTTTTAAGGTATGATTACATTACCCTTTTTTCCCTAAAGCAGTGAGCACTGCATTTAAACTAGGCAAGAACAGCCATGACGTCTGATGCTCGTAGAGCAATGTACTCTGACCCATCACTTCCTTTGAAATCATTACCAGCATATTTTGAGTAAAGAATGGTGTTCCCTGCAGATATCATAAGCTCTTTTCTGTTTCCTTCCTCGTCCAATGGACCAGGCCCCACTGCAATCACCTGTACCCCAAATGCATTAGACACGGTTAGCCCGCTCCAACCACATTCACCTAAATTTTCACTCATTTTTACAGTTGAACATTATATAGAGCTGGAGATGCGTGACCAATTCACAACTGCTAGAGTTGTCATGTATGATTACCGAAGTTATGGTACTGCAATAATAATCTACCTTTTTAATAAGATACGTAGTACTTTAAAAGGTTTTGATGATTTATTATAAACAAACTTTGGGTGACTTTCGCCCTATTTAACCCTCTTGCGTTTCTCCTTCAGCTGGTTTTTCTAATTTGCCCATTAAAGATATATCAAAACCCAAACTGCCCCATACATAAATGGGTTGAAACTACCACCTTTAGTGAGTACACACATGCAATGCAGTACGGAATTTGTTGCATAACACTTACCGTGCCAGTAGAGGGCTTCTCTTTGCTCGACTGTGTCAGCAACAACCCACCAGCCGTAGTTTGTTCAGCCTCCGTAACCTATCACCAAGTTTCAAACACTTAAGGTCTCAAGTTAAGCCTTGGGACTCCTACTGATTGTAACGCCAAAGCATAAATAAGAAGGTAAATACATGAGATATACAAAAGGTAATGTGATAAGAATAATACGCTTTGCTATTCCGTAGATTAACTTAAAGAAACACTATCTTGAACCAACAAATCATAACAACCGCCAACACTACTTCTAAACATCAGGATACGGCTGCAAACAAGTTGACCTTTTATCAAGTGATACAAGTCTGGTCAAGTTTGTCAGGTTTGAGAAAACATATACTGAGTCGATTTTAACTTCGTACTAGAAATATTATCAAGCTTTTGAACCCATCTGTCGGTTTATGTGTTTATACATAGGAACGTATGGTCAATGTTTGGTCATAATTTTGGATCAAGTTCAAATCAAGCTGGCTTTTATCAGACGTAGTTTTAATAGATACTTTCACACTATTCGAGTCCTGAATAAAACTAACGATATTCTTCTTCCAAGCTCGGAACTACATTATATCAAGTTCAATCTAAGATTAAGATTGTGGAGTCAGTCAAGCTCAAGCTTGTTTCAGCTTGTTTGCAACCATAATCTGGAGACACAATCACAAGTGTCACGGTATATAATCTTGAAAACACCATTATTAGGTACCAACAGAAGTTGCTTTAACAATAACATCATCAATTGTAACCTAAATTCCCTGGATTCTAAACTTCCAAGCACAATTGGTAGAAGCATAAAGTACACAAAAAGAAGCTAAAAAATGGCTTCCATAGGATGCCAGCGAGTACTGAGAAGAGCACTGAAAAATGTATATTTTTTAAATGCCATAGAAATTCTGCTTTCATAGTTTCTTAAGATTTTCTTTTCTATACACCAATACAATTTTTGATGAAAAGAATTGACAATGTTGTTGACCACCAAAAGAAGAAGCACATTAACTAAACAATGAATTACACAAAATAAATCATATATTCATATTATGCTTTTTTATGAAAAGATAGATCAGAATCAATACATATAAAAATGTTACAATTCAAAGGGATTAGAGTTTTCAATCCATATGCCTCACGCTCAATTAAGCAAAAATCAAAACACAACCAATGTCGCATAATTTATTTTTAAAGCATTCATATTTTATTTACAAAGTTATAGCTTCCTATTAGCAAAGTATCAAACAAAATAACAAAAGTCAAAGAGGCTTGCAAACCTTGATTAGAACTCTATCATTAAGGGGCTTCAGATCCTTTATGTCATCAGTACCAAGAATACCAACAATATCATCCTCCTTAAGTAAGAGATGGTTTGTACCATTGAACTGAACTTCTGTCCCAGCATACTTGGAATATACAACCGATGTACCAGTCTGAAAGAAAAACGGTACGTTTTCAACATATCTCATTATACTATAATATACAACCATATGGTGATTTAAACTAAACATCTGATACCTTCACGCCTACTTCCACCTTGTGCTGCCCAATTGTCCTACCTTCTCCAACAGCAACAACCTCACCCCCTTGCGGTTTTGACTGTGCTGTTGATGGCAACAATATACCTCCTGCAGTCTTCTCCTCTGCAGCATTGATTTTCACCAACACTCTATCACCCAACGGTTTCAATGTAGTGTACTGCAAGACAAAAACATAACAGCACTTCTATACATCACACATGGCAAACAGACGACTTAAAAACATCAAAGCATACGCACAAAAAGAACACAAATTAATATAATTTGGAACATTCAAATGTAATTTTCTACATGTTGACTCTTCTTAACTTACAAATAAGTAGGGGTGTAAATGAGCCGAGTTACTCGTGAGCTACTCGAGCTCGACTTGTTAAAAGCTTGATTTTCGAGCCGAGCTTAAACGAGGTAGAGCCCGAGCTTAAATATTGTTTGGGGCTCACATAATAAACGGGCCCGAGCTCTAGCTTCTTATGTCGAGCTCGAACAAGCTCGCGAGCCTAAACGAGTTTTTCATATATATATATATATACATTAACTACTTTTTATATAATAATATAATATATAATTAAGTAACAATAGTTATTATATACATAATACTTAATTAATGTAACAATAGTAAATATGATTATGATTATATATAGTTAAAAATTACACAAAAAATAAATAAATATTATAAATTAATAAAATAACAATTATTTTGAAATAAATGAGCCGAGCCCGAGCCGAACTTGAGATTGTATAATACCAAATGAGCAGAGTTCGAGCTTTATATAATAGGCTCGAAACGAGCCGAGCTCTAGCTCAGTGAATTTGCTCGGCTCGGTTACACCCCTACAAATAAGACCTAAACCAAAAACGAATAACATAAAATCCGAAGTGAACAGAAAAAAACACTACGCGATTGAATAATGTTCTATGTTTACCTCAACAAATTAAGTATATAAAGCGAGTTTAAACACAATTTAAGTGAAAACTACAATAAAAAATAACATAACTTCTAAATAGAAATTAATATAAACAAAGAAATTGTACACAATTGTAGGCATTATATACTGAATATATTAACCTTAGGAGCAACAGTAGTGGCAGCTTTGACAACAAGTCCACGGGTTGACCCGAGAGTCGAACTACGACCATTTCTAAAAGAAACAGATGAAAACTTAATTGTTGACGGCCTAAAACCTTCAAACGACGGCAGAAAAGAGGCGGCGGCGGCGGAAGTGGTGGTGGTGGTCATCTGAGCAGCAGCTGCCATTTCCTAAATTAAATAAAAAAAGTAGATAGTATCTATTTAAAGTTAAAAATGTAAGATTTTTACATGAAATTATAACTCAATGTGTTTTGAGTCGGATTTTTTTATAGTTTGTAACTAACCACTTGATTAAGAGATTGTATTTCAAAATTAAATGCGAGAATTGAGGAATCACTGAACGGAGATGAAGAGATTGAGTTGGTAGGTAGTGAAATGATGAAATGATGAACAGGATAATAAACCCTATGAAGGGGATGATGTGAAGTTTATTATCGAAGTAGATAACAGAAGATTCCAGAAGCTTTTGTACACTACGGTATTAATTTCTAGATGTATATGTAAAATTTGATATCGAACTTTTAAGACCACTTCCTATCACACTTTTCGTTTTTCGTCTTCGTATTTTGTGGTATCCGTTCTATGTCCTTTTTATAGACGGGATTGTCTGGGATTACCATTTAGGCGAGAACAAGAGCAGAACGGGCAGTCGGGAAAAAAAAATTAAACAATCTCAAACACTTATATATATATATAGATACATATATTATTATCATTTTTTTCACACACAATTGTCATAATCTCTATCTATTTCACACATAAATTACATAAAAATAATTATCACTATTTTTCACACATAATTCTCACTAACTCTATTTACATTTTCCTCAAAAATTATATCAAACACATTCACCTAAAAATGCCTAAAAACACAACAAAAATTCTCAATCACAATCCAATGATTTTTTCAATAACTTACTTAACAATCCAATTCCGGATACGAATTATTCACCTATGGATTTATCGTCCGCACTACAATCGAGCTCAAGTCAAATGGGTTTTACACCATATCTACCTCTCGTTAATCTGTTTTGAATACCAACCGACGACCCACGATTCCAACTTTATTTAAATATGTATCATCAATCACAACAACTACAATACTCACAACAACAACAACTCTCATCATTCGTATACCCACAAACACCCACAAACACCACCATCACAATATCAATTCGAAAACGTCTGCACACCACCCGAAGAGGAAGCCGAAGACAACGAGTCGGTCAATCTTGCCGACGAACACAACGATCTGATCCAAGCGAACATCCCTAACCCGAACTTTGACCATTTATTTTCTGACGACACAATTCGTCGTCCACCCGGCCAGGCACAAAGTCGAAATAGCCAAAAAAGTTTGAGTTCGTCGAATGCTACTTCCTCACGTTGTTCGGCCGACGAGGTCCGCGCCCAACTTTTAAGAACCGCACTAGCTCGACAAAGAACAATGGAAACATTAGGCGAGACATCTAGAAAGAAATCAATGTTCAGGGCGTTCAAGGTTCTCAACAACTCGATCAATCCAAGCTTGTCACCCGAGGAACGAGCATTTCTCCGCATCATACGGGAAGAAGTTAAACGTAATTATGTAGGATCTACCCAATCAACGAACGAAGACACCAACCAGGAATAATTGTAACGTTTTTCATTATTATTAGTGTAACGTGTTAAATTTTAATTATTATTAATGTAGCGTACTTTACTTTTAACTATTGTAATTATAATTAGTAATGTAATGTAGTATTTTAATTAGTAATGTAGCGTAGAATTTTAATTATTAATGTAACGTAGTATTTTAATTATTGTAATTTTTATTATTAATATAAATGTATTTGTATTTGTATTAATAATTAAGAAATGTCGTGGCGCTGACGTGGTGCCTAGTTTTGAGTTCTGGGGCGTCAGGGTACGCAGTGTTCAATTCTGGGTGAGTCCTCAGTCGTAGTCGTCGTGCTGATGTGGCGGTGCTGTGGAGTTCAATCCTCAGTATTGGAAGTGTCACAATAGAAAGTGGTCTAAGAGTAGATGTATGTTGGCATGTTGCATATTGAGGTAAATTACCTACCTATTAAAAGTATTTGGTTAAAGAATTAGTATTCTTTATGACTCATAATTTAAGCATCTAACTTATACGAATACTATTATAGTTGGTGACTATTAACGTAAGAAAAGAAGTCCTCATAATTTATATTTTAAAACATTTAAATTTAAATTAGTGATTATTTTATAGAAGTTACTATAATTTCGCATAAAATAGAGCGCAAAACAAATTTCATTTACATATTCACATTAAAAAGAGAACAAGATAGATAATAGCTTCAAGCAACTTCACCATTCTATAAAGAAACCGCTACAATAATCGATACATTTGATCAATTGTTGGTGAGTTATATTACATTGTAGAAAGTATATAATTATGTTGGGTCAGTGACCCCACTCATGTAATTTATAGATGACAAAATATATACTAAGTGTTTGTATCTGTTGTTGCATCTGTTAGCAGCGACATTAGAGTAGACTTAGAATATTGCTCACCGCTCATATTGACAGTGAGCTCTTTATCAGTTAGAATATTTCTAGTCTATTCTAGTCACTGCATCTGTTAGTAGTGACTCTCTTTGCAACTTAGAACTTAATGAAGAATCTATCACTCACTAATAGATACTTATTCTGAAGAAGTTACAACAGGCCTGACGCTGTCAAGAACTTGAAACATCTGTTGAAGTCAAAGACTGAAGACATAGACAGAGAGTGGTTCATTGATGTGGAAATCAAGATTACTCTATTAACCAGTGGATCAAGCCTGCAATCGATTAGTACATTAGGTTTGACAGATACTCAATGTACAATAAGAAGGTCAACTTATATGCAGTACATCTTAAAGCGTGCATATCTTTCTAAAGATATGTACGTTAACTTATTGTACTAATGCATTTAATTCTTTGTACCTTTTCTGTAACCTATAAATAAAGTAAACAATAAAATTTATTCCTAGGATGTAATGTCACATCTACTACATTAGAAGTTTCATTATGTGCCCAATGAATATGGTGTTGACAAGTGTAGGGTTTAGAGTTACTTTTATGTGACTATGAATACCACACTCAACAACCATATTTATTGTTGAGAATTTTGTATTCTCCCCTGAATTTTGTATTCACCGTCTACCTATGATTTAAGCACGTTCATGTTTCTCAGCGAACCAAGTACCCTCACTTATCTGTAAGTGTTGATAAATGACCATCAGGAGCGACCTATTCGCTGCTGACATGAAGAAGCTATATTTGTCACAAGTTTGTTTACTTAGACTAGTTTGTTTTGTCTATTTCCGCAGTAAACTTTGTAAAGTATTCTTTGATTCAAATCAATAAAAGAAAACTTTAAGCTTGAATTTATTTGTCTATATTTACATTTTTTGTCAGTAGTTATATAAATATTGGCAAAAAGGGACCAACAATTGGTATCAGAGCAGAGTTAGATAACTCAATATCTAGATCTGCAATGACTACTGACCCTAACTTTGAAGGTACGAATACATACATAGACAATGGTTCCAAAGGGAAACCACCCCGTTTTGATGCTGACCGTTTCCAAATGTGGAAAGGCCGTATGCTTATCTTCTTAAGGGCCCTAGATTCTCTTCTTATTAAAATCTTAAATGAAGGTCCTTTTACTCCTCATACCACAAACGGCAACCCAAATTTTTTTCTCAAAATCATATTTCAAGTGGCAAATTTTCGAGGTATGCATGTTAGTTTTAGGCAGTCCAATGTTGGTTCAGTTCATCAGTAACTTTCTACTACCATAATAATTATTTAAGGTTTTTAAAACATTGTTCAAAGTTGTGGATGGGGTCCAAATACTCTACTATGCACCCGATGTTCCAAATACTCCCCCGTTCAAGGTGTCTTAAACATCAACTTATATTTATGAATATACGGATGGATTTAAAGTTCCCTTTAAGATTTTATTTCTCTTTGCTTTTTCACGGGTAGTTTCGAAACCACAACTGTTGGGCTACTATTTTATTGGGAATAGGTACACATATTTCATTTCAAATTTATTCTATTCCAAAGTGAAACATTATTATATAAATTAGAATTTTGAATTCATTAGATGCGTGTTAAATGTTAATAGACAATCATTCTAACGTAAGTAATGATCTAAAGTATTATGTAAATGACGATATATTGAAAACACATTCCAAAACTAGTTTCATTTTAACTAAACTATGTAATGATATGAATCATTTATATTATTTAAAATTTTAAATCTTTGCTTACCTTTCTTTAAAAGCAGCCAACTTTAATTTATTACAATTTATATTCTATTCTATTCTAGTTTAATATATAACTAGAAATCATGTCAAACAATAATATGTCAATGACCAATTAATCAATATTAATATACTAGTCAGGGTCCCGCGCAATACGGTAGTTATGAATAGAAAATATGATAATGATTGACAATGATAGCATTCCTAATGATAATGATTGTAAGCTTTTGTTTCGTTTTCATTTATACTTTATGTTATCACATTAATTGTATTTTAGTTATTATTATTATATTATTTTATATTTTAAATATAAGTTAATTATGAGGTGTGTAAACTAAAAAAAGAAATTAATTATAGATTGATTTGATTTATAATTTCTATATTTATATATATGTATTATTGAAATGGGCATAGATGTAATTTATGATCTTCTAATTTTTAAACATTAAAGCTTATAGCTAAATGTTTTATAAGAGTTTAAGATTTAAAATAATTGGCGAAATGTTGCCTATCTTCAAAGTAACTAATAAACACTTTCAATTTTGGGTATTCAACTACCACTTTCAATTTTGAGTATTCAACTACAAAATATTCTTTAGGACCAACATATACACGTGTTAGATATCATAGCTTTTTAAAGATAGAATCCTTAAATGATGATGAGTACAAGTATCCTCTCATTCATAGCTGCAAGCCTATAGATAATGACGATAACACATATCTCAGATAATGACGATAAACATTTTTACATATTGGAGCATAATCAATCAACGAGTCCCATATATTGGTAGAGTATGGTTAGGCCAAAACATTTTAACAAAGTATTTGGACGCAGCGTAAGACGTTTAAGAAAACATTTAAATCATACTCTACCAAAGATCACATGTACAAGAAACAAATAGCAACAAAACAATATATAAACACAAAGATGAAGGAGATGACAACCTTTGGAGAGTAGTGGTAGATACAGAGGGTCCAAAGTAGAACCCCTCTATCGGAGCACACCTAAAGTCTCCAACCAAATGTGTTTGCAAGAGCCTCCTTTCTTGATCACCTTCAACAAGCTTTTGTCGTCTTACCCGATAAGCAAGATTCACATTCATCATATGATGTAATATCAAATGATTCCAACACTCCGTCCAATTGGAGTTTGGCGATGCATTTCTTGTTTATGTGGCCTAATCGACAATGCCATAGAAACGTCTAAAACAAACCGTTTTTGGATGAATCAACATCCTTGGTAGACTGAGCATGAGGTATCATGGAAAAAGATGCAAAACCCTTGGTTCTAGGATTGGAGTTGAACAAGCTAGCTTTCCACTTTCATATGCCTTTAGGTGTATAAGCCTTTATCTTCCTAACCCTTCTTCTCGGAGGGTTAGCACAACAGCAGTAGGCTTAACTTTGGCCATGTTAGACTCATCAGTCTTCAGCATGCCATGGAGCTCCATAATGGTCTTTTCCATATTGGCAAACACCTGACTTATGGAGAAAGTAAGGCGCTCCAGCTGGTCAATGTACCCTTTCATTTTGAGTACATGGACACTTACACTAATGCATGTTGCCATCTTGCAGCTTGCGAGAGTTTTAACGGTTTCAAACCAATACTGCTTTGCTTGCTGTTGGAACATGTTTGTCAGCTGTGTAAGCACGTTGTAAGAGCCCAGGCTCTCCATCCCCTTTTGTAGTTCAGGAGACACGGTCGCCAACATCAAGCAAGCTACCTAATTAGATTCGGTCCGAAATTTTTCAAACTCGTCCCGATTAGGTTAAGTAGCTCTCGGCTGCGGTACCTTGGGAAGGGGTTCCTTAATAGCTTTGCTATTTCCTTCCATCCTTAGAACAGTTATTAGGTTGCGAAGCCAGTCTATGAAGTTCAACCCCGTGAGCTTGTCCTTCTCGAGGAGCCCTTTCAAACAAACATTTGAGATGGGAGATGAGTATGTAGAATTTTTTGTCGACATCTATCATAAATAACGAGTAAAGTTGTATTAATAGTTTGAATGTGTAATCCTTGTCAAAATAATTACATAAGTGTTTAATAGTTAAACAATTATAATTAACAAGGCTAAGATTCATATTTCACTCATAGCAACGATGGGTATGCCGCGTATCGCTACTATAAGCTATTTAGGTAGGTAGACTATATTACCAATTTAAACCATTTTGAAATTCTTAGACTCCTGCGGGATTCAATGATAGTCCATTTATCATTTGGCATGTTTAATCCCTTCTACGCCAATCTTTTCTTGTGACGGGTATGATGTGGATCACAAGTCTAGATTGTAAACTATCCATGATAGAAACATGTGAGGTCCAGCCCATGATTCACGGGTTGTCGCGAATTTCACGTCACCCTCCCTAACACCCAATCGACGCGTTGGCTTTAGCACTTCCCCACGCCGACATGTAGATAGTTCAAATGTGTGTGTTACTCGTGGATAACGTAAAGTTTACATTTAAAACGGGTTTCCGTTTGTTTTAGCAAAGTTGTTTTATACCATTTTAAAACATGTTATACCATTTTAACATTTTGCTAATTCTTGACACATGCTTGCGTTTATTAACTAAATTAACCAAATCAAACAGGTGATCACCTTTTGTCTTGTTTTAAATAATTTTTCTAGCTAGCATGGCAAAGTCAAAATATAAAACAACAATAATCACGACACACAGTTTAAATGGTAGCACACCTCAAATCCTATGCGTTTTTCCGATGCGCCAACATACGGAAAAACGGGGTCATATCTAGGGATAGATCCTTGTGTGAGCAACGCCTCCCACTAAAATCGCCATCTCTAATATATGACTGGATGGGACGCCTTGCCAATCATCTTCATGATTTATGTCTCGGTTGCTCCATCACTATTTACATTTTACATAATGAAATCTATTCTATTTAACAAATACATAGGAAATAGAAACGACACATTTCGTAGTTTCATATAAATACATAAGTCAAATAAAATGGCGATATGCAAGCCGTGTGATAAATTATTATTACATTCATACCAAATAAATAACACAACCAAAACATACAAGGGTCTTTAAGAGGCAACTACTACCGGATCAATGTTAAACAATAAATGTATTTAAAACATGGAGTGCCAATGTCCATTTAAAACATGTTTCGATAAGGATTGATTAAACGAACACTTAATGGCACAACAAAAATCAATCCTTATTTACATATAAAATGTAAACCGACTGCATATCTTGCAAGTATGATTTTCATGTCAAAACCATCCATGCAAACATACCAAGTGTATTAAAACATGTTTGGAATTTATACATTTAAATAAATAAATATTAGGTTAAATACATTATTAACCTATTAGTTTTCTTTTATCTTGAAAAACAAGATAAGACTTTTATATACTTAAGTTCTCAAAATATTGAATCTTATAGTTAAAATATATCATTTTTTGGTACAAACATGAGATTCAGAAGTAAAGGTTTAGGGAACCTCACTATCGGAGTACACCCAAAGTCTCCAACCGAATGTGTTTCCAAGAGCCTCCTTTCTTGATCACCTTCTACAAGCTCTTTTGAACACACTAGTTACCAACAACACTTGGAAACTTTGTGGGTGTATTCAAGAGAGAAAGATGACTAATTTTGGGAGTAAGAGTGAGGGAGGAAATGTTGCTAGTTGATAGAGTGTGTAAATGTTTATAAAGGAGTGCCCAAAGCCATACTTCACACCATACACTTGACCATTCTTCCAAAACATGGTCAAGTGTGTAAGAGACGTCATACCATTCTAGATGGTCAACCAACTAGATCATATCTAGTTGTAAGTATTAGATGAAGTAACTACACACTTCCATCTAGTTAGGTTAGTCAACTAACTCATGCTTAATTAATTATTAGTTAACAATTTAACTAATTAATTAAGCAAATCCATAGCTCATTAGTTTAACTAAACTATTAACAAATGTTTAATAAACTAATCCCATTTGAAAGGTTTCTCATATATTAACCGATTGAACTTTACGTGTGACCGAATAGAAAATGGACTATATATTATTCACTGTCATATGCATGTAATCTAACATATATACCATTAGATATTTAGCCAACGAATTGCAATAACCAGCTAATCATTATAATACACCCCAATATTATCACTATACTAAGTGTAACAAAAAGTGATCATTTAACATGTGCCATATGCAATTAGTAAACAAGGCAATCATTTAACACTAGTATGTAATTGTTTGTTGGAGCTCCAAGTTCATATGGATCAGAATACTCCTGCAAATCCAATCATTTAACACTAGTCAATTATCGAATGCAGTAACATTCAAAAATCCACATATAGTGCACATGATTAAACCATCTCAACAAGGACATAGTCTACCGTTTCTAGTGTGTATCGCATAGCTATACAACTCAACCCATTCATCCAACAAGTCCTTCCACTTTACATAGGAAATAGGAATTAGGAAACAAGGTCACCAACAATCTACATTAGAATACATTAATTGATCAAAGTAAACAATCTGGATTCTACTAACCTAACTAGTTGGTTCATTGTCCTTCTTATATCATATTATGGATGCCTCGAAAACTGATTTTTTAAACAGTTAATTGAAAAATAACAATATAACATACTCCTACACATATTTTCTCCAGAAAAGCTCCACTTTGTTAGCAAAAAGTGAAGCCAAATTGGTGCTTATAACTCATATAAACCCATATCCTATGAAATTAAATACTATCCTAATTAAAGACTATCTTATGAAGTATGAGGAGCATCTTCGTTATACATAATAACTCATGTTTGCCATTACTATCGAAGTGCATTTCGGTTTCAATTTTAGACAGATGAACAAGATGATTGAACAAGACTAGATACAATATATACTTTGTTGTAATACATTCAATATTACATCAACACAGGTTCACCAATTTAATCAATTGCCAAAACAATAAAAATCACTTGTAAAATTGTAAAATCAACAGAGCAATTAGAGGAACCTGTCAGTGAGTAGTCATCAGCGTAATCAGCAGTACAATGCCATTATCACATACCTCACACTTTCCGGTTAAGCTTTTCAAGATTTTGAAGTTAGAACCATGGAATTCGTTCTTGGCCATCTATGTGAGTTATCAATGCTTCTTCTTATTTCTTTTTGTAAATAAAATGGTTCCATAACTATTTGGTATCGATTTAGAAATTGGTCGATGTATATCTTTAAAGAAGGAAGATGATGGCTTTTCTTCATCTTTTAGTCTAACTTTTATGTTTTAATTATCATAGTTTATGGGTTAATTGTTTTCACCTACTAAACGTCTAAACCCTATGTTGATTTTGTATTCGTCATTTTTCTATATTTTATAGGTATTGGTTACAGTGATGGTTTTGTTCGATGTGTTTTTGTTGGAAGATGAAGATGATGGTAATCCTTATTTTTAAATATAGTGGCTCCATAGAGATCTGGTACATGTTCGATTATAAGGGGTTTGTCATATTTTTTTATTTTTTTTGGTGAAATTGCAAATCAACCGAGTTGTTAATAATTTTAGATATGTTCGAAATTTCTACTCTTATGTTTGAAAGTTATCATTTATGGTTTATTTTGTATATTATTGGCGGTATGTGTATAAGGATGGTGTGTATAGTTTCTTATTGTTTGTTTACGGGTCAAGCTTAATCTACTACTCTCTTTTACTAATCTTACTAGTGAGCACTCACATGATCACAATTTCCAATGTAGTATCACGATTTTCATGGTAGTATTTCTTTATCAATCTAGTATGTTTAGTAGTTCCCTTGTTTACGTGTGTTGATGTTTATTTGTTATGGGATTCCAATACATGTAAAGGTTAAGGGTATGTGTATCGGATGGTGTGCATACGTTCTCATAGATATTATTTTATCGGTTTCAATCATGTCAAAATTCGAAAAAGATAATGTTTAAACTCTGCCGTAATGTGCGGGTTAAGAAAACCTTGTTTGTAAAAAATTTAGCATATTTAAATTGATTAAACTCTGTCGTAACGCGCAAATTAAAAAAACCTCGTTTGTAAAGCATTTAGCATATTAAAATCAATTTAAACATTATCTACAGAATAATACAAAAAAATATTATATTACTATTCAAAGATCACATGTTATTTGACGAATTTGTATATTATCGTATGTAATAAAATATATATATATATATATATATATAGTTGTTACTGTCGCATTGCACGGACAAGATTAGTGGTTTCTCTTAATGCTTAAACTCTCTTTCTCTCATCTTTTTGCACCAATAAAGTCATCAGTCTTGAAACTATGACTTAGTTCATGATTTGGATACAAGATAGGTAGAAAACTTTGCGGTATATGTTAAAAACAATTGGTTATGATGACTTATCCTTAAACTGCAACTCCAGATGAACTCGTCGTCACGTTTCATGCATACAAACACTTGTGTTTATTTACACATACCAAACTAACATGTACACAACACAGGCGCTACATGGACTATCAGGCAACCAAATGTTCTATTATCACATCTTCAATGCTGCCTGATGCCTTTACAATCTCCTGTCCAGAGTCAAAGTCAACAACCGGAAGATCATTCACAGTTTCTTTGCTTTCTTTGACCTTCTGCTCTAAATCATTGTCTTCCTGTGACTGTTGTTGACTGCCATCTTTTGGGGACTCTGTGTTTGACTGCACTTGGCCTACATTTGCATCAATCTTCAATTGGCTCGTTAAATGGTTGAGCCATAACAACAGATCAACAATATAAGATTCCGTGGTCTGTTTGTCTGCGTGGTTAAATGTTTCGATCCGATTTATGTCATTCAGCCCATTTGGTTTCCGTCCTAATCCCGAACTGCATAAACCGTAAACCAGTTCCATTTATCTGTGGCTTTTGGTAATTTCTAGAGGTGACATATTTGAACCATTTACTTGCAAATTGGTCGTTCTGGTTAAAGTTAAAGTGTTAAACACTTAACATCAAAATAAATAAATAAACAAAAGTAGTTAAAAAGGAAACGGGCCAAACGCTGCCCATAGTGTACTTTTAATACACATAACCTTCTAAATCACTTAAATCAAAGATTAGATTATTATTGTAACGAAACAATATTGCAGTCATATGTAACACATACATTATTTCATTGAAAAAGTAATATGGATTAATAGTATTTAATGGACAACCCTAATTGACCTGTTACCCAACCTGACTAACCGCCCATTTTGCCACCTCTAGTATTTCTAAATGGTAAACAGCATTATGAAACTGATATGTAACTCACCCAGTGTCTGCCCACTCACCAACCCAACCAAAACCATGATGAGCCCTATTAACAGCACCAAAACAGAAAATGAGAAAAGCTGAAACAGATTAAAGTATTACTGGGATGGCAAAAGAAAGGTTAAAAGGAGCGAAATCTGCTTACTTGGCTGTGTTTATGGCTACCGGAGAAAACCAACATAGCGTTTTTTCAATTTCGGCTTTAATACCTGGAACATCCAGCTGCAGAAATGAACAGAGTGTAAAGTTTTAGAATGTAATCGGTTAAGAGGGTGGTATATGTGCCTTTTCAAAGTAATAATCAGTTACTATGAAATTAGCTATAGGAGATAATCTTCAACTGTTGTATTTGTAGCTGGAATAATTAGATGATTAGTTTGTTAGAGTGGTTGACAACTTTGATTATTATTGGTACTGATATTACTACATAAAATGAACAAAAAAGACATCTTTGTGAACAAAAGGAGATATCTCTTGTGAATGAGAGTAAAAAGTATCTCAATTTAGAGTAAATGAATGAATGAATGAATGATTTATTAGGTAATTATTGTACCATTTGGTAATTAATTTTGTTGCAGGTAGTATGAAAGTTATTACTCCCTCCATCCCAATTTGATATGACAAATGCACGCATATTTAGAAAAGTGTAATGATGATGTTGTTACCCAATAAGATTTCATATTTATGCACTTAAACATATTCCGATTCGCTGAAATTGAAAGTGGACAATTATTTTGGGACAACCTAAAATGAAAACATGGACAACTAAATTGGAGCGGACGTAGTATCATTCAAAACTGAATATTTAACCTTCAACTAATCTGGTTATCCAAAAAAGTTGTATAATCACACTATGAGTTCAAAATGGACATCAAACATCCTAAGAGTAGGTGGTATACCTCATTCCCAACATGAAATGAAGCTAATCTGGACCGAAAAGACAATTCTATATCAGGTGGCAGACTCTGGTATAACATGCTCCTTGCAACGTTAGTCATAGGGCTGCTTCGGGAAACCTAATCAGATAACTCAAACCATGTGAAAAAACAATAAAGCCAAAAGAGAACGAAATATAGTAAAGCCAGATTTTGGATACAGGTGCATTGATATTTTGTACAACAAATATACAATGAGATGAGACAAGTGCATGTTCTTACGATTGAGTCGATTTGAAGGACAATGTTAGCGTAATGCAATGCAAGACCAGCAGGTCCTAATTTATGCTGCACACTTGGACATCCACTTGATGTTACATTATCATCTGCGATTCAAGAACTTGATGCCATGAGTATAACTACAGAATAGATATTTACCAAAACTCTTATTATTTGATTATTAGAACTTTATACCGAAGAACTACATCTACACACTACTTCTTACGGATCGTTTTACTACTGCTGATTATTTACTGATTGTAGTTATTTCAATATCAAATAGCCTTCCAAACACCCGTAGTATGAGTATCGACTCGGGATGTATTTGTGCATGCTTATAAATAATCTTAATGGATAACTTAGTGAAACTTTTGGTTGTAAGTTGTCCAGAAAACCTTTAAATGATGACAAAACTAAGGAAATCTTGTTGACCAAATGCATTTATAATGATGGTAAAATAAATACGTAAGCAAAACTGTTATGCCACATCCCAAACTGGAACCGCCAACTTTCACGGGAAGAGCAAGTTTCATATCTGAAGCTAAGAACTATAACAAGAGAGGTGCATACATGCGGATTGAAAGGCGATTTTGATCTGTCGGTTTAAATAGATGACGGTATCAGAGAGCTTTTCCATAACCTGTACATGGTAAGATCAGCCCATCAATATATCAAAAGAAAATTAATCAAAATTTCCATTTGGTATAACAATAAAAAACAGATCAAAGAATGATAAAGTAATGGTACATCTTCTATACTCCTGGACCAGAGAGACTTTTTCTTTAGAAGTTTTACTTGCTTCCTTTGGCCTTTCAGTTCTTGCTTAAGATACATAAGCTCAGGACCTGCAACAACATTTCCGTTTTTGGTAAATTTTCAGTTTTTAATAGAGTACCTTTTAATCATTACTTAATATTAGTAACTTTGCTGCAGTCCCCAAGTATTATTTACTTTGTCTTTTCGAGGGAAATTCCATACATTTGACCAATAGTTTCATAAGACTGTGTCATATCAAACACTGCATTTTTTATTTTATTTTTTTACAATTTATAAGATGGAGAAGTGGAACAATACAAAACAAGACCACAAGATTTTACAATTGCAGAGCTCATCATTTACATGCTATTCATGTGATCTAGATTCTAAATATTTAGGTCATTTCACAGTCTTGCCCAAATTTACCAAACTACCATGGAGTCATGAAGTACAGGTATATCCAAAAACAAAATAATGGCACATGTTTATGGTTAAAGTTACAACTAAAGGTATACTAATAGGGATTGGTAGTGACCTTTCGAAATGGAAATTGAATTAGACCCTCCTTGATGTTTCTGTTGGTCATCTTGCTCAAGTTTGTCCAATATGCATAATTCTCGATACAATTCCTGCACCTCAAGAGAAATGATGGATTATCTCTCAAGTACAATATTTCAAGGCAGTGATGACTACTTTGTAAATGTAACCAAATTAGGCTCTTGGAACTCAAAACAAACACATGATTCATAATTTCATATCTCAGTCAAATTAGAAACATAAGCAATACTATTTCAACACATAAATCAGATGTATATTGCTGCTTTTCGAAAAAAAATAAAATCGGATATATATACTGTTCTAAAACATAATTCGGTTATTTATTGCTACTACACAAAAAAAAAAGAGTAAAAAAAGAAGAAAGAAAGAAGATGCTTACTGCTGTATGTTGAACCAAGTTCAGCAATTGGCGCATCACTACTTCAGGATCTGCTTTTAATTGCTTAGGACGTGTAAGTCCCCGGCTCTGTCTGTAAAGAAAATATGCAAAAAGCCAAGTGAAAACTATGTAAAGTTGGCTATAAATAACTATATAACAGAAAAAAATTGCCCCCAACTTACTTCTCGAAATAAACATCCAAATTGTGCCACTGAGGATCTTTACATCTATTTCCAAAACGAACCACTTCACAAGTAAAAATTTTCAGCTCATCCCTGCAAAATCGTGTATCCTGTAAATTTAAATAATAGTAAACCAATGGCTCATAACCGAAGCAATGATTAATAATCTATGAACCTCTTATCTGCAGCAACAGTTCTTAAAAGCTCATCCACATCTTTAGATACCAAATTTTGCACACCTTCAGAAAGAAATACAACTTCTTTCAAATGTTTTATTCTTCTATTTGAGAGAGAATTCATAAGGTTGGAACCCTTCATGATTGTGTTGGCAACCTCAAATGACAAAATAGATAGCTCATTGCCTTTTGTTGTTGGCCCTGTGACAAAAGCACTCCCAGAATTTAAATTTGTCACACTACTTCCAAGAGTGTCTAATACATCAACAGCCTTTTCTATCCCAAAGCTACCAGCCTTGAGGGCACTCATCTGAAAGCATTGAAAATTACATGAATGTTTCCTTGTATATAATAATAAGACCAGCACATGACTGTGGTAAATATAGATGGCAAAATGGGTGGGTTTGGCAACGGGTCAAAATGGTTTAGGATTGGTCTGAAACACTTACGAATTGTAAGTGTGTTCAATATTATAATAAAAAATTTACATCATCTCGATAGTTATCTGATTTTTGAAAAATCTCTAAAAAGGCTCTTAAGATTAGTAATCCATTTTAGGCGACTTGCAACTGGTTTGACATGTTTCAACCGTTTATTTTCTGTTTCCTTTTATACCAACTCTTTTTGAATTGCACATATGACTAGTTAGAGATAAATTCTCTCCTAACTCATCCCATTCACATGTAAATGGGTTGAAATTAGCACCTCTAGAAGCTAAATAGTGTAACTTGAACTCACATATATGCTAGAGACATAAGTGTTCAAGTAAGTGCATTATGTTCAGGATTTTCACCCATGGGATACACTATACACAACCAGAACAATAATTTCAGGGGATGCATTTACATAACGCTTTTTGATTTTCTATAAATTTAGGATATGCAGTCTACTAATGAGTCGTGACAGTATAAAAGTAGCCAAATGTGCAGTATTATTCACCTACCTTAAAGCTTCTAGATCTTGATTTTTCAGACAACGTCGCAGGGACGCGAGGTATCCCATCATAAAAAACATCCTCTTTGCTACTATATCCAGACCCATTCAATCTAGGAGTAGAAACATCTTCTTTTGTTTGTTTGCTTTCGAGAAAAGAACTATTGGTGCTCAGTCTTAAAGGAGTCGAGTCAGCTTGCAAAGTTGATGGCTTCAATTCATGTGGTTGTACAACAGTACCATATGATCCATATGCATTACCATAAGTATTAGCATGTGATGGCCTCTTTGAACTCTTTGAAGATTTTGCTCCCATATCTTAACAAAACACATTCAGGTGTCATATGAATAAGAAAAGCATTCAAATAACTTTTCATTAAGATGATAAAATTAACAAATTTCTTAATCCATTATTGCTATTGACCTGATCACCTCTTTTATCTTATTTCCATGGTTTTATGAATCATTTTTCTCATTGAAAACATATTACAACATAATATGATAAACAGAGAGGCAATGTACACATTTACAACAACAACAACATTGCCCAATCCCATCGAGGGCGGTGTATGGGGCGGCGGGATATGGGGAGGTAAGATGTAAACAGTCATACCTCTAGCCGAGAGTAGAGAGACTGCTTCCAGAAAGACCTCCGGCATACAAACGATGTACACATTTAGTACGTCTTAATTATTTCTATCATAAATAAGTTTAGGAAATTTATTTGAAATCCACACAATAATTATACTCCCTTCTTTTTGGAACAAACAAGTTATATAATATAAAGAGTACTATTTACACCATATTCACTAGACATCTATCTCAAGATGATGAATTCTTGATTCAACCACTTTAACCATAAAGTATGATCACAACAGTGAAACCCACATATATAATACAGAACTAAACATACCCATATGATATCTTGAAAAAATATATATAAACCTACCTAAAAGAATTCAGACAAAAGTATGAAATCTTTTATAAGAAAAAATTGAAATCATGATCACAAAATCCCAACTGGGTAGAGCAAATAAGGACTTACCCAATACCAAACAAGGCGATTGTGATTGAAAATGAGGAAGAATTGGAAGGTCAACAAGCAGACATTGAAAAAGTCAAAGTTTTAGTGCTCATTTACAGTCCAATATGTGTTTGTCAAAGGGTTCATACTTTCATATACTTGTTGTATTGTACTAATTTTGTATATAATAATGCATATTATGTCCTGCCATCAGCTTTATTATCTATTTATTTTGTTCTTGTGACGTTTATTGTTTTCCGTGTTACATATTTTAATACTGGTTCGATGCCAATATTTTGTTGTTATATATCATGTAAGAGCATCTCAATGATAAAGCCTTTTTATGCAGAAAAAGAATACTAATTTTATTCTTTTTGCTACGCGTTTATCTCAAAGAAAAATGTTTTTGTTTTGTTCTGTTATTTTGGTGCTTCAAAAAAGCATATCACAACTAAATATCAATTAGTGAAAATTTAAACCGAGGAGAATGAAGATAGGTTCACTTCCTATTAAGTTTTCTTTTTGAAAAATGATATATATGCCTAATTAGGCATATATGCTTAAAAATGTGATTGGTAGATGAGAAAATGATTGGATGAGATTAGGAGAGAGAATAAGTGGAATACATGTGTCAGAATCTGTATGGTTGGGCTAAATTAGGCATACGCCTAATTAGGCGGATATAGCATTACTCTTTCTTTTTTTACCAATTTAGTGTCACGGGTACATTTCTTAGATGCTAAGGTTGTGTGCCTTAGTTATATTTGTGTAATTAGATGTTGGTGTAATTAACTATAACCATTGTAAATAAGTAAAGTCACTATTAACATATTTGACTATTTATTAATTCTGTTAGTTTATTCACACTAGAGATTCAGTTACATACGATACACAAGTTTTAAGTTAAACCAATTTGATAAAAACATAATTTGAAATTGTCTTTGTTTTTCTCGATTATTACAATAATAATAATAATAATAGTTATAACTATTATTATTATTGTAATAATCGAGAAAAACGAATTGTTATTATTATCTTTACTATACATGTATTTTGGCTGTTACTTAAACTTGACTTCTATATATATTCAAAATCTACGTTTATGTTTTTTTTCTAAGTAAACGGGATAAGAAATGACACACTTAAAAGATTGCGCCTTAAAAGATACAAAACCCTTCAAGTCATGCTAATTTTTTATACTACTCCTTTTTATTTTAATGCATCATTTCTCCCGTTTTCTCCTTAGAATTATATTCATTTTATATTAGAAAATTTCAAATCATAATTTTTCTTTTATTTGATGTTTAAAACGCGATCAAATATGTGCTTTCTTGTTTACTTAAGCCACTTGACATTCTTGGCAAAAGTTGAACAATTTTTGTTAGTATTTTTATTTCGTTTATTATGGTTTCATATATATGTGTCATTAATCTTGTAGAACATATGTCATTTTTCAAATTTAAAATTATTTCAAATGGGCTTGAATTCTTGAAATGACAAAGTTAGATATGTTGTTGTCGTGTTTCTTACTAATGTTTTATGATGATGTTTCGTTCGGAGTAGGAGAATAAGTAAAAGTACTGAATTTAAGTAGTAGAATAAAGTAGCGAATTTAAGTACTAGAATAACATTTAAATAGTAAATGCTAATGGATGTCATGTCTAATAAAATTTATTTCAAGTATTAAAAAAATATTATTATCAAAGAACTATTTTCTAGCCGTTTTCATATTTCAATTATTTTAGTCCATAACTTTTGTAATTGTCAAGAATAAACATATGCAAAGAATTTGAAGGCAAAGCTTTTTTTGATTTAATTGACAACAAATAGAATAGCTATAGAGTAATATGTTATCTATAAAAATACATGCATATTTTCATTCTTTCTAGCCGAATTGATAACATAAATATCACATTGTAAGATTTCTCAATCAAGTTGGAGAGGTCGAATGTTTCTTTTTAAATGAGCAACACTATGTATTATTGACGAACCATGATTCGAATGAATTTCAATCTAAAAAGTAAATATCATAAACATTCAAATGAAATGTTTTTAACCAACTTAAAAGAAACACTAAAGAGAACATACTTAAGACTTAACAATAAAATAAAATGCACGTAAAGAAAATGTACACATCTATATATGAACTCAAAACAATTATCAAAGATGATAAAAAGCTACAAAAAATAGGAAAATGTTTATGCACACCAATAACATCTTAATGAAGTGATAATGTGACATATCTTCAACGTTCATGTGATAGATGGAAACCCGACATTAAAAGAGCAATACATCTTATAAAAATGAGGATGAAAAGTGACCATTTATATAACTCTATCAATCATTTCATTTGCAAAGTATGACTCACGTGGAAATGAAAAATGAGTATTTATAGACAACAATGACTTAACTACTTAATATAAGGATAATGAAAAGATTGAAACTATCACCTATTCTATAATTTTCGAGTTCTTAGACAATAAATATAAGTAATAAATACTCTTTTAAATAATTATTATAATTATGTAATATCATAAATATAAATATGTCATTGTAACTATGATATTAATAATGACAATGATAAATGAATGAATGAATTATACATATTGAGTTCTTGGTTATGAATGACATTAAAAAAAAAATCAATTAAACAAATATATTTTCCAATGATAATGATAAATAAATTCTACAAATATTGAGTTCTTAGTTATGAATAAAACTAATATACTCTTTTAAACGGTTATAATAATATGATAACTATTATAATATTATGGATAAATATAGATCATTGTAACCCTGATTTTTAATAATAATGAATGAATCTATACCTATAATACCAATAAACTTTTATAATTATAAATAATAGTAAGGTAATCAGTGTTGAATTAATGCTTATATTAATTTCTTAGACATATTAATATATTTATATCTCCGTATGTTAAAATACGTGTTATAATGTATGATATCAATAGAATAATATATTATCAATGCTAAAAATCATGTGTATCTATCTACAATAACACTATTATTTGTTTTTATCCTTTTGAAATCTGACATATATAATGGTAGAAAAATTAAATTATATACAACTATGTTTTAAATAAGTTAATAATGTGTAATATAAATAGTCAATATAATAATATGATAGATTTTAATATTTGTAGTAATAACTAATCTATAAATCTATATGTATCAATAACAATATTATTATTATTTATTCTTATGTTGACACAAACGGTAAGAAAATTTTTAAGGTTCTATAATTAATAATGACAATGACTTCATTAATTTTTAGTATATATATAAATATTGATCTTTTGGTTTCCCTTTAATTTAAATCTCATATTTAATTAATTGGAAATAGATTTAGAGACTTATCTATGTCGGTGATGATCTACGAGAGATAGATACATCAAAGGTATGCAAGGTGATGATCTACGAGAGATAGATACATCAAAGGTAAGCAATTTTATAGTTAAAACATGTTGTCTATTAATTAATATTTTTATCATTTTTTTCATACTATATTGTTTATTTGACATACTCAATATGTATTTGCAAGTCGGTCATGACAATTTTCAAATTTTACAAGAGGGTGCAAACTACATATGTACAACTGTAGAAGAATGATCTGTATAAGTAAATAACTAAAACATGTTGGTAATTGATTACTTTTCTTATCATTTTCTTGATACAATATTTTTTTAATGTACTCAATGTGTTTATGTAGGTCGTTCATGTCTTTTTTTATGATTTTATAATAAAGTGTGCAAACTACATAGGAGAACTATTAATATTTGTTAAATATATGTCCATTTCTTTTTTGGTTATAGAGTTTATTATTAACTTAATTATTTCATGAGAACTCCTTTATCATACATGATATTTTTTATTGTAATTATTGTTTTAATTTATTTGTGAAGTTTGATACTCTCACATGGTGATGATTTTTCGCATACATGTCTTTAAATTAAATTGGGATCATATAGCTTTCGTAGAGTCATATTAAATAACTTTTATATATGTGAATTGATGAGTCATTTAAATAAAACATCCATATAAAGCAATAGTTTCCTTTTAATATGGGAGAGATCTCATGGGTTTAAACTCAAATTCAAAGTTTATTACAGTGATAATAAAAATTCTTCATGTGTTAAAAAAGAGATAAAATTATTAATCATTGATAAATAGACATTGTCGTGACATTCACCTACTGAAATATATATTTTTTGTATTCTTTTATATAGGACAACTAATGAGTTTTCATTTAGACATACAGAGATATTTGAAGATGGTCGCCATTGATGTCATATCGGGGTGATTGCAACAACAAACATATGTACTTTTGGGTCATATCAGATATGTACTTCGCTTCTTGAGTGTACGAGAACACAACTTATGATCTTTCGTATATTACGGGGTTTGTTCCTAGAAACAATAATATGTTATCACTCTTGAATGCTTAATATCTTATCTTAACAATGGTTTTAATATAAAGACCCGTGATTAATTAACTACTTTCTATTCCTCAATGTATAATATAAGAATTAGTAGTACAAACAATTATCAAAACATGAACCATTCAAGGATTGAATTAAACAAGACCCGTGCATTGCATGGGCTTTTCCCACTAGTTGCTATTATTTATGACACAACTTAACTTTAATTATTATGAATGTTTATGACAAAAAGTATGATAGAGCCTAAATAGTAATTACTAAACTCAAATATCATATACACAACATTTATTAACATTATTAATTGAAAAACTCTCGAAGAATAGTTAATCATGATGTGATTAATTAATCAATCATTTTTACTATCTTAGTATATGTTAATCATGATATTTTCCTTTTAACTTTATTTTATTACAATGGTTAATCCATCATGATTATACCAAAACTCAAAATTTTATGTATTGTAGATTTGAAAATTATATTGTGTGCTTTAATTGTTTCTTATGAGGGGATGATAATGGATCAGATATGGATTAGATTGACTTATATCCACATTCATATCCATTTATTTACTTCGTTCATATCCATATCCATATCCGTTTATCTTTCAAATCATCCATCTGTATTCATAACCATTAAATTAAGCGGGTTAATGAATATCCATTGGATATTTAAATTTTGTTTAAAGATGAAATTTTATTTCAAAATGAAACTAAAATATTAGTGACAAATAAAAATATTGTATAGCTTTGTCATAAAAATATATAAGCACAAAGGTAACTCTATCATAACATGTTATAAATATAAACAAAATATAGTTTTTGAAAGATTTAAAAACCCCTTTCATTGATTGTTGGTTAGCGACTTCAGTTGTATGGTGAGAATCACTAAAATTTAGCTCGTCAGTACTTACTATAGGTAGAAATGTATGCTTTTCGATTTGCTTAAAATATTGTAACGGAATATAATGAGAGACACTCAAATATTTTTTTGGAGATTTAAGATATAAGAACCTTAAAATCTATTTCAATAACAATTTAGTGACATTCGATATAGTATATATGCACATGTGTATATATATTTATAATCATATATATATTAATACTCGTATACAGGGGCGGATCTGTGTGGGTGCAAGTGGGGGCCCATGCCCCTAATGGCTCAATAATAATTAGTGCATACGTATGTGACTTTTAGCAAGGCTCTCAACCCTTTTAAAATTATGCCCTCGACCCATTTAAAGTTATGCTCTCAGCCATTTAAACAAAAAAATCCTAAGCCCTTTATTAAAAAAATCCACATTTGCTTTGTTTTATAAATACATATATTATATAATGTCTATATTGTGCTAAAGATCTATGTTAGATGGACTAGGTTATTTTGGTCTTTTCACCTTTGTGAGTACGTCGATTGTCTCCCTTATAACCAACAGACTTTATGCTTTATTTGAGATATAATGTGAAACTAATGTATTATAGTTTATATTAGCCTATCATGTCATAAATATTACACGTTTGTTATTTTAATTGACTTCGTCTATTTGTTTAACAACTTAACAATATGTTTTCTCGATTGGATCACATTTATCCTGGTTAGGTCTGCCTTATCCGGACGGGTAACCCTGTTCCAGCGGACAAAAAAAAGTATAAAAATGATGATTTTTAGAAAGTTATAACGAAAACAATTGAATAGTTTAAAAGTATGCTTTGAGAGCGATAAAGACAAACCGTTGTACGAAAGTATGATTACTTAACACCTACTTTTGGAAACGAAATCACTATATTTTCGAGAAACTTATGAATTTAAGTATAAACAATACGTACTAGCATTTTCGTTATAAATATATCACTTACGTATGTATTTATTAAACGAACGAGCCAACGACGCTTATTTTTAGATATTACACTTTCGTATGAAGTTATTGGCATTTTGAGAAGTAATAATAAAATATCACCAATGGGTCGTACAGACGTTTGAATGATAAGTAATGATCCTAGTAGTTGAGTGAACAACTAGCATAGACGGGCCGATAAAGCCGTCTACTAATGTGACCAATCTCATGCGTATAGGGCGCAAGGAGGATAATTTTTGGGCAAACGATACATTTTAAACGCTAGCACTTTTAAGCTCATCGGGTGAGTTCACAGCCCCTATTTTACTGTTTTCAATGATTTATAATTGGGTTGAAAAACATATGAACTGTTTTGGAAAACATGACAACGAATCTTTGTCCGACCCTAAGTTAACATGATGTAGTGTATTGAAGTCCTCTTGCTAGCACAATATAACCATTAGCTAGATGATGTTAGCCACATGGATATAGGAATAGTACTATTAGGTTAACTACCCGCTGCTATTATTATTAGTCGCGCTAACTGTCAACGTTGTTTCGAAATAAGGAACGTATATCTAGATTGTCGCCAGGCATAAGAAAGTAACGAAAGTCGTGGATTGGTTATAGGCCTAGGTGTCACCACTTTAACTGGTAGGACCTAGCTAGTCTACGGGGGATCACAATCATTGTTTGAATTGAATTATTTTTTCCATATGATTTATACAAACTAGTTGTATATGATATTGCAAAGGTTATGCTTGTAAGTGATTGATTTATATAAGGTTTAATGATAGAATCTTAAACATGTGAATTCACTCAACATTTTTCAGGGAATTAGCCATGAAGTAAGAACATGCATGCATATTGGGACCCCCGCTCATTACTAAGCAATAGGATGCCATTTCTTTTGAAAACATTGAACTCCTTCTATATGGCTGAAATGAAGTCATTTGAACGATTATCGTTTAGTCTGACTTGATGAATTTGTAACTGTCATTTAAACAATTTATGGCATTCTAAATTTATGTTTACGATAATCATACGCTCTTGAGTTAATTATTGATTGATCGCGTCACGCCTCGTGCTTCCGCCTAAATTAATCATGTTTCGATTCTGGCGGGGTGTGACAAAGTTAGCACCGTGCATCATAAAATGCTAACAATTGTATTTTTAGAACTAGCGAAAAAGTGTCAACTTCACCCTTCATACTTATTTAATAAGACTTTGAGTTAAATTTTTTTTATCTCATTAGATTATGATCCGATGCTTGAGATTTTATCTTATTATTTTATGTTAACGTTTGTTTTCCAATAACCAATCCTTGTGTGTATGTGTGTGTGTATATATATATATATATAAACTTAATATGTTTCTTTTATGATCGTTTCAAATCAATGGGCAAATTTTGGTGGCTCAACTCCTCATTTAAGAAACATTGCTATGTTGATACGTTTCTTAACCACTAGCTTTTCGGGATGAGATGAAAATAGGAACACGTTTGAAATAGTTAGCGACTTTAAATGTTAAGTGAAATAATATTTTATGCTGATTGAAATGAGGCTAGTTTTAAAAAAATATATTTAGGTCTTCGATACACAAACTTTTAACTTTGATACACGCCGATACATATGATATACAATTTATTTTTTAAACGAATTCATAATATAGTTAGTGCACAAAAAAATAAAGTGGTGAAGGTTCAAGTTGGTTTACTATAGCCTCTTCAACAATTAACATGAGTGTTGGTAAGGTTGGTTTTGGTGACTAGGTTTATGTGTGGGTTTGTTTTCTAAGGAATGTCGAGATCTTCTAATTGCACCTATACCACGTATGGTACTCATCAATCTGGTCTCAAAGTGCATTGCTTGAGCAAGTTCTTATTAAAATGCATACATCGACCACATATAAATAAAAAAATGAAGCATTGAAGATGATTGCCTATTTCGGGTCAAGATTCCTCATGAATCAAAAATATGATTTATCTGTGACTAGTCATGTGTTGCTCCTCTTTGATATGTATCTTAGTTTTAGAAAACTTTCACTTATTTTAAAGTTTTCTCCAACGTTTAGTTGTACCATGATGACAATTATTTTTCGAAAGCAATTTTAATTCTTAAAAAAACTTCATAAAAGTTTTTTAAATTTTTTTTATGCAAAATGAGGTTTTTCTGTTAAAGCTTTTACTTTTCGGACAAGAGGTCGAAGCTTGTGGAATATCGTATCCTGTATCCCACACTTAAAAAGAACATTGTCCCTAATGTTCAAGACTGAATGTAGGAATACCCTTGACGATGTATCCCACATTTAGAATTCTACTATTTGGGGCATTGTTTCTTTAAGTTATAATATTTTTTTGAGAATTTATGCCACACTCAAAGTTTTTAGTATGGAGATACCGGTGGTGATATTTTTCAATTCAAAGAATTAAAAAGGAAAAGGAACGAAGAATTCCCCTATGTAAACGTGGTATATGCCTACTCTATCAACCAAAATTACAAAACTATTTCAAAATGCAAATACAATGAGGTAAGTTAAAGATAATAATAACGATAAATGAAAGAGTTGAATATATATCATAGTGTCAATGAAAAAGAACTAAGGGTCAAAAGTGTCTTGATGACGTGGCTGAGAGGAGTGAAGCGGCATGGTATCCAACGGTGTAGAAGATGGAGGTTGCTGGATAGATCCTGTAGCCGAAATCTGGCCACTCGAATCTACCCTTTATGTTGATCCTGTACATATGGAGCGAAGTGCTCCATCCTAGCATCTAAATCTACCTGCTCTACTAGAGTCTATTGTCCTGTCTGTAAGACCTGCTACATCTGTTATACGTCCATGTTAAGGAGGCTAAGAAATGATCTTGTGGGTGGCTCAAACTGGTCACTCATCCCCCGTATGTTAGTGCTGCTTAGCAAGTCTGACATCCCTATTGTTTTGCCCACATGGTCCTATATGTTGGGGATATACCTGGGCCCAAATGGATTAGCAGTCTGATACTGAGACAATAGTGGCATCCCTGGTATATTTGACCAGTGGTGCGGAAGGCAGATGATAATGATGGCTCTGAGCAGGTGGTGCGTGTCTTGGTGGAGTACACTAGATCTGTAGATGTATGCAGGGTAGTCGTGATGATGGGAGATAAAGTGGTGCATGTAGTCGGTGGTGTTGGAGTTGACTGTGGTGTAGACAATGAAGGTGGTCCACAAATCTAAGGTGTTGGAGGAAGTATAACATATCCTATATCTACTGATTCCCCCGTGGTGGTAATCAACTCATGTTGGGTCCCCGTAGTTATAAACCCTGGGTGCTAGCGGCACAGTGCTATCGGCCCCATCATTTGGGACTAATATTAACTCCTCATTATCATCCTCAACTGGTGCAACCTCACCTGATCTCCCTGGGTCTCTTTTGGGTGTTACATCCATAGTGAGCCCAAGAATGATAACATCACTATTTGGGATAATAGATCTATTTTTCCAAAACACACGACCCTTAGTATTAATCGTCAAAATGGCCATCTTCGCCAAAAAGGTATAAACAATGACATGTGAACCATAATTCTCCTTAGTGATCACATCCCCTAAGAATGTGGTCTTCTGCAACTTAAACATTTTCTCTTCCTTTAACCCGTTAGGTACCAAAAATGCAACCCGAACGTTTTCCTTATTTAGGATTGCCTTCATCAATATGAGGTCCTCCAAAGTAACACCACCATTGGTGCTTTTCCGACAGTGCACAGAACAAGCTATCAGCTCGTGTAGAATTTGATGAGCTAGACAAACAAATAAAGTAGCCTTGACGTTACTAAATAATGTCCTCGAGGCTAGTGAACTCTTGGTAAGAGTGGGATCCTCAATTTCTGGATACTGGGTATGTCCATCTTAAACAAAGGTGTAGCAATCTGCTCCTCTGTGTAGAGCTCTAGATGTTGGGCAAACTGGGCGAGTGATAACTTATGCTTGGTGCCCCTATAGTTGAAGCTTATCATCTTGTTGCTGTTATAATCGGTCACCTTTGGGTTAAACTTGTAGGTGACCACGAACTATGTCACCATCTCTTTGTAGAACTTCTCATTTAAGGCAAAAAGTTACCTCCAGGCTTTGAGGGGGTAGCCATCAGTTCTATAGTCCACTAGCTCTTCTATTTCTTTCTTTAACCCAAGACTTTGCAATTGATCCCAGTCTATATACCGCATTCTCCCAAAGTCTCCTTTTTATCCATAATCGTATTGGGTTTCTCGTTATCCTTGAATCCCCCATGTGGATAAGGGTTTCAGGAATAGGAATGAAATCCTCTGGTGGTTGTCCTGGCAGGACAGTGTCTGGCATCTGAAAGAAAGAAAAGCATTAGGCAGTTATAGATGTTAATAACAAGTTAATGGATTAACTAAGGTATCTCGAATTTTTAGAAAAAATTTGAAATGAGGGCTTTAAAATACAAATAATACGTAAACATGTAAAGAATTTTGCAATTATAACAACTAATTCACACTTTTAACAACTATTCAAACCTTAGTTCATGCAATGAGTTTACTTTAAGCTTAATGGAATGTTTAAAATTATGCTACTTTAACTAAGTAATTAAGTTGTTGCAACTACTTAAGTGCTTGATGGAATGTTCAAAATTATGCTACTTTAACTAAGTAATTAAGTTGTTGCAACTACTTAAGTTATAGTGGCATAATTTAAACTTTCACTAATTTCCTTAAGAGTAAATAAGCATGAAGTAGTTTAGAATCTATTTTGAACATAAGCATGTTCCTTACTTCTAATTACCTTAGTTTACTTGATTAAAGTGTACTTTCTTTAGTTCATGAGGTTGTTAAAATAAGGTATATAATGAGAATTTCGACCATGTGAATGCATTGGGTCAAGGTATTCAAAGAACCAAGTCTTGATCTTTTGATGTTATGCTTACTTTTAAATTTAGTTGCAATTGTTTTTAAATAGCTTAAGCATCATATTTGGGACAAAAGAGTTTTCTATTAAAAAGCTTATGATACTTATGTTAAATTTCATTACTAACTTTAAGTGTCAAACTTGACATCAACTTAGGAACAAGTAGTTTGGTGACTTTGTGGTTGATTAAGGATGGTGATTGTCACTAACTAAAAGTGATCAAAAATTGATCATACTACCTAAGTTGATGTTTCCTTCCATTTTATAGATTAAAAATAGTTGATCACAATTAAGCTAGTTCAAGAAACACTTTTAACTTGTAAGTGTTGTTTTAAAAGTTCATGATACTCAAACTATGTTGTGTTCGTTGGTTGACATTCCAAACATGTGCTTTTTGAAGGCACGATGAAATTCGGAACTCTAAAATAAAGGTAATTTTTTAGAAATGTTAAAACTTTTAACTTCATATCATGATGAACTTGCCAATGCTGTGTTGGAGAAGGCTCCATATAATTCAAAATATACATTATGCTCGATTCAAAGAGAAGTCTTAAGTATATCGCGAACAAGGTTCGAAAGCATGTTCGTAATGAAGTTGGTGATTCGTACTTTTGTGTCATGGTGATTGTCACTAACTTAAAGTGATCAAAAATTGATCATACTACCTAAGTTGATGTTTCCTTCCATTTTATAGATTAAAAATAGTTGATCACAATTAAGCTAGTTCAAGAAACACTTTTAACTTGTAAGTGTTGTTTTAAAAGTTCATGATACTCAAACTATGTTGTGTTCGTTGGTTGACATTCCAAGCATGTGCTTTTTGAAGGCACGATGAAATTCGGAACTCTAAAATAAAGGTAATTTTTTAGAAATGTTAAAACTTTTAGCTTTATATCATGATGAACTTGTCAATGCTGTGTTGGAGAAGGCTCCATATAATTCAAAATATACATTATGCTCGATTCAAAGAGAAGTCTTAAGTATTATCGCGAACAAGGTTCGAAAGCATGTTCGTAATGAAGTTGGTGATTCGTACTTTTGTGTCATGGTTAATGAATCACAAGATGAGTCCAAAAAGGAGCAAATGGCTATGGTTATGAGATTTGTTAATATAGATGGTGTGATTAGAGAACGATTATTAGATATGGTATACTAACTGTTAGTGATACTACTTCATTAACCCTTAAAACAAGTATTTGAACACGAATTTTCCATTAAAAGTTTGATACTAGTAAAATTCATGGTCAAAATTATAACGGTGCTAGTATATGAGAGGGGAATGGAATTGGTCACAAACACTTATTTTTAAAGGTTATACTTTTACCTACTATATTTACTCATTTGCTCATAGGTTGCAACTAAGCCTTAGTTGCTACTTCACTAAAAGTATATTATATTGATTTACAAGTTTTTCTCAAATTTTATTTTTGTCATTTAAGTCATTTGTGCTTCCGTAAGTGCAATATAAATTGCAAAAAACTAAGTCAATTGACATTGAACATTTGCTGAAACTTGGTGAAATTGAAACGGGAAAGGAGCAAATCAAGTGGGTTCGCTTTGTAACTTAGACGAAATTCAATATAATTATTAATTATTTAAGATAAATTTTATAAAAAAGTACATCTGGCAAAAGGACGGTGCCAAATGAATAACACGTCGGCTACTCTAACCCGTCATCTAGCTTCTCTCTCCATAGAACACAAAATAGAATTCCTTCACAAACATTTGCTCGTTCTCTCCAGATCTTGCTCGATTCCTTCCTTGCATGCAGTAACCGAATTCACCTCAATCCCTCTCATTTATTCATAATTTATTATCATCAAACATAAACAATAATTATTATCTAGGGTTTGAGCTAATCGATCGTGTTTATAAAACCAGATTAGATCATAATTAATAAACGATGGATACAAGCAGGAGAGCGGTGGAATCGTACTGGAGATCACGGTTGATTGATGCGGCTACTTCTGATGAAGATAAAGTTGCTCCTGTTTACAAATTGGAAGAAATTTGTGAGCTCTTACGTTCTTCTCACGTTTCTATTGTTAAAGAAGTTGCTGAATTTGTATTTAAACGTCTGCAACATAAATCCCCTATTGTTAAGCAAAAGGTACTTTAATTGCTATTTGATTGTTTTTTCTGAGTTTATGTGATTTATAATATTAGATCTAATTAGAAGCAGGTTCTGCTGGTGCCCTAGGTTTGCTAGTTAGGTTATAAGCCATAAGCAGGTTTTGGTGGAATGGTGCTTATTTTGAACACACTTTTAAGCCATAAGCACTTAAAAATATGCAATCTCAAGCATAGTGTTAAGTTACACACACGTCTTCTAAAACTGCAAATGATACCATGAAGTGGACGCTTATTATGCAAAGCTTGGTTGTCATATACACGCCCTATTGTGTATGTCCTTAATCTTTCATGCTTAGCGTTCGATTAAGGCTTATGTGGTCTCCACATCTCTTGTTCTTGTAACGCCTATTTGTTGATATATAAAATTTGCCGGGATCAATCTCCTTTACCTGTATTAAGCAAAGTTTGATGTATGTTCAAAAAAGTGGTGATCTTGTTAATAAGATATCGCTGTTTAATCAGTGTAACCATGAAGATAAACTGATGTGGAATAGACACAGGAACGAAAGAAACTTATTAGTACTTTTTGGAAAAGTCAAAGGATGTTGATTTTCTAAAACCATGTTTTTGGTGAATTGTATATGTAGTCTTTAAGAGTGATTAAGTACGCTGTGGGGAAGTCCGGTGTAGAGTTCAGGAGGGAAATGCAAAAGAACTCAGTAGCTGTTCGTCAGCTAATTCACTATAAAGGTCAGCTGGATCCATTGAAGGGTGATGCACTTAATAAGTCTGTTAGGGAAACCGCACAGGAAGCTTTAACAGCTATATTTGCTGGAGAGGATAACAGTAAACCGCCACCTACTGAAGGTCTTACCAGGCGGATAGAAGGTTTTGGTAATACCAACTATGCAATCCCATCTGATGATAGGAAGTCATTTCTTAGTGAAGTGGTTGGCCTTGGAAGTGCAACAATAAAGCAGGGATTGAACAGCATAACACAAGCTCAAAGCCATAATAAAAATGAAACAGGAACTTATAGAAGCCCGAATCTGCGAAGATCGTTGACAAATGAAAATAGTTACTCTGATAGCCATCGTTCATCAACAAATGCATCTGTACCTTGGGGTCAAGATCTTAATACAAGTCAGGCAGATACCGCTAATGGGAGTGCGAGCTCAAGCTATTCGCATGAGAAGAGCCGTGAAGAGAGGTTATTAGAAACCATCGTAGCATCTGGTGGTGTTCGTCTTCAGCCCACTCGAGATGCCATTCAGGTTTTTCTAGTGGAGGCCACAAAATTGGATGCATTAGCTTTAAGTCATGCACTAGAAACCAAGCTCCAATCACATATATGGCAGGTATACATGCTCTTGAATCTCTTTCATAGTTCAACTGGTGACGTTTTTCATTAGTTAGCTTTAGTTTTCCAAAATCTTGTCTTGTCATAAAACTTAATAACGCTAATCGTATATAACTAGGATGTAGAAACTCTGCTTCACTGCAGTCTAATAGAATTGGTATTACTTTATTTTAAATTTTGGATTGCCAAAGTTACTAAAAAAAAACCCCAAAATGCTATTATCTATTATATGGATATACCAATAAATATTGATTCAGATTTTATTTACTTGTCTGAGGTTTAAAAAGTCCTAAAATAACACATAAGCCTCTGTGAATCTATATACTCCACTATGTAGATAAATGGTACTTCCTCCTGCCCGAATTCACTGCCCAATTTTCCCTTATTATCCACTTCTAAATGATAACCAATCAAAATTGTGTAAATTGTCTATGGAAAGTAAGTTTGGGATGGAGGAAGTAATAAACTTCGGGAAAAAATTTGAGTATAAGCAAGAAATATTGTTTTGGCCAGAATAACTACCAGAGTTTCAGAAAATTTGATTTTTGGTAACCAGCTTTCAAATTTCTCAATATCAAGAAATCTCGTAATGGTGATGTGTTGGTGACTTCTGTCAATGCTGTCTTTAGTTTTTACATGGCACTATAAAACCATTTATTCTAGGCAATTACCTTAGATAAAGTTGTTTATAAACTTAGATGGTTTTTTCTGGCCTAAAGTAAGTTGGTTCCATAAAACGGATCTCAGACCCAAGCTGGTTACCTTTTTATGATATTTACTCGTCTTAATATCCCAATGATCATTACTTTTTGTATTTGATTAACAAAGGAATCTTTCCCTGCTCCATTGATATTTTAATTGGTTTCTTTCCATCCTTTACGGTAGTTGAATTTTATGCTGGTCACATTGGAATCATTTCTTACCCAACCTCATTGTTCTGTTCCAACTTCTTCCAGGTCCGTGTGAAAGCCATGTGTGTGCTTGAGGCAATGTTAAGAAAGAAAGATGATGAACATTTTTCCATTGTCACCTCTTACTTTACTGAAAGTATTGATGTTGTGGTAAAATGCACTGAGTCACCACAAGCCACTTTGAGGGAAAAGGCAAATAAGGTATGCAATCAGCTAATAAGTTATGACGTTTTTTCTTCTTTTTTTAAGCTTCTTCTTTTTTTTCTTTTTAATCTTTTCTTCAGATTCTTCAGATATTGAAGTTGCTTCTATGCTAAGTTGTGAATTCTTTTCACTTAATACTGCAAAGAAATCAGGAAACATGGAAAAAACATTATGTTCTTTTCTGTACCGGTAAAATTACATTAGTGCAACTATATGTTGCGGAATCCTGACAAAGTCACTCTGCGGTTCAATTCTTATCTGTATATGAAACAATTGTTGACGTATATGCTCCAACTTCAGAAGAGTTAGATATATAGGGTAACTTTTATCTCTTAGTTGGTTTATATATCCTAATCATGCAGATAAAGTTGTCCTTACTTATATTACTTATAAGCAGCATCTAATTGTTTAATAAAAGCTTGCATTTTAAGAATTTTTTCTATAAGAAAGGCAAATAGATTGTGTGGAGGCTGACCTTCAAAAAACACATAGTTTTCCTTTTTAATCCCATTAATTTAAAGAACTGAAATATAAATCATCATCTCTGGATTTAAATTGACAACCGATCAGAATTGTGTCGAAACATGATGTATGTAGTACATAAATAGCATTTCTTGTTTTCCCTTTCTATTTGTCAGTTTGGGTATATGTTATCGTTGTATTTAGTTCCTATATATAGTCAACTTAGGTCAAACATCTTCAATTTTTAGGTCTTAAACCTTCTTAGTGGAGAACAAAGTGGCAGCAGGATTAGTCAACCAGAAAAAAATTATGAGAAGACCGTCATCCAGATGCCAGACTTAATAGACACCAATGAGCCATATGGAGATGAAAATTTGAGCACAAGACAAACTAATGAGACCTATGCATCTCTCTCAACATCAACCACCACTATGATGAATGATTTTTTTATGGATGTTTCCACCACTGATGTTCAAAATGAGGAACATAAAAATAGTGATGATCCCTTTGCTGATGTGGCATTTCATGGCCAGAACATTAAAGATGAACTTGAAGCAACTGATATCTTTTCAGGAATGTCCACACAGACTCCATCTGGTGGAAGTGGGCCCAAACTATTTGATATTTTTGGTTCCAACTCTGAAATTCCTCAGGGACAAGGAAATTCCAAAAATGATCTTAATGACTTAATGGCTAGTCTGTCTGTAAATGGGAATGAATCATTACAAAAGCAAAATGGAAACTCTCAAATGATATTTTCAGATTCTACAATGAGTTCAAGTCATCAGTCAAATGATGTTCTGAATAGCATATTGAAATCTCAAGCACCTGGGATGGCTGCAAATCCCATGTTCCCTATGGATCCTTTGACATATAATGCTTTATCTTCAGGATTGATGTTTAATCCTGCAACATTTGCTTCTCAACAGATGAACTATGGTGCCATGAGCAGCCTTTTAGCTCAACAACAGTTTTTATCAACGATGAATAACCTGCAACAGATGGGGAACTTACACTCCCAGAATATCAGTCCAAGCGGTGCTTCTTCAGCTCTTCCAGATATTTTTAATCCAGCCATTGCAACTCAAACACCTAATGCAGTGATAAACAACTCAAAGAAAGAAGATACTAGAGCTTTTGATTTCATATCAGTAAGTTCTTGATCCTTTTATGCAAAATGAAAATTATGCCCTTCTATTCCTGGTTTGCAATCAATAGTAGATATTGGATAAGAGAAATCAAATCATCCCCTAATAGTTTAGGTACCGAAATGGAAATTGGTAGGTGCTACAACGTAACAAGCCTCTTTATTATTCAAACTAGCTGAGGAATGCTAATAAAACTAAAAAATAGAGCAATCTGAAATAATGTATGTCTTTAAGTACCCAATACTACTAGTTTGCTTTCAACTTGTGTTCATGGGGTATTGTTGAAAGTTGAAAGCAAGTTAACAAGTACAAGTGATTGTGTTTCCTTTCTTACCACTTCTATTGCAACTATAATTATAATTATTGTTGCAAAGTTTCAAGATGATAAAGAGACGATAATGTATTGTTTATCCTAAGTTTTTTTTGTGGTCTTGCAGGATCATCTCGCCGCAGCTCGTGACCCTAGGAGGGTAAACTAAAGATGGGATGATCTCTTGAATTGTGAATGAAAATAAAGATGGTGTGTGGACACACCCATGTTAGGGTAGAAGCAAAACCTTGGTTATGTTGAAAAGGTAGATACTCATTTACAATAATATATGTGCATGTCTGTGTATTGTCATCCCAGAGCTAACAGACAATGAACCAAACTGATGTTGTAGAAGAACAAGCCCAAGTGAATGTTTCAAATTGAGTTGTCTTATGAGGATTTGTGTCGGCAATTAATGAAAATTGTCACTTCACAAAAATTTTTCTTTTTAAATTTGTTATTATGACTTTTTCTTTTTTATTTTTTTTTTATTTTTTTTGCAAAATTTGTTACATCATAATTTGTACCGGAAAGTTTTTACCTTATCATGAAGTCAGGTGTGCTTCTACATATATAGCAATACTACGCTACTCCTTCCGTCTCAATTATTTATTCACATTTTCTTTTTGGGTTTTCTCAAATTTATTGTAGAGAGGAAGTATAAGAGTTTTTTAAAAAGTAGGAGTAATAACAGAAATGTGCCACTTGACAATTAAATATTTCAAAAAGGGTAAGTCAAAAAATAATAAAAATTATACAATGAAAATTAACATTTTTTTCTATTCGATTAGACATTTCACAATGTATACTTTCAATGAGTTTTTTTTTTTTTCTTTTTTCTTTTTCATTTTTTGTGAGTTAAAACTTGTGTTACGATTGACTAACAAATGTGTTACTCTCGGTTATTACATGTGTTATCAACGACTATCATATGTGTTACAAGCAATAGTTAGTGGTAACACATGTGTTACCAATTTTTAAAACCCACCAGAAAATGAAAAAAAAATCGTCGTAAGTATGTCATGTGAGATCTCAAATCGAAGAGGAAAAATGTTGATTTTTATGGTGTAATTTTTATAATTTTTTGACCAACCGTTTTTTAAATATTCAATTTTTAAGAATGTGAATTTTTTATTATTTTGATAACAATGGATGGTTGAGATCAACACTCATGTACTTTTAAAAAAATTTATACTTTAATGAACTTTTGTGTTGTCCAATACCAAATATGGATATAGAAATTTGACAGAGCTTACCATATTATTCCTACTTTGAATCTAAAATTTCAAAAAGTAATATCCGGAGAATCAGTAGGACTTTGAGGTTTCAAAAAGAAAATAATGGATGAGAGAGAAAGCTAGTTCGAAGGGCATAACTAGGGTTCATGCAATAATGGTGGAGGAGGTACAACGAGAGGGATGTGCTTTAGATTTGATCCAAGGTTAATTCGGGCAAAGAGAGATCATCCTTGTTTATTAGTTATCTCGAATCATGGGAGGTACGACGTCTTTGGAGGCTATTTAAAACTCATGTAAACGTTAGCCACATTCGTATTGAAGGGGGTTAGGGGGGGGGGGGGGGGGGGATCCAAGGTTAACTCAGGCAAAGAGAACCATGGAAGGTAGGGGCATCTTCGGAGGCTATTTAAAACCCATGTAAATATGAAGGAAGAAGTACCATTACGAGGGTGACAAACTCGTGTCAATGGACCAGAGTGAAGTCTTTTAGCGAGGCTGTTCAATTTGATGGATGAAATACGAAGGACAACAAATATCACGTGCCCGAGAAAGTAGAGGGCAAAATGGAAAGCCAGATCCGTTAATATCCAAGACACGCTGTAGCAAGAGGAGAGGTCATTAAAGAAGACAGTGTGATTTGGTACGCAAACACATTAGGAGGCGAATTTTTAGAGACTTATGCATATCGGAAGAATTAAAGACTTATGCAAGGTATAAGGAAGTATTTAGGTGGTTTGAAGATCCTTATCAAGTTTGTATCAATAAACATGATGAACAATGTCTATCAAACGAACACCACGGGATCCAATATTAGGTTAAAGACTTAATGAACTAGGGTGGTAAAAATGATGAGTTCACTCGGCTCACTTGGGTAAGCATTGTTGGGATGTCAATCCATGGTGGATGGTGGATTATATTATTAACAAGTCAATGGGAATGGGTATATGATTGGCGAAAGGTGTGGATTGGCAAATCGTGTTATCTAATGAATGAAGTGGAAGACGCTTTCTGTGTAGGCGACATCAAAAGAGATAAATTACAAGAAGATGAAAGCTATGAAGAAGAGGTAAGCAAGAAGCGGGAAAGAAGCTCAAAAAATAAGTTGGATGTTGGGTCAGATCATAACTCAATGGAGTTGGATGATGACTAAGATGATGAATGGAAACATTCTTGTGATGAGAAAAAGAGATAGATAAGGTGTCCAAGGGAAAAATTGAGGTGATGGAAAAGAAAACGATATACCTTTGGGTGTGGCCGAAAGTGACTTAAGGACCGAAATACGAAAGGAGAAGATCGAAGATAGTTTAGTGGGGCGAGTTAATGCATCGGAAGTGAAAGAGTCGGAAAAAGAAAATGAGGAGTGTGCATGGGAAAGAGGAAGTGACAGCTATACAGGGTGTGGAAGAGACGTTGGATCTCATCAAGGAAGGGTTTCCGCCTGTTTAAGTAGTCCAAAGTGGTTTGGGCTGCAACTGAAATAAATAAAAAATCAAGTGAGAGTACGTTTGGTGTTTCTATTGCACAAGAAAATGATGTTTTGTCAAGAACAAAATTATCTTTGGAAAAAATAAATTACGTGAATGAAAATATTTATGGAGACAAAGGTAGTGCAAAGTACGGACAAGTTACAAATAAAAAACCTTGCTCTAAGAAGGAAAGCTCGCCCAATAGGTTCATCAGATTCAAATAAAAAAAGGAAATATGAACAGTGTGGGGTGTGAGATAGAAACACGAGTAAGAGAAAAATCAAGGAATTGGTTAGATCGGGGAATGCAAAGAAAAGGGGTGTGGTGAGGATGTGCGACTAATGGAAAATTCTGCTTGATCTTGAGTTCCTCGCACCATTCTTTGAATAGATTATTGGCAAATTGTTTCCTATTATCATTGAAGATTCACGGTAATATTGTGCCAAACGAATCGAAGAATTCTTTGCCCCGTTGATAGTGGCTCGGCTTTTCCCTATTTGGTAAAATAATCAACGGCGACTACCAGAAACTTGAGTTGTCCCGGAGCTTCTGGGAAAGGACCTACGATGTCGATACCCCACTAATAGAAAGGCCAAGGCCTTGATATGCTTGTTAACTCACACTGTGGTTGGCGTATGGTTGGTGCATAGTGTTAGAAATTATGGAATGTTTCTACGAGTTTGACGACATCATTATATATGGTAGGCGTAGTATCCAAGTCTTGCTGCTTTTTGTTCTATTGTTCGTGCTCTTGCAAGTGATCTGCATGAACCAAAATGTGCTTCTTTTAATACATAATCTCCTTCTTCAGGGAGGACGCACCGTAGCCATGGGTTGACGTAACCTTTTCGATAAAGAATGTCTTGTTTTGTCGAATGTTGAGGGGCTTTTATCCTTATTTTACGTGCCTCTGTCGAATCTTCTAGTAGATCTCCTGTCGTTAGGTACCGAATGATCAAGTCGATCCACATCTTTTCGTTTTCATCAACCAAGTTTGTTGCCTTAATTTCAAGCTTCTGCATGTAGTCGTTTCGACCAAAACATTCTTGGTGAGGTGTGCGAAGGATGACGAAGCTAGCTTACTCAGGCCATCCGTGCATTTGTTTTTTGACTGTGGGGTTTGTGTAATCGAGAAGCTCTGAAAGAGTATTTACAATTCTTGAACTTTGGACATATACCTTTTTATTAGTTCTTCCTTAGCTTCATACAATCCTTTTACTTGGCCTAGGGGTTGTTTACTGGTAGGTATAACCTAAGATCATTCTTTAAAACTAACTAAATTTAAAACTGAAGATTTCCAGATAAATGAATAGTGAGGGGTTTATAAAGGCAATGGGGTTTTTTTGTATTTATACTAAGAAGGTAAAACAAATAAAAGATAATATAAAATCTTATGATTGATAACCGGTGTTTGTTGTGATTTCATTTGTGGGATTATGGGATGATGAGTGTTAGATTTAGTTTAAAAGAAACATTTGTCATAGTATATATATATATATGTATATATATATTGTTATATTAAATACTTATGGTGTAGACACTAGATTCCCTACTAATTGATTAACATGTCACCAAAACTAAGTCATGGTGATTCTAATCGGACTGGTCATGTTCAACTCTCAACACTGCCCAGTTATGGGAACATTGGCCCTTTGGAATATGAGCATTCCTAGGTGATTAATAGGGTAACAAACTCATTCGTTGTCCGACCATTCTTAACACCACAATGGTATTCAATATAAATTAAATAAGACTCGGTATTTTAACTTGCTTTCTATGCATGGCCTTGATAAATCTAAAGGTGATAGACAAATTCAGAACATCGAAACAATCATCGAGCAACTGTACCAACGGCTTTTTTGTGGTTTCCACAAATTTTCTACACTCAGTGGTGTTTCCATTGCTATACCACGGACTTAGCCGTCTTTATGGTAATTCCGTTGCTTCATAAAGGTTCCTAGTTTTCCTAAAGGATTCATGAATTAAGTTTAAGATCAAAGATTACCTATTCAATGATTCTTGGTCTTTAATTTAGGTTTATGAAGTAAGTTTGAATTATAGCACCATTTATGATTTAAACCGGACTTGCTCAAAATATACCCAAGAATCCTTAAGTTTTTGACAATGTAATATGCTTTTAGCATTTTCATAGGTTTAAATCTAGACCATGTTTAGAAAATATTCTATGGTTATTAACAATGTATCTTAATTTGCTGAACAATTGTTTCATTGATTGAGTACTTCATGATGTCATTCATAGTATTTCCATGATAGCTATGATGTATTCCACTTATACTGTTTCCATGATAACATACGATGTATATCACGATGATTTCATGGTGTTGTCATTGAGCCATAGTTTTAAGCACGGATAATTATTTACTTTGCATTAAGGTTCGTGAAATCTTAATGTCAAAGTTGTAATCACGTTTGTTGGTGGAAGGACGATAATTTAGAATAAGGTTTAAAATCATAAATAGAAAGCGTACTTAAAATACTAAATTTCCGATTAAATAACATAACATCATCTTATAATTAATTAGCTAACTACATCATAACAAACACGCAAAATAACTACTAGTTAATTATGGAAATATCTAACTCTAGCATAATTAAAACAATGACAAACATTTTGATAGATAAAAGGGATAGAAATTATCGGAGATTATAACGAGAAGGAATAGACTTGAACTAAATGTCAAAGCTCCAAGCGTACTTTAAATATTACAATGCTTTCCTTCTATTCTAATTAATTAATAACTAGTCTAAAACTAGTTAAAACTAATCTAGAGAGTAGAGAGAGAAAGACTTGAATGTGAGTGTAAAATGAGATTAGGTGAGATAATGTGATTAAAGGGATAAAAAAGGGATGATTTCGAGGTTTAATGGAGATTAGTATTCATAGGGAAGCTGGCGCCCACGTTTTTATGATTGGGCCGTTTAAGAAGTCTACAAAAACCACCATTTTTTAAAAAAAGCAACACCTTTATAGTAACACGGGCATGACCAGGCCGTGCACGGTCATTAGATGGCTGTGTACGGCTGGTACATGGTCGTACTTAACTGTGTGGACGTGCACGGGCATGCTTGATTGGATGGTCTAGGCCATATACGGCCGGTGCAAGTCGCGGGTGTGAGTCATTTTGCTTCTTGTGCGGGATCATTACTCTTGTTACTAGCTTGTAATTCTTTGTTTTTGCTCCAAAATCTTCCTTATTTGACCGTTTTTAGGATTCTTGTTGCAACGTCTACGTAATTACCTCTTCAACAAAATAAGATAAATAAATGCATTATTTGTAGTGATCGACTAATGAAATATATCGGTTTTTCAATACTTGTCCGCTGTAGCAAGGTAAAGTGGTAGCGTTTCTCTCAACTTTGGTGTGGTGAGTGCTGGTAAAGGTGTAGGTGGATTTTGAGGTCTTGAAAAGCTTTTTCAGCCTCAACGTTCCGTTTAAAGTCTTTCCTCTCAATACATCCTTTGAGTATATTGCAGAATGTGAGTGATCGTTCAGTTTACTTTGACAAGAAGCGTCCTATGGCTACCAATTTTCCATTTACGGCTTGAACTTCTCGTAGGGACCGCGGAGATGCTAGGTTAATTAATGCTTACACGTTTTCAGGATTTTCATTATTACCATCGCTGTTGATCATATACCCCATAAATTTTATGGTTTTCGTACCATCACTGGATTGGCTACCCAACAAGGAAAGATTACTACTCTAAGGATCTGAGCTTCTACCAACGTTGACACTTCTTTTGTTATAGCGTCACTCTGTTCTTTGGCAAGGACCCTTTTTTCTGCTAGACAGGAAATGCCCATGGATGGATGTTTAGCTTGTATTCTGCGAGTTTGCGTGGTATGCCGATCATATCTGCAGGTGTCCAACCGAAAATATCGCAGTTAGAACGTAAGAGCTCGTGTAATAGTTGTTTCAAGGTTTCTTGAAGGTTTCCTCCTATTATGACTCTCTGCTCTAGGTATGCCTTGTTTATAATCACCTGTTCTTCCTTTGTTTCTTTGTTAGGAGACTCCTCATTGTCCGGTGAGTGTTCTCTTCTTCGAGAAATTTTATTGCAGATATTTGATTTAGTAGGGTGAAGGGGCCCTTATGACCATGAAGTCAACAATTTGTCATGCTAATGTGACCTCGATAATCATATAAGGTTAGGGGAAAGGAGGCCACTCCTAAAGGCCATGATTTTTGACATGCAAATCCAATAAAGCGGGGTGGTCAGTGGTTTCATCATCTCCTTTCGTTCTTTTATCAATTCTTCAGGACAATCTTCGTACATGATTTCAGCTGAGCATCTGGTATCAACGTAGACTCAATGTACTTGTGTGTTACCGATGTAAGCTGTGATGACGATTGGGTCATCGCCCGTGCAGTGATAGGAATTGGATCTTCTTCAGAAAAGGTGATGCTTTGATATGACTGTCGTGATGCCATCGTCTCCGGTAAGCATGTCGAATCATGTGTATTTTGCCTTGGCTACGGTTTCATCTTTTTTACCCCACTCGGTTTGTGGTTTGTTGTTATTTCTAGAGCCAAAGGGACCGGTAACCTGACTATTGTTTTGTGTCTTCACACCTTTGGCTAAGTGGCTTAGTCTTCCATTTTGAATACACGCTTCAATTTCCTTCCAGAGGTCACTCTAGTCATTCGTGTCATAACCAAGATAGTCATGAAACTCGCAATACTTTGTCTTATCTCTTTTATTCGCCGGCGTAAACATTTTAGGCAGTGATCGGTTTTACGCCACAATTCCAAGGATGGAATCGAATAATTTGGGAGTGGGAAAGAGGATGTTAGTTAGGACCTTTTTGACATTCAATTTGGAAATAATACTTCTAAGACAAGCTGGTGCCGCAAGTAACATGATCCAAAGAGTCATGTTCTATCACTTTAGTCTTATTTATAGTAGAAATGAGATAATCAAATCATATCATTAGCTGTATTATTCCTTTATGAATATAATTGTATCTAAGATTCTTGTGCTGAAACTTCACGTATATGTCATGCGCTAATATTATTTCACAAAATATGTTAGTCATTAGCTGTTGGCCATTATTTTAACTCCTGACCATTTAATTTATTCTTTTTGTATGTGTGTCATGCACACTTTCTTTATTTGGCTTAATCCAAAAAAGATAGGAGCAATATAACATGATATTCATGCAACCTAATTTAGTAATAACACCTTACTTATATTTTTCCATTTAATACATAGGGAGTTTATAAGTTGTAAAATACATTTGGTTTATGGGTTATCTTATTAAGACCCCCAATTCACTTGTGGAAAGAATTAATTTTCCTTTTTTTCATATGTGAATTATATGTATATGTGACTAGAAAGATTTTTGTTATATTTGAGAGTAACTTTTTTTTTTGAGTATTGAGTAATAATTATAATATACATTATATAAAATGATTGATGTGAAAGCATTTATATCGATGAGGAAGGGTTACAAGCTGATAGAATGTAATTGAGTACTATTTCTTATTTCTTATCCCCTAAGGTGAAATTTACTGTCTCTATTTGGACATGTCACCATAAATTTTTGTGCCTATTGTAGTAGGTAATCATATTCCTATGATATTATTTCTCTTAGGGTGGCCAAATGAATATAGATGTCTTGTGAATATGTATATAAAATATGTATCTACTAGGATAATTACAACCATCACTATAGAAACTTTTGTTTCTCTTTTGTTTTGCACATGGATGGTAAAAGCCATTTTTTGTGCTTCCCATGCTATCTATGTTGAGATACAGACATTTTTGCTTTTGTCATTTTAACGTTCATCTAAAAACATTCTGCATTTTGGTATTTCTTACTCTTTTTCTTGTAGGAATCTATGGATTAACATATTTGTGTTGATCAAAATGCTATTGGAGCTTACTTTGATTTGAATATTTAGAGGGGTGGACAACATGAATTTGTTAACGGTCGTAAGTATGACATTAATGACTCCATCATAGTTATTATACAACTTTGTGTTGATATGTTAGTTGTATTTGTTTGTAGATGGTGAGTTGTATGGCTACGTTTTTGAGAATAGTCGTGAGCACATTATAACAATGTCAACCCGAAGAATCCCGTTGATAAGGGATCCAACTAGTTATCCGCCGAGTTTATGGGGTTTGGAAGATGATGCTACTCTTGATATGAATAACCATGGCTTAAATGCTAACACGAGAATGGAGCTTGTCGGTCCGGAGGAATATATAAGTCAATCTCTTAGTTTAGGTACCGAACTAAGTGGTGTCTCGGGCTCGCCGTCTTGCTGCACAAGAGGGAGTGAATGCTCATGCGGGTGAAAATGTAATGAATTATGCCACGCTAGAGAGGCCATGTCATTTATTACCTGCTAAAAATGAAGAGCTAAACTATGAATGATTTACAGAGGGAGAGGGGTGCAACTGAGAGTGAGATTAATGAGCTTCGAGGTAGGTTGATGGCTAGTGAAAGTGATACCGTGTTATATATGAATGAGATTAATCGTTTACGTAACGATAGGAGGCAGTTACGTTGTCAAGTTGATTCATTGGAAAGAGAGGTCGCTCGTGCGTATGAGGTCCTTGAAACTCGTTGTTTTTACTCGCTTTTGGAGTATGTTGTGTTTTCATAATATCCACACTTGTTAAGCAATTTTTCAACTGTTATGTTTAACTAGTATTAAATTAGTTTGGATTATTTATATAGGTGTTGTTTTATGTATGTACGGTAGTTGTTTGTTGTATGTGCCTTATGAAGGTATTACTATGTTTTACCTGTATATAATATATGATGCTTGTTTTAGAAAGTGTTTAATGTGAAATTACTTGAACATAATTGGGTGTGTGTGAGATATAAATGGACATTCATCTTTAATATACTATGAATGTATGATGTGATGTAGACACATGATTTTATTTGTCCTAGAATATCTCAAGATAAAACTTTACTAGTCACAATGTGACGTATGGAACTTACTAAAAATAGGAAAGTTGATTAGTAATATTTTAGTTACTATACAAGGCATCAATTTGTACTATATTGAATGCCTATTGTGTTGTAAAAGATTCTGTTTGTGGTTATATGTCATAATAAATTGTCATTTTAACTATTTGGTATATATGTAGAGCTAACTCACATGCGTGGTTAGTTAGTCTAGGCTATAAGCTTCCAACAAGTTTCAACATTTAGGCCTACATATAATGTGTATATACACCTAAATTCTTACTCATATATAACATTAGTTCTCGTGTGTATTCAATATGTATAAGTATATATGAACAAAGGAATATTAGTGAGAAATAAGTGTTTCATGCTTCTTTTGTGGCAAGAAAGTGGTAAAAAATAATTGAGAAACTGATAATGCGTAAAAAGTCACGTTTCTACATGCGTTATATTGCACATATTAATTAAATAATTGATATTTTATTGAAAATATTACATTTATTTTTATTATGTTGTTAATAAGGAAATTATTATGAAGCTGATGCGAAAAGAATCAACGAAAATGGACGAATAATAAAGATTTTACAGCAAAAACGAAAAAATGAGTTATAAAACCGCACATAAGACTCAACAACCCCGGACATATGAGCACACCCGGCCGTATACGACTGAGTATGCCAAGTCGTATACGGCTGCACAAAGTGTATACTGCCCTGTGTAGACCGTATACGATCATGTACAAGCCGTATATGGTTATGCGCAGGCCGTATACGGCCCATGCCAAGCCGTATATGGCTTGTTTCGCCTGCATATGCGTAAAAATGGTGTCTTGATACGTTTGGTTCATGACGTGTATGTTTTCTCATTTCCAAATACGGTTTAATTTGGTTTAATTTGGTCAAATACGGCCATAATCACACTCTATAAATATTCAGCTTCAATAACAAACCAAATAATCCCTCAACACACAACATATTTTATAATTTCTTTCTTTTTCACTCTAGTTTCTCTCTTTAGTTTAATTATTAATCAATGTTAGATTAATAATTAACTAGAGAGTAATTAGGAATAAATTAGTAGTGTTAGAATACTATAAGCAAACTTTTATTCGAGAATATTCGGTGTATGCTCTCACTCAATAATCCAAGTATTTGCTAATAATATTCTGCTCCAGTTTTCCAGGTAATATCTTCTCGTTATACTTGCATTGTGTTTATTATTATTATTCATAATTTTCTTGTATTGTGAATAATCCAGGGATGTATAACTGTTTGAAAATGAGAGGTTTATGTTAAAACATTCATAAACATGAGCACGTTAAATATGAAAAGATTCTAGTAAAGAAAGTAAAAGTCCAAGTGACTTAGGGTGCTTAAAACCTTACACTCTACTTAACTATTAGTTTAGACAAGAAAAGTCAATAATTAGTTACACATTTGGAAGTATGACAGGTTCATATCAGTGTTAACAATGACTAAATTATTAATACAATGTTATACTATGTTCATGCACCTAAGGCTTCGACCAAGTAAGGTCATTTGCTCCACATAAGAACAAGTGTTGATAGTTGAGCAAATTTATTTGGTCAACATCATGATAACTAGTGCGTGGTGACATACCACCTTAGAATCTAGACTAATTTGGTAGGATCTAGTGTTTACAACAAATATCAGTTAACCCAATATTTAAGGAATGTCCATGTTTAACATTATAATAATCATCATCCCAAAAACCCTAACTGCTGAAATTCTGGCAATCATTTTACCTCTATCTACTTTATCCTTAACTTATTTTCTCTTTTTATTTTAATCCGTTTATTTAGGATTAGAAACACCCAAAAGCATCAAGCCTACCTACTTTAAAAACCCATCTAAAAGAATTATCTTATCTAAAACATCATCTTCATTTCAATTCATTGTGATTTTAAGAACCACCTTAGGTTATACTTAGCGCTTACTTGTTATTAACAAGTAGTTGTACATACTAATTATAAATATAAAACATCCATTGATTCTGCCATCCCATCTCCGTCCGACAATACTACTGACGACGCCCACCGAGATCGACGATCAACGAACATCAAGTTTTTGGCGCCGCTGTCGGGATCATACAACGTACAATCTGAAGACGCCTTAGATAATAATTCATAGGAGATCCTTTCCTTTAGGTTTCCCTATTCCGAGGTTTATTAACTTTCCTCTGGATAATTTAACATAGAATTACATGTTTCCAAAAATACCCAGAATACCAAAATTATGAAATCCTCTTTCTATGATTCTATGCCTTCTAGCCCCGTCTCCCCACTCACTAATATAACGCCGGAAGAAATGCTAGCCATGGACGACGAATAATTCTTTGACTGCCTAGAACGAAAACTTGAAGTTGACCTCTATTCTCATGTAACTTCTGAATCTGAAGAAACCCTAGTCATTTAAGACGAAAAATCTAGAACTTTAGGCTATGTTCCCAACTTGAACCTAGACTCTAACAAGCATTCTACATTTGGCTAATAGAAGGGGTGTGCAAATAGAAAGGGAATTCTATTTGCATACCTCTGTATACACGGTTGCACTTCTCTTTTCAAATCAATCCATTAATCAGTTAATTCAATATTTAACTTTTTTTTTTTTGTCTATTTTTTTTTTCGTTGTTGTTCTTTAACATGTCAACTTTAAAGGCTCCAATTGATATCTCAATTGATTCATCTATTATTTCGTGAAATACGAATGATGATCTTTCCCAACAAGAAGATAAATCTTATCAATATCAAATAATTCTTGATTTTCTATAGGAAGTAATGAAGAGCCAAGAGTTAACAACCCATCTGAATCCGTTGTCAGCTTCCAGCAATTGCTTGTCTAGTGTGCAAATAAATAAATCTACATGATAATAATGCTCAACAGTAACCTAACCTGATTATCTTGTCTACGGGGATGATATCGACCAGACTTATAAAGAGTATTAATATTATGTATATCTATTTGATGCTTATGTTAGAACAATATACACTACTACAAAATGAGGCTAATGTAACACTTTGATAGCAACACTTTTAAAAATTTCACACAATAGATACCATTAGTTAAAATGCAACACTTTTAATAAAAGTGTTGCATATAGTGATCTAACGCAACATTTTTTTGCAATTGTTGCAACTTTTATTATAAAATTGCAACATTTTTGAAAAGCGTTGCATTTGTCAAAGCTTACAAGCAACACTTGGTTTAAAGTGTTGCAAATAATATAGAAAGTGCAACAATTTAATGACCATATCTTAATAACACATTTGCTTTAATACACCATACTGTATATTAGTATCTTGACTATGCAAACATTAAGAAAATTGTGTACACTGATTTCTATTAAAATATAAAGGAGCCTTAACAAAAAAAATTTGAATTCCCACTATATCTTAATAACACATTTGCTTTAATACACCATACTGTATATTAGTATCTTGACTATGCAAACATTAAGAAAATTTAGTACGTCTCTCGACCAGATCATACTATCTATAGCTTGGGGTTGTAAAACATAAATATAAAAAATATAAATAAAACATTAAAAAAAAGTCCAACTTTAGCTTGCAGATTTCAATAGACAGATGTTGATTAACATATGTCCAAAATTCATATGCTTGTTTACATAATGTAGCTATGGCCATTACATTGACGCAACCAATGTGTCATATATAGGCCTGTAGGTAGTAATCAAATATGATTAATTACAAGTTTGATAGCAACCAAAATATCCATAGTCTATAGATCAAATCTGTACCGGAAAGTTTGGAAATTAATTTAGGTATCTGAAAATTTTGTTTTTGTTCTTGTATAATGGCAGTGTGTGAGGTGGGGAATATGATCTACGCATTTCAAGCTAGATTATGGGGATTATAAGGATGTTTGATTGCTTTAATGCTCTTGATTATAGGTTTGACTAGCCACTGGTTTACATTTTGACTTTTATATATAAGAGTCAAAGTTTAGTTTAAAAAAGCTAAGTTTATGAGAGTGATCTTGATAATGTGAGTAGTGAAGACAGTTGTTAAGGTTTGAAAAATTAATTCACTAGAGAGGGTTACTACTTATAAGTATTGTTGTTTGACTCCTGATAGTCAAATCGTTGTTGCTGATTTTGGAAATAATTTTGGTTGTTTGACTATGGATAGTCAAATTGCTTATGCTAATTGTCATGAGTTGTGATAATCCTGACTTCAAGTGTTTTCCTAAGCTACCTCATCTAGTTTTTTCAAGCTAAGATTCATGACCAAAACATTATGGGCATATGTAATTATTTTGGTTTGAAGGTTAAAGGTCAAAAGAATGGTGGTAATTTGAGTCTTGAAATAGAAGCTATTAAAGCTGATAAGGAAATCCAACTTGATTGTTGCAAATACCTTAGGTGATTGTAAATTTCAAAGATTTTATGAAATACAAACCGTTGCTAGTTGACTTGTGGAATAGAGTGTAAAGGAGTCAAGCTAATTGCGAGCTATTCGAGCTCGACTCGTTAAAAGCTCAATTCGAGCAGAGCTTAAACGAGCTTGAGCTTGTTCATATTTTGGAGCTCGTCTAATAAACAAGCTTAGACTTCTTATATCAAGCTCGAACCGCTTGCGAGCCTAAACGAGCTTATCAGTTATATACATTATAATATTTCTTTATATAAAATATAGCATATAATTACAACATAAAAAGTATTATATGTATAAGATTTAAAATTATAACTAGATATTATTATATATCCTTAAGATTTACGTCTAAAGAAAATAAATATTGTATATTAAGTAATAACAATATTATATATTTGCATATATATATATATATATTTTTATTAACGTTAGGTAATAAATGAGTCAGGCCCAAGCACAACTCGAGCTTTTAAATATCAAATAAGTCAAGCTCGAATTGTTTAAACATTTAAACAAGCTAAACGTGAGTCTATGCCCTTACTTGAGGAAGTCAAATATATGCTTGAGTTTATAAATGTTCAAGCTGTCCAAAAGGGTAATCATTGAGGTTTGGGTCATATGAATGACAGTTATATGGTGGATGACATTAATTCTAATCAAGCTGCTCAAAATGAACATGACACTATCTAGGTGAAGTTTGATGCTACGGAATTTGATGTTGCTCCCATGTATTTACTTACTGGTAATTGATGTAGTTTGACTCCATGAAGTAAAAGTAAGGTTAATAATCAAATCTCTTTGGGCAGGAATAAGCTACGGAGTCCCAGATATGTTATTTAGGATTTAAGGGGGTTGAGCTATGAAGATTTGGGATTTAAATCTACCCTCAAGTCTCTAGTATCATACATTTACTGTCTTCTGACTTGTAAAAATCAAAAGAAAGATTACGACTTGTGCAGGTCGAGCAATTAGAAGATCCGCAAATGTAATTTGACTGCCAAAAGTCAATATTGGGGAACTTGTTGGATTTAGACATAGATACAGCGAATGGCAACTTTATGGATTGCCATGGCTTGACTTATAAAAGGTAACCAAACTTGACACATTTAATATGTAATTGGGGGAAATCGCCACCCCCGTAAATCAAATAGAGATGATCGTCCCGCATTGAATTTTGATCATGCTACATGAAAACTAGGATCTGGGGTGGAGCTAGAGTGGGGACAGCGGGGGCAGCTGCCCCCACAAAAAGTTTGAAAATACGTAAAAAGAAAAAAATCCAAGGTCTTAATAACATTTTTATATTTTTGCCCCCACAAAACTATAGAAAAATATAAAATATATTTTTTTTGCCCCGCCGTTTGAATTTCCTAGCTCCCGCCCTGACTAGGATATAAGCAAGTTTCCTCCAGGAGTCTTCCCCTATTAATTTCCAGCAAAACCTAAGAAAATTTACAAATACAATTACTAGTAAAATTTAGAAACTATACATAATAACTTATTAAGGTGCAAATCAAATAATATAAATATACCATATGGTGTGCGAAGATCTGGAGTGGGTGTTGTCTAACACTACGGACTCAAAATTTCCGGAAGAGCAACCAACTCCAAAAAGTGAGCAAGTCTTTCTCTGCAAATTATGAAGCGCCAAACTATTTTATGAATATGCTAAAAAGGATCGGCAAAAGACAATGAACATTCCTCTTCCAAAGGATGACTGTAGAGTTTTAGTAAAAAGAAACACTGAAGTTCCTGGAACACATATCACGTCATTTAATAAGAGGTAAATATATCAGTTTGGGTTGTACTTTGTCTCAAACTGAATAGATTAAGACATTAACTTGCTGAGTTTTTAAGAAGAAATACATGTACAAGATGTGCTTTTAGAATTCATATTTCTCTCTTCTACCCCTGCTTGTGGTTAATCCAGAATCCATAATCATGCTATAACCAAATTATATAAAGAAGAGAAATGAACTTTTGTTGCTAAGAGGCATTTCAACAAACACTTCTCATGCACAATTTACAACTAATTGAGTAACAAAAGGGAAACAAACTGTGTTCTGATTAGCATCTTGTTCAAACTTGTAAGAAGAAATTTAGAACACCAGAATCTTAATACAATTATAGATGCTTGCGGACAGATGGCCAAGAGATAACCTATACATGGAATCATTCTTTTTAGTAGTTCATCCTTGTATATTCCCCACCGTATAGAGGGAGAGAGAAGCATATGGAACAAACACATGTTACAGTTTATTTGATAAATTCGAATAAGGGCAACATGGTGTTAATGTGAAGAAGATTTTCGCGGGAGAAGTTAGCCGGCAATGAAAAGTCATTGCCGCCAATTTTAAGAACCATTATCATATTTCAAGCAGTAATATTCACCAAACACCGTATCATCAATCAATAAATTACTCAGTTATTTAGAATGAATATCGATTCTTTTAACATTAATCAATAATTTCCTGTATTGTTTAGAATGTAAAAGAATCAATAGTCATTACAAATAATGCAGTAATTTGTTTGTCGGTTAAAAGTTTTTTGTTCAAAATTTTAATATTTAATATCTATAATACAATATTGAAACCATTTGTTTTTAATATTTGAAATCTATAATACAATTTGATTTTTAGTTCGTTTTCTCTGTCGGTAATTTTTATTTTTTTTTTCAAATTTCTTAACCCCCAAATCCATTTTTGTCCGGCGGAAATTTAAACATGAATAAACGATATCCGCCGATAAAACATGAAAAACTTACGAGTATAATAACCGGCTAATCGTTGGGTGCGAGGCCGGGTATGAGTACATAGATTGTAAACGGTTTGAATACGAGTACACTAAGACCTGCTCGAACCCGACCCATTACCATCCTTGCACCCTGATTTCAAGTGTACAAAATTTCATAGCCCAATGGTTAAATCTAGCGGCCAAATAACAAAGTTGGGAACGAAAATGCATGATGTGAAAGTTTTTATTTTAACTAAGAAAAATATTCACAATCTTAAAAATTTTAAATTTTACTATATTTATTAACAAAAATGATGTGATCTTGCATAGGATATTTGGAAACATAAGTTATGCTAAAAATATTAGTTAATTATGATCAAAAAATCTGAATCCAATATAATCTTACTTGTCTAGAATACCGAGTTAGAAAAAATAATAAAGTATGTTAATTTTGTCGTATAAAAGGCCACGAGACTAACCGTTTTCAGAATCCGCAAAAATAAATTCAATCAACTATTCAAGTTTAGTAGCTTAAACCTTGAAACTATAACTTAGTTAGTAATTTAAAAGTTCTTATCATAGTATTATATATTATTGTTATAATATTTAAACTATAAACATTCACTAGTTTGTCACAATATTTTTTTTTATATACATTAGAACACATATAAGATACCATAGTACTTGAGTATGATATTAATGTCTAAATCCGATTTTACAATCTTAATCTTACATAGACGAAAATGATTTTAGGTGAAATCCCAAACTTAACAACCTAAATTATAACCGGTAGAAATCATTACTAAAATCATTTTATTTATCAAATTAAATATTAAAACTGATCAACTGATTTAAGTTATCTTTTACAATAGGCATATTAATCAAGGCAAATGGCCCAAAAAGGCAACGTAAGATCTAATATTTGACAATATATGACATATCACTTTTTCGGCATTCAAAAAGGATCCTTATTTTTAATTTTTGTTAGAAAAAGATTTTTTTTTCAAAAATATAAAATTAGGGAATATCACCCGATCGATTTTTAAAAAATTAAGTTAAAGGTGACCTGCATCATTTATAAAACTTTATACCACAAATTAGGGTTTAAAACATGTGATGATGAGCACAACCACTTAGGGTTCCAAAATTGAAGTAACAAATTCGTATAAAAAAAATGACAAATCGTGGAATTGAACATTTCTTGTGTGGTAATGATGCAAGAATGTGAATCCCTTGAACATATAGGAACCCAAGAAAGTCGTTTCGAAAGTCAAATAAAAATTGTTATCATGTGATATTCCCCTTAATTTAAGATTATTTTTTGGTAAAATTTTATAATAAGGGTCGTTTTTGGACGAACGAATAAGCGATATTTTCTATAAAGTTAAATTTTAAATTTTACATAACCTTTTTGACCGTTTAACCTTTATTTAATGATAGTATTAAAGAAATTATCGAAATTAATAACTAAATAGTATGGTTAAAAATGTACTCTGTAGCATTATTAATTACTAAGGTGAAATTAATGAATGGTTACAGATGAGTTATTAAAATATTAGAATCTTCTATATGATCTAAACCTTGATATAGTAACTTCCGCATTTGACCGCCAACCCTTTGGCGCCATCTAGCTCCAAAATTTTTAGTTTTTCATCAAAAATTAAATTAAATAATCAAAATTAAAAGAAAAGCACGATTTAAATCGCAAGTTTTGCTCTTCATCTTCATTTGCTATATCCACTTGTAATCGCATACATCTCGAGGGGTTTTTAGATCTGATCTATATTCATCTCAATTACATGCCCAGGTATTGCAATAGAAGCGTGATTCCCACTTTGATTGTCAATTATATATTGTGAAAAATTACTAAATTAAACCCCTTTCTTCTTATTTTTGGTATTGGTCTATCATTTTTGTTGATTTAAAGAATTATAACTTTGAAACATATCATCCTAATTTATTGAAACTGTCAGCCCGAGAACAAAACATTTATTCTTTCAGATGGTTCTAATAGAATTGATGGTTACATTGTTGGTCGATAATGGAATGTATATCTTGGAAGAGACTCCTACCTTTATCATACAAATAGTACTATGTAATTTCCAACCCTTGTCTATTTCCATGCTCATCTATATATGCAATGTGATCTTATGAGGTGTGTCATGTCCCAAGTAAAATGTGTTTGAGCACCTATATTATGCTATCAAAGTGTCATGGTTTGATAAAGTTGAGTCCTTTACTTGCAAGTGACTTCTTATCATGATATATGATAGATAAAAATGGTTATTTTGTCATCAACATCTTAGGCCTTCGTTGCTTGCATTTGTGATGGTTGTTTGTAGGAGACATCTTATCTTTGTATGTATGATTATGTACAAGTAGTTTTTTGGACTGCCTAATGTGTATTTGATCAGATTTGGAAATGTGAAACGGCTTGATGCGACCACAAAATGAAGAAATTGATTATCAAAGGTTAACTATCCAATATGATTTACCAACTTAATAATGCCACAATGCATATACTTATTTTCTTAGATTGTTTGTATAACTAAAAGGTCAAAGATATTTATGCAGTTGTCGAAGGAACTCTTAATTTATTTGTCCTATGACTTAATGATATTATCAAGGATATGTGAAAGCAATCAAGACTTGATTTTTGGTTTTTATAAGATTGCTCTACTTAAGTCTCCATTTAGCTTGTTTCACAAATTTGCAGGAGAAGTGTGAACGATATGCTTATTTGGAACATAAAGAATAACCAATTGAGACTTTAGTGAGAATGGAAACTATTTGAGTTTTTTACTATGTAGTACTAAATTGTAGCTTTCTTTTTATTTGCATGTATAACAGGTCTTTTACAGGAGAATGTAGCTGGACACATTGACCTACCCACCATAGAAATTTGCCCTGAAGTTTATCGAACACCGTTGATAAGTTAATGTCTTATACTCGTGGTTAAAAACTGTCGTAGAATTACCTTTTTGTTTGTATATTCTAATTATTATTTTCACTCTAAGTAACTTAGAATTGGAAATTCGACTCTAGTTCAACATTAAGATAATCAACTAGAGTATTTTGGCCAACCCCGCTATTGTGTCTGCTTTCGAATAAAATGGTTCGGTAAGTTTAATTCCTACCAGTTACTTATTAAATGTTAAGTCTATTGTCTAAAAATTCAGTCTATATGACAAACCTTCAAGTAGTAATAAAAAATAGTAAATCATCTGCTTATTACTTCCCTTAGCAGATAACATGGAGGAATGTTTCATAGCAATATTAATGTTTGATGAGTTCTTCTAATAAATGTAAAAAGAAAACCTCTATTCATCAAGCCTTGTCCTACTTTGTTCTCTGCATGTTCAAAACTTACTCATAGAATTGAAACAAGGACCTGGTGTTGTGTTATAATTATATTGTTCATGTTGTGTGTTTGTTTAGTTTCATTAACTTTCGTATTTATTTTTTCAAATTTTAGTTGTAGTGTTAGTAGTTCATAGCTTCTTTTACCTTCTAATGCCAAATCAACTCATCTCTTTCTTACGTGTTTCAGGACATATAATTTTTAGAGTATATAAAGCCGCGATTGGAGATTTGGGAAGAGGATTTGCAATGTTTGTTGATTTGTGACAACTACTTACGTTAACTATTTGATATTATTTTTCTTTTTACTATTGGATAAATTTGTAAAATATACTACGATATTATATATATATATATATATAAATGTTGTTATGGCTCTATTGGTGGAAATGGAATCAATGTTGTTTTTGTATAATTGCCGGTACAATAAAGTGTAGTAAAAGATGCTAAAAGGTCCTTGTACGGGATGAGAAGTGTCATACTAGACAGCTAAAAATGTTGTTTAAGCTTATTGATGTAAATGAACAAGTGTTGCAATTGAGTTTAGAAAGTGTTGCCCTTTAATATATGAAGTGTTGCATTTGATTTAAAACGTATTGTATTTGAATGTGAAAGTGTTGCATTTGATTTTAAAAAGTGTTGCATTTGAATATATAAAGTGTTGCAATGGATTCAAAAAGTGTTGTATTTGAATGTGAAAGTGTTGCATTTGACCGTGTGTTGCACTTGAGTATAGAAAGTGTTGCACTTAAAAGTGTGGCACTTGCTACACATGAGCGATACTTATGAAAAGCGTTGCATATTATGAAAAAAGTGTTGCTATAAACCTAAGGCAACGTTGCCTAAGGCAGCACTTGATAAAGTGTCACATTAGGTCTAATGTAACATTTTAAAGGCTTAATGCAACACTTTATTGATGTTGCATTAGCTTCATTTTGTAGTAGTGAGTGAATGTTACCTCTCTAAGTACACAATCAAATTTGGTATTTCTTAAATCATTGAGACTTCTCTTTGTTGTTGAAACTAGCTCGATGACATTAATAATATCTTGATTTTTCTTTTGAACATCTTGATAAGTGATATGTGTCCTTTCCATTATTTCCTTAACCAAGTGTAAAATAAATACAAACGGGTCGAATCGGGATCCGGAACAACGGGTTGTTCGTTTTGAGCTAGTTTTTTTACGATTTAACTAGCCTGCGAGAACCAGCAGTTTTTCCGGAATGACTCTATTGATTTGAAATTTAAACGAAGGTATTCTTCTTCGACATCAACGATCTTTCTCCGATGACGACCATCCATCTCAAGTGCCACTTTATTGTTCGTGTTTGCGTTGTTCCGTTGTGTAAGAGATGATTGTGTGTTGGGTATGAGTTTCGTGGTGCTACTAATTAATCACAGTGTTGATGCTAAACAGATGGTGGTGCTAAAGGTACATTTTTGTTTACAAGTTGTAACACCCGTTTGTTTACCCGTTTGTTTATGACAATTTTTTTTTTTTTTTTTTTGAACTCATTAAACATAATTAAACACATATATAAATACGTATCATACATTCGTTACACGAACTTCACAATGTTTTATAGTTATTACAAAATGTGAGTTCTCAAAAAGACTCCCTCGATATCTGAGCATGATTTAACGGGAGTAAACGCTTACTACTAGCCGTAGCAAGCCCACCACTAATCGCGCTGAGGTTCCTTCCCTGAACCCTTTATCCCTCTACTCGACCCACCTATAATAAAACAGCAACAACAACATAGATAAGCACACAAGCTTAGTAAGTAACAGGATTACATCAGTATAAAGATAACAATCTTATAAAACACTATAACCGTTTATATTTACTCGGCTCAGTAAAGATTCACGATTATACTTCTAGGCCATTTATGATCACTCAGCATAAGAGGGCCAATCACTGAATTAATACGGTACGCTCAAGAAATCTGAATGCAGTGCACTCAAGTACTTCAACAATCTAGTACACTCAAGTACTTCGACAATCTAGTACACTCAAGTACTTCGACAACCTAGTACACTCAAGTACTTCAATGATCAAGTACACTCAAGTACTTCAACAATCTAGTACACTCAAGTACTTCAATGATCAAGTACACTCAAGTACTTTAACAATCTAGTACACTCAAGTACTTCGATGATCAACCACACTCAAGTACTTTTACAATTAAGTACCCTCAAGTATTTCAACAATTAAGTACACTCAAGTACTTCAATAACTAAGTACACTCAAGTACTTCAACAGTTAAGTACACTCAAGTACTTCCACAATTAGATATTTTCATTTAATTTATATTCTCCTATTACTTACCTCGAAGTACGTGAAATTCTGCAACCTCTAGTCTCTCACGTCTGAACACTGGTCTTAATCACGGTCCCAATCCTTCAAATCTTCGATTTTAAACCTTGATTCTCACTTTCTCTCTCTAAAAACTCGTTTCTCTCTCTAAAATTCGAAAATTGCGAATTCAATTGTGTTATGGAAGTGATTAGGAGGCAGTAAGAAGTTAATATATATATATTTCGCTATTTACGCTTAAGCTCCTCAATCTTACATTAAATCCCACATATAACCCAAATCTTAATGTCGTGCAAATTCTAACTCGAGACATCAACAAATAGCTCGTAGGATTCATAAACTTTATTTTAAATTCCGAAATTCTTTTCAAACTTTGGGATGTTACAACTCTCCCCCATTTATTTGGGATTGTGTCCTCACAATCCATTCCTGATACAAGGCTGGATAATATTGAATGATTTCATTCTCCGGTTCCCACGTAAATTCCGAGCCTTTACGGTGTTTCCATTGAACCTTTAACATTTTTATCTCTTTATTTCTCAACTTTTTCACTTTCTCATCCATGATGTTAATTGGTTCTTCCACATAATTTAATTTCTCGTCCACTTCAATCTCTTCAAGAGGAACATAAGTCGTTTCATCCGCTAAACACCTTCTCAAATGTGATACATGAAAAGTGTTATGAATTTTCTCTAATTCTTTAGGTAACTCGAGTCGATACGACACTTTTCCTACCCTTGCTAACACTTTAAATGGCCCAATGAATCGTGGACCTAACTTCCCACGCTTTCTAAAACGGATAATGCCTTTCCAGGGTGAAACTTTTAACATCACTTTATCACCTTCCTGGAATTCTATGGGACGTCTCCTGTTATCTGCATAAGACTTTTGTCTATCCTGGGCGGCTTTTAATCTTTCTCTTATCTGACTGATTTTCTCCGTTGTCTTTTGAACAACTTCTGTACTAGCCAATTCTCTTTGACCAATTTCATCCCAACAGAGCGGAGTCCGGCACTTTCTCCCATACAACATTTCATAGGGCGGCATCCCTATACTTGAATGATAGCTGTTATTATAAGAAAATTCAGCTAATGGCAGATGTGTATCCCAACTACCCCCAAAGTCAATTATACATGCTCTCAGCATGTCCTCTAACGTTTGAATCGTTCTTTCGCTTTGGCCGTCGGTTTGTGGGTGATAAGCTGTACTTAAGTTAAGACGAGTACCCATTTCTTCTTGAAATCTCGCCCAAAACCTTGAGGTAAATCTGCTATCTCTATCCGAAACAATAATCACGGGCACCCCGTGCCTTGCTACAACTTCTCGAACGTACAAATCAGCTAATACTTCTGAGGATGACGCTTCTCTTATTGGCAAAAACAAAGCACTTTTCGTCAATCTATCAACTATCACCCAAATCGCGTCATGATGTCGCGGCGTTTTAGGTAACTTAGTAATAAGATCCATAGTTATATGCTCCCACTTCCAAACGGGAATTTCTAACGGCTGAATCTTCCCATACGGTTTCTGGTGTTCTGCCTTTACTTGCAAACATGTTAAACATTTCTCTACATATTTAACAATCTCTCTTTTCATTCCCGGCCACCAGTAATCTCTTTTCAGATCACGATACATCTTTGTAGCACCAGGGTGGATTGAATATTTTGACTTATGTGCCTCGTCCAACAACATCTCTTTTAACTCAGGGGAGTAGGGAATCCAAATTCTTCCAAATCGGGTCTTTAAACCTCTTGAATCATCCACCAGATTCTGTTCCTGTCCCTTAATACGTTCCCTTTTCATATCACCTATTTGCCAGGCTTGATTCTGAGCTTCCTTAATCAATTCATGCAGCTTTGGTAAAACCGTCATTCTAAGGGACTTAATCCTTAAAGGACAATGTGTTGCTTTTCGGCTAAGGGCATCAGCAACCACATTTGCTTTCCCCGGGTGGTATAGTATTTCGCAATCATAATCCTTTACTAAATCCAGCCATCTTCTCTGACGCATATTTAGCTCTTTCTGGTCAAACAAATACTTTAGACTTTTATGGTCTGTGTATATTGTACACTTCACTCCATATAAATAATGTCTCCAAATCTTTAAAGCAAAAACCACTGCTGCTAATTCCAAGTCATGAGTTGGGTATTTCTTTTCATGATCCTTCAACTGTCTAGAAGCATAAGCAATGACCTTTCCTCGCTGCATTAATACACATCCCAGTCCGATTCGGGAAGCATCGCAGTAAACAACCATATCATCTGTACCTTCAGGAAGTACTAAAATAGGAGCTTGACTCAACTTCTCTTTCAGGGTTTGAAAGGCTCGCTCGTGCGTTGCATTCCAATCAAATTTAGCATTCTTCTGGGTAAGTTTTGTTAATGGGGTTGCAATCTTTGAAAAATCCTGAATAAATCGTCTATAATAACCTGCTAAACCCAGAAAACTTCTCACCTCAGTGGGATTTGTTGGGGGATCCCACTTCATTACTGCTTCAACTTTAGCTGGATCCACTTTAATTCCGTCAGAATTAATCACGTGTCCCAAAAATTGAACTTCGCGAAGCCAGAATTCACATTTTGAAAACTTTGCATACAGTTTCTCGGCTCTTAATATTTGCAACATTTGTCGCAGATGTACCCCATGATCTCCCTCCGTTTTCGAATACACTAATATGTCATCGATAAACACGATAACAGACTTGTCTAACATTGGTCGGCACACTCGGTTCATAAGATCCATAAAAACTGCTGGTGCATTAGTCAGACCGAAAGGCATTACCACGAATTCAAAATGACCATAACGCGTTCTAAAAGCAGTCTTTTGCACATCCTCCTCCTGGACCTTCAACTGATGATACCCAGACCGCAAATCGATCTTTGAAAAGAAACTTGCACCTTGAAGTTGATCAAACAGATCATCAATTCTTGGCAAAGGATACCTGTTTTTAATAGTAACCTTATTCAGCTCCCTGTAATCAATACACATACGCATGCTCCCGTCCTTCTTTTTCACAAACAAAATCGGTGCTCCCCACGGTGAACTGCTAGGGCGGATAAACCCTCTACTTAATAACTCTTAAAGTTGATTCATCAACTCTTGCATCTCCGACGGAGCCAGTCGGTAAGGAGTCTTTGCAATGGGGGTAGCACCAGGCGTCAATTCAATTCGAAACTCTACTTGCCTGTCGGGTGGAATACCCGGCAATTCATCTGGAAAAACGTCTGGAAACTCCCTCACAACAGGGATATCAGAAATTTTCAATTCCCGTTTCTGCCCATCAACAACGTACACCAAAAACGCATGACAGCCATGCGACAGATATTTCTTAATCCGAGCATACTTACAAGTAGATAACGATGATCTGGGCTTTTCCCCATAGATCTTTATTACATCTCCACTCAGCGTCACAACACAAATAACTTTCTTTTCACATTGGATTATGGCTCCATACTTTCCAAGCCAATCCATACCTATCACCACATCAAACTCACCCATTCTCATGGGAATTAGATCAATCATAAAATTCTCCTCACCAATTACCAGTTTACACCCACGGTAAACATTAATCACACGAATAACTCTATTATCCGCCACTTCCACATCTAAGGGAGCATCTAATTCACTTAATGAATTAGAAAAATCCTGGCTAAAGGTCTCAGACACAAAAGACCGAGAAGCCCCTGAATCAAATAAAATATATGCGGGCTTTAAATTTACAAGAAAAGTACCCGTTAAAACATCTGGGGCATTCCTAGCCTCTTCAGCTGTAAGTTGAAAAGATCGACCTCTAGGTCTCATCGGTTCGTTCATCCCTTTTCTCATTGGTTGCCCTTGGGAAATTGTTGGAGGTTGGGCTCTCAGCTTTGGACATTCAGACTTTATGTGGCCCGGCTCATAACAATTAAAACATACACGAACCGACTCGGGACACTCTCTCCCAAAATGGCCTTCTTTTCCACATCTATAACACACTTTCTTCTCAGCCCTGCATTCTCCCAAATGTCTCCTGTGACACCTCTTACATTCTGGTACGTCACGTCGTTCTTCTCTCCTAACATTCTCTGGCTTGAATCTCTTTGAAGAACCTCCAGCTTGTTCAACTTTACGCTTTGACGAATCATCGTCGCCTCTATTAATTTCAATTTCTCGTTTCCTGGCTTCATTCACAAACTCTTCAAAACTACCCCAACGATCGGGGTCAACAAATTCACGTATGTTCTTCCTCAACACTTCATGAAATTGATTCATCAGCTTCCGCTGATCTTCAATAAATTCCGGACAGAAACGTGCTCTATCAAGAAATTTTCCCGCTATTCCGTTCACCGTCTCAGTAGTTTGTTTCATATACAAAAATTCCCTCCGAATCTTTGTCAATTCAGCATTCGGTGAAAAAGCCGTCTCAAACACTTTCTTAAACTCATCCCAGCTCATATTGTTGACAACCTCTGCCCCTTTAGATTGACGTTGAACGTCCCACCACTCTTTAGCTCTCCCTTTCAGTACGCTCGATCCAAATTTCACCTTTAAACGGCTTGGGCATTCAGAAATATCGAATGCACCTTCTATTTCAGACACCCACCTGTGACACTTAATGGGATTTGTTTCTCCAAAATATTCAGGCGGATTACACGCCAGAAATTCCTTGTAGCTGAACCTTTTTCTCTCTTCTTTTTCTTCCTCTCTCTCTGTCATTCTTTTTTTGAATCTCCTCAGCTACAACCTCTTTAATAGTTGCTGAAATATGATCCAGCAAGAAAGCAAGAGATTTTTCTTGAGCTTTTGCCACCTCTTCGGCAATTATCTCTTTCATCTCTTCCCTAAAAACTTCTTCTACATTCACTCTAGGGCTTTGTACACCAGAACCCTCTCCCGGATTAACCTCTTGATCACCCGACATCGTTACTTTAATGAGCTCTTTATATACTGAAAATTTCCACAAAGCTCAGTTAATTAATTTCAGTAAGGCTTTCATAGTTTAACACTATTCTGCCTCATACACATTTCACAACATCCAGAATCTCAACCAGGCCCCCTTGACGTCATGTGATTCCTGTAGGTTTACGTGGGTCATGTGATAACTATTACGTTGGCCAGACGTAAGGGTTGTCACATCACAGTCACGCATCTCTACAGCCCCCACATAATGTCTCGGTCACTGGGTTCAACTTTACATAACACATAAACCATGCACATATAAATATATGTACAATTCTCAATCACATAATAAAATACATATACTAAATCACGGTTTAAGTCCGAGCACTCAATAATGGTGAATACTCGAATCCCTTAAACCAATGCTCTGATACCAACTTGTAACACCCGTTTGTTTACCCGTTTGTTTATGACAATTTTTTTTTTTTTTTTTTTTGAACTCATTAAACATAATTAAACACATATATAAATACGTATCATACATTCGTTACACGAACTTCACAATGTTTTATAGTTATTACAAAATGTGAGTTCTCAAAAAGACTCCCTCGATATCTGAGCATGATTTAACGGGAGTAAACGCTTACTACTAGCCGTAGCAAGCCCACCACTAATCGCGCTGAGGTTCCTTCCCTGAACCCTTTATCCCTCTACTCGACCCACCTATAATAAAACAGCAACAACAACATAGATAAGCACACAAGCTTAGTAAGTAACAGGATTACATCAGTATAAAGATAACAATCTTATAAAACACTATAACCGTTTATATTTACTCGGCTCAGTAAAGATTCACGATTATACTTCTAGGCCATTTATGATCACTCAGCATAAGAGGGCCAATCACTGAATTAATACGGTACGCTCAAGAAATCTGAATGCAGTGCACTCAAGTACTTCAACAATCTAGTACACTCAAGTACTTCGACAATCTAGTACACTCAAGTACTTCGACAACCTAGTACACTCAAGTACTTCAATGATCAAGTACACTCAAGTACTTCAACAATCTAGTACACTCAAGTACTTCAATGATCAAGTACACTCAAGTACTTTAACAATCTAGTACACTCAAGTACTTCGATGATCAACCACACTCAAGTACTTTTACAATTAAGTACCCTCAAGTATTTCAACAATTAAGTACACTCAAGTACTTCAATAACTAAGTACACTCAAGTACTTCAACAGTTAAGTACACTCAAGTACTTCCACAATTAGATATTTTCATTTAATTTATATTCTCCTATTACTTACCTCGAAGTACGTGAAATTCTGCAACCTCTAGTCTCTCACGTCTGAACACTGGTCTTAATCACGGTCCCAATCCTTCAAATCTTCGATTTTAAACCTTGATTCTCACTTTCTCTCTCTAAAAACTCGTTTCTCTCTCTAAAATTCGAAAATTGCGAATTCAATTGTGTTATGGAAGTGATTAGGAGGCAGTAAGAAGTTAATATATATATATTTCGCTATTTACGCTTAAGCTCCTCAATCTTACATTAAATCCCACATATAACCCAAATCTTAATGTCGTGCAAATTCTAACTCGAGACATCAACAAATAGCTCGTAGGATTCATAAACTTTATTTTAAATTCCGAAATTCTTTTCAAACTTTGGGATGTTACACAAGTCAAGTTAGTTTGTTGTTTGAAATTTAGTGATGTGACTTACAATATCTACATTTTTGTTGTATATGGTGTTAAACATAGTGAAGTGGTAGTACTAAAATTGGTATGAAGTGTTTTTTCCTATCTAAAACATTGGAGCACAAAATAATAGATGTAAATGACAAAACTTATTGCTTCAGATAACCTTTTGTCACACGTGACAAATCCCATCAATTAATAGTTGTCACAAGAAAATAGTTCAGCAAACCGGTTGAATTGGCCAGCTAAACCGGAAGCAAACCTCCAACCAGCTCAACTAAAAATCATTCTTTAATGACACCATGTTTATCGATAAATCTCATAACCATATCTATTTGCTCCTTTTTGGACTCCTGTCGGGATTCTCCAATGATGACACAAAAGTACAAATAACCGACTTCACTATGAATATGTTTTCAAAACTTGTTTAAGATAAGACCTAAGATTTCTATTTGAATCGACCATGATGAAACTAGACTCCTAGTTTAATTAACGTCGACTTATCTGTTAGTCGTGTTGGGTCTGCCGCTCAGTTGAAGACTATGAAACAAGTTTGCATATTTTGACTTATATGGAGCATTCTCCAACACAACCTTGGCAAGTTCATCATGGTATGGTATGAAGTTAAAAGTTTTAAGATTTCTAAAAATTACCTCGATTTTTTGAGTTTCGGGTTTCATCACGCCTTCTAAAAGCACATGCTTTGAATGTCAACCAGCAAACAATGTCAAATGTTGCTTTCAACCGTATATGATTCTTCAAAACTTTCTCTTTAATTTGGATATCTATGATATTCTTAATGTGTGTTGATTGGTTTAATAAATTCGCACTAAATACTACAACATCTTTATGTTGTGAACAACCAATATGCTTAAGGAATGCACATTTTCTCCTATCATTAACCTTTTCCCGTTTTCAAATACCTTTACTAAAAATGCATTTGGCCCATTACACCAATCTTTGGTCACCAAACAAGTAAGGTATAAAAGCAATATGTGGCATCCGTTGTAGGAAAATCTTACAATTATGTGTGTCTGAACCTTTACAAGGGTACTTTTGTAGGAACCCCAAATGTCAAAGTGTGCAACTAATGATGCACACATAAAACATGTAACTTTATCGTTGTTTATACTTTTGATGATTGTTAGGAATGTTAAAGTTTTACTCTATACTGATAGTGTAAGCCCATGCTTTAATTTGTCATTAAAACAAAATCATGTAATTTTCCTCAAATAAGACCTATAAGGGGGTCATCATCATTCATCAATAAATGGTTATGTTGGGATGATGGTTAATAGTCATTTGAAATGTATCCATATATACTACACCTTTTGAATTGTGTCATTGCAAAATATTGTTTGTGGAAAAACATAGTTTTTATAATAATATTTAGCAATTTACTCACTTATAAAAGATATATAAAATTGTAGGTTGCCCACCTAACCCGACCTTCTTCCGACCTTCTTGGACGGTTGGACCAGTCTAAATAAGCATCCATTTCAACCCAAACCCATTACTCATCCCGACATTTCCACCTCTATTCAAGAAGTATAAATTTAGTTTGTTCGATTGTTCTATGTAGTTAAGCATATAATCGTATCTAGACAGCATTTTTAGATCCATAACCCTTGAGCAAACATACAACATCTTGACTCGTAATAGTGTCAACAAAATTGCAACAAAAAGAGCATGCAGCTTGGGAAATACCTAAAGGACTGCAGATCAAAGAAATTGACAAAAACACAGTACAGGAAACAATAACTATTATAGTATATCATTAGCAGAACTTTAAAAATCTGAATATGTGTATACTAATATTGTTCCTTCATCTCAATCAATGATGTGGGAATATAGAACACATAACAAATATCATTTCGTTTATAAGTGTGCAAAGATAATATGATTGATGAGACTCTGTATGAGAAGATACCATCAGCTCACAGTTTACTTGATACGGCAAGGTACTTAGTATGGCGTCCTTGTGCAATGATCTTTCCAGTCTTTTTGTTCCTGAATTCTACAGTTACAACAGCAATAGCCTTCCCAACACGCAAAGCCTTTGCCTCTATCTCAATCTCGTCCTGTAAATTTTTTTTAGTTTGTGTTAATTTGACTTGAATATAAAGGGATGGTACAAAGTGCAAATAAAGGATTTTCATGTGTCATGCAGGATCTTACACATACTGCAGCTACACAAAGTTTACATCTTGCTGCCTCAAATCAAAAGACCACACAGAAGCCTTACAGTTCAAGAGTGCATGTCAGCTAGAGGTGGCAATTTCAAACCAATTATACATAGATGGGTTAGTTTAGGATATGTTACATCTCCAATGATGGGTTAAGCTAAGTAAAAAAAAAGAAACATGTCAAATCAGTTGAGTGGGTCAAATAGGTTAAGTGTCATCCAAGATGTATTCAAATGCATAAAACCTTCATTTTTTAATAATAAGGCAAGACTCACACCACCTATTATGTACGCATAAAAACTTATAATTTGCTCATTGGCAGAAAGGTAGGAAATAGAAAACCTAATTGCAGGTTGGACCAAAAATGGCAAAACTCGCACCACCTTATTATGTACGCATAAAACCTTCTAATCTGCTCATTGGCTGAAAGGTAGGAAATAGAAAACTTAATTGCAGGTTGGACCAAACATTAGGTATTTTAACCCATTACCCAGCCCACCCAATCAGCTCATATTACCACCACTAATTTCAGCTTATCAAGCACTTCACTTTTTAAGACAATAGAAATATCATTTTGGAAATAGAATCCTGTAAAATATATTCAGAGATAATAGTGCCTCGCTAAATCATATAATATTGAACTACGACATTTTTACTTGTCATCCGGGTAATCTCCATATTCAATAAAACAACATGATGTGATGGATTGAGGTCTATCTTTTCTTTCACTTCTAAAATTCTATAGCATTTGTTATATTACTTGAACTTTCCATCGTACCCATGATGAAGGACCCAATTATGTATATGTGAGGGGGTGTTTGGGTTAGCTTATGCGATTGAACTTATGCTTATCAGCCTTTTAACTTTATAAGCTTGAAAAGCTCTTTTGAATAAGCTCCAAGATGTTGGCATCACAAAATGGGCTTATTTACCTCAGATACACTAAATAGCCATAAGTTTGGCATGTAAAAATGGCTTAGCATTGTGGATCATGCACTAAGCTAAAAAGACCTAGGCCATAGATATAACAAACTTTAAAGTAAGAATGATTCACAATAACGAATTGATAAGATACTATAGAAACAAATACATACACCAACAAAAGCAGCATCCAAGTACGAAACGTTGATCTCCACCGAAACTCCAGTTGTTGTCACACCCTCAACTGTCAAAATAACAGCTGATCCCACTACATCCACCAACGCTGCAGTCGCTCCACCGTGCAACGAATTAGCTACGTTCTTCAATCACAATAATTTCATTAAAACATCAATCATTAGTTACTGAATTCTCAACTTCATAATTCAAATTAATTATATATTAAATATAAAAAAATGATAAAAAGAAAGCTAGCTATATTCATCAATTTCATTGATCATCAATTTTCGTTACTGAATTCTCAACTTCACACGTCAAAGTATTTAGAAAAATATAATAAAATAAAATTATGAGCTAAGTTCTTCAATTCTGTAGTAATTTCATTGAAATATCCATCATTACTTACTGAATTCTCAATTTCGCATATCAAATTATAAAAAAAAAAAATAATGATAAAAAAGATGTATTAGCTAAGTTCGTCAATTTCATAATAATTTCATTAAATCATCAATCAATACATACTGAATTCTCAACTTCATACATGATACATCAGATAATAATTTAATCAAACGTCAATCATTAGTTACTGAATTCTCAATTTTATATATCAAAATACATGTTTCTTATTTCCCCAAAATTAGTTGTTAGGGTTTCATAGAGTCGATCGAGAGTTCAAGATAACAACTAACCAGCAATCTAGGAGGAACTTTCATGGAACAAAGAACACGACCGCGTTCAACAAGATCGACTTTAAGGCCGGACATGATCATCGGTTCGAAGAACTTAAAAGGCATTGAATCGATTTCATTTGATGATACACCGGAACTGGATTTTTCCAGGTAATTCTTAACAGATTCAAAATTCATCTTTTTTGTGTTTTGGCGTTTGATATTACTTCTTCTTCTCGTTCAAGGTTGAATTGTTTTGCGGGCATAGATGAACAGACGTAGTAGCGGGGTTTTGTTTGACCATCGCGCAGACTTCGTTGACTTTGTAACACGAAAATAATGTGGTGGTCAACTTTATTTAAAAAAGTTTAGCCAAAAAGAAAACAAGAAACACAAAGTTCAAATTATAAATTGAGAAAATTACATATATCATCTTTACGGTTTGATCTCCAAATTAATTTTACTTGCACTCCTTTAATTAATTTAATTATATTGAATATCTTTTATTTTCAAAATTGTCACCCTAATAATTTTTTAATCTAACAGCCATCTACTAGTGCCATTAAACCAAGCCACGTGAGTGGCATGTGAGGATATAATTATCCTTTCATTTATCACGCCCAATTAATTACGTTCCTTTCAAATAAAACCCAAAAACATAACTTTCATTCGTTTAACCCCAACTTTGGTCTTCAACTGCACACCAACAACAACCAAATGACGATTCAAAAATGCAACAAACCCTAAATTTCATGTGATCGAGATCAAAAATTGGCAATCGATAGGTAAATTATATAGCATTATATAGCATTCGAGCAGATAATCAACCACCGTATAATGAGAGAGAATTTTACCGTGAGTTTCATGTTAATTTTTACTTTTTATTGTTAATAAAAATATAGATTGTAAACATTAGTTTTATAATTAATCATGTGATTACACTATCGAGTATAAATAGATAGTTATGGTTTAGCATATAAAAGTTTCCCAACATAATTACACTTAATAGAAAACACATTCAAGTGAAATCCTCTCAACTATCATACATTCATCATAAGATTGCTTGAATTATTCCTTTAGAATTGATATTAGAGCTTGTGAGATTAAAGATTTGAAGTTTTACGGATCAAAATCAAAAGAAAATCATCAAGAATTCAAATAAAAAATCCAAAGAACTGTTCGTACAAAAGTCAACCGATCATATTAAAAAAAATCATCATTTAATTGTGTTTTTATGAAAGTAATCTAAGAGAATTGAAGCTTCTTCATTGAGGAACTAGAATCGACTGCCAATTTAATCAATTACAGTCCAAAAATCATTGAAATTGATCGAAATTGCAGAAAATGGGTATTCTAAGTATTCTTGAAGTTGTGATATATCAAATCATCAGTTGATACGTTTTTCATGCAATTGATTCATCAAAAAGCTTCAAATTACTGATAGTACAAAAACGGTCAACAAATTCGAGTTTAGTTTGTTCAAATTACACGTTTGTGATCGAATTTGTCCGAAAAGTGTTTGTGATATTCTCATTTGATTACGACCAAATTGAAGTGATTGAGCAAGAATTGTTCAAATTCCACTGGTGAAAAAGATTCATAGTTGACAAGGAATGAATTGAAATCAATTTCATATATCCTTTTCAAAGAGTGATTAGATTATTGATTTGGTACTGGTTTGGTGTTCTTCGCATGGTGAAGAAATTCGAAATGAACAGGTATTGGATTTCGATATGAACAGGTCTTGGATTTCGATATGAACATGTCTTAGATTTCGATAGGAACAAGTCTTGGATTTAGATATGAACAGGTCTTGGATTTTTATAAGAACATGTTAACACAGGTTGAAGAAATATATAGGATATCGAGATCGATTGGGCCAAGTCAGGAAGCAAGAAGTAAAAAAAAAGGTTTATTGGGCCAAAAATCTGCTATAGAGCTCGATAAAAAACAAGTGGGGTTTTTTGGGTAACTTGATATAGAGCTCAATACAAACAGGGTGATTTGTAATACCGACCTCGAAAAAAAATGTTTTTTGGAGGGAAATAATTCCGATTACCAAATTTTGAAAACAAGCTTAAAAGTTCATTATTGTGGTTTGTGAAAATTTTGATTTTACCCGAGAAATTTTAAAAAAAAAATTCGATGGAAAATTCGTTCAGATAAATTTTAAATTTTCGATCATTGTTTTTCTTAAAGACAAGGATTCTTTATCACTTCAAATCTTAAATGTTTAAAGATCAATTCAAGCAACATTCTTACGATGACGAGAGATGGAACAACGAGTGTATATAATGAGTACTTCAAAGAGTTACATGTAGAGATAAATCGATACACTATTGCAGCAAGCAGAACAGAGTATATATCAATGAGGGAAAAAAATGTTATGCCACAAACGATCCAGAAAACAAGTAGTGTTAATGGAGAAACATCTGGAAGAATTTCCAGATAAACTGAAAAATGATGTGGTCAATTATGTCGCAAATGAAGCTGACAAGAAGCTGAAATCTGAGTTACACTATGCTTCTGAGACACAATCTGAGGTACACTCTAGAGTTCTTTGTGAGTGTCAAAACCATTTAAACTCAGAAAAAAGATGGTTAATAAACTACAAAATGAACTAGCGAGTAACCTTGTTGTCTTAAAAACTGTGACTCGAAAAAATTAATTTTGAAAACTCACATGGAAGATTACAAAGATAGTTATGAGAAACTTGAAAAACAAAAAGAAATCTTTGACTAAATAAATCTCCTATTTATCCTCTCAACTTGAGGAATCCGAACAAGTTGGAAAGCTTGCTACTTGACAACATCCTCTTCCAGTGTTGGTTGAGAATAAGAGAGTTTTTAGCAAGTTGAAAGAACTTGAATATAACACCCCTCATTCTATATAAGAATATAATATTAATAAACTCGGAAGCATGAATTTAAAATACATCACCTTAATATATATTAAAGTATTATACATAAACAGTTCACATTTTCAATATTTACATCCTGTTCAAACTGTTTACAACTACAAAAGACGGGGTATTATAAAATTAACAAAACAAGGTTTATTACAAAAACCATATCAGAGACCTAAAGCGCAGTCAAACATTCCATGATCAACCATTCACCTCCTGCACCCACAATCAATCAAAACATATCCTGCAGGAAGTAAAATGAGGGGTTAGCACGAAGCTAAGTGAATAGATTCATCACACTCCATTCAACTTAGCATAACTAGATGTTTGCACCAAATAATCGTAAACACACATATTTCAATGAGGATCGGTGGCTCTTGGGATATCATAATACCCGGGGATTCCCCAAGAACACTTACCGTCAATCTGTATGGCCAATACAGAATAGACTGATAACTAATGGTTATTAAACTCATACAAAGGTCTCAAACACAACAAATGAATCAAAACCTGTGTAAATCACATAATAACCAGAAGTCCAACTACACGTTGACCTCAATAACATGAATACACATTGGTTCACATATCACGTAGATCAATAATCAATAATCAAGACTAAACAGTCTAACACACATCTACGTTTACTCGTTGTAACCAAATAGTTACAACTAAATCAAATGAGGAGTTCTGAATCCACTCACCGATACCTTTGACGTCTCCACACTCAGGATTCTTATATCACTGAGTCTTACGTTGATCTGAAACAGAAAATCATATACAAGTTAGAAATTCATTCCATAATTATCATTATAGCCCATTTATCAAATCAGGTAATCCCTGAAGTCTAGGCAAACAAAAGTTCAATCAGAAATGAACTTAGAAAAGTCCGCAATGACGTTTAAAACTGAAAAATGCCATTTTCGGGCCCTAGATGACCCCGAATGGCCAAAAACTGCCTAGGCTATAATATATAGTCTTGATTACTAGGTCGTTTCCAAGTGACCATGCAATTTTCAACTAAATCCGAGTTAGTGAGATTTTTACAAAACCGCGTCTCAAAATTTTCAAAATTTGCAAGTCAACTCGCAAGTCAACTCGCACTGCATGAATCTCAGTTCACAGGTCAACTCGGCTCGCAGGTCAACTCGCACCGCAAAGTCAACTCGCAAGCCAACTCAACTCGCAAGTCAACTCGGCTCGCAGAGTCAACTCAGTTCGCAGGACGAACTGAAAACTGCGAGTTTCGCTGCTGTTACCAGTTTTTCGAACCAAAACTCACCAAAACTTCAGAAAACTCAATTATATGGTTTCTAATACTTCAAGTAACATCAAACAAGACCTAATAACAACATATCAAGCTTCAATTCGATTTACCCACTCAAAATCAAACTTACATCTTTTTCTTTCTTTTGAAAATGAAAGGTTTGCTAAACTGATGAAGATTAGGATATAGATGATGATGGTTATGATGCTATGAATTCGAAATTACAGAAGCATAAACATGAATCAAATTTTGGTTATGATTTCTTGAATTTGCAAGCTTATCAAAATGAAAACTAGTAGAAGATATGAGAACTTATATGGAGGTTCACAAGGTCGGCTTGCAACCGACTCAAACAATAATTGGTATAATTTTATACCCGTCCTAAATCTTTTGTCTGGAACTTAAATACCATTTGCGAGAAATATTATTTTATTTTACCGTCATCTATAATAATTTAAAACGACTAATATTTCACTAGTCACAATAAGTCAAAGGACTTATTTATCTACGTTTCACAACGAAACACATAATATTAAATAATTTATAAAACAATTAGATAATCAATTAAAATAATAGAAATTACCAGACCGCAGGAGAGGATGTTACATTGAAGATGCTTTGTTCAAATGTGAGAATAAGAGTCTTTCAAATGATTTTGGTTCTCATCAAACATATTTATTTTGGAAAAATGCTACAATTTGCACAGAGTGTTATAGGATCAATAACTCATATAATCCACAAGAGCCGGATGAATCTACCTCAGGACTCACCTACCAAAATTTAGGACGCAAGGGTCTATTAGGTATAAGTGAGAGGAATGGTGGAGATTAGGGTGCAGATCAACATACTTTCAAACATGCCAACATCGTTTGTCATCACAAATGAAAATGAGGGAGGAGTTGAAAAATGTGAGAGGTTGAGTGAGGAGCGTGTGAGAGGGTTAAAAGAAAAGGAAAACCTTTCCTAAACCAACTAAATCGCCGAGTTGCTACATCCACTCTCGGATTTCATTCGTTGATTTCTCGTATTGAAGGAGACATCATGGACCCAGTGACGCAGTGCACCCTACCCTCCTAGCCACTCAACTACTTCTTAACAAGTTCTTCTTTCAAATTCTCACGGAGATTTAACACATAATCTATCGACTACTCATTCGGAGATTGTTGATATTGAAACAATGGGACATTCCGCTCCAGTCCCTGACTTCACTTCATGCACATATTAAGAGTCTATAGTCAAATTTAAACATTTTTTAGGACACAAGTGTACTTCTACACTCCATATCTTTGTGACATTGCGGGAACATTCATGGTGATACCTAAATAATGGTATTCCACGACGATTGAATGAAAATCCTATCAGTGTTAATTGATGTGTAATTGATGTGTAAACTGGTAATCTATGTGATCTAGGGGTTATAGTGTTTTCAGAAAATATAATCAACATTTCCTTGATTTACTCAACTGAATTGTTGTCTTACCCAATGGTTACGAACTTGGTGCTTTACTTGGAATATTCAACATTCAGTGAAATGTTTTTGAAAGTTGGTTGCTTAATTGTAATGGATGTTAGATGATTTGGTGGAGAATGTCACTCAACAAAGTTTATTAGATTCAACCATTCTTCAAACACCCTATATTACACCATGTTTATGATGTTCATGATGCATCATAATCATCATGAGAGGGAGAAATAATTTTGTGTTTGAAGATAGTGAAGTAAAATTGTTAAGGAAGATCGTTAAAAGAAATAGAGGTTTGAAATGAAGAAAAAGAGTCAGTGAAAGTGAGATTGAAAGAGAAAGTTCAAAAGATTGTTCGATAGAATTTTCTAGAATATTGTGAGCATACGTGTATGGTGTGTGTATATGCGTGTGTAGAGATCGCAACAATAGTGTTTCTATTCTTTTAACTTTCTAGCGTCTTCAAGTTGTAAGCAATTAAGCAATTAAATATATATTTTTACCTTTAGGGCCTTCAAATTGTAAGTAACTAAGACATTGTTCTATTAAAAATAACCTCAGTCCATCATCTATAAGGTCTCAAGATTCTAAAGGGAATGGACGAAAAAAAAGATAGAGAGAAAGAAATAAGGTCACTCCATTTAGGAACATGGATCCTTAGTTAGAGTTTTAGCTTTTGCTTTTCAAATCGTTGTTTTATATTCAGCTCGATTAGAGAACTTTTTTCTTTTTTTGTAATTATTGAATTTTACAATAAGTGTTGTGTCTTCGTCATCAAATTTCGGAAGCAAATGACTCAACCTTTTCAAACACATAGAATAATTATTAGTATACAGTTGTGAATTTAAGATATTTTTAACTACAAAAAATATATTACCAATATAAAGTGTATAGCATTTTATACTTTCCTAAATTTAATTCGAAAATAGGCATTAGAAAATACTTGATATGTAATTCTGTAAATTGAAAAGGCCTCAATTTACAGATTAGTTTTAAGCCTCTCGAGAAGTTGAGCCGCTCTTGTGTATTATGCAAATATTGCAGGTCTTGTCGTCTCCAATTATGACATGAAGATCACTTATAAGAATGGCAAGGAGTCTAAGTTGTTGAGATATGTTGTTAAGACATGTCGTAAGCAATCATATATTACCATAGGTGCTTTTTTAATTACATATGTGTGTGGTTCAATACAACAACTATAACTTCATACGTGATTATTTCAAACCATTCTCGTATTTTTACATAGTGGAAAAAAGATATAATGCACCTTTTTGGATGAACATGCACCTAAATTACAACAAGTTTTCAACAACCATTTTCCGATATTGTATCCAACAACTAAGAAGTGATTAAAATTGCTATTTTCTAAGGATCTTTTTCAAAATTCTAGATTTAAAATTGCGCATAAAACATGTGCGTGTAGTTGAAGAGATTTTTTTTGTATGCATAAAGTTATAAATAAAGAGATTTGTGGTCATCTTGTTTTACTAAGTAGATATAAACAATACATAAAACACTAAAAACGCTTTATTTTGGTTATGCATTTTTAATGCTAATATAATATAACTTTTTATTCTAGAAATTTTAAGATTACATACAAAATACGTTTATTGTTAGCATAAATGCAACATTTTTTATATGTTTATCTATATGTATGTATAACAATCCAGTTTTTGAATTTTAAATTTAATAAACTATATAACAAAATTTCAGCATACAATTCGAAATTTCATAATGATTGAACTGTAATTATGTTTGATATTACTTCGAGTTACATGTATTATGCCATCTTTATAACACACATATGTACACAAATTCTTATGTTGCCTATGGTTGTAAAAGTCGGCGACCAATCGCTTTTTTGGAGGGTGCCGACCCGATTAGGAACAAATCGGTCAAACAAGTCGGTCAAGGGTGGTCAAGGTCAAACATGGTTAAAATCCGACAAGTTGAGGAATCCCGACGAGTTGTGTGAGTTATTCCAACGATGGATAGTTAAAAAGAGATGGAAAGGAGTTGATGAGGTGTAGAAGATGAAGGGGATGAAATGAGATCTAAATTCAGATATGTAAAAAAGGAGAGAAAGTTGTATTTTTCAAGAAAAATTAATAAATTTTACATTTTAGTCCATCATATTTATACTATATTACCTATTTATCTTTCGTCGATTCTTCAAAGTCTTTCAAGTTCCTTATTTATTTTAAGATTACAAAATTTTATATATTATATAGAGATTATATGTAAGAAAGTAAAAAAAATGAGTCAAATATGACTAGTCCTCACAAGGTCCTAGTCGACCCGACCCCGATTAGCGACTTTTTCAACCGTGATGTCGCAATTACAATATCAAAATTTGAAATATTGAGTTATCATCTACCATAATAGTTCTCAAAAGAATAAAAAAATAAAATAAAAAAAATTAGACAGTTAATTCTAATTAACTAAGTTTTGATAAAATATATAAGTAGACGGCACCTATTAATAAAAATATAATACATTGCTTTTATTTAACTTACGAATGAATTCACTTATACACATGTTACTTGCGCAAACAACCACACAATAATATATATTGATCGTTACTAAAAACACTGTTATATTCAAATGAAAATACAACTTAAAAACGTATCCAAGCACGCTCGAACAAATTCACAAGTCTTAAAACTAGTTTAAATTATTAAACTTTAAATAACTATAAAAATTAAGTCACTAGAAAATAAGTTCATCGAGTTAAATCAACATTAATTGACCTAAGTAATAGTGTTATTCACAAATTACAATTTGATTCGATAACGGAATATAAAAACCAGAAACCTGAATTGAGATATTTATCATCACATCTCAAAAGAGTGACGTGTAATTCCACATTTGTTTATAAACCGCATGAGCATCATATATCAAAATCAAGATCCCTCATTAAACCCATTCCACACTCCTTGTCCATCTATCTTTGTTGATCTCAATTACATCATAAAACTTGTTGTCGTTGACTGTTGACTGAGTTAACAAGATGGCACCGCCGGCAGCGGTGGAAGGAGGTGGTGGTGGGGAACAACCGCAACAACAACAAGGTATGGGACAGATGGTCACCGGAATCATAAGAATTGCCGTTATATATTACTTCGCTTCCAAGTTTTTTTCACCATCTTCGAAACCGTCATCCTCTTCTCCTGGCTCTGATCCTGCTTCTCAGATCTCTAATTTGTTTCAAAAATCTGAACTTCTGGTCCGTTCACGAACCCTAATTCTTCTGATTATCAATAATTTATTTATTTGTTTTGAATTTACTTTTTGTTTTGCATTATTAAACTGCCTACTTATGAGTGATATATATGTATATGTAATAAAGAGTGATGGTTTGGTGTGTGTATATTGTGATAAACATCATAGTGAGTAGTAATTTTGTGAATGAAATAGATTAAGGTTTGACTGAACTTATGAAGAGTATATTTTGAAGGTGTTAGTTATATATGTTGTTACAAGTTTTGATTGTTGGTTATGGTTTCTCGAAAGTTAGACCGAAAAAGGTTGCATCTTTTTTAAACTACTAGCTATGATTAACTGTTTGTTAGATTACTTTACGTATATGGTAGTATATGTAAATGAATGCACATGGTTGAGGAGTAAGAGGGAATGCTAATACTCAAAAGTGGTTTTCACTAGTGTTACTAAAACTATACTGTTAGTTATTATGTTTTGATTAGTATGTAAGTTAGGTTTTTGTTTTGAAAATTGTGATTTTATTTTGGCTAATCGCATTAAACTATAGTGATAGTGTGTATGCAGTGAAGAGTAGTGTTTTGAAAGTGTTACTTCAAACTAAGTAGGTACAATGTTATATACTATATATAATATAATTATATTTATTTATATGTTTGATCCAGAGGAGTTGATGATTGCTTATCGTTACCAGAAAGTTATATGTAGAAAAATTGCATCTGATATAAAGAAAATTGACCATTTGTTCGTTTACCTTAATTAAATGTAAATGGTTATAAATAATAAATAAATCAGGATTAAAAGCAGATGTTATTACTCAAAATTGGCTGTCAGTAATGTTGCTAAAGCATACCATAGAAGCTACAAGACTAGTTTGTTTACTTGTTTGGGTTTCTTATATTGTATGTAACCTGAAAGTTGTCTGATATGATTTTATTTTTTGCAGGATATGTGGTTTTATGTATCTGAACATGACAAATTTAATGACTTTGGTAACGAAGAGGCACTTATATGGCATGAGTCAAACATACCTTATGCAGTTTGGGGCCCAGAGAGCACCAGGAATCTTTCCATGAAGTATTATCCATCTGAGGTGATTAATCCTCATCTGAATTGGGATACTTGAAGTCATATTTTCGGTCTTCGAAATGTTTGTCTTGCTTGTGTGTATTATAACTGCTTATGGGTTTCTTTTAATTTCAGGCTTTGAAGCATAATGGGAGTTTCTTTGCTCACGTTTTCTTTGCAGGTTCGGGGTTTCCAGTAGACCCAAGTGACCCTGAGTACCAGCCTCTGTCTGCGTTTGGGCTGAAACATCGTAATACTTTGTACCTTATAAAGTCATCTTTAATATTGCATCGACTGAAACCTACATTATAGTTGATACAAATTGTATTCTACATATATATATATTCATAATATCTGATGAAACTTACTTTTGTTTGCAGCCATCGTGACATACTTGCCAAAGTCAAAAGCAAACAAGAAGAAGAGTCTATTGGGGAACTCTAAAGAAACCAGTGAGGAAGAGTCATTGCCTGAGGTTTGTGATATTGATCTTGATCCATAAGAGTTTGATTGGTTTGATTACTGAAAGTCTATTTCAACACCATCCAGTCAAGTGCTTATATTGACATGCATGTGAAGTTGTTTTAGTTACCCAAAGTGGAGAAATATTTTATGTTTAAAGGCTTAATTCACAAAACTGAAAGTAAGTCAAAGTTGGAAGTTAGTTTGGTGGGCTCTTTCTTCAGTTTGATGGTTCTCTGAGTTATCCCTAAAATTAAACCTTTTATTTGGGTGTAAATTCTTGATCCAAATTTGCTTTTCTACCCATCAGTAATCATGGTTGAAATTGGTAACCTTGAATCTGTTCCAAAACTTCTGTTTATAATTCGTCTCTGTTAAGTGGAATTGTGACATTTGATCAATTGTCTAAAATGTGATGGTTGTATATGTTTTTCAGGATGTTGACGAACCTGAAGCTGATTCGAAGGATAATGGTCCTGTGGAGTACTTGTCATATTGGAAGCCAAATATCACTATTAACTTGGTTGATGATTTTACAAAGTATGTAGCTTTCCTACTGCAATTTTCCAATTACAATTTACTGTGCGGTTGGCGTTTTGACTTGTACTTATGAATTGGTGGATCTGGGTTGTGGGATTATATTTTTCTGTTTTTTAACAAAGAAAAACTGACTTTTTCACCTTTTGAAGCATCTTGTCACCACAAAATAACATCAGAATACTTAAATACCTTAAATTTTGAGAAGTAAAAAACTTATGACACCTTAAATCAATAAAAAAACCGAATATCCGAAATGAAGAATTGGTGAAGTTGGGTACCTTTTGTGCCATTTATCCAAAAAGAAAATGTGCCAAATATGTTGAATTTCGCTCAAAGTGTTTTTGCAATGTGTAAAACCTTGTGAACAGGGCCGTTGTTGAGGGTGGGCGAGGTGGTGGACCGCCCAGGGCCTTCGAATTACAGGGGCTTCAAAATGTGTGTTGATGTATATGTGTGTGTGTCTGTATACATATAATTTGAATGTTAATTGTAAGAAAAAAAGAATACGTTATAGTTGTTTCACATTTGATTGAGCCGCAAAAAACAAAATAAAAAAACATCTTATAGTTTAGATATAGGGCCTATTTTTGGCAATTAAGAAAAATGATAGACCTACTTAGATAGACCTGGTAGGCCTAACAATGTGAGAGTCACATGTGCCAAGTTAAACTAATAAGATTTGGAGAGAGAAACTATATTAACCAATGAATGCATTAAGCCTACTTTTAGGTCCATCTAAGTAGGCCTACATAGCATTAGTCGGCAATTAATAATTTTGTTCCCGGGGCCTCCGAAAGCTCAGAGACAGCCCCGCTTGTGAATCAATTTATTTATGAAGTTAATATATTATCAAACTAATATAAATACATACTTGGCACACTAGTTCGTAATGAGGGAAAACAAAAACTTTGGACCCCAACCCGGCTATTTTCCGTCTCTGTTTTATAGCTCAGAATAATTTTTTTGTTCAAGATTTAAGTTCTTTGCTGACTTACTGATTCTTAAACTTGTTCTCCAGGTACTCGCAACGTTCTATTCCACCCAATGTTGGTCCTTGTATCCTTTGCTATTTAGCGTCCCTTTTTTGCATAGTTTGCCTATCCATGAAGCTACCATAATCTCAAACAACACCTCCATAAAAAATATTAATAATAAATAATGAAGTAAGAGAAGTCTAAGAACTTTTCGTTCCTGTACTTGCTGACATTTTGAGTTTCTTGACTTGAGTTGCAGACATGAATATTGAATCTACCACAGGGAACTATTATCCAACCGTCTACTTCAATGAATTTTGGTTACTTAGGGATAAGCTTATAGCTCTCAATGATACAGTGACTGAAGTGCCCCTTCATCTAGAGGTGGCTCCAATAAGCTTGACCAAATGGCAACTATTCATGCAGATTGATCAGTCATTCCAGATCCATCGCAGTTACGGAAGTATGCTTGAAGGAGAGGCCGATGAACTTAAGGTTTCACCTTCGTCCTCTTAATTTTCAATATCTTTGAGTGCATGATTAAGGGTTATTTTGATTTGCGTTTCGAGCTTACCTCACAATAATCAGTTTATAATGTATGGATAAACAGATTATAATAATGAGTAGCTTAATATGTACAGGCTAAACAATCAGTTTTTCATTAGCAGTTTCATGCCAAATGCAACAAAACTGATTATCCAAAGACTACCTAATTACACCATCTTTTGATGGAATTTGGAAAAGTTTACAAGAATGTCCTTTTGATCAAGTTATGTGGTAATATTTCAAGTTGTTAGAATTCATACAACACTCAAATGGTTGTTTATCTTATTTTTTAAAACTTTAATTAGCACAAGCAAATCCCAACATTTTTCCTGTAACCCTCCTTTTCTAAAGCTGATTTTCTGATTATTCAAAATAGCATAGTAACTTTAAATATTGCACATCCAAACACACCCCTAGAAGGTTGGTACATATTTATCATGTATGCTTTTGATAGTAAATATGCAAAGCGTGTCGATTTCCTTTTGAGTTCTGATATCAAGTAGAAGTTACTAAAAGGCCAGGATATTTGATGATTTTGTCAGAAGTTACCTTTGTTGTTTGATAACAATAACAGTTACAATAAACAATATTGTTGTTAATACAGAGAGTGTTCGTGGAAGGAAATCCCTATCTCTTGGGAGTAACCATGTTTGTTTCACTGCTTCATTCAGTATTCGACTTTTTGGCATTCAAGAACGGTAATGTCCAAACTTTTATTTGTTTGTTTATCTATTTATTTCTTAAAAAAGCATTCTAATACGTATTTGTATGATTAATTGTGCAGATATACAGTTCTGGAACAAAAATAAATCCATGGAAGGCCTTTCTGCAAAATCAGTTGTTGTGAGTTTCATTTGTCAGCTCGTTATTTTCCTTTACTTACTGGACAACGATACCTCATGGATGATACTTGCAAGTTCTGGAGTTGGAGTGTGCATAGAGTTCTGGAAAATAGGGAAGGCAATGCACATTGAGGTACACATTCATTTTTTCAATATACTTTGTTATACGAATGTTATCCTAGCAAAATAACTAGGGGTGTTCGTTTGGATGGATCGGATCTGATCCAATTACATGAATCCATTTGGATTTCGGTTCCTATAATGTGAATCCGATCTATCCAAACATATATCGAATCCGAACCGAACCGAACCAAATTACTATTCGGATGGATCGATTTAACCATACGGTTTCTTCTTTGACTTCACGAGGGTATTGTTATGACTCGCTAAATGGTAATGTCACAAGGGGTATCAACGGCTACGTATTGTCGTGTTGCATTGAGGGTTTATAAAAATATAGAGTTGGTTTTAATTCAAAAGTTAAGATTTTAAATTAGTATACAATGATATATATTAACACTACCTATTATATAATAAGGTTTCATATATGAAAAATAATCAAGCAACTATTTAACAATTATTTTGTTAGATAAATAAGAGTATTACTTTGACGGTTAATAGCTATTTGGTTTATTTGGACTATTCTTTTCTTATCATAGTAACCAAAACCAATGGGAAACCAATATATTAATTTGGTTTTTGTCCGATCAAATCCAATCCAAAAAACCAAATTGTCCAATCTGAATAGTTTATTTGGATAATTCGGTTATATCCGAATACTGAACACCCCTAAACATAACAAAGAAAAGTAGTAGGTACAAGTGTATAAGTCAACTAAATTTATAATACTTTACCTTTTTTCAGGTTGACAGGAGTGGAAGCATACCTAAATTAAAGTTCAGTGATCGAGATTCATATGCTGGAAACAAAACAAAGGAATATGATGATCTTGCTATGAAGTATTTGTCATACGTACTTTTTGTACTTGTTGGCTGCTCTTCTGTATATTCACTAATGTATGAAACCCACAAAAGCTGGTACTCCTGGATTCTCTCATCACTTACAAGCTGTGTATACATGTTCGGTAAGCCCCTAAAACTTTGCCATTACTTTGTAATGAAAACGATCATTTGGCACCTATACGGTATTGTGTAAAATATTATGTTAACTTATTCTGTTTGTTAGAAGGTAAAGGGACTGAATGAAGGTGTCACTGTAATCTGATGTGTTACTATGTTGTTGTAGGTTTCATTATGATGTGCCCACAGCTGTTCATCAATTACAAGTTAAAATCAGTTGCTCATTTACCATGGAGGCAGATGACTTACAAGTTTCTCAATACGATCATTGATGATCTCTTTGCCTTTGTGATCAAAATGCCATTGCTACATCGACTTTCTGTTTTCCGTGATGGTGCGTTTGGATTCAACTTTACTGATTATTAGTATTCATTTTGATATTGTTCTCACTGCAACTGTGAGGTGACAATTTCGACGCAATCACTTATGAATGGGTTGAAATGTGTTAATTGGGTTGCACCAACGGGTTGAAAATCACTAAATGTATTTTATGTTAACTTTGTGATTGCAGATGTCATATTTTTGATATATTTGTATCAAAGATGGGCATATCCAGTGGACAAAAAGAGAGTGAATGAATTTGGTTTTGGTGGAGAGGATGAAGATGAAACAGCCGTAGCTTTGGCCTCAGGCTCGGGCGCAGGCACTAGTGCAGAGGAGAAGAAAACCAACTGAGACCGGCTGACCGAAAATAACATCAAAGTTTTGAGAAGTTATAAAACCGTAGATTTCAGAGTCTTAAAGTTTATTTTTGTTTGATTGTGACTTTACTTTCTATCTAAAGTTTTTGATCTGGATAGTATTCAGTTATTTGCTTAGATGAGTAGAAAAGAAGGTAGAACTTTTGTAGTTTTAAATTGTAATTGACAATACTTCATCTATTTCCATAATCGTTTTAAAAGAAGCCAGTTTTAAAGAAGTGGCTCGAGTCTGTTCTTAACTTGGAAAAAGGTGGTTGTGTCGACATATATAGTTACTTCTATTTTTTTGTAAAAGCCAATTTTCTATTGTAGAATTATCAATACGAAGAAGTGGTTTCATGATTAAATATTAAAGATATCATGAAACTACATATCCCACTAGGAGTGAATGAACCGAAAAATAGAACCGTAACAGAAACAACTTATAAAAAGATCCGAACCTAAGGTAAAACCAATGGTGTGATTTATAATAATGTGATTATCGAAAAATTTCAGTTTTGGTATGCTTATACTTAAACAATCAAGTTGCTATTTTCTTCTAATTTAAAGATAGTTTGTAAGTTTGCCTTTCTTAAAAATCAGCCATTTGTGGTTCCAAATGTTTTCCATGTAGTGAAGGACTCTGCCGGTAAATGCTAAAACACTCCATTTTACAACTTACATACAACTAAGACCGGCAATTTTTGACATGATCTGACCCAACATGAAAATAAAAAAGTTTGAATTAGGAAATCTGACCCACACATATTGAGATATTTAACTCACCCGCCAATTTGTTATTTTTCAAGTCGGGTTCAGATCACCTAATGATTTTCGGATTGATCCACAAGTCCGAATTTATTTTAAAGGTAGTTTAAAATCTTTAATGCTTTATTTTAATTTAATAAAACAAAGTTTTAGATGTGTTTGATACCTTACTCTCATGTTTTTGTTGAATTTGAATTATTGATCTCTTGGTATTGAATTTGAATAATAGGTTATATAATTGTTTTGAGATTTTATAGGCATTTTTATCCTTTATTAATGATTAACTACTATTATAGACTAGATTAACCGTTTTACCATAAATTGATCTGTTAACCCCAATGACTCAACAACTTGTTGACCGGATTAGATAAACATATTATATGGGTCATGTTTGGATTAGTAGGTTTAGGGTTGGATTGAATCACTCAACCAACTTAGCTAGAAGTTTCTAATTGAGGGGGCAATTTTTATTCTATTCTTTTTTTTTTTTTTTTTTGTAATTTTGAGAGGGCAAATTCTAATAATTGTCGTTAATACCCAACGAAAAATATTTTTTTTACATAAGGTAGTTGCCCCCTTTAGCTAGATCTGCCCCTGCATTTAATGTAATGATATATGCGTAGGATATATAGTGATAGTAACATGAAAGAAAGCTAGCTTATACGATCTCCAGTTAAAAATGTTTTTACGATTTAACAATGTAGTTGTAAGAACCATCTTTATTAAGTTACAACTATAAAGATAAGTTTTGTTTGTCAATCCAACCTAAGCCAAGCGTGTTTGCCTGCGACCTGCATATAATTGGTTTAGGGATATCATTTGTGTCTTTCAAGGATTTCGCGCGGACCAACCATATTAGTATATACGAACACAGATCATTTATCATTCGTCCTATTTACTATCCTAAAATTATATTATGATACGAATGTTAATTCCAGTTGCATAAATCCTTCAACTAAGAATTAATTACAATTGTTTCTTGCTTTCTGTTGTTTATGAAACAACCATCACAATCACAATCACAATATCTTACATCATAACATTTGCTCATTCTTCTACTGATCCATATAAACGAACGAAGCTGTAAAAAATGTCGTACCAAAAGCTCTGCAATTTCTGTTCTTACAGATCATATAATTAGCAACCCACATGACTGCTTCCAAAATCATTTTTGTGTTATTTGCTGATGATGATCCTCCTGCTTGGTCCAGCAGCTCAGTGACGGCAACTGTGCTCAACAGGTTACAGGTCACACCTCCACCGTTTGAATATCATCTCCCAAACTACCATTGCTTCCTTGCACTGCAGTAATGTGTGATCCACAGTTTCTGCCCCATCTCCACAGCCCAAAGATAGCACCGAATGCAAGTCGATTCCGAATTCATCCAACTCCACTCTTACAAGTATTATTCCTTTCATAATTCTCCATATAAATACATTTACCTTCATAGGAACTAAAAGTGTTTGCTAAAACCTGCACTGATTAAAAATGAAATGAGCAATAGTTAGATTTAAAATGTTTGCTCTAATCTGGACTGATTTTACTTACATATATAAGATTTGGATTATATTTATTATAATATACATTGATCACAATTAATATAAATGTAATCGCAAATGAGATAGGAGTTAAACTTCTTGGTTTTAAAAGGTGAAAGTACGATCTTGTAAAAGGAAAATAATAATGTTTATTTGCTGAAACTGCAGAAGTTTTATATACATAACTTTTTGTATGTTTAATGATATCTACAACAAGAGTTGTTACATTATGAAGTTGTGTTTGTACCTTCAATGAAAAAAGTCTTCACATGGGAGGAAAGGCTAATTAGTTTTATTGTATATGGACATCCACGATTGCTTGTTTGCCAATTAATCTATATCTATATGATTATATCGTAAACAGAAAAAAACTAATAATGAAAAACAACATACACGAATTGATCTTGAATTAGAAATTCTTATAAATTAATACTTATAAAATCATTTAAATCTATTAATCAATAAAATTATTAATTAATCGATAAATTAATAATTATTAATTTAATTTATATATTAGTTAATATTTTATTAATTTATAATTATATACTCAATTTATAAATACCTTTCAAACTTCCATTTAATTATTGTACAATGCATAATAAATGTATCAAATGATGTAACCAATTTGAAAGGGTGTGAAAAAGAATACAAACAAATCATACAATGACAAGATCAAAATATGAGAATACAAACAAATCATACACACAACATGGTTTTCCATCTTAAAGGTGTGAAAAAGAAAAACAATGACCAACGAGATTTGAAAAACATTATGCAAAAAATATTGAAGGATTGCAAAATGTTGGATTACTTTTTTTCAAGCAAAAACTTCAAAAATTTCACCTTGTGACGCGGGGATTATACGAACTTTCAAGATGCATTATCGTCATTGATTTTATAAAAGTCTTTTGGAAGGTTATGAATTAGGAGTTCCAAATCCAGCACAAATAAATGTGTTTGATGCAATGAATCTTGCAATTTCAGCATGGACTATGAATGTTAGTGCAAATACAATTACCAACTACCTCATCATTGTAAACTTCGATCAACATATAACATGACCTTTGAGAACTCTGATGAATAGGTAGGTAGTGAAACCACTCAAGAACTCCAAAATTTGATCAAAGAGTTGGGTTATCACAACGTTGTGGATATCGAAGATGTTCTATACCACCAAGAAGAAAATGTAGTTGCACATACATTGACTGATGAAGAAATAATTATGAGCGTTATTGGACCCGATAAAGATGCTGAAGTTGATGATGAAGGTTCTACAAAGGAGCCCCCTTCAAAAAATAAGCTATGAAAGCGGCAATCACATTAAATAATTTATTGTTGAGTTATGAGAAAACAACACAAAAGTTCTTACAATGATAAGGAAAATTATAGACCATTTAAGGTGGAATTGATTTCAACAAAAAATAGAAGACAATTGAGTCGTTTTTTAAGAAAACTTTATACATTATTCATATAATATTAAGTTTATAACAAATTATTAATTTATATTTTATATGAGTCTATAGAAATTATAAAAAGTGTATTATTTTAGCGATTTATTAATTTAGCACTTTGTCTCTGAATTAAAATTTATAAAACTTATTATTTTAAAAGGTTTATTAATTAATTGAGCCTTAAATTTCTAAAGTAAAAATGAGTCGGTACAAGTTCAATGTTAAGATTAAGATTGATTTAAGTCTAGCTCTCACTAAAACTAATTTATTAGATATTATAGTAGTAACTTATTTCAACTTCCATGTTATTGGCGTTTTACATGTAAAATTTGGAAAATTATGTTGGTCAAGATGGTTGATAACTAATTCGACAATAACAATTCTATGATTATCTAAAATTGTACCACATTTTAAAAAATTATAAACGAGTTATTTCTTCTATTTAAAAGGACAAAACATAAATATAGTTTATTATCTTTATATGAATATATTATTTAGATTTAGATTTGTTAAGATCAGAATTTATTGATCAATATCTTTATGTAATATTTATATAAATTAGTTTAATTTATTTGAATATTTATAAGATTAGTTTTATTTAATGTATAAAATAATATTTATATAGATAGATAAATCTATTTAGATTTGTTTATTACCATGTGTATTGTATTGTCTATAACTGCGACAGTGCAACGTAAGCAGTTTAAGTTAATTAGACCTCTCCCAATGGAAGATTGAAAAAGAGAGCTTCTTTCGTGCAACATCAGCGCTACGTCAGCACTTCCTCAGAAAGACTGATTAAATACTGAATCGTGTCAAGAAGACAGCATCCTCAGAAAGACTGAAGGACCCCACCAATTATTTAATTACATTAAATACATTTATAATTTAAAACCTTTTTTAAATAAAACACATTCATTTATAAATAAAAACATTACATTTAAAAATAAAAATACGATTACAATAATAAAATAAAATAAAACGTTACATTGAAAATAAAAATACGATTACAATAATTAAATAAAGTAAAACACATTAATCATTTCGAACACGGAAATTTGCTGGGAGATTCCAAATGTGTTCGATAAGAGCATTTCGAAGTTGATGATGTACCCTTGCATCTCGTAATTCTCTGTCCATACAAAGTTGCAAATCAACCCTTTCTTGCCACGATCGCCGCGGACGATTATTCGGATCTGAGGGGTAGTCTTCCTCGAGTTGACATATATTGCGTCCATTGTCTTCGGTTATCATGTTGTGTAAAATCACACAAGTGTACATGATTCTTCGTATCTTGTTGATGCTATAGGGTCTTGCCGGGTTTTTAATGATTGCCCAACGACCTTGAAGCACACCAAACGCTCGTTCAATATCCTTTCTTGCCGATTCTTGGAATCTCTTAAACTTTAGAGACTTTTCCTTGATAGGACATTTAAACGACTTCACAAGAGTCGCCCATTCCGGGTAAATTCCATCGGCAAGATAATACCCTTTAGTAAATTGTGTCCCCGCAACACTATATGATACTCTAGGAGCCCTATCTTGGAGTAAATCGTTGAACAAATCCGATTGATTAAGACATCTTCGGAAGTAATCTTCCGGGAATGTTGGGTTAGGTGCAAAGTAGTCTTGCCACAAACGTTCTTCGGCGCCGATACGATCTCTTGGTAAGAATCTTCTAGGTGCTCTTGCTCGGCTCGTTTCTGCTTCGTTTTCTTCATCTTGTTCCAACATTTCAATAGCATCGAGCATAGCAATCGGATTGAAACAAGCATTCATGGAGTTGATATCTTCAATATCGGATTCTTCGCTTGAATTTTCTTCGTAATTTTCGTGTGGATCCATAACGATATGATTATTTGAATTATATAGATAAAATATATAATATATGAGAAGTGTGATAGTTGAAAGAAAGAATGATAGTAGTTTGTGTGAAAATGAGTAAGAAAGGGTGTGTATATATAGAAAATAGGAAAAATTTTAAAAAATAAAAAATGTGTAAAATAAATAAATGTAGCCATTGTACATTTGAAAGAAAACAAAAACAAAAAAATTTTGAACGTTTGAACTAGAAAACAAAAAAATAAACGTTAAAATGCAGGTGGGACCCACTTTCTATCCGTCTTTGCGGTTCTTCTTCACGCCAGAAAGGGAGGACGAGGACGGGAGGACGGAGAGAGGACGTGCAGTGCCAACGGAGGAAATGGAAGACAGGCTCGAGGACAGAGGGAGGACGTGCCCGTTGGCACGGGTCTTAAATAAGGTCTAAGAAAGTGGGACCTACCAAGACTTGGTTTATTGTGATAAAGATGTTTAGCATTGTGTGGAACCAAATTGATTAGTTAAAGGAAAAATATGTGCATAAAAAGTCTCAAAGTGAGTTCATGACTGTTACAGAATCGTTTCCTACCATAATTCTCGCACTAATATAAAGTTTTATGTAATATTCAATGTATACGCACAAAATGTCTTAATTTTTCACGGAAGATTTTGTCATCTTTTGCCTTCACTTGACACACATTAAAAAGTCAAAACATTTTAAAAAATGTGTGATGCGCAGCATGCATGGGGTTTCCGATTCTTCACTTCCAAATCTCAAATATGGACTAATAGTTGTTTCTAACTATTGTCGTGACCTGGCGTGTATGTAAAGGAGCTGCACTGGAAAGTAACTTTAAGTTATAAACAAAATAATGTTTTAGTGTTCATCTGGTATTTAGTAAAGACTTGAATCCTTTTAGAAGAACAGATAACCAGTACGTATATAGGCTAAATGGGTTAAACGGATGAGATCTTTTATGTTCAGGATACCGAGGAGAAAGAGTATTTGCACTTAGATGTACACGGGTTAAGCGCGTTATCTCCGTGACTGCTTCAACCCTTTCTTTCACCACTTTAAAATTATAGTGAGGTTTGAATCTGAGACCTCTTGTAAAGATATCAGAACTTCAACCACCAGACCATCTTTATAATGGTTATATTCACATATATAAGATAAATACTAATCAGTTTTCTGGATATTTCAATTAACAAATTCAGTGTTTCTTCTTCATGCCATACTAGACATAGTGAAATCAAGAGCTGAATATCAAAATCATTTTAAGGTAAGAGTTGTTTACACGATTTATATAACAATAGGGTATAATGACGTTTTTATGTACCAAGCAAAACAATATTCAAATGGGGCAATTTTATTTTATTTTATTTTTTAGAAGTACAAAATTACAAGGTCAATGGGTTCAAAGCTGTTTTTAATTGCCTACTATGGTACTTTTCCTAAATATTAAAGATGATATGAATCTTATAGTGGAGTATTAAAATCGAGGAAGCCCCAATATGATATGCATTATACAAGAACTAGATCGGATATATAAAATAATATTTCTTATGAGTGAGCTACAATATTGTACGGAACAACATTCATTGATGTTTATAAGCGGTGTACATATGTTAGATAGAATTTTTTTTCACTTCTTAGAGGTGTTCAAAATCGGTTTGAGATTTAAACCGAACTGTTTTGAATTAATATCGGTAAAAATCGGTTCAGTTTGAAACTGATTTGAGTCGGAGAAATCTTAAATCAATCCACACCGGTTTGGAACCGGCTTGAAACTCGTTGGCTCAAACATGTTTGGGTTAACGCCTGTCAAAATTGGTTTGGTTTCAAACCGGTTTGAGCCAAGGAAATCTCAAACCAGTCTACACCGGTTTGGAACCGGCTTGAAATCCATTTGGCTCAAACCAATTTTTGCAGTCCGGAACTCTGTATAGGTTTTGAAATGGACCTCATGTAGTATATCTGGGGCTCACAGGTAGTTCCTCATCTCCTTCTGATGTAGCAGTCTCATCTTGCCTCAACAGGCCCAATCTACTTCATAACCTCCTCTTTAGCAGCACTGGATGAGTGGCTGACAGCAAGCCTCAATTCATTACATTTCTCTTTGTGGAGCTTAGCGTAATTAATGTGTTTGTTTATCTCCTCTGTGTATTTAAATCTGAATATGAGACTTTGACTTTGCATTCTTCAGAGTTACCTTTGTAATAGGTGCATGGTTTAATCTACCCACCATACGTTTGGCATATATCTTTCTATCTCTCTCTGAGAAGTCTGTCGCTTTTAGCACTTGTTGGTTTCCTTATTGGCTTTGGAGGTTTGGTTGCTTTCTTCCCTTTTAACTTGATAAGTTGATACTCTGCTTCTAGTTTTAAGGTTAATTTGATTGAGACTTCTTCATCAGCTATCTTCTTCTTCTCAATCTCAAAGTTTGCTCTTGATTCTATGTCACACATCATCAACTAGAGCTCTCTGTTAGCCATCAATTGCTTTTGTTTTTCCTCTTCTTCCTTTTTCTCAAGCTCTGTAGCGAGCTTCTTCACCTCTTCAACATCGTCAACCTCCTTAGTAATTCTTAACTTCTTTGATTGAGCACTCCCTAATATATCTTATAATAACCCAAAATAAAACATGTATATTTAAATGGATAAGTTGATAAGTGATATTAATTATCCTAATATTATATTTAACACTATTAATTAATGAACTAAAAGGTGTATAAATAACAATACGTAAATATGTGCTAGAAATAAGCTAATAAAATTAACCATAATATATCACCAATATTTGTATCATGTGACTTGCAAATTAAGTATTTGAATTAATTAAAGGATGAGAAACATAGTAAACTGAAAATACCATTTAGTTTGGTAGAATAAGTCACAGACATGTTTCATAAAATCCCAAAGATATCAGAGGAGGTGGGTGTTTAATCGATCCAACGATATGTTTGGTAAAATAGCTATAATATGTAGCTTTAGGTTTGGAGCTTTTCACGAAAAGCTACTTTTTAGGGCCTGTTTGGCATGGAGCTTTTCGGAGCTTTAGCTTTTAGTTTTTGAAAGAAAAGCTCCTATGAAAATGAAAGTCTTCTTTGTCACGTGCAAGCTGTAGCTTTAGAATCTAATGAAAAGCTCAAAATGTCAAAGCTACTAGAAGTAGCTTTTCATGAAAAGTTCGAAACCTAAAGTTACAGCAACAACCTATAGCTATAGCCTACAGCCTACATCTACTTCACCAAACATACTATACTTAGGTATGTTTGGTGAAGTAGATGTAGGCTGTAGGCTGTAGCTGTAGGCTGTAAGTTGTAGTTGTAGCTGTAGGTTGTAGCTATAGTTGTAGGCTGTAGGCTGTAGCTTTATTTGTATAGAATTGTTTGGAAAATTAGTTGTAGCTGTAGTTTTAAAGTGTAAAATGACATAAAAGGACATCAATATAATAATATATGATAAACATAGTTAAAAGTAAATGTAACAAATAATATTTATTATATAAATAAAATACTTAATTCATTGGATAATATAAGTTATTTTTTCATATAAAAGTAAAACTAAAATATATCAAAAGAAAAATGGAAACATAATATGCTTGTCATTGTAGGCATGCATTCTATATTAACGTAGCAATATCATTACGGAGCTGTCTCATCTCAGTAGATATTCCTCCTGGCAAATTTTCATTGTTTATTCGAGATACATGAACATCATGAAGTTCATCGCAAGTTGTGCAAAGAAAATGTAGCAATAATAATATCAATTTGTGTATGTACACTAATTTGGGGCATTTTTTCAAGGATTTTTCACCGCTTCTTTAAAATCCCAAATGACCTCTTAATACAACTACGTAGAGATGAATGAGAACGATTGAATGCTTCTTGCATGTTATTTGACAGTTCATTTTGAAATTGAGATTTATGATATCTTGTCTTGGAATATGGAACAATATATCCTTTCCTATCGGGATATCATTTATCAACCAAATAATATCTTCCTAGTAAAATGGTTAAATAGATAATAATTAGATTATAATTTATATACGTGACCTGAAAACAACATAAAATATATGGATACCTTCAAGTGGTTGTGGGAAGTTCATTGATGGTGTGTTGATTGCATGAAGAAAAACAAGTGTGTCGTGTGCCGATCCCTCCCAGCCAACCGATATAAATGTAAAATACATATTTAAATCGCAAGTTTCCATTACATTAAAAGTAGATATTCCTTTTCTACCGATATAACGCAATTGCTGAGTCTCCGGGATGCATGCCTTTATGTGCGTACCATCAATGCATCCAATGCAATCCTATAATTCAAGTTAAAAAATGTAAATGATAAAGAGAGTGTGTCACATTAAAATCTAAAATAAAAGATAAAATAAATATGTACCTTAAAATATGGCATATATCTTGTATCATTCATTATTTGAGGTGGTATAGGAAAAGTTGGATCTTTTGGCCTTATAATGTCACATGCTAGACCTTGGAAACCTAAATCTCTAGCGGTTATCGTCTCCAGAACCTCATGAAATACTCTACTAATAGTTTCTCCAGAGCGTTGAAAACGTTCCATAACATCCCTATTAGATACCCCTAATGCAAGCGTATATAAAAATATCCCTAACTTTTCAAGAGTAGACATATTATCACTCGACTTTAATCTATAATTTGATTCAAGTTTTCCACATAATTTCCTGAACACGTATGGATGCATTTTAAACGCATTTACACTACGAATAGGATTACTATTCAAAACATTATTAAGCCAAGCCTCTCCGGTTAGAGGTGATGTCATGCACGGTTCCTTATGGATATACTTATAATAGTACTCGGAAGCTACATCATTTTTCCTGATCAAATCCAATATAAATGCTATGTAAAGCATTTTTCTTATCGCTTTTCTTGTTTTTCTATCCATAATAATCCTATAAGAAGTCAATACAGTAAAAACATAATTAAAATAAAAATAAAGTAAATAAATATCAAACTTTCTTAAAATAATAAGTCATCAAATAACATTCAAAATTGCATATAATACGCATACTTCAAAATAAAAAATGACATAATCAAACACCGAAAGCAAATTGGTCTCATGATGAGTCATCGGCTAATTTAAAAGAAAAGTTTAATCATAAAAATTGGGATTTCACTTATGATGCAACCATTTCATCCTACATTCATCATCCCGTATAGTCATATAAATTTCTCTTTTTTCGGGTTCTTCAAATAAATCCATTGAAAACATCCATAACGCATCACCTCTTATCATTAATTCCTTGTCTATCAAGTGGTCAATCACGCTTACAACTGCATCAATACTAACTTATTTTCATGATTTGCGCTAGACTCTTCTGACTCTAAAATACGCAAAACACGATCTTGTGTAGCACTACTTTTAGCCATATGCTTCTTTAACATAAAAGAGCCCGAGGATTGTCTCCCTTTCCTTTTCATGTTAGTAGGTTTAGGTTTGGTAGTCTTATGCTTTTCCTTAGAGACCCCAATATGATTTGTTGGTGTTGCATCTTCCTGATGTACCTGATCTCGATAATGTCCAAAGAAATTGATCGTCTCATCACTTTCTAAGTCTTCTAAATTAGCAGAAAAAGTGTTATTTACTTGAGTCTCATGTACATCATCATCAAATTCATCATCCTCATCCTCTACGTTTTCATAAATCTCATGGTTCGAACTACTTGGATCCATTGAGGCTGCCACACAATCTATACCGCTAGCGACTGCATCCTCATACAATTGATCCCACGCTTCTTGCAACTCTTTGGATGGTTGTTTTTTGCGAAGTTTTTTAACATTTTGTCTTCCTACACAATATAAGAGTATACCGTAAGATCTAAAAGTCATAATAATAATGATAATAATAATAATAATAATAATAATAATAATAATAATAATAATAATAATAATAATAATAATAATAATAACATAATATTATATTGTAAGATCACAATATTATGTACGTTACCTTAATCTTTTGTTTCCACCAATAAGTTGCGCAATCAAGTGTCTTTGTAGACTCATTCCAACATAAACTAGTTGCCTTGCTTTTTACCGTTATCCATAGATTATAGTCTTTTCTCATGTTATCATACTTGTTTTTCAAAGCTTTGTCACTAAGGAACTTGTGCTTAATTAGTTTCTCAAAATCTGACTGAAGTTCGACCCATTTAAATGGAAAATTTCAACCATACGTTGCGATATATTTGTTCAAGAAATCACATAACGCCAAAACTGTTTTTTTTTTTTTGCCAACTCTCTCTCTCTCTCTCTCTTTTCTCCTTTATGTTACTTGGGGCCATCTATCAACATAATGTGAGAAACAAATACAACAAATTTACTAATTTAACAAAGTGAAATTGAAACATTCATAAGTATAGTTGTCAACAAAACACAATGACAGTTTAGCCCTTGGTTCATCAGTTTGTTGATAATATAGATAGCAAGAGAATGAATAGGTAAGGATCTATTTAGATGGAAACCAAATTGCATATCATAGTATTAGTACCTCAGTCCATACACAATAGACATTTGAATAACAATGATATATCTTGTTTCTAGCTTAACAAAGTCTGCCCAAAGTGACTTCCTACTTCTAAAAATCAAGGAACTTTTAAATCCATACCACCTATAAAGCCCTTTTACCAACAAAAAAACTAAATTACATAAGAAAATCCATACCAAAACACTTACATCAAAACTCAATTTCTAGCACACATAAAGGGTTTTTATAACATAAGGAACAACATTTGTGTTTAAGTAGACGTTCGACTTTGCCCATCTAATTCCTACAACAGCCTTACTGATAGAGATGGCTACGTACCCTGACTTCAAAAGTTAACGTCAAAATAGATATACTCAAAACTAAATCAATATATTAAGCATATGGCATGTTACAACAGCCTTATATCATTTAGATCATTCTCCGTATACCAGCAAAATATGACATGTTACAACCAACACAACATTTACTAAATTGAATCTAACATAAAATAGTCAGATAAACTTAACAACTAATTGTGCATAAAATATAGAAAATATTAAAAAGAAAAAAGAAATAATTAAAAGAAATCTAATTTGATAACCTGGAGCTCTGCAATAGAATGTGATAGATTTCTAATTTGGATATGAATATTATATTTTCAACTTTCCATGAATATGGTCTTGCACCAGTTGACTACTATTTTTAAATAAATGTAATATATTTAATAGATCCACAAACATATGTAGAGGTTCATTCAATTTATGTTACTCTAACCACCACGTAGATCATAGGGAATTCATTAAGAGCTCTTATATGCATTAAAAAGTCAACTGACTATTTCCAGTTTCAACTTCGTTGAAGTCTAACGTCATCAATATACTAACAACTAACAAGCACCTCTTTTTTGTAAAATAGGTAGTAAAACTGAACACAAATAAATTTATTCATGAGTTTTGAGTTCAAACAAGAGTAGAGTGTAAGGTCGCTAGATCTTGGTTAGCGATAACGGATTATCTTTTAGGTATTAAGGTGCGGAATCCCTTAATACTTAAGGTTTTAGGCTTATATAACTAATCTATCAATTAACAAGCTTCGTTTTGATATTAACTAGTGTTAAACAATCAAAACCGAGCCTATTAAACAATAGCTTTTATATCAACACGAAATACGAGGAGAATATTATAATATTTGGTTTGTGTAATCATAGCACGAATTTCTAGATCCCTATTTAATTTGAGCAGCAATAAAATATTTATATCTGGTTCAACTCGCAGGCCATGGGCTTTGCGAGTTGACTCAACTCGCAGCCCATGGGCTTGCGAGTCCAGATGGCTGCGAGCCCAAATCTCGCTCGCAAGTAGGTCCTGCGAACCCAGATCAGGCTGCGAATTGAGATCTCATCTCGCAGGTTATGTGACCTGCGAGTTGTCTTCTCATTTTGCGATTTTGACTTTAACTTGAAATCGATACTTGTCTAATAACATTTAACAAATAATAATAACAAGTTAATATCATATATTTACGAGTCTAAACCAATTATACAAGTTTGACAATAAATACACTAATCCTATTACAAGCTAGATTTGTTGTCACAATAACATGTCCCAACAGACTCTCCCTTGACAATAGCTCTAGCGTCGTTATCTTCAACTTTGTCCTTGGTCTTTACTTGTAAATTCTACTGCCCATATGAATCTTCATTCTGACACAAGTCTTCACCATTAATTGATAATCTCTTGCAAGATCACCCCATGCTTCTGTAGTTAAGATCCTGTTTTCATGTAATTTCAACAGGTCCTTCTTCGACAGATTCATCAGGTGTCGATGGTCATAGACTGTCAGAATTACTCTCTCTCCTCCTTCAACTTCATCATCAGCTTCAACCATGACAGCTTCACCAGTCTCTGAATCCACGTGCCAATTTAGAAGATTTCCCAGAATATTCTGTGGAATTGTCTTCAGCGGTATCTGTTGTACACACTTGATAGCTGGATAAGTCTTTTTCCTTAATCTTCGGCCAGTTCTCTGACTGCGTTCCTTTAATTTGATTGTCTTTCCAACTCTTGGCTTAATCTTCTCAAACTTCATTGATCTACCCTCAGTCCGAATGATTCTCTCAACATAAGTTGCATTGGGATCATTACTGGGATTTATCAGGTTTAAGCGTGCCAAGTCTCGGATCTCAAATCGAAGAAGCGAACTGAATACTTTAAGCTTTTTGTCAAAATATTGAACTCCGTCAAACCTTTTAATAGCGAAAAGTTTCAAATCAGAGTCAAAATACCAGCCGATGATTCCTTTCCTTGGAGCTCTTTTTCCAGTAATGTCAACTTCAGACATCCCAATATTTTCCTTTTTCCTTTTCAAAGGTTTAAACATGGGATTCTTTCCAAGTCTTTCAGGAAGCTCATCTTCAGATTCAGAACTAGTTGATTCATCTAGATTTTCATCCAAATCAACAACTCTTTCTCCATCTTCGTCCTGAATGATCACCTTAGTTGTAGATGGGCTTACGATATGTTCATCAATATCAGCATCGAGATCTACACACTCGTCTGCCCCAACTTCAAAACTGGAAGTCCAATCCTCAAGAGGAACAAACTCTCATTCTTCAAGGTCAAAGTCAATGTCCTCATCTAATTCTTCTGGCATGTCGCCTTCAGAATCTGATAAGTTCAACATTTCAAGACCTATAGAAATACATACAGAAATAGATTAAAATCATAAGTTCTTTCATTGATTTCCCTGAATCAATCTAAGATTTTTCTTATTAATCCCTTTGTGTATATAAAATGTATTATATATATACTTATTCAAATCTTTCATTGATTATCATAATCAATCTAAAATTTGAATAAGTCTTATAATATGCGAACATCATATATTATATGATCTTATAACTCTTTTATCGATCATAGTCAATCTAGAATTACAAAAGGCTTATAATATAAAAACATTCATAATTATAACATTTTAAACATTCAAGTTCAAACATCTTAATTACAAAATTATATTACAAAATAATTCACAGTTACAATGTATTAATAATTAACAATCAGTCTATATTAATATAAGTGTCACCTTCTTCAGCTCCACCCTTGTCAGCACCAACACTAGCTCCACTACCACTTCCACTTGCTCCAGCAGACTCCCCCTGAATCGTAGTCTGCTGACCAGTCGTTGAAGGACCGGCCAGCTCACTATCCTTCTGAGCTGAGGGATCATCATGTTTATCATTTCTTCTCTTTTTCGCCAGTTCATCTTCCTTGCAGGACTCCTGATATATCAATATCTCCCCTCTAGATGGCTTGTCCTTCAGAAAGCTAGTGACCAGGCGATCAAGTCTGTCAATTTGTCTCTGCTTATCAACTACATCATCTATTAGATTACTATTTGTCTTGATGAGTAGTGAGTAAGCGTTGTTCTGTTGAGTGACACTCCCAGAAATAGACAGAACTTGAGATTGTAAGAAGTTGACAGTATCCTCCAAATCTCTAACCCTGGATTCTAAGTGTGTAATGCGTTCAACGTCAGTCTTTGGTGAGGTTGAAGGAGCAGTATCAGTGGTGGTTGGTGGTGTGGGAGCGGGCGGTTGCATTTTCTTTGCTATCTCTGTAGCAACATCGGTCAAAAGACGCGCCGCAACCCTGCTGGATTTGGTGGTTGGGTGCGAAGACGGGCGTACCAAAGCAGCAATCATTTTAGCCTCTGAGGGCGTAGAACTTGATTGTATAGGAGCTGCAGAGGTTGAAGCTATTTGCCTGATCAGCTTGCGAGGTCGAGTAACAAGCACCTCCTCCTCTTCTTCTTCATCTTCATCTTCTTCGACAATAACGAAGTCGGGATCCGGATCAACGGCTTTCCTCTTTAACTTCAGAGCCGGATCCATAACCAATCTTGATCCCTATCAAATCATCCCTTCAGGAATTCCAGTGACAAACCCAGGTGGTCCAGATTCATCATCATCATCAGAATCAGACTCAGAAGCAGAAGCAGCTTCTCCGTCTCGTCCCGATGGTCCAGCAACATCAGGTGCCTCAGCAAGTGGAGTTGGTCCTGAAGTATCTGGACCCTCAGCCACATATTGATCTACATCTCTAAAGATCGGATCAGTAGCATCATCATTCTCTCCCAAAACCTGATGTACCACTTCGGCAGCAACTTCAGCATCTACCTGTTGACCTGGCTGATTTGCCTGCTCTAACACTTCCTCAATCAGCTCTTGTGGCTCAGGTGCACCCTCTGCCACATCAACATCAAGCCAACCGTTGTTTGGTGGAGCTTGATAATTAGGATCGATCAGTGACCCAAAAAGCTCAGTCAACTGGGGCTGCATCTCAAACCTTCGTGAGGTTTGCATGAACATGGCGTTATAAGCTCGAACCCCAATAGTATCCATACGAAAATCCGCTGGAATAACCGGCAGATCAGGGATATATCATGAACTAGGATCTAACACCTCCCAAGATTTGTCTAACAAGTTCCCAAAAGATATAGTCTGAAAAGTGTATGGTTTGTTGTAAACTAGTGACAGTGCAGCCGATAATAGAGAAGAGCTTAGCTCATCATACCCTCCTTTCTTAGGGCCAAATATCGTGACCAAGACATGGAGTAGGAATCTCCATTCGCCGAATACCAGCGCCTTGAGGAACTGACGGCCTCTCATTGGTTCGACATATCCCATGCGTGTCAACGCACCCTCTACAAAGTCTGAAGAAAACACAGTGGGTCCATCTTCTTGCTCAACAGTGCCCAACTGTAATATATTGCGACGATCAGATGCAGAGAACATGACCGGGCGATCATTAATCGTTGTCCGAATGACCGGAGGATTCACAGCTGTATCATATACTATATTAGCCCAGAACTGGGTGAGTATGTCCATGGACAGTGCAGGCGACTCGGTGATGGCATATCTAATCCTCGATCGTGCCAGAAATGAGAGAATCCGAGCAACTTTAGATGCTCCACGAGCAGTGATGTCCAAGTCCACAAGTACATTGTGGTGAGCAGCAAATTGTCGAGCCATTCTGGTAATATCAAAAATCACACAAATGTCAGACAATTAGTTTAACAAAAATTGATAAACTTATATGATCTACAACTCCTAATTGAACTATTAAGTCGTGAAACTTAATTAACAATTATAAGTGTTAATCATATATATACAATCAATAAGTCTAACACAAATATTTACACTTTTAAACGTATATAACTTATTACACTAGGTCGTAAGTCTTATAAATTAAAAGTATGGATTTTGTCGTGTTCACAGTTAAGTCGACACGAATAATCATTTAATAATTTAAATTATAACTCTTAATCTTAATGAATCTAGAGTCCGTAAGTTAAATTAAAAGGATGTAAGTCAAACAAGTCAAAAGAAGTCAAACAATGTCAACTCGCAAGTCAACTCGCAAGATTCAACTCGCAAAACAGTTCAACTCGCAGAGCAAGTCAATTCGCAAGTCAACTCGCAAATTCAACTTGCAAATTTCAACTCGCAGGTTGGACTCGCAAGTCAACTCACAATGGGTTGCAAGTTGAGTTTGGATCTCAACTCGCAAGATGAACTGTGAGTATGACGTCATTTTAAAATCAAATTTTTGGCGAGTTTTAAGATAATCAAGTTATGCCATTATATTCACAATACTCTAATTAACATAAACCCTAAGGTTCTTGTTAATTTAAGCATCATTTATATATATTTTTAAAGAAATTTTAAAACCAAACCCTAGTATTATAAATACTTAGATTGTGAGTTAATTATACGATGGAATCCCTTGTTTTATACCTCAGAATGTGCGCAACGTTAAAGTGAGTATTATAATTTGAATCAAAAACGTCTTTCTCGAAAGAAGAAATCACATAAAAGTTGTGAGTTTAAATCTCGGCTCGTTTCGCAAGGGTTCAACTCGCAGATAATTGTCAGTTCGCAAGGAAGTGTGTGGAATCAAGCGAGCTCGCAAGTATTTATATTCTGGAACTCAACTCGCAAGATTGACTCAACTCGCAGTTACTTAACTCGTAGGGTTGAGTCAACTCGCAAGTTGAAGTCAACTCGCAGAGTTGACCAAAAATAAAATATTTAAATTAAAATTAAAATTAAAATAATTTTAATTTCATAAAATAAACAAGTCTAAAATAATAATATTTTTCACTTGTTATTTTCTTAGAAGAGCACGTACATCACAAGTCTAAAAGTATTTTTTCACTTGTTATGTAATCATACAATAATACGCACGATAAGATCATAAAATAAAATAAAATTAAATAAGATTAACTAAAATAAGAAAAATACGAATAAATGCATAAAGAGAAAATAAAATAAACGACAATGATTCATAATAGACATTGGTATCAAGTACCCTTGTATTAATGAAACACATAGACGAAAAATAAAATACAATAAAATAAAATAAAATACATCCTAATCGAGGGCGTTAAAAAAATTATCGACAGCGGGATCATATTAGAAAGAAACAGCTGAACCAATTGTTGAGTAAAAATTCTACGAAGATTGTTAGTATTCATACCTCATAAAATTCACAATAAGTTACACAAAAATCTCACAACTTAACCATTTTTCAACTTACATTTATAAAAGTATAGCTCGGTTACCGATCTCCACAGAATATATCATACACATCAAAATGAAGTGATTAATTATCACAGACAGTTCAAGACGATTACCGGTATTATAATCCATATAAACAAAGTCTACATTGATGTCCAAGCAAATCTTTTATTGTTTGTATGTGTATTACCTAATATAATCCAAAATATGACATACTGAGAGATCAAGTAGAACACATACCACTGTATTTCTCACATTCAAGATAGAGGTCACTAAATGATGTTCTTTTCGAAGCATATGACATACCCTTGAGTGAATATAAAATGTGACAAACATCAATCCCGTTTTGTAGATACTAGTGGTTCTAGATCTGTACTTAGTACAACATAAGATCCCTTAGTATAGACAAAACAAGCTTGAAACCATTGGCAAAACTAAAGGAGTCAGGTCTGTACTTAGTACAATAAAGACACCAGTAGTTTTACTAATAGCCATAATTCTTATTATTTGTCTTGACATATTTTCATATATTCTTGATAACAGTGTCTGGTCAGACTGTCCTTCATCAATTAAGACTTATGTCATACGTCATATATCAGATCACACGAGACAACACATAGAAGATTTATTGCCTATTATATGCTCAGACATCAAAGCAGAATTTGCCTACCAGTACATCATATAATGAAGCTGTCAAGATCTAAAGTTTTCAAGCAAATTATAACGTGTGGAGAGAGGTGTATACTAAAATAAAGATAAGTAAAATCCTGGTTTTAAAGATGTAAAGTTCATGTAGCTAATTTGAATATACTAACACATCTAACTTAAGACTTTTACCTACAATTATTAAGCCGGTTCCTCTAATTTATTATCATTTCCCAGTTGATAAAGACTTAACCTATATCGGAAGCGATTCCCCTTAAGTAACAAACAAATGAATGCCATACGCCTGACCCTTTTTTTTTTTTTTTTTTTTTTAAATAAACATAAACAACTAATAAATATAAACGACTAATTTATTACATAATAACTTTATGGAAGACTAATCCTCTGGATTTCTCATTCCATTTAGTTGCACCAATTTCTCGAATCGAGCTCTGTCGAACGCTTTGGTGTATAAGTCTGCTAAATTGTCCACGGATGGAACCTTAGCTAACTTTATCAAATTCTTCTCAGCACAGTCTCTAATGAAGTGATGTCGAATATCAATATGCTTAGTTTTACTGTGCTTGACAGGATTATTGGTTATAGAGATCGTTGATTCATTATCAATCATCATAGGAGTATTTGTTATACTCAACCCATAATCAAGCAGTTATTGTTGTATCCACAGAACTTGAGAACAACAGCTGCCAGCTGCAACATACTCAGCTTCACATGTAGAAATGGCGACTGAGGTTTGCTTCTTGCACTGCCAAGAGACTAGTCTACCTCCTAGGAACTGACATCCACCGGTTGTAGACTTTCTATTCTGATTGCATCCTCCGTAATCAGAATCAGTGTAAGCCACAAAATCTAAGTCTCCATCAGTCGGATACCAAAGTCCCAGCTTCGGTTTCCCTTTGAGGTAACGAAGAATTCGTTTTACAGCTTGCATGTGAGATTCTTTAGGAGTAGCTTGATATCTTGCGCAGACACATACTGCAAACATTATATCAGGCCTTGATGCTGTAAGATACATTAGTGATCCAATCATGGCCCTGTAAAGAGTAAGATCCACGTCTCTATCACTCGATGTATATGGACCAATACTATGGGCTTCCGGAATAGGAGTATGAAAAATTCTTGATTCTTCCATCTTAAATCGTTCTAGAAGCTCATTAGTATACTTAGTCTGATTAATGAAATATCTATCTTTCTTTTGATCGACTTGCAATCCTACGAAAAATGTCAATTCACCCATTGCTGACATCTCAAAGTTGTTCTTCATAACTTGTTCAAATTCACTACACATCTTTTCGTCAGATGACCCAAAGATGATATCGTCAACATATACATGAACAAGTAGAAAGTCTCTCCTTTTCCATTGCACAAAGAGTGTACTGTCAATTCTTCCTCTTGTAAATCCATTCTCAAGAAGATAAGTAGACAGTGTTTCATACCACGCTCTTGGAGCTTGATGTAATCCATATAGAGCCTTATCAAGACGATATACTCTATCTGGATACTTTGGATCAGTAAATCCCGGTGGTTGAGAAACATACACCGTTCCTTTGACTTTGCCATACAAGAAGGCACTCTTAACATCCAGATGAAATACTTTCATTTTCTTTGAGGCTGCAAATGCTAAGAATAACCTAATTGCTTCAAGCCTAGCCACAGGTGCAAACACTTCATTGTGAATCACGATTCCCCGATCATCTTTCTTGCACTTAAATACCCATCTAGTTCCAATTGGATATTCTCCAACAGGTAAGTCAACCAACTCCCAAACTTGCAATTTTGTGAACTGAGACAGTTCTTCCTGCATTGCCTCCACCCACGAATTTTCCTTCAAAGCTATCTGAACATTCTTAGGTTCAATTTGTGAGATAAAACATGAATATAGACATAGTTTTGAAATCCCTGTCTCGTTCATTTCAGCATACAAGCTCGAATGAGTGGATGTGCTAGCTTTAGATTGATTCCGAGTTAGAACAGGAGAATTAGGATCACCGATGATGTTATCAATTGGACGAATCCTATTAGTTCTTGTTGAAGTAACAGGTTCAACTGGAATATCATCCTGCAAGTTGGCACCAATTTCCTCTAAAGGTGGTATACCATCATTAGTAGTTGATATCCTTAATTGTCTCAGAGGAGTGAGGACTTCATCCACAATCCTTTGAGAAGCAATTTCATGAGCTTCACACTCTTGAGGTATATCATCTTGAAGTTGTTGTGACTCGATAGGAGAGATCACATCAGTATCGACAATAGTCCTAGCATCAGACGTTTGAGCACTCGATGTTGGAGAAGGAGTAGGATCCTCATCTCCCGACAATAAATGCTCAGGAATATCTGAATTACTTACATAGTCATTGATAGGGACTTTAAAGGACTTGAAAAGATCTGAATAATCAAATTGCCAATCCAATCCTTTATGTAAGTCATGTGTATAGCTCGTAACTTCAATGTTATAAACTATTTCAACACGTCCCGAAGTTTTATTGAAGACCCGTTTGTTTGGTGAGTTAGGCACATAACCTAGGAAGTATCCTTCGTCAGCCTTCTCACCAAATTTAGGTTGATGACTTGTCTTCAACAACGTACATGAAACTCCAAAGGGTTCAAACCCTTTTAAGTTCGGTTTCTTTTTGTTCAAAAGCTCATAACATGTCTTGTTCTGCTTTTTAACCGTAAGAACCCGATTGAGAACATGACATGCTGTATTCACTGCTTCTGCCCAAAATATGACCGGAAGCCTTGAATCTGCAAGCATTGTTCTCGCTTCTTCAATTAGAGTTCTATTCTTCCTTTCAGCAATACCATTTTGTTGAGGTTCATATGGTGTACTGAATTGATGTTGAATGCCTTTGCTTAAGCAATATACATTCAACGTAGAATTCTTGAACTCAGTCACATTGTCACTACGAATTCTCTTAACTCTTTTTCTATAGATATTCTCTATTAGATCTAGAAACTCCATAAGAATGCCTGGAGTTTCATCCTTAGATCCCAAAAAGAATACCCAAGAGAATCTAGAGAAATTATCTGTGACAACCAGACTGTACCATTTGCCGCCTATCCTTCTCTTGCTTATTGGGCCAAAGAGATCCATATGTAGCAACTCAAAAGGCGAGGAAATAGAGTTCACAGTTTTGGACTTGTGTGGTTTCTTATGTTGTTTTCCTTTCAAGCAGGATATACACTTGTCTTCAAATGCAAAACTCTTCGGTGGTACACCCAGAACTCACTCATGTTTTGTTATGTAGTTCATTTTACGAAAATTCAGGTGTGCCATTTTCCTATGCCATAGGAGAGAGTCTGATTCTGAAGCCTTGGATAACAGACAAGTAGACTTCATCGAAGTAATAGGAGCATTCATGTTGATAGCATAAATGTCCTTCTTCCTTGAGGCTTTCATCAGTATCCATTTGTCGGGAATAATAAAACCCGGCTTCAGGATCAAGGCCTCTTTCTCAGTGAAGAGAACAGGATGACCTTTATCATAGACTTGGGAAACACTCACTAGGTTGTGCGTTAGTTCTTCAACATAATTCACATCCTCTAGAGTCAAAGTTCCATTCGGTACTTTTCCTTTCCCAGTAATTACTCCTCCTTTATCACCAGCGAAGTGCACTCCTTGTCTCAGTCTACCTCTGAAGTCTGTCAGTAGACTTCTGGTTCCTGTCATGTGCCTAGAGCATCCACTGTCAACATACCACCAATTATCATTGTTCCCAGCCTGCACATACAAGTTGTACACAATCAGTTATCAAGAGGGACTCAAGCCATTACGGTCTTGGTTTGTCCCTTATCATCTACAAACTGTAGCTCTTTAAAGTAGCCATCCTTTCCATTAGGAGCTTTGGTCACCTTTGAAGGAGCATCAGCTTGCTGATGATTAGTGGTCCTGAGTCTATGAGTTGACTGATTTCCAACCCTCCCCGATACATAACCCTGGGATTTTTGCCCTTGGTTACGACTATTGTAGAACCCTTGGTTAACTCCTTGTGTGCGAGACGTAGAACCATTCTCATTAGGACTTTGGTTCCTTGAAGTAGAACCAATTTCATAACGACTATGGTTCCTAATGGGAGTCATAAACCTCGACGGCACTTGTTCTTTAAAGTGTTCAGGCCGTTTAGGTTTGGGTGGCGAGACACTGTGAGAAGCTTCTCTTTTAAGAACATTTACAGGTTTAATACCAATTCCCGGTCTGGTACCTAACCTGTCTGTGCTCGAACTAGAGATGTTTTGAGGCTTATCACTGTTCTCGCGCTTAGGAGTAGCTTCCGTCTTCTTATTTGGACAACAAGAAGATATGTGTCCTTTTTGATGACACTTGAAGCATGACATATGCTTTCGTGACTTAGCAGTCTTAGCAGTCTCTTTCTTTGTTTGATTAGAAGACACTGAAGGTATATCCTTCTGTTTCTTAATTACCTCATCATTTACATTAGTACTACCAATCATTCTACTTGATACAAAAAGTACTTTAGTGAATGATTTGACTGTACTTTTGTCTAATGATGGGTCGTTAATAGAATCCTTCTGAGTCTCAGATGCATCAGACTGTTCAATTTTCAAATCCTCAGTCTCAGGATTCGCATCTGTCATCTCTAAGTCAATGGAAGTAGTATAATTTGCATTAAAAGGCGGAGGTACATCAGAGTAACCTAGGTCAGTTACATCCTTCACACTACGTTGTGAGCTAATGATTCTATCTAAGGTCAAAGAAGATGTCCTATAACCTTCAAGTTTTCTATTTAGCTCTATCAACTTCATGTTTGACTCTGAGAGTTCTTTATCCCTAATAGCAATATTTCTGTTTAGCTCATTAAGGTTTAGATATAACCCGTCTATCTTAATACATTGTTCATTAATCATGTCGGTCAGACTGGTCTTATCTAAGGCATCACTCTTAATCTTTTCTGTTAATGCTACCTTATCCTCACCTAACCTACGAACATCAGACTTAGCAATATCTAATTCGGATGTTAAGGTTTTGTTAGATTCTGCAAAGACACTAACCTGTGTTTGTAAATCAGTAACTAAATAGCAAACATCAGTAAGAGTAAGAAGATCCAGACATACCTTTTTCTTATCTGTCTTAACGTCAGCTATGTATGCAACGAAGTCATCGGGACTCATTTCTTCAGTCGAATTGATGTGGAGCACATCTTCATCGCTCCCCTTGACTTCTATGTGTGGCACATTGGCTTCAAGTTCCTCAGCAGTTGGCATGTAAGAAGTGGATTCAGTCAGTTTCTCTTGATCGTCTATCTCAGCCATGAGGGCTTGCTCAGGCTGAGTGGACCAATCATAAGAACCATCTACTTGCTGAACTACTAAGACTTTGGAAGCTAAAGTACTTCCCGAGTCTTGTTTAGCAGTGCCAGTATCAATTTTTGGTCGTTGACATTCCCTGGCAAAGTGTCCGTAACCTTGACAGTTATAACACTTAACCTTGGATTTATCGAATCCAGGTCGGTTTCCAACAACTCTTCTACCCGTTCGATTCAGGAAATTTTTAACCCTCCTTGACACCATAGCAAGCTGCCACTGGAGGTCCATTTCCTCCAAGTCATCGGGATCTACTTGATCGTAGTCCTCATCAAATTGTGCAGGATCGTTGATCTTCCCCTGAATGTAGTTTTCATAGGAAGCAACGAACGATGCCAGCACCGAGAGTTGTTGTTCAGCTGACTTCACACTCATCGGCATCTTATGATGCCCTTGAGTGGACTTATCAGAGGTAGTGTTCCTGCTTCGTTTTTCACCGCCATCCGAACCTATGAAGCACATATCCTCGGTTAACATTTCTCCAAGTTCATCAATTTCACCAGCAAACAATGCAGTGGTCGAATTGGATGAAGGATTAGAGATACTTGTCTTTCCATGGTATAAACCAGGATTCTGTAGATGATCAGAATCTGTATCTCTCGTTTTTTTAGAGAAATCATAACCCCTAAGCTTGTCAATTGCTTGATCTTGGGTCATGGTGGCGTATCTCTCATCATTATCCTTAAGCATGATACCATACATTTCCCACTTACAAGGCAAACCCTCAATGAATTTGTCGGTTTTCTCCTTGTCATTGTAGAAAATTTCGTGGTCGTCAAGTTCACTCAATAAATGATAAAATCGGGTAGTATAGGCTTCAAGGTCCTCTTCTCTAAAAGCTTTAAATACCATAAACTGCTTTTTCAGAAGATTACACTTGCCTGCCTTCACCTGAGGGCTTCCCTCACACCTTTTCTCTAGAGCATTCCAGAGCTCTTTAGCTGTGTGAAAGGACTTCAATTGGTGATTGATTTCCTTGGGAAGGCTCATTTTTATCGATGAATGTGCGTTATTATCAATAGTGAATTCCTTCTTTTGATTGTCATTCATTCTGTCGTAAGGCACAATCACAGTTGCATTCTCTACCTCAGCTGTAGGTGCAACATATCCGTTCTTAATACACAACCAGATGGTGATGTCGTGGAATCTACAGTAACTTTCGAATCTGTCTTTCCACCCATAATAGTCTTCAAGTCTGAGTAGCTTCGGTGGAACATTAGATTTGCCAACCTCGTGTTCCATCTCGATCATTCGACTCAAATCAGACATTTTAAAGTCAAAAATCAAGTTATCTTGCGAATTCAGTAATCTAAACTCGCAACTAAACTCAGTTCGCAAGTAAAGTCAATTCGCAGAGAACTCAGCTCGCAGAAATCTCATCTCGCAGGAGATCTCAGCTCGCAGGAAACTCAGCTCGCAGTGGAACTCGGTTTGCAGCTGAATCTCAACTCGCAAAAATTTCAGTTCGCAAGTCTATCTCAACTCGCAACTGAAACTGAACTCGCAGATAATTCTCAACTCGCAAATAACAGTAACCCTAATCTCAACTCGCAAAACGGCGCCTCGAAATCTGGGAACTGAACTTTTTGGTATTTTTACGAATAAATCAGTAGATTTCGTTCGTAAAACAACCCCAAAGTTGTTATATAACCAAAAACCTTGTAACCACAAGAGTAGTCCAAGCCCGAAAGCTCTGATACCAATTGTAAGGTCGTTAGATCTTGGTTAGCGATAACGGATTATCTTTTAGGTATTAAGGTGCGGAATCCCTTAATACTTAAGGTTTTAGGCTTATATAACTAATCTATCAATTAACAAGCTTCGTTTTGATATTAACTAGTGTTAAACAATCAAAACCGAGCCTATTAAACAATAGCTTTTATATCAGCACGAAATACGAGGAGATTATTATAATATTTGGTGTGTGTAATCATAGCACGGATTTCTAGATCCCTATTTAATTTGAGCAGCAATAAAATATTTATATTAGGTTCAACTCGCAGGCCATGGGCTTTGCGAGTTGACTCAAATCGCAGCCCATGGGCCTGCGAGTCCAGATGGCTGCAAGCCCAAATCTCAGCTCGCAAGTAGGTCCTGCGAACCCAGATCAGGCTGCGAATTGAGATCTCATCTCACAGGTTATGTGACCTGCGAGTTGACTTCTCATTTTTCGATTTTGACTTTAACTTGAAATCGATACTTGTCTAATAACATTTAACAAATAATAATAACAAGTTAATATCATATATTTACGAGTCTAAACCAATTATACAAGTTTGACAATAAATACACTAATCCTATTACAAGCTAGATCTGTTGTCACAATAACATGTCCCAACATAGAGAATTATAATTACTATGATTATTATTATACCCTTTATATTGAAATTTGATTGTGTCATAAAAAAATCTGGTTCAGGCATATCATCAAACACCATATATGCACTTCCTTAATCACAAAATTTTCACTAAAAACTCTCAACTCTAGCTCATTCCTATAAGCTGTGATCAACCTACTAGCATTGATTTTTTTCAAACCCATCCAAATAACACTATATTTTTCATATATTAGTGATTATAAATAATTCCATGTAATATATCTAAACACAAATTAAACTATGAGGATTTATTCATATTCTAATACAATCAGGAAACATTATATAAAATACACACTAAAAACTTCCAATGAAACAGAAAAATCGAAGAGGTTGTGATGCAATTGAGACACATATAGTTTAATTGATCAAAAAGTTAGAAAAAGTTAAAGAGAAATACACTTACAGTAGGTGATTGTGGCTGCCAAAGGGAGGGGTTGTGATGCGATTGAGAACTTTGTGACTGTGATTAGGGTACGCTTGGTACGCTTCTGTTACAAACGTTTCCTTAATAGAGAGGGTGAGGGGTATTTTTGTAATTGTTTTCTTAAAAGCTTCTGTAATTTCTGGAACGCTTGTGATACCAACGTTACGAATTTGGGGCTTTTAGTTATTTGTAAAGCTGCAACAACTATCTACCAAACAAAGCTTTTATTATATTTGTAGCTTTTCATTTGATTCTAAAGCTACAACTTGTACATGTCAAACAAGACTTTTATTTTCATAAGAGTTTTTTCTTCAAAAACTAAAAACTAAAACTTCTAAAAGCTCTGTGCCAAAGAGACCAAAGTCTCACATTATATACTACTTCAATATTGGGAATGTTTATTTCCACCAACAAATATATACCAACAAAGCAAAATTTAAAGAAGCTAGTGAGAGAAACACATAGAGAATCCGGAGAGAAGGGCATGAAATAGAAACGGGAACAACAAGTTTTACGTGTTTAGTCTCGATTGAGTTTGATATCGTTTTAAAGGTAATTCTTGAACCATAAATATATATTAATATTGTATTTTTAACTGTTTAATAATTAACTCATTAATCTGTAGTTTATTTAAGATCAAATACTGTAATTCTTTTGTTTAAATACCATTTTTTGGTTAGGATATCGGGAAATTTTGGGTCGATAACTTTTCTAACGATTGGGGACCTAAAAATTTATAATATTACTCCATTGTATGTTAGAATTACTTATTTAATAACTCTGAATCAAAAAGATAAAAAAATAGATAAATAAAATAAAATAAAATCTGGACCTGTACGTACATTACGGTTGAAGACAACGGAGATCATGAAATATTTTAGTTAATTTTCGTTAGGCCCCTGAACTATCTATAATGTTTCAAAATGAATAAATGGAATGCTATAAGTAAGTTTTTGCCCCTGAAGTATGTAATATTTTGTGAAGTTAATTTCCAAATTAAATATGGTACGAATTTAACGTATTTTAATATGTTTCAAAACAGACTCCAAAATAGGTTTAGTTCATTAATTACTTTAAAAATAATAACAGTATTATAATTCATCCGTTATTTAATATTACTATACGATGTATATATAGTAAAATTAATGTGGTTCTCGTGAGAAAAATATTTTTTATAGGAACCGTGAGAAATCAATGAAGAAGAGATCACTGTCCTCCCATTCCTTTCTCATTTCTTCTTCTACTTTAAATTTTCACGTTTTTTTTTTTTAATTTTATTTTTTATTAAAATTTTCTTTTTCATTTTTTTTCTTTTTTCTTTTTTACGTTCTTTTTCTTTTTTTCGTTTTTACGCTTTGTTTTTGCTTTTTACGTTTTTCCAGTCTTTTACATTTTTTTTTCTTTTTTTCTCGTTTTTTACATTTTTATATTTTTTTTTCTTTTTTTTCAAATTGGCTAAACTTAAGAAAAAAATGACATCACAAATCATGATTTTATAATTCGATAAAATTATATAATTATCTTTTAACAAATATAATATAACCGATAAACTAATGAGAACCACCTTTTTCCTCCGAGTGGTCCTTTTTAAAAAGAAATTCATATCTATAAGTTGAAAATTACTTAGATATAAATCACATAATAATTAAGCAAATTATATTATTGAATTGGACTTTATTCTCTTTAATCTGGTGTAGGAAAAAATGCAAAAATTAACCATTTCATGAATGATCGGTGCAAAAAAAAAAAAGGTTTAGAGATGAAATCGTAAAAACAGTCAACCACATAGATGAAAAATGTAGTTTACTCTAAAATCATATCAATATAGATATAGATATAACACTAAAATAGTATACTATGAATTAAGCTTCTTTTTATATAAATTTATGTGGTTTGCTTGTTTGAACTTGCACAAATCAAACTTCGGACATGTTTATTTAGGCCTTGATGAGCTTAATTGTCCACATAACTTATTTTTTGTGTGTTTACTCGAGACTTATTGAGTACAGGATTATTAGGTCAACTGGAAAAATGTTGTCCCCCTGTATGAACACTTTAATTATTATCTCTTTCTAAAAGTACCATTTAACTCAGCCCTTCGTGATTCATCTTCAACAAACTCATTTTCTATTTTCCCCCTTTTCAAGAAATCAAGAGAGTCATCACCACCTATTCACCGACCCGACCATCATCCCTTCACCACCTCTGCCACTGTACACCTATCATAGTTGTCGCCTTTTTGTTCCATTACTCCATAGATTTACATTTCTAATCTATTTCTCCGTATCTTTATTTTTTTGAATTAGATTTCTTCACTTTTTGTTCCATTTCTCCACATGATATCGCTTCATGTATGTTGTGTTTCTCACTTTGGTGCTTATTGGAAGAAAGTTTAGTTACCAAGAAGGTCAAGAATTATGTTTTATTATTTTTTGAGAATTGATATTATGTCATGATTTTCCATGTTTTTGTTTACTCTTTTTTGTTAATGGAAATGGCATAAATCTGTCGGGGATGACAAGTTATTGTGAAGAAATTGGTGGTACGAATAGATGATGAACTGTTAATGGTTTTAATTTGATAATAAATTATTTAAACTTATTTTATCTTTTCCGAAAATAGAAGATATTTGCTAAATCACAACACGTACATAAAGGATGGACAATATAAATTCACTATCGCTTTTGATAAATTCACCAAAAGTATGCATCGTTTGTTTGTACATTACTACCTGTTAATGCACATTTGTAGTGGATTTATCAAAATTGACGATAGAAATATCATTGCCTATAAAAGATATGATCCGACAACAAAAACTCCACCCACATTTAATAACAAAAGAAAAAACAAACCCATTTATAACGGTGACCTTCAAATAACAATTAAGATCGTACCCAATTATTTATATCTTAAGTAGGCAATCTGCAAAAGAAAGGAAAAAAAAAACTCGTGAAAAGAGAAGAAAAAAAGTGATACAGGTAAGTAGTACAAAACTCGTGTCATAGTACATCCCAGAACTGATATTATATTCGGAACCAATCTTTAAAATCAATTATACTACAACCTTTTATTTTAACATATTATACTTACACAGATGGAACTATAGTGAATACTCTTTTCCAAATACATTAGGTACATATTGTAATGAATGTGGTTTTAAAAAGTCGGTCGACTAGTAACTGATTAGTCAGTTGTCGAATGTGCTAACCAACTTAAATAAAAGTCAAATACCGGTCAACAAATAGGTCAAGGTCAAAGTCGAAATAAGTCGATCAAAATCGAATTTTTGGATCAGTCTTGGTAAAAGTCAAAGTCGGTCGAGATTTTAGTGTTGATTAAAATTAGGGCTTCGGAACACATTTGGCCCGCTATTTACAATCGCACAGCGTATCTCAAAATCACGCACACACGTACAAAATCTCGATTGGTTTTCTGGGTTTCTCAAAATCGCGCACACACGCGCATATCTGGGTTTCTTCAAGGTTTGCTTTCGTTTTTAATTTCGATTTTTGATTATGTTCAATTGTTCATTCTTTAATTTCGAATTTGATTTTGATTGTGATTTTGTTTTTGATTTTAATATAATGAACTAATCATGCTGGTACTTCTTTCTTTTCATGATCCAAACTTGTTCTGGGATTAGTTTTGTTTCTTTATCTGTGTTGTGGATTATTGATTGTTACATGTTACATATTATTTATGTTGGGTAAACAAACATGTTTATTGATTGTTCCTGTCACTTTGTTTATTTATGTTCCTGTCACTTTGATTATTGATTGTTTAGCCCTTGTTCTGGGATTTATTGTTAAATGTTACATGATCAAAATGTCTGTTCCTGACTTCCTGTTATTTATGTTGGGTTATTTAGCCCTTGTTACATGTTACTTGTTCTTGATTATTGATTATTGATTATTGCATGTTACTTGTTCTTGATTATGTATGATTATGTTTATGGTTCTCTTCTATATATACACATATAATTTTGAAATTTATTAAAGTTAAAAAAGTCAAATCCGCCTAGTCCTCGACTTGGCTGACTAGTCCTTTCGAGGTCCTGACCGACTAGTCTCGGATTAGCGACTTTTTCAACCTTGGTAATGAATCATGTTAAGCACAAAAAATATTCTAACCAGTACTTCTCCTTACACCTTCAACTTGCTTTTCAATTGGGAACTCTAGGGTTCAATCCTATGTTGCTTCCAAAATAAAAATTAAATAAATAACACAAAAAGAATTTTTTTAACCACTTTTCATGTTCTAGAAAGAAGATCCACTTTACATGATGGAAAGTAATCCAAGGATGGAGTTTTAGGCCATGTGATTTATTCTTCACCTAATTTTTCCTTCTTCGCGATTTGCAATGTTTGATAGATGCTCGATGTTTTTCTTATTGTCAATATTGTGTAACTGATTAATTCGCATAATATTGACGATAAGAAAAACTTCCAGCATCTATCAAACATTGCAAATCGCGAAGAAGGAAAAAATTAGGTGAAGAATAAATCACACAGCCTAAAACTTTCATCCTTGTATTACTTTCCATTGAAATATATACCGGGAGTAAGAGTACGGATTTACAATCATGTTTCCATAGTAATAGCCTGTTTTTTACGGATTAATTGTTCTTCCATAACAGTAATTGAATATATTATGGTCATGCACGTCGAATACTTATTTAAATGTGATTGAAATTTGGAATATTTTTCCAAATATAAACTAAAGGATACATATTAGTATAACTAGCATACTACCCTCGCAATGTGAAGGTAGAAGTGGTGGCGGTGATGGTGGTAGTGGTAGTGTAATAGTGATGGGAGGATGGCGGTATATTTGTATGTTCAAAGGTTTATTGTATGTAATTTGTGTTGGTTATTTATGTATATATAAGGTAATGGAGGAAAATTTATAGTAATAGTAATCGATTATTAATAGAGAATACAATTGTTGAGATGATTGAAATATTGGAGTAATTAGGTAGGTATGTCATTTCTCATGGCAGAATTGAATATTAAGACAATTATCAAGTCAAGATGCTTTATATGTAGTTATAGATTATAGATATAGATTATAGAACCATCACAAGATCTCAGGTTCGAACCTCACTAGCAGCACATCTTGGGGTGGCCAGGGAAAGGGTCATAAACGGTCACGGGATAACCCGATTAGGCCGCATACATATGACTATACGAGTAAAAATGCTCGCCCTCCCTGGGTAGCCTGAATAGGGAAAACCTTATCCGTTTACCCGTTTATAGATATAGATTATAGATATTGTGATAACATTTAGACAATTTAAGTCTAATGTAATTTAATAACTGAAAATTATGTGACACTCCCAAGTAGGATTTGATGCCACATGGCAATTCCATTAACATTCGTTTACTATATATAGGTTAGTATTTGAGCTTTTAATTTTAATTTTAATTTTGTTAAAATAGATTGTTGAAAATTGTGCAGGTTATTGCAGGAGTGTTGGTGTTGGTAATCAATTGAGTGAGTATCATGGCGGACTTGGATGAGATGCTTCTTGAAGCAGCAGGTAGAACGGGAAGAAACCAGCATTCTCCACCACCATCTAGGAGGCGACGTAAAGGTTCATATTCTGATGACGGAAGTGATTCGAGAGATGATGACTCGGATGATGATCGTGGGTATGCTGGCAGGAAGCCTAATGTTTCTCAAGTTCCTTTGAAGAAAAGATTGGATCCTGCAGAACGAGATGATGAACATAGCAGCAGTCGTGAAGATGATGAAGACGATGATGATGATGATGATAGGTATGATCGTGAGGGTGATAGTGATGATGACTCTGTTGGAAGTGATCTTTATAAAGGTGAAGAAGATAGAAAAAGGCTTGCAAAAATGTCAGAGCTTGATAGAGAGATGATACTGGCTGATCGTGCAAACAGGAGGAATGATAAGGATCTGAAGAACAGTATAAAGAAGCAGAAAGAAAAGTCAAATCAGACGAGGAAAGACAGCCCTCCACCTCACGCAGTCAGCCGGGCGGTACGCTCTTCGGCTCGGTCAGCTGACCGGGGGGCTGCAAAAGTTGTTGCATTGAATAGTTTGCGTAATAAAAAAATATTACGTCAGCAAGATCCAGAGTCTAATTGGAAACGTAGAGATGCTGACTCAGCAGTCAAACGAAGGGGTTTTACAGCAACTGCTTTGAGTACCTCAAGTCGTAGTGATAGTGGGTCCCAGAGTGAAGATGAAGAGTCAACAGGTGAAATGGGTGACAGTGACAATGAAAAAATGTCAAAAGAGTCCTCGATCCTCACATATGAGGATGTGAAGGGAATCACCATCAGAAGGTCAAAACTGGCAAAATGGTTTATGGAGCCGTTTTTTGAGGAGTTGATTGTTGGTTGCTTTGTGAGGGTCGGAATTGGAAAGTCAAAGTCAGGACCAATTTACAGACTTTGTATAGTCAGAAATGTGGATGCTGCTGATCCTGACAGACAATACAAGTTAGAAAACAAGATGACTCATAAGTATCTAAATGTTGTTTGGGGAAATGAAAATTCTGCCGCCAGGTGGCAGATGGCAATGATTTCGGACTCGCCACCCATCAAAGAAGAGTTTGACCAATTAATCCGAGAGGTTGACCGTCATAGTGGTAGGATGCCTAGCAAACAAGAGGTATTGGAAAAGCGAGAAGCCATAGAAAAAACCAACACATTTGTATACTCTGCAGAAACTGTAAAGCAAATGTTGCAGGAGAAAAAGTCAACCATAAGGAGACCTTTAAATGTAGCAGCTGAGAAAGATAAATTAAGGAGAGACATGGAAGTTGCTCAAATGAAGCATGATGATGTGGAAGTTGAGAAGATCAAAGCGAAACTCCAAGAACTAGAAGATTCACGCCAGACCCAACAGAAAGATAAGAAGGCAATAAGACTTGCAGAAATGAATAGAAAGAATCGGGTTGAAAATTTTAAGAATGCTTCTGAAGTGAAGCCCTTGAATACGGGTCTAAAGGCTGGTGAAGCTGGTTATGACCCTTTCTCAAGGAGATGGACCCGGTCCAGGAATTACTATGTTTCAAAGCCTGGTGAGGCTGTTGCTGCCGAAGCCCAAGCTGCTGCCGCATTGGGTCCTGATGGTGGCAACATGGCGAAAGCAGGCCTTGTGGCTACTGTGGCTGCATTGGAAGCTGCTGCTGATGCAGGGAAGTTGGTGGATACTAGTGTTCCTGTGGATCATGGGACAGAGTCAACTATGTTGCATGATTTTGACTTGCCGATTTCACTGGCTTCACTTCAGAAGTTTGGTGGGCCTCATGGAGTCCAGGCTGGGTTCATGGCTCGGAAACAGAGGATAGAAGCAACGGTTGGGTGCCAGGTCCCGGAGAATGATGGGAGGAGACATGCATTAACCCTGTCAGTAAGCGACTACAAGAGACGAAGAGGTTTGCTTTGAAATGTGGTACTGGAAGACACTTGTTGGATGAAAATGGTCCATATTATTATTTAGGTATGCAGTTCCCATTTGCATAATTGTTCGTGCTTTCTGTTATATGCAACTAAATGGTGTTTCTGAACTTAGATTAAGTAATGGTTGTGTTAGTGTTCAATTAGCAGTTTGACTGATTTTTTACAGTGGGATCCTGTAGTATTCTTTGTTTGCCACTTTTGTTATATCAGCCTGAAACTTGAACACTCGTATAGTATTAACTTGAATTGTATCTTTCTCCCTAAGCGTTAAAACATATTAGTTTGGGCTATTTCATGAAAAAGAGTACGTTGATTTGGACCCCTTCGATTTTGTAATTTGGTTGAAATGAAGTTTGAAAATAAACAAAAAAAAGCCAAAAAGTTTGGAAAACAAGCAAAGTATTTGTATTTCAGAACCTAAAAGGCAAGAATGTTTTTTGTAGCCATGTCCCAAACCATAAAATATTAATTTGAACCCAAAAAACATTGAGAAAATTTTAAACTATCAACGTGGACCGAGGCAAGAGTGAAGAATGACATAGACCAACTTGGATGGTGAAGCCATGGTTAAGAATTGCAGCGACGAGCAGGTGCCGTTTAGGATTTTAGGCTGGGAGAAAAAGCATAATTAGCTTCCACAGAAAGCTTTCGATATTAAAGACACATATTTTGATATGTCATGGTCAATTTTGACACATTTCCTTTTGGGGGGGGGGGGGGGGGGGAAGAATAGATTTTTTCTCCTCATGAAAAAAGATGCATTGTACTAATGATGAACTCCAATTATAACTTACCATCCAGTGAATTTCAGTTTAAGATCTCAAATCAATACCAAATCATTTTTTTTCATAATGCATATAAAATTTCAAAGCCTATAATCATTTATCCAAAACTGGAAATAATATTCATACAAATAGTAACTTCATTAAACAGAATTCTCATCTAACAAATGAAAGCCTACAATATCAGGAGAACAAAAACTTGTGGGCAGGGTTTCTATCACCTTAGGTACACAAATACCATACTGTCGCACACACGCCAACAGTGTACTTAAAATTAAGGGGTTCAATGAGAACAAGTTTACATTATAACTTAGAAAAGAGCCTAATCAAGACAATTGATTAATTATAACTGACAAATCAGTAAAAGCTAGCAGCTGTTGGCCGATATCAGTTTACATCATCTTTTAGGTACCTTCTTCCTTGTGGTAGATCCATTACAAACATTAAGCAACTTTACACCTGAAGACGCCCATATCCTAAGCTTCTCCAAAATCCTCCTCTCACTGACACGCAGCACCAGTGAATGGTATAACTTCTTATCCGTAACGGGACACTTTTTTAGTGCTTCAACGTCATCCTCTATAGACCTCGAACCATAACATTTGTCCCTAATGTCTGCTAGGGACAGCAAAGCACCTCGAACACTTACTGTCAGCAAAAGTTTCTTGTTGGTTTCAGTAATCTCACCCAATATGATTCTCTCTTTCTTAGATATGGGGACTTCTGTTGATTGATCAAACTCGTAAGAATTTTCAGGTAAGGAGATCATGAATATCAATTTAAGCAACTCAACTTCTGGTTCACCACCAGATGATATTTCAAAGTATTCGATGGGTTGGTTTGATAATTCGGAGTGATATAATCGTTTCCATAAAGAAAAACGATTCCTAGTGTGTCGAGATGAAAAAACAGAAGAACTCCATTGGTGTACCGACTCTAGATCTATATTCACAATATCGTATGGGTTATTTGGCTCTGTAAATCCGTATCTGTGAAGCAATGCAGCATTACCCATATATCCATAGGTGTTGAAAACCTAAAGAGAAGGAAAATGAAATCAGGTCGTGACAATTTTAGAAAGCACATTCCACATTGGGCTGCCTATGGTAACATATAGAGGTGGGAGGTTAACCCAAGGGCTGAAACGGGCCGGGTTGACCGGTTAACTTATTCCCTATTTCTTAAATGATTTAAATAATTGATGTGCTAAATGTAGATTACGATTACAACAAAGATACAATCACAATAATAATTTTGATCATTAAAGAATTAAAAGATTGTACGTATTATTATCGAACTTTGGACAACTTTCAACATGTTTGACCAGTTCCCATTCTAGCTAATTTTTTATTTGACCCATTTAAGATAAAACCCAACCCAAATTGACTCAGTCATAAGCAAATTGGATGAAATTGCCCTATCTAGTAAAATGTTAGGCATTAAATCTGAACAGTCAGAAAGACCTTTTGATGACCTTCAGTAGAGAGCACATATCATAGTAGTTTGACAAAAATGTGAAAACTAACCCTAGCACTAAATGGATACAACCTTGACACTTATCCGATTAAAATTTATATATTCAATTACAAATTTCAAGTATGGTAGAGATACCAACCTCAGCTCCAGCTTTAACATCCCTCACCATAATCATTTCCAAAATTTCAGTAGTCGAGGAAGATGCATCATCAGCACTTAACTCACTGTTTGGTGATGCAAAGTTTGATTCATTTTGATCTCCGCGAGAATCATCATCAATCTCATTTTCCATGCTCTCATTATCATCACTGTCAGAATCGGAATGAGTAGATACAGAGGTGAAGTGTACATCCTCAGCATCTGTCTTGTGATTAAATCTAGACACATAATTCAGTAAGCATCATAAACATAAGCACATAATACAAACAAACATACAAATACATATATCTCTCTGTTGTACATGTCAGTGTTCGTGTGCACGTGTGCAAGAAATGACAAGAAATAGATGTTGATTGCATATGCATTTTGAATTCCCATTATCATAGATATATCATGAAGAAGATACACTACTTACAGGTCTGCCAAAGGAACCATCCCAAATCCATAGTAATCATCTATCTGAAACGAACGTGAAGATATCAAACTTTTTGCATTGAAGTATTGCTCAACACCAAAATCGTCAGGATTAAGTGGTATAGGAGATGACTCCACAAAAGGCACAATGCATGCTTTCCAGTCCTCGTATACGAGAGCTTTGTCTTCTTTAACCGTCTGTCTACACATATACCACAGTGATAAAAACAAATTAGCAATCTTAAGCGACTAAGACTGTCCTTATACAAACAAGCAGGTTATTTAACTACATAATTGTTTCAAAAACTTTACACTTTAGTTCTCCAAAGAACTATCCAAAATTAGAAAACACCCTACTACCACGAATATATACATTAATCGATGAGTATATACAATTGTCCCATCCCTGTACTTGAACCACAACCTCATGGTTGGAAGGGCCACCTCAATACCCCTAGACCAATAGCATTTGCTAAAAAAATAAAAATAAAATAAAATAAATGTGAATTGATAGATTAGTAAAACTTAACCTTGTGAAGCTCAGTACCTAACAGAAACCGATCAATTTCATCGACAGACCAAAGCAACGGCACATCATCATTTCTATGAGGCACCATTTGAAAATACCCAAACCAATTAGACTCTTCCCTTAAACTCTTTTCATACATAACAGCAACTGAAAGTGCCATATATCCTTCAAGACCAAATTCTTCAATCAACCCACAAGCACCAGATGACTTAACAGTAAGACAACTCTGCTTTGGGATTGTTGCAATTATGTCACCTGAATGTAAATCGGATAATGTTTTTACGTATACTTGTTGGTCGTGTTGTTGGATTATGAAGTCGAGTGCGTTTGTGTAGTGGATTGAGTGGTGGTTCATCCATCGTTTGAATGATCTCATGCGACGGGTCATGGTGGTGGCGATTGGTTATGGGCTTTGGATGTCTTGCTGAGTTTAGGTTTAGGGAGTAGTTTGGGACGTCATGTTCAATTTTCTTTTGTTTTTAATTTTAATATTTTTTTAAATGTGAATACGTATATTTTGTTTGGGCTGAAATTATATAAATTAATGGCTTTTAATGAAGATATATCAAAATATGATAAAATAATAATAATAATAATAATAATAATATAATGATTAATAAAAAGCAAGTAACTTACGATTATATGGAGCAAATCAACAATTATATATAGGGTGGGGATCAAGAGGAAGCAAAAACATTAAATAAGGAAAAAAGCAAATCTCAACCCTTGATTTCATCATAGATGAATTTTAAAAATTACAAATTAATTTCAAAATTCAACATTTATCATCAACAAATGTTAAAAACGTTCTTTTATAAAAAAAATCAAGAACTAAGATTTGCTTCTCTTCTTCCCCAAATTTTGAAGTTTCCCCATGAATCATTCACTTATATACACTTTTTTCACACACTACTTATTTCTTTCTTCTCTTCAAAGATTGAAGACGCTTCGTCTTGAGTTATTGTGTTAACCGTAGCATCCATTAATGAAGATGAACATGTTAAAGGCATAAGATTGACTATTAATCAAAAGGATTTGAAATGAAATTTTGATAACGGTATTAAAAATAAAAACAAATATCCGTTTACTTAAAACTATATGCTACAAAGTAGGATGAAAATGATATGTGAGGCAGGACTCAGGAGAGGGGATTAGACTTCAAACTAATGTCATTTAGTAAAGGTATCGAAATTTAAACGTAACAAATCACAGAGATTATGAATGAGTTCCTTAATAAGTAATTATGCTATGTATTCCTTGTGTTCCGTAACTTCTGACAGTCATCAACAATGAGAAACATAACTTCATGGCAATCGGTTTTGAAAACTCATTTAAAAGGAGGCAACAATGATCAACTAAAAGTGATGACGGTCCCAAATGTGCTGCACCAAGTGGTTATGCTACATTGTGGAGATGGTGGTCATAGTAGTTGGTCCGTTAAGTATGACACATGTGGTGCAACAAGTTAACAAGGTATATAAATGAGCAAACTTTATAGGACTTTGTATTTGCGAAGTTTGGGGCCAATCATCTTTCCATGTACAAGGAATCAATCATTGTGTAACTTTTTTCAAAGATGCTCATGAGATACTTCAAACAAATAGAATTAAAGAGTAACATATGCAGTGGGAGGCAACAAAGCAAAGTTTGATGCAATTTGGTGTTCCATGGATTTCTACAAGGACAAATCAGAAGGGAACAATTATGAAGAAGAATTGGTGGTCGAAAGTACGACTTCTAGCTCAACTTTGGATGTGTATACAAGTACCAAAAGTTTTGCTGTGCATGGAGCAAGTGACCTCTTAATCCAGGTGGGGCATTTGAGAAACCAGAACAGCCTCGGTGCCACCATGAAACTTTAGGCACACTTTTAGGCATGTGTTTTAGGTCCATGTATCATTTTTCTGGTTGTAAATATGAGTGATCATGGTCAAGTACATCCATCTTATTGATGGGGTGAGATTGTCTATCATGTTTCCGCAAGTGAAAATGAGATCATTTGTACACCACATTTTGTACTTCCATATCACAATTACTTTATTCTTGTCTACCCTTATCTAATTCAATTTTTTCCCTTGACCATTTACCAGATGAGGTAGAATAGTCTAGACAAAATAGTGTAAAGTAACAAGTGTGATCTACAAATCAACCGTCTCAAAAATACTTATGATGAATAAATTCAAATAATTGTACAAATCAATAATCAAAAAGAACCTTACAAGATTATATGCTTACAAGTTACAACATTCTATCTAATAAACTGACACAGATACACAATCTAATCCATGATAAATAATGATTTCACTCTCTAGAGTCGATATGGACAATTTTTTCTAGGCTACTAAGAATTCGATAGAGCAGTTGACGGTTGACGAAATTTAGGTTGCACTGTTATAACCCCAGCCCTTGCCTCATAGTGATAATACCTGTCATTCAGTATATGCTCTCAGTCACACATATAAAACGATAGTTATGAGGAGTCTAGAGGCTCAAATTATACAAAAAGATCAAAAAAGTGCACCCTTTTTCACTAAGAAAGCTTTTTATTGCTACAGGAAGTGAAGCTTCTCCTCGGCTGTGATTACCTTTCCCTACACAATCACAACTTCAACACATCAATAACCACTTTTATTCATAGGTTCATAATGGCCTACAAAGGAAAATAGATATATGGTAACTTAAAACACCATAATCAGTGTTGTAACTTAGAACACCATATAAAAAAGAAACAAATCTCTTGCTCATGGCCAAGCTCCTTCATGGGAACATGCATTGCTCAACAAAATGCTAATGTCGAAAGGATTGCTAGCATTATACTATATGTAACTGTTAAATGTGGGTACAACTTACTGACAAACAAATCCGTTTTTTATAAGATGCTTTTACCTGTTTGGTCTTGGTAAGGAGAGCTATAGTAGCCTTGGAAAGCTTATTAGAATCTATTTGACCTCTAATTCGATATTAAAATTATCAGAACCTGGAGAGGCAATGAACATCAAAGTATAGCACACCTTAGAAAGTTCTACTTTTTATTTTGACTAGCGAGTTGGACATGATTGATTTCTCAGCTCCACTTTAGGATGTGTTATAAACCACTTAAGATCTATGTCTACTCTTATAGTCTAATAGTATTAAACATTATATTAGACCATCATCCTTAATTATGTTACAAATAGTACGATTAGTCTCCCAAGCCTCAGCAGGGGAGGCGATTTCAACCATCTAACTTATGAGTGGAGCCATTTAGGTTATGTCTATATCTTTAGCAGGTCAAAAAAAAAAAAAAAATAGCTAAAACGAAGATGGGTCGAAAGTCGACTAGAGTGTGTTTTTAATGCATAAAACCTCCAAAATCACTTTAGTAAGATTACCACTGAAATAATACACTTTCTGTAATACTATTTGAAAGGCTAATCTATGAAAATAATCAAAAAATCATGGACAGATAATATTTCTGGTCAACCCAATCCATACCAATAAATTGCTCTGCCCGTTATGCCACCTCTTTATTATTAATAACATAATATAGCATCAGAAATTTGTGTACATAGCTCAATACATAGCAAATACTGAAGCAGTGTACATAAATTTGTGTTTTACCTGTAATGACTTCTAACAATCTTGGCCTAGCTAGCTGTTGTTTATCCAACTTCTCTGTTTCTTGACAAACAAAATCCTTGAGTTTATTAGGTTTTGTTGTATGAGTCCCCGACACCTGAGACTCTATCTTCAGTAAATGTTCTAATAAAACTTGTACCGCTTCTGCAGCATGTAGACCATGCAAGTCCAACTTCCAATCATCATTTTCACAATTCCTGATGGCTAAAATTTCCTTTGCTGCTTTAGCATTAAGCTTTTCAGCATTACTCCATTCTTCTCGAGCCTTTAATGAAAATTCTTGAGCAGCTGCATGATCTCTTCTTAAATAGGCCTCGGTTGCTGCTTTTGAGTGCCGAGAGGCTAACCTGTTCACACACCAACGATGCAACATGAAGCTTAATATACTTGGCCATTATAATTAGTTATCGAAAAGGTTTTTGCACACAACCTAAATTGCTCTGAAAATGTAATCGTACATTCGTACCTCATAGCTCTGATAGCCTCTTTTCGATGAACAAGGTACACATCATCATCTTCCCATTCAGGTTCCACTGGGATCATACTCATATCCATCAAAAACCCTAGGGGTACAGTATGATCAAGGACCATTTTCTGAGAACTACTATGGCTATCTAACAGTTCATCATTTTGTATATTTGGAGCAACCTCCTCAACATTTTCTACATACGCTGTTTCCTGCAAGCTACCATGGGGTGCCATCTCTCTTAGTAGACTCGAGGCTTTGTCAATATCATTATCTACAGCTACCATTATATCCTCTACTAAGTTCTCATTAGCCCATGGATGAAGCTCCTTGAGCTTCTGATGAAGTCTCGAGACATTGTTTTCTATATATCTAAAATTTATATTCTCACTTTGACCATTTTCCATTAAAAAGCTATTAGTAGTATCCTCACTTGGTATTATACTTGATTCACTTGGGGAGTGAGCTAGCACAGACGAAAAAGATTTCCTAACGAGATCAGCATTTCTTGAAGGATTTTTGTGCTGATGCAATGTACTACTAATATTGGTAGAGATAGGTGGAAATGGGTCATCACGTGTTTCATTATCGGTGATATGATTCTGTTGCTTCTTAGGGTCAAAAGCAGCCCATCCAGGTGTTTTGGCCCTCCTTCTAGACATCTTCAACTAGCTCTAAATAACTTACAACAAGCATATATCATATATGAGAATAATGCACTAGCTCTCTTGCATGTCCTTGCACAACGATGTTGAGGACCGAGAACACTAACCCCTGTTATACATAATACCAAGAAAATCTAACTATTGATGCTGACAGAGAGTGATAGCACCGCACATATTAACAAATTTTGAAAAGAGAAATTGTTATCTTAATCTTATCTTAACACTATAGCAAGCATTTGGTCATGATCTTAATCCTACGAAAATTAAGTATTGAAATCACATAAATTTCCTTCAAATAAATAAAAAAATGTCACATTAATGACAATTAGATTGATTTAACCCTTTAATATTTATTGATCTTCAATTAATCATATCTAAATTTGTGAAAGATGGTCCGGCTTCATGTGAATATTGACAATAAGATTCAGTTCGTTTTGGATTTCTATTGATCTTTCCTATGACTTAGACAAAAGCAATGAATTACAAGTTTCTTAGGGTGTTCTGTTTACAAAAATAATAGTATTATTCATATTAATAGTTCTTAAAAGTTAAGAACTTTGGGAAGGTTGGCCTGAAATTCAGAAATCAATAATATTTAATACTTCTGATTTCTCACAATTGACCTAATTACCGGAAATAAAATAAAACCTAAAAATTAGATAAAATGAAAAAATAAAGACTACGGAGCCCTAGAGGAGTTAACCCTATACAAAAGGATTGCTACTAGCTTTACATATAACCAATCACCAACGAAATCTAACTATTATGCAAATTATTGCACCGGGCCTGAATAAATTCATAAATTAGGAACCGTAATATGGTTTAGGGAAATTATTTATATAAAAGGGACATACCAGACGAATTAGAGTTTGTTGGAATTTGATGGTGTTCGGTCCGTGGGTTTATGGTCGTCTCCCCAAGTCCGATGGTCACCGATTTCGTTTTGTTTCTTGTTGATTCCTTTTTGCTTTCGTTTGTCTGGCGTTCGTTTTATTTGGGCCATCATTGATGACGATCACAGTTGGCCAGAAAAACAAAACCACGGTTAAGTTGTTTTCAAATGGTTAATAATAGCGGAGAGGTTAAACTAGTTTAGTTCCTCACGATTATATTGATACGATTGAATTTTTTTTTTTTTTTATTTTAATATTAATTAAATTTTAATAAAAAAGTATATTAAAATTATTAGTTATTTATATTCTTTAATGTGAAATAAAATTTTTTTTAAAAAATAAATTTATGATATACAAATTAAATTGGAGTATTATAACTTTATAATTTTTGTTTATCACACTAAAAATTAATAGTATGTATCACACATAAAAATTATAAAGGTTGTGAACATAAATTTAATTTGTATATTATGTATATATATATATATATATTTAAAATATTTAATATTAAAGAGTATAAAATTCTAATAATTTTGATATAAAAGAATTAATTAATGTTAAAATAGCAAATAAAAAGTCAATTTCTACCGTTATCACCTTAAGAAATCACACTACAAAAACTTCTTCCTAATAATATATATTAACCCTTATTTACATTTTTATTTTAACGTTTTAATATATTTTAATGTTTTCCTCTTTAATATTTAATTTTGTGATATCTTAATGTTTAACCCGTAAACTTTTATTAAATTGACGAATTCTATTTTTGTCACCATATTTTAAGCTAAAAAATCTAATTCAATTAGCAATTTAAACCTTTATTTTTTTCATATTTGTTTTGTACTTTAACTTTTGTATAAAGAATTAGATAAATTTATGTCTAGTTAACACACCATCAAAAATAGGTGTTATTAAATAAAAAAGATGATCTGAATCGTAGATATTCAAAAAGTTGATGAACTAGTTATGTAAAATTATTGATAACTAAATGGTCCATATCACACAAATTGTGTGATGTCAATAACACAATTATATCCTATACATTAAATGAAGAAGCACTTGATTCTCGCAATAAACATCTCAAAGATTTTAAAATACTATATTACAAATCATATCACACGTTTGGTTTGGCATCAAATGCATTGAATTTGAATTCCTAAATCCTTTATAAATAATGAAAAATGAAAAATGAAAAGAAATATAAGTTTAACTAAGATTATATCAAGTAGATTATAGTGACATAAAAATATAATATTGACCATTTAAAAGTTTTGAATCACAAATCATTCAAATCTATTAATGCTTGAAGCTAGAGGTGTTAACGAGCCGAGACAACTCGCAAGTAACTCGAAATCAACTTGAAAAATATTTGATTCGACTCGATTTTAAACGATCGAGTCGAGCTCGAGCTACTCGTGTAAGATGTCGAGTCGAGTTCGAGCTTTAAGATACTCGGCTCGTGAAGCTCGTGAGCCTCAACGAGCTTTTTTAAAGTTACATATATACCATTTATCTACATATGTATTTACTCTTTATTGTCCTTGGTATAAAAGGAAAAAGTTAAAAAATCTAATGTTATCCTACGCCAAATGTTTTGTGCCGCCATCTTCCACATATCACCATAAACCTCTAAATCAACTAATTAGTTCTTATCCACTCCAAGGTAACTACTTTTTTTCTATTTAACTTCATAAGCTTATATACTATGTTCTTTAATTTATGAAATTCAATATACGCTCAAATCAAAGAAACCATTCTTTGATTAACTTGCATCATTGATTTAAATATATCTAATTTGGGATTTTATGTTCATGGTCATATTGTATGACAAGAGTTACTTGTGGGCGCAAAGCTGACATCTTAACACCCATTTTCAATTAATATAAATTACTAGTTCTTAGATATGGAATCATGTCCTAATGAGGGGTCATCATGTCAAGGTTTGGGGAAAAATGGTTCTACTAGTCAATTCGTCATCATCTCCAGATAGTATGTCACGAGTTGTGACTCCTGCTCTTGTAGATGGAAGGTTTGATATGATGAAGATGAGAGAATCCATGGCACATTGGATTCTCATGCATGAACACCCTTTTTCTATTGTCGAAGATGAGGGATTTGATATGATGCAACAACGTGGAATGCTTCAGTGGGAGCATACCTCGCGAGCCTCCATCAAGAATGATTGCGTGCAAGTGTATGAAATAGAGAAAAAGAAGTTAAAGAACTACTTGAAAGGTGTTAATAAGATTAGCGTAACTACTGATATGTGGAAGTAGACTAATCAAAAAATAGAGTACAGGTTCTCACAGGGCATTTCGTTGATTCTAATGGGAGATTACAAAAATGTGTTCTTAGCTTCATTCATTTACCCCCACCTCATCGTGGTACTGATATTTCTGATAATCTTTACAAGTGTTTCAAAGATTGGAATATCGAGAACAAAGTGTTCACTGTTTCCGTTGACAATGCTTCCAACAACGATGCAGCAATAAAGAACTTGAAAGAAACATTTTCAAGGTTTAAGAAGTTACCATGTGGAGGTAAGCTATTTCATGTACGATGTTGTGCACACATCTTGAATCTTATGGTACAAGATGGTCTTTCAAAAATCGATGGTATTATTGAAAATGTACATGATATCGTCAAATTTATTAATCAAAATGAAGCTAGATTAATGTTATTTGGAGAGATTGTGCGACAACTACAATTGCCACATAGAAAGCTTGTACTTGAATGCAAGACAAGATGGAATTCAACATATCACATGCTGTCAACTGCAATAAAATTCAGAGAGGTGTTTCCAAGATTTCAAGAACGGGAGCCACGCTACCTTACTTATCCGAGCAATGAAGATTGGATCAAAGTGGAAACAGTTTGTTCCATATTATAAGTTTTTTATTCAGCCACCAACATTATATCAGGTAGTGAGTATCCAACATCAAACTTATTTCTTAATGAAGTTCATCGAATAAAAGTACTGTTGGATAAATTGTTTACCGACCCTAGTCAAGATAAGTTTGTCCATGATATGGTTGAGTCTATGAAGGAAAAATTTGATAAATATTAGAAGGAGTATAACCTTTTGATGTCCGTTGCTGCGGTTTTAGATCCTAGGTGTAAAATGACGGTTGCTAAGTTTATTTTTCCTAGAATGTACTCTGGAGACGTGCTTGAAGCTAATATAAAAACAGTGGAGAATGCCTTACATGAGTTATATGCAGAATATGTAAATGAAAATTACTCTAGTGGTGAACCAAGTGGTGAAACAAGTGTTGGTTTGACAAGTAACAATGTGGCACTCCAAGCTTCATCTTCTGGTTGGTCTGAATTCAATGAGTTTGTGAAGAAAAACGAAAGTGTGCAGCCACAAAAATCATAATTAGATAACTATCTTGAAGAGGGGGTATATATTTGTGATGATAATGCAAAAGCTTTTGATGTTTTAGCTTAGTGGAGAGCAAATTCTTTAAGGTATCGTATTTTGTCTCGAATGGCTCGAGATATACTTGCTATTCCTATCACAACAGTTGCGTCAGAAGCTACTTTTAGCGCGGGGAGTAGAGTGATTGATACTTATAGAGCATCTTTAGCTCCCGAAATAGTTGAGGTCTTAATTTGTGGTGGTGGGGGGGGGGGTGGTGTCGAAGTCTTCATGGACTAAACAGAAAGAACAAAGTATGATTTCTTCATCTTTTACTATTTTTAGTTTCTTTTACTGAATTTTAGTATGCTAATTTTCTATATATATGATACATTTCAGAAAGAGAAGAAGCCAATTGAGGTCATCATTCCCATTACTTGATCAAGAAACTTGAGTCCGTCTCTCCAGAAGCATCCTGATAACCATTTTGTTGGCTTGAATGCATTATGAACAGTTTATATTTCTAGTTTTTGTATGGTGGTCTTGTTTATCCATCACACTAACTTTTGTTGGAATTGGAAACTGGAAATGGAAATGGAATTGTAAACTGTTAACTTTTGATGCTTTGGTGCTAATCATGTTATGGGTGGCTTTTTTTTAGTGTTTTTCTCGTAAACTTGATTTTTTCTAATATATACGAGCCGAGCCGAGTCGAGTTTCGAGCTCGGGTTTTTGTAATCGAGCCGAACTCGAGCTTGCAATTTGAGGCTCGGTCGAGCTCGAGTCGAGTTTCGAGCTCGAGTATTATAGGTCGAGCCGAGCTCGAGCTTGTCAATACTCGGCTCGGCTCGACTCGATTACACCCCTACTTGAAGCACTAAACATGCCAATTTATCTTAATAGTCTTTTACCTTTGATTCAATGTGAGTTGTACCTAATAATGTCACGTTTAGGAATGACTATTTTAACTTTTCTTCAAGTTGATGTGATTATACAAATTTAAAGTCCTTACTGGCTTTAAATCTTTCACACCTTGGTAAAACCTCGTCGACAGATGACGGAAAAAGCAAATAAACATCGGTTGGACTAGGAATTTCCGGTTGGTGATTTGGTCTCCTTACATTTACGTGTCTATCGAAAATCCTCGGTAACTAAAAGGGACGTTCATAAGCTTAGTCAGCGTTACTTTGGTCTTTTCAAAGTACTCAAGTGTATCGGGAAGGTAGCTTATCGCTTGGATCTTCCAGAGGGGTCTGGTATTCATCCTATTTTTCATGTGTCATTATCGTTTCGACAAGTTCGTCGATGATTTACCCGTTATGACTCCTGAGGAGATACTTAACACTCGCATCGTTTGTAAGCATGGAAAGCCCGAGGAGCAAGTATTAGTTAAATGGAAGGGAAGAGACATCTCTAAAGCCACTTGTGAACCATGGGCTGACATCGTTTCCGAGTTCTAGGACCTTGAGGACAAGGTCCATTTTGAAGACGAGGGTATTGATACATTTTGGGAGTCCAATGAACTGAATAACAAATGACCTAACCGGGTCAAACGCATACCCGCCCGATATGAAGATTGATAACAGGTTCCATGGAGTATAATTTACCAATTCTCTCCACTACTACCATGTCCCAGTAAGTTTGAAGATGAATTAGTCATGCATTCATTTAGGAGAAATAAGTGGTCCAACACTACAATGCATTAGAAAATCACGTTTATTCCCCATGTTGTAGATTGTTCTTTAAAATTAGGCTAGTGATATTTTCTTTCCAAGTATTTAAATTGTAATTCTTTTTTCCTATTGGAATATTAGAAAATTGCTCCAGGTTAACTTCTTGGGAGAATTACCATCTCTAATCGGTACTTATCAATGATGGTGATGTAGGACTGAGCACACTAGCAATAGAAGACTGGCGATGAAGAACCGATAATGGAGGTCCAACGAAGAATGCCTAACGAAAGAGGTCCATCGATGGAGGATCGATGATAGACGTCCGATAATAAAAGCCTGAAAATTGAGGACCATAACTCGATATTTAGTTTAAACGATGAAAGAAATACTTTGAAGATGGGAAAATTGGGCCAATTTAAAAAATGAAGGGATAGTGTTATCAAGGATTTGAATTTTTCAGATTCATTAAAAAATATTTAGATCCCTTATTTATATTATGATGTTAAAATTCTTTAACGTTTGAAATATTCAAACCAGATACATTATTTCATTAAATATTCCATTAAATTCTCCTCCACATGTCACCTAACTTTTTTTATTTTATTAAAACTTAAACTTATATAAGATTTTAATTTCAAAAGGCTCCTTGTTAAACACATTCTTATTTTAGGCGTATTGCTAAACCTATTAATTTAATAAAAAAATACTATTTTAAAAATTGTAATATTATACTGTACGTATGTAGGTGTTGACTTGATATATTGAATGAATTCATTGGTATTAAAAACCTTATTTTAGTATTACACCTGTCCATAACACAACTTAACCTAACCCTTAGGTGGTGGCTTCTTTTTGACAAGTGTATTTGATTTGCAACTATCAAGTACAAGAAAATGACTAACAAAATAGCGATGTGAAACGTCACTCCTCGCTCTCCTCGCGTCATCACTCCCCCGTCCATTTCGCTCATGAAATCGAAATCGACATTGAAATCAAAATCAAAATCGAGATGGAGAACAGCATCACGGTGAAATTGGAAATCGGAATCTCAACATTCTAGGTAATATATACTCTTTAATTCCCCGATTTAGACTTAGAGGAACGTATTATAACGTAACTGACGACATTAAAATGTATTTAGGGTTTATATTTGATTCTGAATGACTATAATTGTATTTTTCCTCAATGCCTTTTATTTTGTATCTCTAATATATATATAGAGAAGATAGAGAAGATGGTTCAAATAAATAACTTCAAAATTACTTTTTAAATATTCAAAAAACATTTTCGTTTAACTTTTTCAATGATTCTCATTAAAATAGAAAATCACTTTTGAATGCTATGATAAAATATAAATAAAAAATATTAACTTTTTCTTCGAACCTTTTATTTGCGACACTACTGTGGTCGTGTGTTCGAGATAATCAAAAAATTGGACTTGATAATCACATACTATTCATGTGAATATCTAGTTATAAAATGTGATTATTATGAATTATGAATAAAATAATTAATAATAAAAAAAAGGTCGAATTTATTTTTATTTGAATATAGCTTCTAAAAGTTCTACAAAGAAAAAATTGTAAAATAATGTATTTTGGATATTTAAAAAGTAATTTTGAAGTCATTTCTACGTTCTTAAGATATTGAGCCTTCTTATTTGAACCTATATGCATCGACTCATTCAACTGTTGTTGAGTTTTTATCTCTAAACTTAAATTGATGGTCAGTTGACTTGGTTTTGTTTTCCTGCTGTTTTCGAGGTTAGAAAATGATTTAGTTACCTTTGGTGTAGTCATATTGTGTGTTTATACATCTGCTGAGCTACCTGTGGTACATTGAGGAAATATAACTGATAAACAGGTTTGATGCATTTTTAACTGCTTATTGAGTTTTCTAAACGTAGATAAGTAGTTTGATTACGTTTGTCGGCTTATTTTAGGGTATATAAGTAGTTCTCGTTAAGCAGCTTGGTACATATGGCTATTTCAAACTGTTTATTAAGCAGATAAGTAGTTTTCTTATAAGTGTTGGTTGCGCATTATGGTGCAGTTTCTACAGTACCAGTCAATCAAGGGCTCGATCGGGGATTCTACTATCTGTTGTGCTGGAATGGAAACGGGGAAGGGATTTGAATGGGTGGAGGAGCGTAATGGGCAGATACTGAGTCCCGTAAAGCACAGAAGAAAAGTTAAGACAAAGAAAATGGAGTTTGTTGGGTGGGGTTCTAAGTCGTTAATCGAGTTTCTCCAATCAATTGGCAAGGATATAGGGAAGCAGCTCTCTCACATTGATGTGACTTCCATTATTATCAATTATGTGAATAATTTTAACCTTCTTAACCCTATAAGAAAGAAAAAGGTCGACTGTGATGAGAGGCTTTTTTCTCTATTTGGAAAGAAATCAATTCCTCGAAATAAAATACATGAGCTGCTGGAATCACATTTTGCTGAGAACAATGATTCCTCTGAGGATGAGCATATCTACAGTTCAGATGATTATGAAGATTTTAATACAACCTGCAAGAAGCAAAAGGTTTCTAGTTCAGAGAGAAAAGCTCACAGTCCAAAGAAAAAAGCATCAGAAGCTCCGGTAAGCTGCTTTGCGGCAATTATTCCCGAAAACATTAAGCTTTTATATATGAGGAAGAGTTTAGTTCAGGAGCTTGTTAAGCACCCTGAGAGCTTTGAAGGCAAGCTATTAGGTAGTTACATTAGGATAAAGTCTGATCCAAATGATTTCTCGCAGAAGAACTCACATCAACTTCATCCAGTTACAGGTTTATTGAAGCTTCCTTATGTTTGCTGTAGTTCTTTTTTTCTTTTTAAATCTATCTTACATGCTAGTTAATAGATGGCCACTCTGTTTCTGTTATGTTATTTAGACTTCTATTATTGAAGTGGTAATATTGACCCATTTACATATAAATGGGTTGACAGGGTTCAACAAAATATTTAGCAATTAGGGGAACAGGTCAACTAGGTTGGTCAAATTGATGGAATGGATTGCAAGTCGCATGAAGTGTCTTTTTAATGCATACAACCTCCTAACTTGTGTTATTTGAAATTTTGGTTTATTATTGTAACAGTTTTGTGTATATAATAATACTTAATGCATCAACTGCTTTTCAGAAGTCTTTAGAAATGCACGGAACAGATTTCTGAGTCAACTCCGGCCAACCTGTTTTGACCTGTTCTCAACCCTCGCATCTTGCTAACTGTACCTATGTGCCTTCATGCTCATATCATTAATCATTGTGACACATCTATCAGATGTGATGGATGTGTGTTCCACAAGCTTTATTTTTAGAAATGAAATGTTCGTGCATAGGACATGACTCTATATGTATATGCTCTTTTGATGTGATTAACATCAATTAATACATTTTTTCAACTCTTTTGCTATTAGATTATTTACTAGTGTAGTCAGAAACCTCCTCTTATTGTCTGTGAAGCATAACTAAATTTATGATTTTACGCACCTTATCTGTCTCAGGTCTAGGTCCCTGCATCTATTTAAGTTTTACTTTGTCTAGAAGCTCGTAAACTCTTATTAATAAATGAAAGATGTTTTTCATTTTATTTTCTGTTCATCTGAGAGATCAGTGAAACCTTATTTAATGTTTCCTGATCATATTTTCTTTTGAGCATTGGTTTACTTTGGTTATCTATGCACTAAAGAGAACATGCTTAAGATATTATCAAGAATTTTGCATTCAATAATTTCTAGAGCAGGCATTTCAATCAAGATATAAATTTGTTGACAAATACGATGTACTATGATCCATGAGGATTCCATAAATTATGATATATGTAATCCCTCTATGTCATTACTTTGGTCTTTATTCTTATTGAGTTCTGTTGTTATTATGCAGGAGTAAAGAATGTACCTGGAGATAGTGGTGTATGTCGAGAAGTGCTCCTTCAAGTTCCAAACATGATGAAAGACATACCTATATGCATGTTGTCAGATGTCGACTTCTCCAAGGTAATTGATCTTTAAAGTTCAATTGTACTTTAATTATTTGATTTATTTCGACCTATAAAATTGTTATGATGCCCCTAGATCAGTGTTCTAAGATTGGATTGAACAGACGTTTAGGTAATGGTGGGAATCCTACACCTGAATACTTTATTTAAAGATCAAATAAGAGTTTTAGGTGGTGATTTGATGTTCACTAGGCAGTGCTAGCTGGACGACTAATTAAGCAAGATTTTAAAAATTTAAGCAGCCCGTGGAAATTAAACCAACACTTTAGATATAAATCATACCTGAAAACAAGAGTAAGAGGTTTCCTTGAATCTTGGAGAAAAAGATAAAATCATATCGATTTCTTGTCAGACCGTAAAAGAACTGATAGTTCCTAGGTTACGATTTTTTACTATTTTTGCGGACTAAGTATGTCATATGTGATTTCATGCATTTGTATCTCAACTTATCTGCAATACTTAGCTCATGAGCCTCTAAGACTATCATAATATATTGATTGCATATAGTAAACCATTCTTAGCTAAATATATATAGTAATTTGTTTTCATTTGTGTAATAGTTTATATTACATAATCAGATACTGTACACTATCATATGCCATTTGTACATATTTTGTATCAATTTGTATCAATTATAGTTTATATATTAAACATCACTGGTTAATGACGCTCCTAACTTCTTTTTAACTGTAATCGCTCGTTGGATGGTAGACTACCTAAGCTCTACTATCTACTGTTCTTGGAAACACAAGTACTAGATACTTCAAGGGGGAAAGGTTTGCTGCTAGGAATTAGTTTGAAGCTAGCTATTTATAGAGTTAACTAACTGACTTTGTGATGTGCGCCTTTCATATTGTTATGTCTAAAATTAGATGTAACAATAGTCTAGGGTGCTTAATTGTAATATCCATACTTAGAAGTCTTAAGTATGTAAGCATGTAGCTAGTAGTTATGTAAATAGTTTTTTCATTGTAACAAAACAACATAACATACGCATAATATAGAGTTCATATTCACTCTTGAATTACATATTTAATTCTCAAGTCTCATGTTTTAACAAGTAAAAACTAACGATAATAATCAACCAATGAACTAATTGCAGGAAATGACTAGGCTTACTATTTATTGTCACAGCCTCCAATTAGCGTTAGGGGTGTGTGTGTGTGTGTGTGTCATTCTCCCACTTATTCCTTTTTCAAATTAAGCATCGACTCTAGTGCTTGGTTATTTAAATTCTTAAGACAGATGCCCATGTATGGTAGGTTTAAAATTTTGTTGATCGTGATATGGTAGGCAATCCCTTTACTATTAAACTAAATCTTATTCGCTTTGGCTTTACAGGAAGAATGTGATGATTTATGTCAAAGAGTTAAAGATGGTCTGCTTAAGAGGCCTACTGTTGTCAGTTTCCTTCTCTTTTCTATGTTGTATTTACCCTGAGGTTTTTAATAAGGGTTTATAGTTTGGGAGTGTATTGAACTTTAACCTTTTACTATTGTATGCATCCAACTTTGAAACCTTCTATTGTATGTATTCATGTTTTAAAACCGTCTATTTTATAGTTTTTGGCTACATAAACTGACATTTTTTTGTAAGTTCTATACATACAATAGTAAGTTGAATGTATACAATAGATGGCTTTAAAATTTGAATACATGCAATAGGAGGTTTTGAAATTGGATGCATACAATAGTAAAAGGTATAAAGTTCGATACACTCCCAAACTATAAACGCTTTTAATAAAGATCTTGCATTTTTATTTTTTTTAATAATTTCTAAAACTATCCTTGGTAGGTAGAGGTTGAACAGAAGGCCCAAATGTTGCATGAGGATATAACAAAACACGTAAGTAATGCTTGTTATGAGGTGTGTTAAGAACCGGATATCCGAAATTTTGGATAGTGGTTTTGGGCTTTTGGCTTTCGGATATCAGATTATCATCCAAAATATCTGATTATTTATTTATTTTTCTCATTTTTACAGAACTTCTAAATTAACACACAAACATTTATAGATATTTAATTAGTGATTCAACATAATATGAGTTTTAAATAAATGTATGAGTTAAAAATTCTCAATTTAGTTGATTGAAAAGACAAAAAAATGTTTCCTATATACATCATAGTTGTGCTTTTAAACATATTAGCAGATCTCATTAACGTGATTAAACTAACTACTAGTAAATACAATTTGCAGATTAAATAAGCTTCAGAAAGTAAGTAATATAAAAATAAAAATTACAGATTAAGACATTTTTTCCAGATATTTGTTATCCCAATTAGAAAATAACTAATGTTAGTTTTGTTTGAGTTTTATTGCATCCTTACTTATTTCACTTATATTTAAAATCTGCAATGTGCATATTTTCAGCAGAGTAGTTTTTGGGTTTGGCTTAATCATTTTTTTCCATTGTTGCTGGAAGCTAAATACAAGTTGATACATTTTCTACTTTATCTTGTTGCTAACATCGTCTTCCTTCTTCACCATCAAAACATTATCTTTATAACTAAACACAATATATTGAAGCATTATACCATTAACGCTTCATATATGTATTACTTTATTATTTTTAAATTTTTTATCATATCCCTGTTATTCGTATACTTATTTGTCTTAGCTATGGTCATGAGAAGCTTACTTATTTGCTTACAGTGGATTCCTAGAGAACTTGTCTATCTACAAAACCTCATAGATCGAGCCAATGAGAAGGGATGGCGTAAAGAATATCCTTCTTTTTAGTGCCATTTTACATGATTGTATCTTGTTACTTTTTTGCATCGACATTTGTTGCGGTAGCTTCTATATATCTCCATAACTTCTAGTGCTAGTAGGGACCAATGTAGCAAAATCATAATCCACTAAAGTTTATAAGTTATTAATTTTTTTAAATATCACTTGGGTCCCACTTGATATACCAGTTAATAATCTCACTACTATAGTTATAAACTTACATGACTTGTATATAGATGTTTGGCAAACCTTTACTTGCTCCAGCTCCTACACTATTTGAATATCTGGAAAGAAAAAAGAAGCTCCAAACTCCATCCGAGGTGTCAAAGTTATTGACCGAGGTTCCAAAGGTGATTGAAGATGCATTAGAGCCAGAAGTTACTCCACAGGAACAATTACAAGATACAGAAGAGCCCGTTACTTCTCCAACCTCTGTTCAGAGGGATGTTTTTCATCCCACTTTTGGTTCAGGGAAGGCAGTGGCATCCCATTGTCCCGGTGCTGTAGGTATGTACACACAATTAGCTTTGTATAATGAGTATGTATGGCATTTTTCTTTCAACATACCAAATTGTTATATCTTAAATCCTTGGCTTACACACATATCATTGCATTGTTGAATCTTTTGGCTTCTAAATGAAATTTAGGCTCTACTTTATTGCTGCAATATACTTTATTTCATAATGATATCACTATGTTATGTTTTAACCCGAATTATCTGTGGTTATGGTGTTGCACTCGGTAGTCTCGATTATTTCATAATTTCTTTAAATTCATGTAATATTTTTTTTCTGCAGGTATTTATAGCAAGAAACGTAGTTAGGGTGTGGTTGGATTTGCATTTTTGAACTGATTATCTGATTATTGTGACTTGAACCTGCAAGTCTGCACTAGTGTTTGGATAATCAGATTTTGAATATTTAATTATTTGGGGGTCAGTTAATCAATTTTGGCTAATCAGTTTCATACTAGCTGCGATAAAATTGATTGTTGTTAGGTAAAATAAAGTTGTGTATTTACCCCTCAATTTCCCACTTACTCTCATTCCACAAAACTTCGCCATCTATAAAAAAAAAATGTTCTTTTAGGTCATATCATCTGTATAATAAGTACAAGCTCAAACAGCATAAACATACCTCAATCCTGTAATCTCCAACCCGTCTTATTACAGCTGTTCATCTGAAACTGATTGTTATATATCAATCACTTTCAAAATGCACATTAACCAACCCTTAGCAAGTGTTTTCACTATGATAATGCATCTCTATTCACATGTGATGTTTCATATATGCAGAACTTGAACCGCTAGCTGTTCTTGGAGTTAATGAAGGCAAAGCAGAGCCAATGGAGAAAGCGGGTCTGGGAGAACAATTGACAAGCTACCAGGGGGTTGAAGCTGAGCAGTTTCCAAAGACCACAAGTCCAGGTGAAGCATTGGACATAAACAATCCGTCAAGTGTGATTGAGCTAAGTGACGACGAAGAGGAAACGCACGAGCAACAAAAAGAGTATGACTTCTCCTGTAAAAATTGGCTCTACCGGGACCCACAAGGACAAATACAAGGACCCGTTTCAAGAAATGAGTTGAAACTTTGGAGTGATTTAGGCTACTTTTCGCCTGACTTCAAGGTATGGAAGGATGGTCAGACTTCAGATCGTGCTATCTTGTTGAAAGATATGCTTTCAGGCTTATAGTTGATGATAGGAATCATTTATAGCAGTTAGTTGTTTACTTGTTAGGGAACATTTTTTTTTTTCTTTTTTATGAAAAATATTTCTAGTTAGATTATTTATTCTCAGTGAATAGGTAGGTTTAATCTACTTCTTTGATCATAGATTTGCTTTTATGAGTTAGCAAGAGTTTTTGTTAAGAAACTTAGTTATGGTAACTGAATTTAACTTTATACTATTGCTTGTGATAAAATCCAACATGGGAGATGAGAGATACGGTGGGGGTAAAATTTTATTTTTTGTTATTGGGAGATAGGTGACATCTTGGATTAACTGGTCTGAGTTTTTTTATTGGTCTTTAACCTATGTTCATATGATACTGTTAGAATTGTGGGAATATTTGACGAAGATTAGTAGCTAAACAAATTCTGCTAGGTGATTTCAACTGGAGTGTGAGATTGTAAGTTTACTGTGAGAGACTTGTCTACCCCGGGAGTACTAGTTCAGTTTCTAAGATCTTTTGGCTGAATCTTCAAGTACTATTTTAGCTAAAATGTCCAACAACTCTTTGTATCTGGGTGTCCATGAGTTTGGCAAATAGGAGTAGCTTTAGTTATAATCAAATTATGAGAATATTGCTACTAATCTGATGATTTATTATCATTTTCTTGTGTGGATGAATTTTGTGGTAAATTGCTTTGTGAAGTTTGAGGAACACTACCATCTCAGTGGACCGGATAGTGAACCGGAAAAGAGTAACCGATGCACATGGACTTCATGGTTCAAACAAAAGGCGAGAGCAGAGAGACATTACTACATGAGTAACCTGTAATGTTCTGGTTGCAAGAAATTATGGTCATACTGCACATGCTAAAAGATTAGGAAAGATGAGTTCGTAGCATTAGAAAGAACGGCCAATTTTGAAGTAGGTCTGAATGTTGCCAAATACCTTAAAAGGAGTACAGATACAAGCCACACAACAGCTGCAAACCTCAAGCTAACATGACGTGAGCAAAAAGGAGCAGCAATACAAACCCCAAATAACAAAATACCAAGCCAAAATTAAAGCCTAACAACACTGACCAAAAATACAACTACAAAGCCAAACATATAAAAGACCCAACAATCAAGTCAGTTAGTAGTTCAAAGTTTTATTCATATTAGTAATGTATTGGATAATCTAATTTGGATCAAGAAAATGTACGTCATAAACGATATAATGTTTTTCATAAATTAAAAAAAAAAAAAAGAAAAAAGAAGTTGGTCCATAGTTTTCTTAGAAAAAGAGGAGGAACTACATAGAAACTATGGTTAACTTCCACTTTATTTCCAAAAAATGCGAGATGATTATAAAGAAAAAAAGATAACAATTAAAATACTTCTATAGTAATAAAAAGTTGTTTCAGCTTAAAAACATAATACTAGGATTCTCCGAAGAATTTTCTTTTTTCTCTATTCTTTAACTTTTAGAATACATAAATAACAATTTTCAGACTGAAACCAAAAAGGACAAATATTGTTTACCACTGCATATGGATACTAAAAAAATCCAAATAAATCTTAGCAGCATATTCCATGAAACCACTTCCCACAAACAATAGTTTTCATTGAAACTCATGTTATAAGCTTTAATGGCTGTAACCATTTTAGGTGATACCCATAGCTTCATAGGCACCCAGCACATAGTCCTTTTTTGAGGTTATAACCTTACCCTGGTGCCATTTCTACATGTATGTCATTAATTTTCTACATCATGGTCCTTTTTTTCAGTTAGGTAATTCAGTTAAGGTTTTTCTTTTTGTTATTTTCTTTTTGTTTTTTTTTTTTTTTTTTTTTTTTACAGTGAAAAGTTTAGCTGCTGGCGGTGCCAAGATGATCATTATTAGTAATGCATCACGGCGTGCGTCAACAACTTGGATAATTTAAAGAAACTTGGGTTTAATCCCTCTCTATTTGCAGGAATCATCACTAGTGGAGAATTAACATATCAGCATCTTTTAAGGTGGTGCATGTCAGATTGACAATTTAATTTAAATGTAAACGAATAAGAAGTGTACAATTTCTGTTACTGGCTTGCAGCATATGTTAGAAACACTAGATTTTTATCGTCTCGTGAAAATTATAAAGTTTCTATGAGAATCTAGTAGTCGGTAAATGTCTTAGTCATCAAGTTACATAACTTGGTGGCTAATGATCATAACACATAAGTAATAAATGTAATCATGCCTTTATAGGTTCCCCCCAAAATGATAAGTAAAATGCCTTTATCATGCCTTTAATTTGGATGTGTTTCACTACCTGAGGGAGCTGATATTTGGTACTGACACTTAAGTTCATAGGCATAACTGATTGTACATTTATATGTGCAATGTTTCAGTAGTAGCTGTTAAAACTCAGGAAATTTGTCAACTTATGATTGTAATCTGATTTTTTTTTTCATTTGTTTTCTATGAATTGTGTTCAAAGCTTTTCTCACTGGAAATTGTTAAATTTTATAATTGCACACTAATCCCTATTATAAATGCTCTATCATGAACAGGCTAGATGATCCTTGGTTTCAAGTGTTAGGAACGACCTGCGTTCACATTACATGGAATGATCACAGTGCTATATCACTTGAGGTAAGCCCTCAAATTAGTAATGTTATTCCCATTTATTCAAGAAGTCTTGAGCTTCTAATTGACACAATAATCACATAAACAAAAGTCACCGAACTATTCCTTAGATCACTCTGGTTATTTTACTTATGGATACTTTGTGCAACTATTAAAAGAACAATAATAATGTATGACTTAGTTTTTCTTATTGATTGTGCTGATTCTTTTTTAATCTGATTAGTGACTACATACTCATATTTTATGGTACTAGATACATTTTTATTTGAGCTATATAACATACCATAAAAGTCTACATGAGAATGGACAGCTAGAAACAAACTTCATATGCTACTATATTAATTGTGACAAGGTCTAGGACTTCAGGTTGTGCAGAATGTCGAACAAGCTGAATTTGTTTTGGTACATGGTACTGAAGCTTGGCACTTCCTTCTGGTTACTCCACTTCAAAGAAACTCGAGGATCTTCAGCACATTTTGGAGCAATGTGCAGCTAAAAAAATACCTTGCCTGGTAAACATGTTATTTCAGGAGATTATTATATAAGCAGAATGATAATGTTACGTACCTTAACTTACTATACTATATTTTGCTGGAATATGATTCTAGATGGATTTATGCCCAGTGTAGTGTTTATACTATACGTTACTATTGCAGCTTCATGGTTTCAGTGCTAAATAGATCACCATTGTGGGCTTTAATATTGACTTGATGTATTTTTATTGAATCCCGGAACTTGCATTTTATTTAAAATGATGTATTTGATAACCTTGACATGTTGACGGCTCGATGAGCCGAAATGTTTGTAAAACTATTTTGGCATCCTAATAATATCGATGTTCTGCGATAATCATACGCTCGAGGTATTGTTATTTGATCCTCATCACGCCCCAAAAGCTTCCGCATAATTATCATACTTGTTAAATTTGGGGGTGTGACAGACATTCCAACAACCGGTTTTATGTCATCGAGCACATGTTGCATACACAACTAAAAAATTAAAACAAACTTGAACATGAATCATAATTATGAATCACTAATATTAGCTACCGAACCAAAGGTCTTAATTAAATAATAAATATTGAAAATAAAACATTCAAAAACTTACATGATTCGGTTGTATCATCCATACCATCGGACTCCTCTGTAGAAAATTCATCCATAATTTCCATATCATATTCATCATTAGACATATTGAATATGAGTTTCTCGTAGTTTACAGATTAAATTGAAATTGTTTGTGAAATCGGCTAAACAAAAAATCGTGAAAATATACGGATTAAAATCGTGATAATAATAACAAAAAATCGTGATTCCTCTACGGGAAATTGTTGGTGAATCTGAATAGCAGAATGTTTATATATTATCACAATTATGTGGAATCATGCCCTAACAATGAAAATTGTTTAAAAAGTAAATATTAATTGATTGAGAAGCAGATTTTTTTGTGATTCACTACGTCAACGTGTAATAGAATTTAGGATCTACGCAAATCAATATCGATACTTTCTCTTGAAGACTTGGTCTATCTATTCAATAACTGCCATAATTAATGTAATAATATTAGTAATATTTATTACATTGTAATTTAGTATAATAACCTTCTACAAAATTCTTCTCTTCCTTCTTCCCTATAAATTTCTTCTTTTTAGATCCCCCAGCTATATATATATATATTTAGAAAAGCAGTTAGTCTTGAATGTTGAAACCATGTAAAGACTTATGTTACATTCATTGATATATATAGATTACATTTATGACTGAACCCTAATGACCCTAACTCATTTATATAATCGGGTTGAGCCATACTAACCTAACCCTAATTTATCCTCTAATATTCCCCCTAGTTTGAGCAGGAGAAAGACATATGTTCAAACTGGAGCGAAATTCATGAAATAGTAGAGAAGGATGTTCTGCAGCAACATCTTATAGTTGTTTAAAAACTTTGATTGCATTGGCATTTTGTTCAACATCGACTTTATGTTCAAGAATCTTTAATACGACAATAAATTTTTGATCATTTGTTAGAAACCAAATAGAATTGTAGGATATAAAGGAAGTAATGAAGGAAACTAAATCAGTATAAAACGTGAGAAGATCACCATATGTTTTTCTTTTATTAGTAAAAGCATTAAAAGAATAACAAAACCATTTTATATAATTACAACACTTGAATGATGTCTTTGGACTTTGGAGTGTTGCTAGAATAAGAAGCAAAAAGGAATCAAGAAAACTAAGGTGGACTCTCCGGTCAATCTTTTTTTTGTTTGTTATTTTGTTTTTTATGGAGGCAGTGTAGATGAGTCAATGAGTTGAACTTCAATTTTTTATTTTTATTTTAGTTAGCTAGAATAGATAATGGATAAGAGAAAAGTAACAATTAAACGCACAAAAACCACAGAGGAAAACAAGGTGGTTGTGGTTATGCAGAGGAGAAATTGAAAAGCAAAGCATATAGTCGTAGGCGAGGAGGATAACCTTTTTTACTTTGTTATATTAAGAAAGAAGAAGGATATAGACAATATAAAAAAGATAGATGAGAACTGTAGATTCGCTGATGTTGGCACAAAAAGAAGAAAGGCGAAAGAGAGGAAGAAGACGGTAGAAACATTAAGTCTATGATACGATGTTAAATATTGAAACCCCCTAAAGACTTAAAATTATATTCATCGATATTTATAGATTACAATGTACAGACTAAACCCTGATAGACCCTACCTCACTTTTCTAGTCGGACTGGGCCATACTAACCTAACCCTAATTTACCCTAATTTATCCTCTGAATAGTTAGAGTCATGTGAAAGCTTTAGAATTTTCTTGGATGCAATGCATTACTGTTTGTCCAAATAATCACTTATTGACTAAGTGTTTTGGAGTCGCAATGTATAATTGTAATTATAGAGGGGGGGGTGAATACAATTTCTCACTTTAATTTGATTATTAAAGCTTTAAGTAATTGTTTAACAATTTTAAATCACTTGAAGGTTAAACGGATTATGAAGAATGAGTACATAAACAAATAACAAAGTATGCAATAGTAATAGCTTTAAAGGTGAATCTATTAATCACAAATTACATCAATTATTGATTGCGAAAAGATCTAGCCAAAACTAATATTAGATTAATAGACACTAACTATTACACTCCCTCGCTAAAGTAGTAGAGTAGCCGACAAACAAACTATACCATTACTCGTTGACAAACTTAATCACTGACACATAAGTGATTAAGAAAAAAAATGGTAACTTTCAAAATACAATATGTCACTTCATTTATAGAAAAGATATCCCCGTAAATATCTCCTGAAACTTAATCACGGTTAGAGGAAGATTTTGTGGTCCCCATTTCTGTCCATGCTATTTGCGTGTGTTGGATTTCCTCTAATCACAATCAAGTTTAATGTCACATGTTCCATCACTTGAATGTTGCTTACGTATTTTGATCAGGGACCTCATCCCAGCTTGTATAATACTTAGAGTCTTGAAACTTATTTATTGTTGAAGTCGCTGGAGCAATAATAATCTTTTTCACTCACTGCGAGCTAACGTGCTCTTGTAGAGTGATTCTTCTTGTTATCTTTCGGTGACTTCCTTTTATTTGATAACATCAACTGCATTGTTTATTTAAAGAATTAGTGATTGAAATCTCTCGCTGCATCGCCAGTGAGCAAACATACACAAAGTTGAGATTCATTCACTCTACTAAATATTTGGACAAACACACGTGATAGCGGTGATCTTCTTCATATATAATAGGATCTTGACGTCATCATTTTTAGTGACAACATCACTGGTTATTGGGTTGATTAGCAACTAGTGACCTAACAATAACATTACTTTTACTCAAAACTTCTAGCATACATTCATCGTTACATTACAACAAAATTTCTAAACATTTACAGCTAGACTTTCCCAATCGGTGACAAAATGTTGCGTTGATCAGCTTAAGTAAAATAAAAATAAAACAAAAATCCCAAACCCCACCGACGGGTTTGAGCCAACAACCCAAAGTTGAAAGATATTTTAATATATGTCTTGACACGTGAGATGTATACTTTAGAGTTATTTTTCTATCTTTTTATAGTAGAGTCATGGTTTCTAAATATTTGTAAGATTTTTCCGTACTTTTTATTAGAATGAATTTGATTCATATGTTTAGAAAAACAAAAATTATGTAAAGAACCAAACAATTGAGGAATATGTTATTCCTAAAAATTTAGATTGATTAACTAAACGGATAATTCCAAGAACAAAAATAATTAATAAATTTTGAATTTTATATACTTAGAATATATAATAAATTATATAGTTTTATATGATTTTTTATTCTTTTTATTTTATAAATTTAAATTAGAGGTTAGTTTTTCTAAAAATAGAATAAAATGTTATGTTTTTTTAAACTAAATTTTTTGATTTTGAGTTGAGTTGGTTGTTAATAGGTGAAAGTTTAGATTTAGTTAAGTTGTGCCGGCGGAAAAAAGAGAAATTAGTTTTAAATAGATATTCGGAAATAGATTTTGTTTGCGAATGAAAATAGTCTAAGCTCCTTGCCACATACGATTCATACATGTGAAATTCCTTAATAGACTCGGAAAAGGAAAATGATGGCAAAATGCTCAAGCTCAATTGCTGTACCCACTTCTTCAAAGAGCTTCACAAATCTCCAACAAATCGCCGAAACTCGTCATTATAAGGTATGCCTGTTTTCAATTTGAAATTTTTACTTTTTCATCAACCAATTTACATATTCTTGGCTAATATATACTGTACTACTATACTATGTAATCAGAACAAACACATGTTTGTTGATGGTGATGATAGAGAGAACTTAGGTTATAAGTATAGTCCAAATTAAATAATAATGATAATTGGTTCCTCGAATACATACAATTTTAAATGAATCCTTTTAGGAACGATGTGAATTAAAGAGCGAATAGTTGCCATATTTTAAGATTGTTTGCTAACTCATACTGCAAATACTATCAAGGGCCACGACGATCAATTTGGCCCATCTTGTATCAGTGGTACTATTTTGAGTGTGAAGACATTTGGTTGAGCAACCCATTTCATATGTTAAAATTTCATAACTTAAATTACTCAAAAGAGCAAAGCCAAGTTTAGGAATCAAAATAACATTCAGTCCACTATTTCACACGAGGATAATGTAGAGGAGTTATGGAATTGATGATGTTTTGATGAATGAGAGATGATTATATATTTTCAAGTTCAAATTAGAGATGCGGGATGAATAAAGTGATGTAGAATGAGCGTTCTCTCATCTAACAATTTCTTCGGTGAAAATGTAACATCATGCCGGAGCACACTAAGATGCCATTGTGGGTAAAGATCTTTGTTGTACCACTTGGATAAGGTAAAAGTTGCAGGAGACAAACTACTAATAATTTATCTCCCTATTGATCCCGAGGTGTTTCCTTGAAATCACTTATTAGATTCAACCAATCTAAAGTTTCAGTCATTACAAAGGTAAACCCCACAAGCATGTTGCTGTGTGAAAATGGAACGAGTATTCTCAGCATTAGATAGTGTGTGCTGATAATTAATTGGGTCTAACTTTCTATTGTGTGAATTTGAAGAAGTTAGTACGGTGACCTCAAGCTTCTCTAAGTCTAAAGTAAGGGAAACTCTTTCAATATCAGTGAGCGAAGATGCTAGAGTGAGTATATCCATTTGAATACCACTAAGATCAGCTCAGCTCTCATACCAATGTTACAACTCAGCTTAATTGCAACTGAAATTTATCAATCTATAAAGCCAAACAACAAAGTTAGCCTGATTCTTGTTCATTAGACCCATTGGGCTCTTCCTGCTTACTTTGGGCTTGGTCTTCGGACTTCCATTTCAATATTAAGTCAATGTTAAACATTTTATTTGTGAATCCATGTGCTTGGTCTAATCATGACTTTTATGTTGGGGATAAGTCCTTCGAGGTTAGGTTGTCTACTTTATGTTACACTGTATTCAAAACATATGAGTTTATGGGCTGTGCTAAATGCTACAGATTTCCTACGTTTTTTGGGTTGTTATCAGGTTGCTTAGTTCCTAGGTAATATAATATCTAATCTACCCAGATTTGTTCATTCTTTTGATTGAAGTCCATTCTGCATCTTCTATATCTGTTATATCTGTTTCTGTAGCTAATTTTTCACCGATGGGAAAACATTCAAAATTGATGTTTCTGCTGGTGGTAACCAAATTGCTTGTATGATCTTCTTTTCAGTTATAATTCGTGGTTCCATCACATTCTTATAGTTCTTTAAAACTCTTAATAGTGTATCTTTTTCTATTATATTTCATTTTACCTAACTACCCAAGAAAGTTCCATGATTCAATCATGGAAGCCCGTGCTGCAAATATTCACAAGTTTTGACTATTGAGGTATATATTTTTGCACATCACTAGGGGATTTGTATTAATAATACTTTCATATCAACATAGGGACACAACATGTGTGCCTTCCGCATCTGATGTTTAGATTTGTAGTGCTTTAATCACCTAAATACTGTTCCCCTTTTCGGTGCAGGCCTGGCTTTTAGATCAGTTTGGGGTTCTTCATGATGGGAAACAACCTTATCCTGGTGCTATATCTACATGTATGTTATGAGCTTTTGACATTTTGGTATGGGATGTCAGTTGGAGAGCCATAACTTTTTCTTTTTTCTCAGAAGTGTCTACTGATAAGTCTTCTGCTTTTCTAACAGTGGAAAATTTGGCTGCTCATGGTGCCAAGATGATCATTATTAGTAATTCATCAAGACGGGCATCAACAACCTTGGAAAAATTGAAAAGCCTTGGATTTGATCCTTCTCTCTTTGTGGGAGCCATCACCAGTGGAGAGTTAACATATCAGCATCTGCAAAGGTAGTGCGACTTAAGTTTAACATGTTACTACAATAAAAAATACATCATGGCAAACTGTATTTTACAAAATTTGATGAATCTAATGTTAATATTGTAATGTCATTTAGCTTAGTAGATTCATAGAGAATGCTTATATCATCTCCTTTAGCACCTTTTATTTTTATTTTGTGTGTATGTGCCATATAGCTTGAATGGTATAACCTATTCTTCCATTTTAGCTAGAATACTGGACATACTACTAATTTCTTTTTCTTTATGTTAAGTTTATTCTTTTCTGTGATTAGAGATGCTTTTGTCACCTTGAAGGTAAGTTCTGCTCAGAGCCTCTCTGGCATGACCCGAAACTGATACGAAAATAAATGAGATAGGGTTGGGATTCTTAACCTGCCAACCCGTTTAATTTTTCGAGTTGGGTTCGGGTTAATGGGTCGAACCGCCAATCTAAAGTTGTAAAGGTTTTTCTTACAAATTCCAAATCGCCAACCCGAACTTAACCCATCATATTTGATATGTTTGACCCGAAACTAACCAGCTAACCTGAAACTAACAGTCAACCCAAAACTAACCCGGCAACCCGAAACTAACCCGCCAAATATGACAATTTGACCCAAAATCAGCCCCTCAACCGGAAACCAACCCATCAACCCGTTTACCTAAACAGATTATGCGGGTCGTGTCTCGGTTGAGTACGTTTGACCCGCCAAGCAGAACCCAACAACCCTTTTATCAAATCAGGTTGGTTCGAGTTGGATTATTTCGACACGCCAACCTGACCACGACCCGAATTGCCTCCCTTATTCAGAGGTGCCTGGAATTTCAATCTGTAAAACTTTCATATTCATATGCTTGATGTTCTACAATTGGCTTAATAACTCGCAAAATTTATTGCTTTCTGTTTTGACGTAATGGGAGTTTCTCCTTTTTAATGAGTTATGACAAAAGGTTTCCTCACAGGGCACTGTTTATTGCCTATTTCATTTCTTACTTCGTTCTACAGATGCATGTTAATTTCCATATAAATGTTCTCTATCATGAACAGGAGAAATGATCCTTGGTTTCAGGCACTAGGAAAGACCTGCATTCACATCACTTGGAGTGACCGAGGTGCTATATCCCTTGAGGTACTTTTCAGTTTATGATTCATATCTATTCAGACTGCTTTCTCATATTTTATTAACTTTTATTTGAACTTTACTACATACCATTAAAAATTCGTATGTAACTACATTGCTTCAGGGTCTAGGGCTGGAGGTTGTTGAGAATGTTGAACAAGCTGAGTTCATTTTGGTCCATGGTACCGAAGCTTTGGGCCTTCCTTCTGGTGACTCTGTTTCCAAGAAGCTTGAGGACCTTGAGAAGATTCTAGAACAATGTGCAGTTAAAAGAATCCCTATGGTGGTAGCAAATCCTGACTTTGTAACTGTTGAAGCCAGAGAACTACGTATCATGCCTGGTATACTAAAATTACTTAACTGCCCGTTACATCTTTAAAATGAATACAATAAAACGTCCTCAATAATCCACTTAATCCTAACGGAATAAACTGCTTTTAATGAGATGCATTCAGGTACATTTATTAACTTTTGTAGTCTTTTGGTTCTTTTTAGGTACATTAGCAGCAAATTATGAAAAACTTGGTGGTGAAGTTAAATGGATGGGAAAGCCTTACGAGATTATCTATAAATCAGCCATGGCTATGGCGGGTGTTGATGCATCTGACTCAATTGCTGTTGGGGACTCTTTACATCATGATATAAAGGGTGCAAATGCGTCCGGGATCGATTCGGCATTTATTACATGTGGGATCCACGCAAGTGAACTTGGACTAATGGAATTTGGAGAATTTGCTGATTTGTCTTCGGTGAATGCACTTGCATCAAAGTATGATGCGTATCCATCATATGTATTGCCTTCATTTACATGGTGATCTAAATACAGACAAACCGTCAGTTGAAAGGGGGGTTGTGCAAGCAATCTCCTTTATAGTTGGAACAAATGACTCGTTGATCATCTATTCTTTCTGCTCAGTGGAGCTATCTGTGACCATATGTTGCTAGAAGACGTTTATGTATCGGGCTAGTAAATTAACATTGGATTTTTCTGGTTAATATGCATACATATATGATCATAATGCAGTTTTATGTATGAGCTTCACTTCATTGGCATTTCTTTTTAATCTTGGCCATTGGCCAATATATGTGAACTTCCTAAAATAAATGAACTTTCACAAGATATGTTTCTTTAGGGCTATTAGATATTAGGAGCCTTTGGAAGAATGCTTTGGATATAAGTGGATATAAGTATATTGCTGGCTCTAAAGTTCCTTTGAATTAAGTGCTGGGACACCATTGAAGAAATATGGCAATAGTGGCTTTGCCATTTTTGATATATAAGTCCCTTCATAATCAAAAATCACAAACTTTATTCAGGAGATCGTTGGAAGTTTTTGAGTTAATTTTCATTCACTTTAAGTATAGCAAAACTACATATTTGGACCTAGGAGTCTCACAGATGGCTACAAAATCATATTTCAAACAAACTAACTAACAAATGCTCCGACCATAAGATTGGCAAAAGAGTGAACAAATCGTTACGTTGGCAAGTAAATCCAGTAACAAATAGAATTTTTGAGGTGCTTGATGGCAACAAGAATGGGTTGGTCAACCTTGACCCAAGAACATGTAGTTGTGGACAATGGCAGTTGGTATGCCGAGAGATATTTCACGGCAGAGACTTATCGATCGGCCTACGCAGAGGCCATACTCCCGATGGGTCACCCTTAAGAATGAATCGATCCAAATGATCTGCAAACTGTGTTGCCGCCGGTCCTTACGAAGAGGCAAGTTGATCGCCCACTTGGGCGTGCTTGTATTCCTTCCAAATGATAGAAGAAAGAAAAAAAGCAAGAAACAATGTAGTCGTTGTAAGGAATACGGGCACAGTCGAGAACTTGCATGACTAATGAGGATAGAACTGACGACTATAACCGCTCAAGATCGCAATCAACATCCAAATCAGAAGCGTCTCAACGACTTCCAAGTGTACATTTGAGTCAATCATAAATGTATTGTAATGAAAACACTTATGTTCCTTATTTTTATTTATTGTGTTTTTGAGTTTTCGTTCAACGAAAAATCTGAGCGTTTTTTAGCGAATATTATAAATAACGTGATAATTATATTATTTTAGGGTCGTACTATTTATAGAAATTCTAAAAGTCTCAAAAATATCACAAAATCATATCAAAAACGGATTAAAAAGTCAATTTACAAAAAAAAAAAGATTACGATCCCGGTCACGACCTATTACGATCCCGTGCACGGGTTCCACGACCCCGTGCACGCAATACGCAAAGCAACACACGCAATACCAATTTGCGTATTGCGCTCGAAATGGTAGTTTTTTGTAATTTGGGTTTTGAAATGATAAAATATTAAATAGAGGTATTTGGGTTAATTTCTTTAAAAAAACTTATTCTCATTTGAACTACCATTATTCCATGGATTATCAATGATGTCATCAATTTGACGAATTAAAATTAATGGTGAGATCACAATCGAAAAAATATATTTAAGGGCTAAAATTAACTTATGGAAATAATTAAGACAATATATTAAGAGACTAAAGAGAAGAGAGTTTAAAATAAAAGAGAAGAGATATGGAAATGGAAGAGCAATTTTGATAGAGTTGTGATAAGTTTGCGCTCAAAGCTAACGAGTAATATACTAAGACCCAATTAATAAAATAAGACCCAATGCTTACAGTTTAATTTAAAGAGAAAAGCTATGTAATTAAAAAAAAAAGGATGCCAATTGTACACATTTTTGTTTGAAAAAAACAATGGATGCAAACATCACCTGCATAAACGTACCAAATCTTGTATCGTCATTCATTGACACATTCGTTGACTTCACCGTTGCCGGAATCTTTTTACCGGACCCACCATCTCTACCTTTTTCCGAAACTACATATCCTTCCCCCGATCGTCTAATCGCCGTGGGCGATCTCCATGGGGACCTCGAAAAATCCAAACAAGCCCTCCGACTGGCAGGCCTCATTGACGCTGGGGACCGCTGGTCGGGTGCCTCATCAACTCTTGTACAAGTAGGCGATGTCCTTGATCGTGGCGGTCAAGAACTAAAAATCCTTTATTTTCTTGAAAAACTTAAACGACAAGCGGTTACGGTTGGTGGTAATGTGATTACAATACATGGGAATCATGAGATCATGAATATGGATGGAAATTTTTATTGTACGTACCCATCCGGGCTTGATGAGTTTCGACATTGGACTAATTGGTTTTGTATTGGTAACGATATGAAGCGATTATGTGATGGATTAGATAAACCAAAAGATATATATGATGGGATTCCTTTAAGTTTTAAAGGCGTAAAACAAGAATATGTGGAAGGATTTAGAGCTAGAATTGCTGCATTGAGACCTAAAGGTCCTATTGCAACAAGATTTTTGTCTAAGAATTTAACTGTGGCTGTTGTAGGCGAATCCGTGTTTGTTCATGGTGGGATTTTACCTGAACATGTTGCTTATGGTTTGGAACGGATTAATAACGATGTAAGGGATTGGATTATTGGGTTGAAAGATAAGGTATCTCCAGATTTAGTTAGGGCTAGGAGCTCGATTGTTCGGTTGAGAAAGTTTTCTAATGAAGTGGTTGAAGATTGTGATTGTCGTATGTTGGAACATGCTCTTGCAACGATTCCAGGCGCAAGAAGGGTGGTTATGGGGCATACAATTCAAAAGGGTGGTATAAATGGTGTTTGTGATAATAAAGCGATAAGGATTGATGTGGGTTTGTCAAAAGGGTGCATTAACGGGCTGCCTGAGGTTTTAGAGATTAGGGAGAACTCTGGTTTACGAATCTTGACATCAAATCAAATGAATCGTCAAAATAGGCAAAATTTGGGCATAACTGATGTGCATGGACCTGGCGAAGTGGCAGTCGAGGCTTAATTCTGTTTTTTTGATTACTTAATTGTAGAGGTAAGATCAGCTATCATTTATCACTGTTTTTTAGTTGGACAATTATAAAGCTTTAAAAGATTGTAAGGTTTGTATCTGGACTGATTTAAATCGAGTTTGTTGTATGTTATCATGATGGTAGCTTGCAGAAAGATTACTTACAAGCATGTGCATGTCTTTCTCATGGGAGGCAATTGTTGATTTGTGCATATTGTTTGTGATCACAAATTGTTTTAGTTTTATTAAACTAGTAATTCCGTATTTGAAATATATTCAAATGATCATAGGGTAATTGTGCCTAGTGGTTTAATCTTGAATGTGGCCATATAATTTACTGAATCAGTTCTGTTTTTGTTTTCATTTGAATGAAAAATCTGATCTTTGAACCCACTATTGTAACAGGGCTTTGCCAAAGTTTTGATATCAGAGTGTGCACTATCAAAACAATTTTTTGAAGATGCACTATAGATCAGCACTTCATATTTTCATATTTCTGACTAATACAAAAACTACCACTTTTCCATATATGCGTGTGCATCGTCTCATGGCTAGCATCAAAATCAACTTCAATTTGGTGACTGAAGGGAATTCAAGTTGCAAGCAAACTAACATTGCAATTTCACAAACCCAAAACAACTACCGACTGAAAAGTAAAGGATCATAAGCAATATGACAATATATAAAAGCTTTTGAATAGATACTTTTGGGAAATCTCAAAATCCATCCTCTTCTGCCAAAACCATTCTACTTAAAGGACTTGGACCAAGCTTTCTCCTTCTTTTAGCATTTCTCTTTCTTATGATTTCCATTTCGTTTCGCCTCCTCACTTGCATCATCGCTTCCTCTTCGACTACAAATCTCCTCATCAATACATCATCCGTCAAAGACTTCCCTCTAAATATTCTCCTTCCTTCTGTGCTCATCCTTGGAACCGTGCGTTCTGGTATACAATTTGGAAAAGGTTTCGATCGTGGGTATGTGTTGCTTCTTCTAGGGGGTACATCGGCTTGGAAAACGTCTGTGTAGGAAGATATAGGGACGCATAGGCAAACTCGGGTAAATGAAGTGGCAACCTTTAAAGAAGTTGACTTTCTAAGTTGTCGTCTATTAGGGTTGTTGCTTCTTGTGGCAGTATACTTGGTGGATGTGGACAGATTTTTCTTTAAGGTCGGGTTAGGAGACGAAATGTTGGTAGATTTTGGATTGTTTGTTTTCCAAAGACTGGCTATCTCCATTGCTCTTTGATACCAAGGCTTCCTATTGCACCATTTGTAACATAACATTAATATTGTTGTTGAGTTCTAAAAAATAGTGGTAGTGCTAGCAGTTGAGTTTTAAACAATATTGTTGTTGAGTTTTAAATTGGCCGGTTTGGGTTTTTGTATATCTCAAATGGGTCAAATGAATATATTTAGCCAAAAGGGGAATCGGTCAACCAGGTTGAAGTTGCTCAAAGAGTGTTCTTTATTTAAAATTTGAAGCTATTATTGTAACATAACTGCTGCTTTAATTTGAACAACTAATTAGGTATTCATAAAAGTTTTTTAGAAAAGGAGAAAAGACTGTAAGTGGGTGAACCTATACTAGAAAATGACCAGTTTTGACCATCTATCCAACCCGCCCATCTTGCCACCTCTAGAAAGTAGTAAGCTCGGACCAGATTAGTTTGATCAAAAACTAATGTCTGATTGCTTACACTTGAGACTTGGAATTAAGAATTGTGTCAAAAGTGGTCTATAAAGCATAATTCTTGAGAAAAGAAAAACAACACAACCCAATGGGGCCAGGTGTTGGACAAAGCATTATGTTGACCAAACCCTTTAATCAATGTATGCAAAATTTGAAAACTTTCAAATGATGCAAAACTATTGCATAATTCTCTAAATTAAAGGAAAATTCTTTTATTAAAATTAAGTGATGCTTGATTCTAATAACCTTAGACTTGTTGTATCATTGTATGCCGCAAAAGTTATTTAATAGCTCCAATGTTTCCACGATGGAAGAACACAAACTAGTATTCAACAATATTAAATTTCTACTGGAATCTAATATTGTGTAATTCTAGAGAATAAAAAAATAGATGAGGAAGAAACATACCTAGATGTTGCAGAGGTATTCTTGGGATCTTGCATGAACAGATGAGCAATGATGTGCATGAAAGTGATGGATAGAGAGGAGAAGAAGAAGGAGAGTAGATATGAAGGGAGTTCATGTACATTACAAATGATGAAGCTTTTTGAATGCCAAAGTGATGATGGATATTGGTTGTCAAATAGGCCTCTTTTCTTTATGGATATTTCATACCCCTCCACCCCTTTTACTTTGCCAGTGGCAGGCATGATTCCTATTGTGTGTGTGAGAGAGAGTTCAAAATTCAAAGGCAAAGTTATATTTCTTGCTTTTTTGTAAATTTACTTAAAAACCCCAACTTGCTTCTTTTTCAATGTAAATCATATTCTATTCATTTAAGATCTAAATGTCGATATGTGATAAATGCCCCAACATCTCTTTTAGATCACACACCATGTAATAATCTTGAGCTACCACTTTTGTTAAATGATGCTCTTACCTGTCACTTTAATAAACATAACATAATGGATGAAATAGTAGATCATGCATGCATTAATAACAAGGATCTAATCATATTACTTTTCTTTTGTCTTTCTAATAATACTTTTATGTTAGCAAACAAAACGAAGATTCGAACTCATAAACTTCAAGATATTACCCGTACAAGATAGTTAATTCTTGAAAAGGACCACATTTTCTAGTGATGTTATAGTTCCCATTGTCTTATATACATATATTAAAGAAGATTAAAGATTTTGTATCTGTATTGAGAGGGGAACAAAATGATTAGGGGGGCCTGTTACATAATACTTATGATCAGGGCCTGTTGCTATCACTTCTTCCATCACCATTAGTTTAAGGTTTTTGCACACAATGCACATTGGTGCTAATTAACAAGGATCCAACTGTAGATAAAAAGGGTGACAAATAAACAGAAAAGGGGTTGCTGAAATCATTTATAATGTTTGGTTGTGGACAGGGAAATCATGTAAAACCACGTATTAAGACTATAATAAATGTGGAGGGTGGTAAAACCATGTGTCAAGGATATCATGTAAACTAACTGGGACCACTCAGGCTGAACAGTCTTTGTGAATACTGAATCTGGTTAGGGCCAATCAAACCCCAAACCTGGATAAGGATGCATCCTAAGCCTGGACCACAGACAGGATCAGTAAGATTATTAAAATTAGAACCATATTCACAACATCAAGTATAGTAGGTCACTTTAATAACCACCTTCATCACCTAGATGAGTGAGTGCCAAAAAACATACCTGTTCCTTAATCAGGCTTAGCCCTGAACAGACCTAAAGTAGTCCTGGTCTTAACAGGGCTTTTATGACATAAGCTATTGGGCCGAATCAGTCCTTATCGGGCTCACGATTTTTAGGACCAGTCCAAGGCTTCCCTAAATATCTAGACTTCACATGCATATGCCTTTAGAAGGCTCAGCTGTAGTTAGGACTAAACAAAAGAAGCACACATATCACTTTTTCTAAAATAAAGTCAACTAATAGCACAATTGATAACATTGCAAGCAATCCAATTTATGTTATATAAACAGCCATCATTAGCCAAACTTGGATCTCTAAGCGGCATACATTGAATGCTCTTTTATAGATGAAAATATTTTAACAATATTCCAGACAGTAACTATTCTATGGAGAATGCCAAGGCATAAAGCATTATCTAGAAAATTAAAAAAGTGGTTTCTTCAGAAACATAACATGCATAACTTTCCAAAATTATTGAAAATCTTGATCGCCCTTAGGAGAAAAGGGAATCACGCTGCATGTTAAATACACGCAAAGAAACAAACCGGCAGAGCTTTCTAAACACTAAGAAATGGTTCACCGAAGCCAATCCTAAACTTCAGATTTTCATGGCTGTGGTCCATGTTCCTTGTACACTGGGGTGCTTAGTAACATGTCTAGTCTTCAGCTTCACCACCTTTCTTCCCAGTGAATTTCTAAGCCTGGTTGCACAAAGTAGTACCTCTTCTGGAGTCATGTTCATGACAGATACAACACGCTCATTCTTATTCTCTGCACAGGTTAACAAAAGCCCAACATTTACAACAATAAGTGAAAACTCACTGATACCCAATCTAATCAAAAGGAAACAACAGAAAACAGAGGCAGGGTGAAGAGTCCTGATAACCTAGCTACTAAAAGTGAACATTATCTATGAAAGCAATGAATAGCCTTACTATATAATCCCTTCAAAAATGGATGTTGACCACGGTTAAGCTCGGTAACAACCTCTAACTGAGGATTGCTTTCCTTAAATGATGGTAATTCCGACTCCATAAATGCCCTACACATTGAATAGGCAGCTGTTAGTCCTCCTGTCAACCTTGTTTCAACTTAATAACCTGATAAGCTGATACCCAAATAACTGTTTTGACTTTTGAAGCTACAATAAATCTTTTATTGGGGAGCAACTTTTGCGAAGAACATGTATAATTGACAACAGAAAATAAGATAGGTTGCTCTTTTAACCCTTGGTGACATAGATTCCATAAATTCACAAAGTAAGGCATATCACGGATAACACTTGATTATATAAGTAGCTCTTATTGAACCTTAAAGTTTCATATATTTGGTGAATTTTCAATGTTGAAAGATTACAATAATCAATGAAACAATGCGGAAAATACACTAATTTAACAATCAGAACCTAAAATAGAGAGCAAATAAGCCATGAAACAATATTTAAGAAAAAAAAAAGGTATGTAACTAACATACCTAATGCCCCTACTGCTTCCACCCCAGTTACAGTAGCTCACAACCAGCTTCTGAAGCTGCCAAACACCTCGTTGTGACATCTGAAAAAGGGGATAAGAAAATGGGGATTCACATTATATAATTAATCAAATGGGTAATTAAACAGATAGATATCTTTTGTGGAACAAATCAAAATGGGTCATTGGTCGCATGGGTTAATTCGTCGAATCTTTTTGTCGATACAAAGAAGATTATGAATTTAATCTACAACCAACTACTGTTCTAATAAGTCTAAGCTTATATCACATCATACAGATTAACATTATAATTCACAAACTATTATTGACACTCCTATCTATCAAAAAAAGAAGCAATAAAAAGGAGCGCAGTGATATCGCAAATCAGTATATCAACTTTAGTGAGTTTACAAATTAAACTAATTGGCCTCTGGTAATTACATTTTCATTATGCACTGCCTAGGAACGCAAGAGAAAAAGATAAAGACTTTATGGAACAACTGAGGTTGGCTATTAGTAGCATGGAAATAACTCTCTTTCTCTATAGCCCATAATTTGGCAAATCTGAATCGTTATATAATTGAACCGTAATCAAAGGTAAATCTATGCAAACTTGCGTTCAGTCAACCAAAAAAAAAGAAACTTGCGGTCTCTACTGTTATCTTGAATTGCCAATGACTTGACCGAATGAGCTATCTCAGCTAGAAGATAATAGTTCCAACTGAGGAGAAGTAATAGTAATCCATCTTTATTAATCTGCACCTTACTGTAGTAATCGATTTATGTGCATAGATGTGACTACAGTTATGACAGGAAGTAGCCAACCAGAAAAAAAAATTATTCAAGCAGACCTACTACATCACAGACCTCTCTAGGAGATTTCAGCCATCAATTCTTTTAAAGACCACCAAACGATTGAATTATGGATTAGTTCATGTACCTTTTTATATGGGATATTAACTAATTACACACTCATCTCAATGTCACTAATACTGCTATTTTCTTTACTAAAAAAATAAATCATACATCATCTTATTTATAGTTCCAGCATACCATCGTTGCTAACTGCCAACCAAGAACTATTTTGACAAATTTAATCATTATAGTTCATTTAAACAGTGCCCTTTTTAAGGTTAACTACCAAAATGAATAAAAGCTATCCAGCACAACATATAAAATGAACATGGAATGTAAAAGTACCCACGTTACAAAGCCTTCAGAAAAAGAAAAAAGAAAAAAGTTAGAAAGTATAGCCTTTGATTTATAGTCTAACACAAGTACATCTTACACCCTTATAATTTGTTTAACCCTTTTCTTCAATAAGTTCAATTTTTAAAGAACGGAAATGACACAAATACCCTTACTTAATTTTGGAAATGACATAGATATTAATTAAATTAAATACAATTTAATCCATAAATAAATAAGTGTACATTTGAAATACATGTTTATAAAATCACTAAATAAAATAAGTATTCCGCTGCTTTGCGCGGGTGTACTAGTTATATATTAATTACCAAGGTCAAACAAAAGTTTAAAGTCTATCAAGCTTTCAGTAAACATTATACTTCCAAAATATATTTATCAAAGGAGCTACATACATGTGGTGCAAGAAAGTGTTGTTCATTAGACCTAATACAAAACAAACAACAGAAAAAGCATGTATTGTTCATTGGAGAATTTTATCAAATAATTGGTGCTCATAAAAATAAAAACCAAATATTTCATCAATTTGAAGCAGCTACACTGTAAACATAACCCTAAAAAGCAGGATATGACTTGCGAGTGATATATCATATGAAACAATGCATATAAAATAATATCTAACAATCGAAGCATCGAAAAGCAACAGAATCAAAAGTTGGAAGTGACGCAATTTTAGAGAGTGAAAAAGAAAAAAAGAAGAAAAGAAAAAGAAAAACCTTGGAGCCCTAGAAAATTAAAAGTAAAAATTCGAAGTTTGGGAATGGATTGATGAATCTTACTTTTTGATTGGAAGATATTAAAGAAGAAAAGTTGGGTTGCCGCACGCAAGATGTAGAGGAAGAAGAAGAAGTCGGCTGCTGAAAGGAGAAATGTATCCAATGTCAATTTCGTAAATAAATACTTTCTCTTGTTTACAAAATAACAAACCACGGTTAAGAAAAGGGTCCATACCCGATTATAAGTATCCGATACTATCCGTTTTTTTGTTCTGATGGATCACAGTTAGGTTGTGTTTGGTACGACGGTTTTTGAAGTGAGGGTATGAATATGAGTATGATATAATATGTGTGGTTTGTAGATCTGAATACTAAAGATAGGTTTGAAACTTTAAAAACATCGATTTTCTTAAATCGAGGGATGGGTTTAATGATTCAATTCCTATTTATCTCTAAATTGATACTTGCTTTTATTCACTTTTCGTCATTTCTTATTATATTCAATACTATGAGCTTCCAACTATATACATATTAATATATATATATATATATGGAGCTCATCTATAAAGAAGGGTAATTTTGGGAGAAGAGGGAAGCAAATTTAGATCGTCCATTAATATTCATCGTAACCAAATTAACATTCATCGTGATATGATGAATGTTAATAGACGATCCAGATTTGTTTCATTTTCCTTTAAAATTACTCTTTCCCTCTTGATCATCCCTATATATATATATATATATATATTTTATTTTTATTCTTCCTTTACTATTTGTCAATATCAAATTTTGACAATGTCTACTTATTTGATTCTTCTTCCAATTGAAATTGTAAATATTCTTGCTTAATGTATTAAATTGATATTGGAGATGAACGGAAATTATGTAAAAGATAAGGAAGAAACTGGAAAGAGATGGACAAGAATTAAATAAAATGATGAATTTCAACTTTTATGTCCAAACCCATATATTATACCAAACAATAGTTTTGGATATGATACCTAAACTTATATTTGTTGAAATTCTTTACATAATATAACGCTTATAACTATACCATTAATTATGTATAAATATATGGGTTCACAGATAAAAAGTATTGAAATACCAATTAATAATATATATATATGTTTATATATGTTGTATCTATTATCCAGGTAACGATACAAATAAAATTGATTACTTCTCTATTTTGACTAAATGGATTCAAATAAATTTAATAAAATAAAATAAAAAATTTATAAACTAATAGTGATTGATTAACTTAATTATTGATTAAGTTATTAATTAATGAATTGGTACAATTAAATATAAAAAATATTTTAATATTATTAAGCTTATGTACGTAACGAGGAATCTTGTTTTACAATATATTATACTAGATTTAAACTGTACGATGCACGGAAATTTAAGTTAAGTAATTTTTATATTCGCAAATTTTAGAGGTTTAATAGTTTAATATTATTTTTCAATTAGTGTTTGAGTATGATTCATAAATTTTTAATAAATTATTATTATATTTAAATATTATCTAACTCTATCTAAATTTATTTTTTATTTTATTATTTAAATTTAAATAATTATTTATTTTTAAATTATGAGAAGTCGTCACGTGTCATTTTACCTATATGGCAAAATATAAAGCAATCTTTATTCTCCTTTAGTATATATAGAGATAGAGATTTTATGGTTTAATGTGTGTGATGACTCTGTGGTACAAAACAAACCGCAAAAATTAAAGAAAACTTAGCCTTCTTTTTCTTTTATGTGTGGCGATCGAACAAAAAAAATCATAAACCCCTTTCTTGTTTTCGAACAAAAGAATAGAACATAAACCCTTGTTCTTTGTCCATAATACACAAAAGGTCGTGCCTCTTTTTCAATAAATTAATCATAGTTATTATTTTAATTATTTTTTTTAACTGAAATTAACATTTCGTTGGTGATCTTTGAAGTTTTCGTGTGTGAATCAACTTTAGAGGTGATCTGATTTGAACATTCATTTCTACAATCACGATAATATAGCTTGCTTGCTAAAAGTATATTTAACTGCATCTTTATTTAATGATATGGTTAATCTAATATATTCAATTAGATTCGTATTGAAAATCATATATACAATTATGTTGAATTGTTTTCGTTGCGTTCTTCATAATAGTTATATATTTAAATCTTTTTAAAGTAATCAATTTTCAGCGGTGTTATCAGAGCCACTTTTGAATTTACAAATTACCGGTTGTATGTTAATCAGATCAATTAATTGTTGATTTTAATATCTCAAGTTTTGATTTTTGATAATGGTTCTTTTGAGTTCCTACAATTAATTGGATCGATTACATACAAACCAATATTTGTTTTAGTATTGTTGATATTTAAATTAAATGGTTTGTTTTTAATTTTATATGTTGTATATTATTATCATGGCTATGATCATGCATAAGTAGCCATGAAACAAGTCATTGCCTTGTTAATATTCTTGATATTAAATGTGGTGTTGTCCATAGCCTTTGATGCCCTTTTAGACATATGGATGTGTTGTTTGTTGGTTGTATTTTGTTGGCAATTTGGTGCCAATTATGTATTAATTTTATTACAATTTTGTGTCACAGTTGTAATTTAAATTCATAAATTAGGTTTCAATTTTTCTATGTAATGTATTTCTTTTCAAATTGTAAGTACCTAGATTAGGTCTTTGTATTTTTCCATTTGTAAATGTATGAAGATGGAGATTTGAAACTTATGGAACTCGAAGATGTCAACGAATGAATGAGATATGCAAAAATATGTTTTGTCCTTAGTTTCACCATGGGTTTTCATGTTGGCTCATGAAAACTGAACATATGATGGGCTAGGCTACGCATATGTGTTTTATCAATGCCTGTGATATAATTGTTGGTTATATACATGTCATAAAAGTTTTTGTTGAAAACTAAAATAAAATACAAAATAAAGTTTTTACTAAAATTGTTGATTTTACGTAATACTTAAAGTATAGTTTTAAAATATGGATTTGTAAAACTTCAAATAAAGATTGTTTGTGAAACTACTTAAAATTGGTCTTAAGAAGTTACACGGTGATTGTTTGTGCTTTTGTTATTTTATTGTGCTAACAAACTCATGTAGGATTATGTTAGAAAATAAAATAGACAAACTAGTCGCACAAACAAATAAACTCGTAAAATGATACATATATATATATATATTGATATAAGTTAAAATTTGGTTTTAACTAATGGTGTAATGAATTATTAAAGGCATTCAATTATTAGTACCACAAATCTTTTTGTCAAATATTGATTATACAAAACTAACCCTAATTAAACTTAAGTGATGCCATCTATTTGTTAAAAAACTTGCTAGTTGTAATTTTTGAGTAGTGCTAAGACTCAGCCATATTACAACCTAAGATGATATATTTGTGCCCAAGACCTGAGCCAAATTATCATAGTTCTAAATTGGAGGACTTAGTCGACACCAAGGTAAGACCTAAACCCGAGGCAATGGTGGGACTAAACATGCCATTTATGACATGTGTTGTCTTGAGTCCCATTGAAGATCTAAGACTTGCACTTGTAATGCAACGAGTACCCACTACTTTCCAATTGAACTAATTGTTGTATGTATGATCAACCACTTATGATGATAAAGTTTCAATATGGATCTTAACCTTTATAACATTAATGATTTATTTCAAAACAAGGAAAGTTAATTTACAAAGGATCAATATTGAAAATACTAAAAAGAACCTTACATTGTTTCGTAGTGGGAAACCAGTGCAACTCAATTCGTAAAAATAAACCATTGTACCTTTCTATGATCGGAGAGAGAAATTTCAAGAAACCGCAAATGGGTAAAGGAAAAGATAAGGGTGTTTCCCTAACTATTATTCCTCAGCCCAATAACCTCACTAAAGGTGCTACTTATCAATGCGGTGAAGTAGACCAATCGAATGGGAACTATTCAGCCCATTTTACCGAGTTAAATAATGACGAAGCTAGAAAGTCCAGTACTATATGGTAGAAGTTTTTACTTTTTCTTCAAATCCTTGGGTACTTAATAACGGTTGTAGAACTCATATTTGTAAAGAATTTAAAAGAAGTAGGATACTGAAAAAAGCGACTTGGACGTAAACGATGGCAATGGAACACGAGCTCTGTTCAAGCCATCAGAAGTTATGAGCTTATATTGCCAATTGGCCTTGTTTTAATTTTAGACCATTGTAGTTTTGCGCCTAGTATTACTAGGGGAATTATTTTAATTTCGCGTTTGAGAGATTCTGGGTTTAAACCTGTTTTTTAATATTATGGCATTTCAATTTTATAAAGATAACTTGTTTATTTTGATGTTATTCCTCCTAATGGTATCCATGAAATTGTTATGCATAATGTTATTTCAAACGATAGTTCTATATATACTGGTAATGCTAGACGATTTAAGCCACACTTAAGTAAATCAAATATATGGCATTATCGTCTTGATCACATAAACAAGAAACGCATATCAATCTGATGGACTTCTAGACTCAACCGGCCACGAGTAGTTTGGTGTACACGAGTCCTGCTTATGTGGAAAGATGACCTAAGCCTCCTTTCTCTGGTCACGATGAGAGAGCCAAAGATCTATTAGGACTCATACATATGATGTGTGTGGACCTTTTGATACTGTGTCAAGAGATGGAAAGAGCTACTTCCTCACTTTTAATGATGATTTCAGTAGATATGGTTATGTCTACTTGCTGAGACATAAACATGAAGCTTTGACATGTTCAAAGCTTTTTCAAAATGAAGTAGAAAATCTGCTCGACAAGACTATAAAAGCCGTACGATCTGATCAAGGTGGTGAATATCGGAGCCAAGAGTTTTTGGATCATCTAGTGGATCGTGGGATTGTCTCACAATGCACTCCACCTGGAACACCACAACATAATGGTGTGTTCGAGAGGAGAAATAGAACTTTACTTGATATGGTTTGGTCTATGATGACCTAAACTACTCTACCTTCGTCCTTTTGGGGTTATGCCTTAGAGTCTGTCGTGCGAATACTCAATATGTTTCCTACAAGAAGGTAACTAGGACATCATACGAGCTATGGTGTAGGAAACCTCTCAAGTTGTCTTACTTGAGGGTTCGGGGTTGCGAAGCTTATGTATGACCTGAGACTTCTAGCAAACTTGAGTCCAGAACCATCAAATATATTTTGTGGGGTACCCAAAGGAAACGATAGGTTACTACTTTTACAATCCCACTGAGAACGAAGTGTTTGTTTCTTTGGGTGCTGAGTATTTAGTGAGAAACCTCTTATTAAAAGAAGCAAGTTGGAGCAATGTAGATCTTGAAGAAATTTGAGAACCACAAGATATAACACCTCCTGTTGGCACTAGCTAACGTGTTAAGCTCGAGCATATTGATGTGGAGGCACATCACGAAAAACATTGCATTCGCAGATCTGGTAGAGTTTCTAAACAGCCCGATAGATACAGATTTCTCGTGACTGCTAAAGAAGCTAAACTAGGGAACCATTGTGAGCCCACTAGCTACCGAGAGGCTGTATTGGATCATGAATCCGAAAAATGGCGTGAAGCCAAGTATATAGAGATGCAATCCATGAAAGATAACCAAGTTTGGAACTTGGTTGATCTTCCACCAAATAGCAAACATGTTAGGTGTAAATGGGTCTTCAAAAAGAAGCCTAATATGGATGGAAATGTGCAAACCTTTAAAGCTCTCCTTGTGGCTAAAGGTTTCACACAAACTCGTGGAATTGACAATGAGGAGACATTCTCTCCAGTTGCAAGCATTAAGTCTATTAGGATAACTTCATGCAATAGTTGTGTATCACGATAATGAGATATCCAAAATGGATGTCAAAACCGCCTTCTTGATGTATATATGGTGCAAATAGAAGGGTTTGTGAATCCAAAGTACCCGAAGAAAGTGTGCAAGCTTCAAAGGTCCATTTATGGATTGAAGCAAGCATCTAGGAGATGGAATCTTCGTTTCGATGAGAAAATCAAGGAATTTGGTTTTGCTCAAAATAAAGATGAGCCCCGTATTTACATTAGAGCTAGTGGGAGCATTGTTGTCTTCTTGATCTTGTATTTTGATGACATACTACTCATTGGCAATGATATTCCAACATTGAAAGACTTTAAGTCTTGGCTTGGGAAATGCTTTACGATGAAAGATCTAGGGGAAGCAACGTACATCCTAGAGATAAAGATGTAAAGGGATAGATATAAGTGGTTAATAGGTCTCAGTCAAAGTACATAAATTGACAAAATCTTGAAACGGTTCAAGATGCAAGATTCCATATGTGGAAACTTGCCAATGAAACATTGCATAACGTTGAGCAAGTCCCATGTCCTACTTCACCTAATGACGTAAATGCATGAATGGAATCCCTTATGCTTCAGCTATATGATCCATTATGTATGTCATGTTTTGTTATGTACTACACCCGACGTATCATTTGCTTTGAGCATGACGAGTAGATATCAACAAATCCAGGTATAAGTCATTGGACTGCTTTAAGAACATTCTTAAGTAACTGCGAAGGACTAAAGACTGCATGTTCTTGGTTTATGAAGGTTTGGAGGAGGAGCTTAGTGTAAAATGTTACACTGATACGAGCTTCTAAATAGAGCGAGAAGATTCTCGATCACAATCTGGCTATGTCTTCATCATGAATGGAGGTGCAGTCAAATGGAGGAGTTCAAAACATAGTATGGTTGCGTAGTCTACTACAGAGTCATAATACATAGCAACTTCAGAAGCTGCACAGAAGCTGTCTGGATTAGGAGGTTCATTGATGAACTCGGATTAGTACCCAACATTGAAAAACCTATGGCGATGTACTGTGACAATAATGGTGCTTTAGTACTTGCAAAGGAATCGAGGGTACATAAAGGCAGTCAACACCTTCTTCGAAAATTTCATTACACTCGTAAAGTTGTCTCAATGAATGAAATTAGTATTCTTAAGGTTCATACATATCAAAATGTAGCATATCCGTTTACAAAGCCCATGCCTCACACTAAGCATGATGATCACGCTAGAGGCATTGGACTTCATTTTTCTAATAGACTATTTGTTTGTAATTTTTAGTAATTGGATATTTGGAACATATAAGTAGTTTTATTTATGTTAATGAATTGATATACTAGATATGATCGTTTTCATCAATATTACTATGTTCTATATTAGCACTGTTTAAATCCATGATAACAAGATTATTCTAAACTTCCATAGTCGATCATTTTATGGGAATAACAATGAATTAAGACGAAGGTGAATTTTGGTTAATATTCATTGTTGGTAAATATGTGACTAGATGCGATCAAATTCACATGTATTCACTATTGATGAATATTGGATTGAACCAACCCTCGAGATGTCACTACATGAATCGCCGCCATAGGTGAATCTTGAAAATGATTGTGGCTTTATATCCTTAGACCTGAGATACATGTTGATTCTAGAATGTATGGATCATTATATTTTAATGAAGTCAAACGATGTTCTCAATAAGTCAGTGATATTGTTCGATTTATGCATCCTCACACTTAGTAATATATCGCATTTAATCGTTTAAATCTGTTAATTTAAGTGGACTTTCGATACTTAAAGGGATTAAATTATGTTTCCAGGTTTATGCATTGATTGGGAGGAGAATTACGGAAAATGCAGAAAAACAGAAGAAAAACTGGAAAAGGGAAATCTCCCGCCGGGATCACAAACCTCCCGCCGGGAGGATAAACTGAAACTGGATACTTGGTCTCAAACGGGAGATTCTCAACAGAAGTTCTGGAAGTGTAACCTCCCGCCGGGATCTTGTATCCTCCCGCCGGGAGACCTGCAAACTGGAACTGGAAATGTTGGCTTAAACGGGAGAATGTGATTAGAAGTTTAATGTATTGTCATCTCCCGCCGGGAGATCCTTCCTCCCGCCCGGTAAGCATCTTTTGCAGTTCCAGTTATGGAAACGGGAGGACTAGGCCAAACGGGAGGGATTTGATAGATCCCGTCGGGAAGCTTGGTCTCCCGCCGGGAGGTTCTGCTCTGTCTGCAATCTTTGTTTTTAAACCCTAATTAATGCCATATCTAACATCAACTACACTCTAGCCGATTTTTGGGGGATTTTTGGAGAACATTGAATGCTTCTCATCATTGATCATCTATTTTTGCTACAAGATTAAGCAATCAACTTTGTAAGACATTGGTTCAACCTAGTTTACATTTATTCATTTAAATTGAATGTTTACTTGCAATTTCACCATGTTCATTGTTGTTCTTAGTCTAGCTATGAGCTAAGTTATTTAACATTCATTTAGATGATGCAAACTCTTGGTTAGGGGTGTTAACTATTTGGTGTTTATTATTGTTTCACTAATGTTTAATTGAAAATCCAATTGTGATTAAGTTTCATTTAGTTTAGTTTATCTATTAATGAAGCTTTAAATGTTCTAGTGAATACTAGTACATTATTTTGGTTTGTTGTAATTATTTGTCCATGAATGATTACCTAATCCACGCGAACGTAATATTTGAATAGATTGATTAATTTAACTTGATTGTGGTTGTATGGAACCTAAGAAGAGAACTCGCCTTAGGTTTAATATGCTTGCGAATGTAAGTTTACAAGATTAAATCGTTAGTTATTAAATTGAATTGAGGCTAGTTTAGTAGAAAACCCATAGTAAACATGAAAGGGTAATTTTATTTAATCTTTTGGAAGAAGTGAATACGAATTCCATACTCGATTTAGTTTAATGAACAATAACATATAAACCGGTTTTAACAAACACCCCGAAACCATTAGTGAGCTAGTCCAGATGAATGTTTCTCTTTATTTCTGATACTTCAGTATCTACTTGCCTGTTATTATTTTATTTACATTTAGCGATAATTGCAAAGCAACAATTCGGTTGCAAAACCCCCCTCGTATACTTACTTGTTTTAGATTAACTAAATTCGCTAAACATTCTTAATTGCACGGTCCTTTGGTTCGACTCGGACTTACCCGAACTATACTACTACTCGACAGGGTACACTGCCCGGTTGTGTAATAGTCAATTTGCGGTATTTCTTAATATAAATTTATAACTAGATTTTACACATCAGTCAGTTATGAAGAAAATCATTAGAAATGATGTGAAATGCATGATAGACACATGTAGTCAAGATGTAATTTGTTCCTCTATTAGCCGAGAGAATGATATCATTGGGCCTTTCGATGAATCGAATAGATTTGAGTGTATGGCTATACACAAACGACATTGATTGTTGGCCAATTTAGTTTGATGATCTTATTCGAGTTCTAGAATCGAGAAACCAATTGTTGAACTAATATGATAATAATTTGATCCATGTCTCAAGTTCAATTGATATTAGTAACAAAAGGAGATTAGACAAGAAGTCATTATTGCATTACAAGCTAATGTATATTTTGTAGAGACAAACATTCATATATAGTTAGGGGTAGTGGCGTATTGCTAGACGTTAACCACTATCAGTATAGCTATTTGGTGTTGTGTTGTGCACAAACGGGAGTTTGTTGGAATTGTATGCATAATACAACGTTTATAACTATACTACTAATTATGTATGAAACTATGGAGTCACACACAAATAGCATTGAGACATTAACTAATTATATATATATATATGTGTGTGTGTGTGTGTGTGTTACATATATTATTCAAGTAATAAAACAAATGAAAATGGTTACCTTTCCATTTGCGATAAATGAGTTTAAATAAGCTTAAGAAAATTAAAATATATATTTATAAATTAATAGCCATTGATTAGCTTAATTGTTGATTAAGTTATTAATTAGTGGATTAGTATAATTAAATATAAAAAATATATTATTATAAATTGGTTTACGTATGTTTTTGGTTTAAATATGTAACAAGGAATCTTGTTTTTCAATATATTATATATTATAGTTTGATGTGTGCCGTACACAATAAAGACCACAAAAATTAAGGAAAACTTACGGTGTGTTTAGTTGAAGAGAAATGTGACTCTTTTTTAGAAAATCTTTTTTAAGAAAAGTGAAAAATTAGAAAACGCGTTTAACTAGGAGGTGGAAAATATGGATTAACACCTTTTCACTTTTTTCATTCATAACACCTCTTTCAATTTTCTAAAATTTTTCAAAACCTTTTAAGCTTAATTAGTTTTCTAAAATGGAAAATGCACTAACATTTGAACACATTTTTCAAATTTTCTACCAATTTTATAGGGAATGAAAACTCTTTTTCATTTTTTAGAAAATTAGAGATGATAAATTATAGAAAATTTTCCACAACTAAACACACCCTTAGCTTTTCTTTTCTTTTGTGTGTGGCGATCGAACAAATAAATCATTGGTGATCTTTGAAGTGTTCACGTGTAGATTAATCTTAGAGGTATTCTAACTTGGACACTCATTCTACAATCACGTTAACATACCTTACTTCCTAAAGGTATATATAACTTCAAATTTATTTAATGATATGGTTAATCTAGTAGGTTCAATGGAATCCGTATGTAAAATCTTTTATACTCTGTTGTGTTCGTAATAATAGTTATATACTTAAAATCATTATAAAAGTAATTGATTTCCAACAATACTCTTTGTCGTTCCACCTTTTAGTTAAACCTATACCGATAATAAAAGTCATCAACAAATTAAACTTCTCCTTAAACAACATCAATTTTAGGTGAATCTTCAACATGGAATTTACATTTTAGTCTCCAAATTACAATATTAGATAACTTTTATTATTAATTGAATTAGATGTGAAGTTACGTGTTATTAGTTGCATATGAGTACATGATATTCCTAATATTATCTCTAGCTAACATCCTAGGTAATGAAAATATCGCAACTCGAAAGACCTGCAATGTAAATACTTCTTCTAAAAATTACTCTTAACGACATTTAATATTTGTGTCACGGATGTTATGCCCTATGATATTATACAAAACTTGTAGATTAGAAATATATTATATTATATAGAGTGAATTACATGGATCGTCCTTGTAATTTGCAAGAAATAATACACATCGTACTTTTATTTTTAAAATTACACGAATCGTCCTTGTAGCTTGCAATTATATTATATAGAGTTAGATAATATTGTTTAATTTACGACGATCTATTAGTCATCTCCAAATTAATCATTGTGATCTCATAATATTTCACGTGTTCAACTACTTTAAATAACAAAATAAATCTAATATCAACGGTATAATCTCGATTTCTTCAAAGTATAAGATAAAGTAAAAACACTGTATTGACCAATGATTTAAATAGGGTATTTGGTGTTGTTTTCGAAGAGATTGTTTGATAATGCCATGGAAAGATTCTTATACTTATCAAATATTGTACAATGCTTATTACAACTCTAGAATTTAGCTTGTAACATATTCAAATAGCTAGGAAAAATGGAGCTATTATATAGCAAAACTGAATATTAATGATTTATACTCCTGTAATATATTGACTCTTTTCGAATAAACTTCAAGTCATATCTTGACTCTTCCACTAATATAATGAGACGGTATTAAATGGTTGATTGTCATAAATGTATCAATGAACAAGCATGGAAGTTTACTAAAGTTAAAGATAATTAATAAATAAAAACTATATATTTTTTTTTACTTTTCAATTTACCCACTCAATTTACCGAGTCAAAAATAATTAGTAGATAACTATTATGTTCTTTTCACTTTTAAAGATGTGATTAATTTTTAATTATTATGTTTATTTTTAAATATGTAACTCACTTTTATGTTCATCATTTTGTGTTTTTATTAAAATCTTATTATTATTATTATTATTATTATTATTATTATTATATATAAGAGTATACAAAAAAATATGAAAACATAAACAAATAGGCTTGGTGGAATAACTATTTCAAATGTGTGAACTTTTCCCCGTTGAACTATGTCTTGCTAGCTCCTTGATCGAATGTGACCCAAAAACAATTGGCGTGGTGGAATAACTATTTCTGTGAGGATTTCGATTGTTGGGATCAACATGGCTTTTTTGTTGTTGTTTGTTCAAACTTGATCGTTAATGAGTATTTTTTTGAACTCGACGTTCTCAAATGAACGTTGTACTTCGACCAATTATATTCCTTAACTTTCGTAACAAACTTTTTCCACAACTATAGACTCTTTGTTAAAGTTTTCTTTAAAAACTTATACTACATCGTCACAACTAATATAGTCATTTGGCACAGATGTAGACGGTGAAATATCTAACTTTCTCCAAAAGATATCTATCAAATCCAAGAGAATACATCGACTTGCATTTAGATATAAATAAGTACTTATTTTTGAAAAATTTTGAACAGTTCAGATTAAAAAATTCAATATACTATAGATGTAATAGTTATTTATTAATCTAAATTTAAAATGACTGCAAGTTCGCAAGCACATGGTAACCCACAACTATTGCGTAGTTTACAACCACAATTTGAGGAGTCTATCCTGGAATCCTTTAACCATTGAAGTTCTTTAAGTATTATATTGATAGCCGCATTTAAAACAAAACCGTGTAATATCAATAAACAATGTAGGTTGTGTTGATGAATGCGTACAATTATGCTTTTCTCTAAGCTTTCTTTAATTGATGTATGTTGTGCCTTCACAACTTCATCAATACATTTAACAAGTCTATCGATACTAGATTTTGAAGATTTCAAGTATTTTTTTAGCTTTGATGTTAACTCTCAACTCGATTGGTTGTACGGTTTCAAAGTTGAGATGTTGATCAATCCAGGCAGACACAACATTTCCTTTTATTTGTTCAACCAATTGTTATTTATATACTTGAAAACACCTGAACAAGTGAGTCGGATGTTAACTATAGAAAACTACTACAAATACATAAAAGTTGAGATGTGGAGATCTGCCTACTTGCTTGGCCAAACAATTTTTTTGTTTTATATTATAAATAGTTTTGAGTGTGCACACATATTCGGATTCTGATCCTTCAGTATTTATAAAATATCTCGTTGTGTCAATTTTTCCATGTTAAATCTGGCACCAAACTGATTTCATCCTCAGATAATCACTTTGCATATGGATGCCCCTCCATATACTGTATAAGGTGATGATTATGTTCATCGCATATCGTTGTTAACATCCAGTAATCATATTCTTTTGACTATTTTCCTTCTAATTCGAATGGACAATTACCTTTATTGGTGCCACGAACTTTACTTGAATCTTTAACCTTATATTTTACCGCCACAATCACACATGAGTACAACTTTATACACAAAATAACTTGGGTGTTTATTTGACCTTTTTGTGATAGTGACAACACCAGAAGAGCGTCCCGTATTTTGTACCCAATCTATCAATTCTTCACGAGACGCGAACACCTAAAAAGTAATATAATTTTGTCAACATTTATTGGAGGATTTTGAAAGATAAAAAATATAAATACAACGATATATTTTATACCTGATTAGTGGCAAAATCTAATGTTCTAATGGAAATTCCATCTCCTTCAATGGAGTTGTTTTTGTAATAATCCGACATCTATTTCGTATAAAAATGACAATTTTCAATAGTTTTAAAGATTGTTAGTATTAGACTACACATATTTTTTAATTTTACTATAAATACATATAATAATAATAAATTTTAGTAACATGATAACTGATAATTTGTAACTAAAAAAACTAATAAACTACAAAACCACCCAATTCTAACAATACGTCAATACATACACTAAATGAAAACCAAATTATTGTTCTTCGTATATATTTATGATGAATTTGATAAATTCTTTGAATATCATGATAATAATAATTTCATTAAGAACTCAATCTAAAATACAAACAGTATCAAATTGGTTCATATTATAATAACTAATCAATTTTATACAATATATATTTTTAATGAACAGTGTACGATATTATTATCTTACTAAACCATATTCTAGACGTATATATATGGGTGGAATAATTAGTAAGTTATTAGAGAGATGTATGCTATTTTTAAGTAGAGAAGTAAATAAAACTTCCACAAGTTATTCTTTTTTGACTTCAGAACTTGTAAATCGTAACAAATATCTAATTCAAATTCATTTGTCTTGCTTAAAAATCAAATATTTATGTACAATCCAAAAAAAATTATCATTTAGATTTATTTAACAAAAAAACATAGTATATTAAAATAATACAAAATCATCATTTAAATGCTATAGTTTGTTTTCAAAGATTGAAAATCACATTGATCAATAAGTCATTGCAAACTTGTTATTAACCAAACAAGATTTGATATTTTGATACTCAAATTTAGACCCACGAGCCTAGTTAGCTTACAATTTGCAACACAAGTCAAATAATTTCATATACACCATGGACTACTATTATTATTACATACTATTATATTAAATATTTACAAAACATTATATGCACATTATAAATCATAAAATTCTATAATTAGGCAAGGAGAATGTAAACCCTAGGACATTGAAATAGGATTTGGTGGTCATTTCTTCCTAAATTTCTTGGACTTTATCTATACTTGGGTTCCTTTTTTTTATACTTCATGTTTACACTTTTGTGCCTTATTTCTTGTCCTCCCTTTCATTTCTAATATAATCATAACAAGAGCTGGTAATATGTGTAATATAATCATATAACAAATAACAATAATAATATGTAATATTATTGGTACAAGCATACAAAATAGAATATGTAATATAATAACAATAACAATAATAATAATAATACCTTAAGTCCGTAAAATGTGATGATAAGAGAATGAATATCACAATTCTTCAATTTTATATATACTCCATTCTTCGTATTTGTGTTGATATGATAAAGAAAATATTACAAATAGTATGTGTGGACTTAAGGTTTAAGTGGTATAAAGAATAAGAGTTATATAATATTTTGGTAGTGTAAAATTTTATTTTATCTGTAAAACGTTTTTTATTTTAAGTGCTGACTCTCCATTTTCAAAAAAATTAGTTTTTAGAAGGTGGACTTTGAAAGCATATTTGATTATCTATTCCCAAGATAATCACCTCTTAAGTTTGAAAGCATGTTTGACTACAATTCCCAATGAGGAGTAGTTCTCTGCATATTGGTGTACTTTTCTACATGTCAGACTGTAATTACTCATATTCCATATGAGTACTTCATTACATGTTGGTGTACTTTTTTGACTTGCAATTCCAAATGAGGAAAATAAATACAGTTTTTTATGTTATATTGGTAGGTTTAGCAACACCGATTTATTAATAGTATCTTTCTTTTAAATTGTAATGTCTCACACGCCTTTACTCTTTTTGGGAGTTAAATCCACAATCTTGTCATTTTTCAATGGCAAAAACATCTCACAATCTTCTAACCTTGTTACTGCAAAGTTAATGACATGTTGGTTGACATATGAACAATGGAAGTTTTACAGTTAAGATATGATTTCGGAGTTTAAAAGCTCTAAGATGCTATGAATTGTAATACATGGACCAATGGTAGATAACACAATATAGACCAAAAAAGTTTTGAAAATAGAAGGGAGGTGATGAGTACAACATATATAATTATGCATCGCTAATAATACTGTAGTGTTAAAGAATATGACACAATTTCTTAATGCACGAGGTTTAAGTGGTGTTTTTGTCACCTCCCATGATAGAAATGAAGTCAATATATAGTGCAAATTTTCCGTATGAATGCAATATATCTTTAAGAAACAAAATTTAAGAGATATCAAGAATAAAAAAATAAGTGAAAATTTCATCTATATCCTTTTAGACATTCAAAATTACGTCAATATCCTTATAAAATCTAATATTACGTGAATGACCTTTCAAACTCTCAAAATACACACATATATCCAAATAGATAACTTAATTGTAAATAAATGATTCTTATCATTTATAAATATCAATTAACAAATACTATGACATTTTTACCCTTATTTTCCTTGAAGAAAAATGCACGATTCTTCTTCTCAAACTTTTTAACCCTAATCACAAAACTCATGACTCTGACTTTGAAAACCATGTTATTCATATAGTCCAATTTCTTTTTCTTTCATTGCTTGATTATGATTAAATGATATATTATCCATCAAAACTTGTGAACACGTTCATGATCGGGGCTTTTGACATTTGTATTTGCACCAACAAAAAGCTGTATTATTATCCAATGAGAATCGGATTATATAATCAATCAATCAACTACTATATATGTTTGTCATAAGTCAAACAATTAATGGCAGTAGGGATTTCAGTTTATTCACAGAAAGCACATTTAGTGGTTCGTTTAAATCTTCTTTGTATGGTGAATTATTCGATTCAATTAATTAATTGAATGAAAAATAGTATTATAACACCCCTCATTCTATTTAAGAATATTATATTAATAAGATCGAAAGCATGAATTTAAAATACATCACCTTAATATATATTAAAGTATTATACATAAACAGTTTACATTTTCAATATTTACACCCTGTTCAAACTGTTTAAAACTACAAAAGACGGGGTATTATAAAATTCACAAAACAAGGTTTATTACAAAAACCATATCAGAGTCCTTAAGCGCAGTCAAACATATCCTGCAGGAAGTAAAATGAGGGGTTAGCACGAAGCTAAGTGAATAGATTCATCACACTCCATTCAACTTAGCATAACTAGTTGTTCGCACCAAATAATCGTAAACACACATATTTCAATGAGGATCGGTGGCTCTTGGGATATCATAATACCCGGGGATTCCCAAGAACACTTACCGTCAATCCGTATGGCCAATACAGAATAGACCGATAACTACTTGTTATTAAACTCATACACAGGTCTCAAACACAACAAATGAATCAAAACCTGTGTAAATCACATAATAACTAGAAGTCCAACTACACGTTGACCTCAATAACATGAATACACATTGGTTCACATATCACGTAGATTAATAATCAATAATCAAGACTAAACAGTCTAACATACATCTACGTTTACTCGTTGTAACCAAATAGTTACAACTAAATCAAATGATGAGTTCTGAATCCACTCACCGATACCTCTGACGTCTCCACACTCAGGATTCTTATATCACTGAGTCTTACATTGATCTGAAACAGAAAAATCATATACAAGTTAGAAATTCGTTCCATAATTATCATCATAGCCCATTTATCAAATCAGGTAATCCCTGAAGTCTAGGCAAACAAAAGTTCAATCAGGAATGAACTTAGAAAATCTTGCAATGACGTTAAAAACTGAAAAATGTCATTTTCGGGCCCTAGATGACCCCGAATGGCCAAAAACTGCCTAGGCTATAATATATAGTCTTGATTACTAGGTCATTTCCAAGTGACCATGCAATTTTCAACTAAATCCGAGTTAGTGATATTTTCACAAAATCGCGTCTCAAAAACATTTTTAAAATTTGCAAAACAAAATTCTCGGTTCGCAAGTCAACTCGCACCGCAAGTCAACTCGCAAGTCAACTCAGTTCGCAGGACGAACTGAGAACTGCGAGTTTCGCTGCTGTTACCAGTTTTTCGAACCAAAACTTCAGAAAACTCAATTCTATGGTTTCTAATACTTGAAGTAACATCAAACAACACCTAATAACAACATATCAAGCTTCAATTCGATTTACCCACTAAAAATCAAACTTACATCTTTTCTTTTCTTTTTGAGAATAAAAGGTTTGCTAATCTGATGCCATATCTATGGATGCTGATAGTTATGATGCTTTGAATTCGAAATCACAGAGGTACAAGCTTGAATTTAAATTTGGCTAAGGTTTCTTGAATTTGCAAGTTATCAAAATGAGAACAAGAAGTAGAGGTGATAATACATATATGGGATTACAAAGTCGGTTTGCAATCGACTCAAACAATTAAAGGGTATAATTTTATACCCGTCCTAAATCTTTTGTCTGGAACTTAAATACCATTTGCGAGAAATATTATTTTATTTTACCATCATCTATAATAATTTAAAACGACTAATATTTCACTAGTCACAATAAGTCAAAGGACTTATTTATCTACGTTGCACAATGAAACACATAATATTAAATAATTTCTAAAACATTTAGATAATCGATTAAAATAATAGAAATTACCGGACCGCAGGAGAGGATGTTACAAGTATTACCTACAATAACTTGGAAACATTATACTTAATACAAATTATAAATAATAAAAACCATTTATTTATAATTAAATCATCTATATGGACATATACATGTAGTTTTAAGATTTGAAAGGATATTGACATAATTTTAAATTTTTTAAGGGTAGATATTTAATTTTGAATGTTTAAATGGATATACATGAGATCCTCTCAAAATATAAGTATATGTTTACGAGAACACTCTCTATGGTGCATCAGGGCCGGCCCTAGGCCTGGACAGGCTGGGCGACGGGCCAGGGCATTAAAGGAAGAGGGGTCATCAAGGGTTCGAGAGTCGGATTTGAGTACGTGCGATTTTGAATTTTTCAGTAGCTAAAAACTGATCTTAAAACAATTAAGTCATGTTACGTGATATTTTTGGGCATATAAAATATGTTTAAATAGTTAAGATGTTGAAGTCATGGAAAAAAAATAAAGCTTATAATTTATCTTCAATGGTGAACATTAAGTTTAAGAGGAAAAATGAATAAATGTATGAAGAAGATGACACATGCGGGTCCCATTTATTTGCTTTTAGAAAAAAATTCTAAGTTACCCTTATTATTAAACAAGTATGCATTTAGACCCTTCAGATTTTTATAATCTACATGTCTAATACCTTATTATATTAATAAGAATATGTATTTTTATATTTTACAATAGCATTTTGGATTATTACTTTTAATTAATTCTATAAAGTAACCTTTTTCATAAGTAATATGTTTAAAGATTATATTGTATGCTTTTGAATTTGTTAAAATTAATATTTTAACTTGTGACTTTTTATTCAAAAGGTTAAAAAATAAAAAAGAAGTTTTAAAAGAGAACTTAAAAGATGTACTTTAAGTTTAATAAAAAACATATATAAGATGCTATTGAATATATTTTCAAAATCTAATAAAATAGACATATTAGATTTAGAGTCTTTACATGAAAATTAGATATTACATATTTAAAAGTTTATCCTAGTGCTTCAATAAATGCATGGAAACATCATTTTAGATCTATTTGAACTTATAATTCGGAGTTTATCTTCTTAAATTGTTACTATATCTTCTTATTTATATAATGATAGTCGATATGGAAATGAACCGTCTAAGCTTGACTAGATTTCATTTCATATAAAATAGTATGTAGTTTAGTACAAAATTTTATTGGGACATATTTCAATCGCTTCGTCCAGAGCATCAGAAAACTCAGGACTGGCCCTAGGTGCATATGGTGGGCTCGTTGCCTTCCGTACAAATAGTGCACCACAAGTACAACTCAGTGATGAGCAAAGAGTGGTGACAGTCGCGCTCTTGTCCATGCTCGTTCTCAGTATTCTTTTTTTATGTTCTTGTCTAAAACAATGCTAATAAATAAAAACTGAAATTAATAAGTTATGGGCAAAAATGTAAATACCAAAACAATATATAATCAAATGTTTTTAGTCACATCATAGTTAAATAAACAGTGTCTTATGGATTCTCTTTAATTTTGTTGGCTGCCTTAAAACGTGGATGTGACCAATGGTTTGGATTAATTCACAACCTTAACAAAGCTTTTTTTTGTTAACTTGATTGATCTTTTCCCCCTAAGACTAATCATATCACATAAAAGGAAAAAAAGAAATACCTTTTTATTCTTTGAATTTGTATCATATTAAATTTGGTTTTTGGTTGGGGAAATTCTCCATTTCAAAGGTCTCTCAAATGCTTGTTCTGCACGATCATGTGGGGCATGAGTTTCCAAAAGATGTGAGTTTGCATAAGTGTATATGTTGATTTTGACTTTAGGATATCAATGATGTCTAACATTATGTGTTAATTGTATGTTGTTGAAGATAGGAAGCTCCATATGATCCAACTAACAACCAGTAGTACAGGCAATATAATTCAAATTTCTTGTTTATTTTTCGCCACCATGATGAAAAGTTTATTCCGAGGCCTGCGTTGCATATTCGGTAATAAACACATTCATATATATATATATATATCGGTGCCTATAGGTTATAATTATATTTCCCTTCAGACTAACAATCGTTGATTAATTAAACAATTTGATGTTTTATAGACACAGATAATGAAAAAGAACCCGAAATCCAGATTGGAGCTCCAACAGATGTCAAACATGTCGCGCACATTGGATGTGATGGTCCTTCTACCCCTGCGCCTAGTTGGGTTAGTATGAGCCATATCTAGAGGTGGTAATGGGTGGATCACATGTTTGGTAAAATGCTAAAATGGGTCATTTTCAGAATGGGTCGTTGACACCTTTATGTCTTTCCCTTTTTGTTTTCTTACTAAAACGGTAAATTTTCTAAGACCAAGTCAAATTACAATGATAATAATAATATATTGTTTTAGAAGGAAAAACATGTACATATCTCACAAATGATACGTACAACCACACATATTATATACGCATTGCCTCTCGTTAGGCTTGAACCTACAATCTCTAGGTTAAAGGGTTGATTTTGATTATAGGATCTTGTTAAAAGTTAGGAAGAAATAAAAAATGGTTTCGGGCTATGGTTAAGAGGTTACATTTGAATACCACTCCAACCTCAAAACGTTATACTTGAATGATAACACGGAAAAAAGGGATATCATAATATACTTATAAACATGTTATGCAATTTAATACGTTTTGGGTGACTCTAAACCTGTTTGACGCGGTAAACGATAAACCCATTCAACTTGTTTCCTTTATTCCACTGTTTTTAACTATTACCATTTGATCCATTAGAGCCCATTGATGGGTCAACAACTGCACATCTGGTCTTTTTGTTTTCATCAGATAGTTAAATCATTGATTATTACAGATGAACGAGTATCAAAGTGGTTCCGAGCCTCAATCTGGTAATATTGGATCCGAGACTCAATCTAGTCACCCACATAAGTCGAAGCAAACCAAAAAATGGTCTCATGGGAACAACTCACCGAATCACGGGCCCAGAAAGAACAAAAGCAGCACTAGTGAATCTGCTGTCAGTGAAAGCAGCCGAACCAGAAGACTCAAGAACTCGATTCTCGGGTCAGAGTCACCCGCCCAAGAAACAAATGTGAAAAAAACCCGTAAGAAAAAAACTGATGGAACCACAAGATCTTCCAAAACTAAAAACAAAGACCCATCAGCAACAGACTACTCGGGTTCAAATTGCAGTGATGGTGTGTGCCAAAAAACAGTTAATTAAGCCAATTGATCGAGCGTATAACAACTTTCACATAAATGAACTGGTAACAACTATATATTGCATTAGCTGACCAAAAGATCATCTTATTTATAAACCTGTAGATCATATTGTATAACTGAACATATGCAGCAATGAGATTTCAAATTACAGGTTTACGCGACAACAAACACTCTAAGCTCACCTTTATCTCCTCTAGTAATGCGAAGATCAGAATCGAGGTACGTAACTTCAAAATCGCCACTTCCTCTATTAGTCGATGGTCTAAATTGTTCTGGTAGCTGAGGTATCTCCAATGGTGGCAGCTGCGATAAATTTCCTGTTGTCTTTACTGTCGTTTTCTCAAATTTGATTCTGATTATATTAGAACCTATTGAAATTATAACCATTATCAGTGTCTGTGTGTCATTATGATAACTGCTAGGCGTGGTAAAGTGGACGGGTCGGGTCAAAACAGGTTGAATTGGATTCTTTTTCCATTTTTTTGAGCTTTATAAATTAAGAATGTGATAAATAATTAAACATAATTACAAAAATCATATTTTCAAAAGCAATCTAACTTTAATTAATTGAGAAATTTGGGAGGTTTTTATGCATTTCAATACACTATGGATGACTTTCAACCCGTCTGACCCATTTAACCCATTAGAGATGAAGGTAGAAATTGACTTCAGAATGACAAACCTATGATCTCAAATTTATGGGCTAAAGTAGCAGTCACTTCTACTGGTTCAAGAGGCCATGGAGCACCAAGTTGAAGCTCAACTATGTTATCAAAATCCTTGCTCAAGATATCGATACGTTGAAATACCTGTTTTAAATAATGAAATTAGGCTATCTAGATCTTTCGCCAGTATTACGGATGCCATGATTTAAATTAACAAAAATAAAAAAGCATGTAGATTGTTGAGGGTCTTTCAAGTTGTGTTTTGGAATTAGTTATCTGACAATTGTAACTTGAAGCCGCAGCAATCAACTTTTAGTGTATACATAGACATATTCTGTTTTGTTATCTGTTTCCTTAAGGGTCAAATAATTAGTTTTGGATAATCAAAAAAACTGAAAAATAAAATTATTTAGTTATTGCTTCTTTTAAACTAAATTAATGAGACTTTTACTCCCATTTCACAATATGTCTCACCTTCTCTTCATAAAAATGTACTCTTTGATTACTTCACCTATTAGTTTTCTTAAACACCAATAATTTGCCAAACGCTTAGACATATAATTATCCAATTATTACTTTATGTAGCTGAAGCACATCCAAACACTACTTTCTACCACCCATTTTCTTTCACCTGATTATATGACTAATTATTTAACATCACATAATCACTTTCAATAGACATCCAAAGAGCCCCTGTAAGAGTCATTAGCAGGATTCAAGCAAAACACACTGGTTTTATTTAATATAGTAGTCATCTGAACAGATAGTTTGTCTATGTTAATGATACCTGGCCAAGAGTTATAGGAAGAAGCCTTCCTATTGGGGGCCCAGGACGACTTCCACCTAGAGTACGAGATGAAAACGCACTGCTATATATTAGTTTCCATCTTCCTTGAAGTTTGTCAGTATCAGCTGAAAGATCAATAGGTCCTGCAATAGCTTCAATTTCTTTGGCTGCAGAATCTGCTTTCTGCAAATCTTTTTCACTTGCAACAAGCCCTCTATTAAGCCCCGAAATAGCACTCTGCAATCAACCATTTCAGAAAAATATAGATCCAAAGAAAGTAATGCAGCTATGTATCTAAGCAGTGATTTTTACGGAGTATGTTTTAAATGTTTTCGGTACCTTAAACTTTTAGTAAGAGGTAACACATCAAGGAGCACCTTAAACTTCTATATTCGGGAGTGTTGGGATTGTTTATTTATAAGTGTTTGTTCATTATAATTCCGTATGAATTTGATTATCTACTGTCATAATAAACAAGGCTCAAGTGCAGTAAAGTAAAATGTATCCAACTAAAATCTCACATTCAAAGTATGTAATAAACTATTCGGACTTCCATTGTGTGTAATGAACTTGTATATAATTTATAATACTTTTAACTATTGTATATCAATACAAGGTGCCACGTGACATCTTTAGAAGTTGACATACCATCAAAATACATACGATAGCAATAAATATGAAATTCATTACATATGATGGAAGTCCGAATAATTTATTACACGCTATAAATGTAAGACATTAGTTTGACACATTTTGAAACAATTAAGCCATAAACAAAAGGCAAAAAAACTTCAAATAAGCAATTCAAAACACCCCCTAAAAACGTGACTTACCAACAACTTAAACTTCAATGATTTGATGGTACTATCTTTAATAGGATCTGGGATCTGAAACCCGGAAAACGATGATGAAGAAGATGGTTCTGAAACCGCAACTTGTTCGTCCACACCGGATAAGAGAATGAGTGGTGTTCTTCTTTTGGTTAATCTTGTAAATTGTTTGTACTTAAAAATTGCAGATGCACTACTAGTGTTATGTTTCGTAGGGAAACAAACATTAGATGGTGAAATTGATGAGTTAATTAGTAAAGACGCCATAACTGATTTGATTGTTTGGGCTGCAACTGGGATTTTGGGTGGTTCGAGTGATGATACGATGTTGTTATGGAATCGGTATATACCCGCTAGAAATGTCCGTGGACCGTTGACCACCCCACCCCAAGTATCCACGTGTTAATTTTGAAGTCACCAAAATAAAATTAATTTTTGCGATACTAGCAATTGCAATGTCGACAACGCTCCGCCCAGATCACAGTACATGTAAGACAATCATGAGGATGCGATTGAGGCCGCTCATTACAAAAGTACATGTCGATACCATATAACGCAACACGCGTCTTATATATTCGGGTTGGATTAAGGCTAATCATGTAAAACTTGCACTTTAGGCCTCTCGATTTAAAGGTCTCAAAATTTTAACCCTTAAAACTTTTTCTCTCTCTGATTTAATAAGTTTTAATTTCAATAGTTTAATCTTTTAGGGGAATATTCGTTTTTTATATTTTAAGATTGATGGTCTAATCAATAAATTTTAACTTTTAAAATAATTTTGTCTTTATAAATTTATTTAGTTTAATCTCTAACTTTTAGAAATGTTTAACGATTTAACTTTTCGAAGGATTAAACTAACAAATCAACGCAAATTTAAATTGATTCTAAATTATGAGGTAAAAACTTGAATGATTAAAATGCTAAAAATCTAAAATTTGAAGAATTCTAAATCATGAGAGAAAAACTTCAATGATCAAATTGCTAAAAAGTTAAAATTTGAAGGACTAAACCATTATTAATCTAAGTAACAAAGACTTAGCCGTATAAAATAGTAACAAATAGTTAATTTTCTATTCACACACTTTATTATATACACTATCAATAAGTATCAATTTTTTTCTAGTTAATGATAATATAGTGTGTTTTATTGTTTGATTGTTGATTATCAGTGTTGAAAAAAGTTTACAATTTAATATACAAAACTGAAAAAAATAAGATAGTATGCTTTATTGATTAGCAACTTAAAAAGAGGTTGATAATTTATTGCTATTAAACTAAAAATAAATATAACAATCTTGGAAATTCATTCTAAAATTTTTAATTATGGTATCTAACGAATTGCTATTTTTTTTATATACTTTGTGAAAAAATGAGTGAAACTAGGATTCATTTGCCCACCGGCCACCGCACTACTATTTAAGTTGGCTTATATCTCTATCATTTTAAATAAAAATAGGAAAAAGAATCCATGCTATATTCGATATTATTTACATAATATGTAAAATACATAAATATGGTGTATTTCAAATAAGTTTGGACTATAAAATACGGGTAATGGGGTACATCATACATACACTTATATCAATGTCAAACACTATCTACACGAAGTATTTACTAATTACAAAACTAGTTATTTTTACCATAACTTGAGGATCTGGTCAATGAGGGAGACGTTTGAATCAATTGAATCAAAAAATGCTGAATAATATTCAGATATATAGTCTGCTAGTTATCCTATATTCAAAGGAAAGAAATGAATTTGGATATAATGAGCAAGCCACTCACGCTTTATTTCAAGAGTGTATAATTACATAATGTGAGGAGATTTTTACTTATGAGTTGGAGAGGAATAGTTAAACCTATATTTTCGTTTGAAACAAATATCATAAATTTTACAATCATTGTTTAGCCAATAAAATTTCAACAAGGGTAAACATTTGTTTTAATGTAAGTATTTACACTTACATAATACTTCAAAGAAATTAATATATGAACAACCAAATTAAGTACAAAATTAAAACATATATATTATTTATCATAATATTGTTATAAAATTAAATAGTTTTATAATTTATACAAATTTTGAGCTATTAACAAATATAAATTATACTAATGACTTATCATATGTATATCATTTATCACTTATCATATGTACATATATGTTAGGTTTATTCGTTGAGATAATTTTTTTACATTTATTAAGTAAATCTATAAGTTGTAATGACATCAGTATTAATTAAGAGATATAAATAAAATTAATCATTTATTATTTGTACATTTACTTATCTTTATATACATATATATATATATATATGGTTTAGTTCATATATAAAATTTCTTATTGTAAAATAAATAAAATAACATTTTAGTCAAAGGGTAAATAAGTAATTCTGCTTTATTAATTATAACCTATAAAAATAAAATTAAAACCTCCTCACTTTTGGGATAAGGTGGTAAAAGACAAAAGACGTTCATGACTTGAGTATTTTATGTATTTAGGTAACGAGGGTTATTACTGCGCGTTGTTGCATGATGAGTAGCTAACGGTTGATATAAGAAGTAGGCAAAATATTATCCTGCCTATATATTTATGGAATTAATATATAATTGAGCGTAGATACATGTAAATATTTACAAAATATGGCTTTTACATACGTAGCAGCTAGTGAAGCCATATTTCAAAAGATTTAAGCTCGGCTTCATGGTTTCTCAAAATATTAACAAAATATGACTTCTACACACATAGTAGCTATGAAAGCCATATTTCAAAAGCTTTGGGTCAAGTTTATGATCATATGTTGATAAATATCTTGACTTTCATCTCAAAAACTCGAACCACTATATCAGCTCAGATGCTTTTTCATATATCTTCTAATCTCAAGCCATTTGACATTACATCTGAATGTAATGAAAATTTTAAGGATTTCCATGGATTAAACAAATACCTAAAGCATCTAAGTAATGGTTGTACATGTACTGTGGACCCCCTGTGAAGGAGGCAGGTCGTATTGTTCGTGTTCCAACATCAGACCCATCATGATCTTCTCTCATAACTGCATCATATAAGCCCAACAAATATTCATTTATGATATCATGTTGCTTTTCTCTACTATAATATATTCGATTATGTTCTATGCTACAGTAAATAGTAACAAAATATTGTTGAAATAACCTCCCTAGTCTTGCCAATGAACCATAAAGATTGAACTGGTCGTGTAGTTGGTAACTGTAATACGTATTCATTGTCAATCATCTAGTTCTTGCGGAATCAACATTATTCGGATTGGTAAGCTTCAGACCTGAACGTAAACCACGTTGTCCATAGATAAAAATTAGAGGGAACAGGAGCGACATATATAGTAGATGCAACTTATTGATTCTTCGAGGCATTCCATCCTAGTTTGATTATTACGTCATAGTCAGTTTGACCTTTTGGACCGCCTTCGAAGACTATAGTTCCAAGTGTTTCAAGAAGTATCATATTCTTTGAACTCCAGCCACACTATACAATCTAATACTAAAATTTGGTACATCCTCATCCTTACACTTGTCCCTGGCTATTCTGACTAATTTAACTAATTAATTATGTGTGTCTAAGAAACTTGTTAGGCTTTCAACAATTCTAGAACTTAAATTTCCAGAATCTTCCCCACTAAAGTGATGCATTCAATTACTGACCTCGTTTTCAGGATCATATATATATACATATATATAGGGTATGTTTGGTGAATGATGCGGCCCCAAGTGTGGAGGATCGGGCCCTTGTGTTTCTTGAGGCTCAGGATCGCGTATCAAAGGGGCTCACGAAAAAGGTCGTAACTTGGGCTAGAAGTGTCCGTTTGAGGCCCATGACCAGGCGAATCGAAGCTTGGGCCGAGCTCAACGTCGTTATTAACTGTCGTAGGCGGTTATCCCAACTTTCGGGCCCAAATTCGCTGTATTTTATGAGTTATGGACATTTTTATGTTTTTTTTTTCCTATTTTGCTATACATAATGTTCGCGTTATGGAAACTGTGGATTCCTACTAGTAGCTGCTTGGCTTGGTCTTGACGAAAATGCATGGCCACGGATTCGTAGTGATTTGTTAAATGAAATTATTATGCATGAGGAGGATTATGCCAGTTTGTTTGGATTTGAAGTGCTTAATAATATTCAATACTCCATCAATCACTTGGAGTCAGGTTTTGCACCTGATCACCATTTGATGCCTATGCCCGTGATGCACCCTGAACAGTCGGTGTCGTTTGGTAACCGAGCGGCGTGTACCAGTGGGGTGTGTTTTAATATTTATAAAAGCTGGGGACCTAAGTATACTACAACTAAAGGGATTATAGTAGTAGGTATGACCTAGGGTCGTTCTTGAGATCAACCGAATTGAAACAGAGAGGTCGTGGACGATCGATTCAATTTAGCAAAGGGGGTTTTAAAATGATTTGGATTTGGTTTGGGGTTTTTAATTTAAACTAAGTAAAACAGTAAATAAATTAAGATAAGATAGTTCGGGTAGATAATAGTTAGGATATTAGAGGGTGTTTGTTATGATTTCATTAGCCTAGTGTTTGGATGATGTTTAAATATAAAAACGTCTTTTTCTAAAGATTTGTATTTTATTTATCTTAGATCCTTGTGGTGTAAACACTAGTTCACTACCGTTCGATTACTCAAAAAGTATGTCACACGAGAACTAGGTTATGGTGATTCTGATTGGAGGAGACTATTCGACTCTCAACACTGTCCAGTAACGGAAACAGTGACCCATCTTGGAATCTTTATGATCCTGGGTGCATGAATAGAGTAACAGGCCCACTAACGGTCCGATCGTTCTTAACACCACATTAAGCTAAGATCTAATTTAAACAAAACATTTAAGTTTAAGACTTGATTGGTGTATGATTACTTTTCATTTAAGGATTTGTAGAATCTAAGGATGTCACTATTATTAATCCGCAAAATAATATACCAACGGCTTTTTCCGGGCTTCCACAATTGTACTACACCCAGTGGTGTTTCCATTGCTATACCAGGGACTTAGCCGATTTACTGTAGTTACGTTGCTCATAATAATTCCTTAAATTCATAAACTAAGTTAGTATTAAGATCAAAGGTTCCCCACTATGTCATTAACCAACCCGTTCACTTGAAAGTAACCAATAGATCCCTAGCTAATTCACATTGTACTTTACGATTTTGAGATAGTATTTTCATAGCTTTAATTCACTATGTATTCTACGATTTAAAATAATACTTCCAATGATTCAAAACCAGACCATGTTTATAAAATACATTATGGTTATAAACAAGGAGAACAACTATTAATTAGTTGTTTCGTTGCTCAAGTACTTCGCAATGTTGTTCATAGTATTTTCCATAATATTTCCTATGTACTTCACCTTATAGTGTTTCCATAGTAATTTACGATGTACTATACTACGATTGCATGACGTTGTAATCAAACCATAGTTTAACATAGATAATTCATTACCATTTGAATAAGGTTCATGACATCTTATCAAAAAAGTTTTAACCACGTCGATTGGTGGAAAGGCGATTAATTAGGTTTAGATCATAGTTGAAAAGTGAATCAAGACACCATTAATAAATATTAACATCCTAACACATTATAGCTAACTACATCACAACAAACACGCAGGGTAACTACTCACTAATCATGGCAATTCCTACTTCTAGCATAATCACAATCATGATAAACATTGCAATTAAGATAGAGAGAGAAAGGATAGAACCGTAAATAGCGCGTAGCTTGCAATAACTGTGAAAGAATATAAAGGCGGAACTCCGAGTATCTTCCAAAATATTACAATAATGCCCCTCTAATATTCTATTTAAGTATTAGTTAAATACTTAACTAGAAACTAACTAGAACTAACTAAACTAACCTAGAGTGAGAAAGTAGAGAGAGATGTGTGTGTTGGTGAAGGTGTATGGAGTGTGTGAGGTCTGAGGTGTGTTGAAATGAGGAGGTTGATGGTGGTATTTATAGGCCAAGGGAGACCCAAAATACACCCAATTTCCATTTCAATCGTATTTGGGTGTAGTACAAAAATCCAATCTTATTTGGGTGTAGTACAAAAATCCAATCTTTGCACTAAAATTCGACACCCACATTGACACCCTTTGGAGCTTGGGTGTATTCACAAGACCAAATCAGGAGCAAAAATCACCCTCAGGGGGTGAATACACCCATGTGGGAGGGTGTAATACGCCCTGATAGGTGGTATATGTCCTCCTGAGAGGCCGTATACGCCCTCCAAGGCCGTATACGCCCTCAGGTGTGGTGGTATACGGCATCGTGCGATCTTGAATCTTCGTTTGGTCATATCTTCTTCGTTACACCTCCGTTTTGCACGATTCTTTCGCCCACATTCTCGTAATTACCTAAGGAACATTATGAGATTAATTAAGAGTAATTTCTAATTTTATAGAAAAAGGGTAATTTTGAGGGTGGTGAACCGAGCATCGAGAATTTTGCTTTGTTTTGCCCGTTATTTAGTCGTTTTCATTGATTTTTAACGCATCGTCATTATTTCAACCCTTTTTATGAATTTAAGTAATTAATGGTTTAAATCAAGTGTTTTCATAAAGATTAGGGTTGAAATCGGTGGAATAATGTACGTAAAAACATGACTTTTTACGTTACCTCAGCCCCACATAAGTGCCATGATTGCGTCATGCTATAATGTAATTGTTCATTTTCTTTCCCCTAGAAGAAGTTCGACGTGGCTACCGCTTTGGTCTAGTCCACCCGAGAATCCACAAAATGTCACGTGGGTAATTGCACATGTAAACGGTAACCACTATGTTAAAGTAGATCTGCAAGGAAATTACCCCTTACCTATAATTTATCAAAGTTGGTCTAGATACAAGCGAGATTGTGCAGCTGAATGGAAAACTTTGTATTCGACGAGAATCTAATTTTAATGTATGTGATCGCTAATTGTAATAATTTGATTGATTGTACAATATTGTTTATTAAATATCGAGTTCTCCAATTTGTTTAATAAAATATTTATATTTTTATATCTATTAAAAACAATACTTAATAAAAATAAAAAAACTGAAAAGTGAAAAAACGCAAAATGACGAAAATGCTAAATGCTAAAATAGATGACATGGGGTAGGAGACAAGAAAAAAAAAGGTTAATGCACCAAAAGTGCAACGAACTGCCGCCATTTGTTCCATATATACAAGCTACCCATTTTATGTTCTGGGTATGTAACCAACCAGAAAATTTTGTACCTATATATGTAACTTGGTAACTGGCTACCGGAAGAACAGGTAAATGCAATTGTCAGCATTTTTAAATATTTTTTTAAACGTGACGTGTATATACAAAACAAAACGTGGACTTTAGTTTTATTATTATTATATGTGAAATAAAAACTCCAATTTCATACCCACAACTCTCTCGTTCAATATTCTCGCTCGCTTGAAAACTCCACTATTCTTGTTGCAACAACGAAATCCGACCAACATTCTTGAGGGAGTTCGCTTGTTTTTGTGAAATTCTAGTAAGGTATGTAATTGTTGTACACTCGTATACGTTTTTTATGTATATTTGTTACCAAATTCTGAAAACCCTAGATTTTAAGACGCAATGTTGGATTTTCAAAAAAAATTTGATTTTAGTTATGAAGTGAAATGTGGCTTATTATAACCTAAAAGCCCCAATTTTAACCCTAATTTCCAAATTTTTAAAATTTCAGTATTCCATGTTTAAATGGTAATGGTTTATAATGTCAGTTAAATTTTCTTTTACAGGATGACGTATAAGTTGGAGATAACGATTCATCACGAAGGTATTTTCTATCCTAAGCCTCTAAAATATATGAATGGTGATTCTGATACAATTCATGATCAAGACCTGAGTGACTTGACATTAGACAAACTTAAATAGTTCCTAAGTAAATGTTGTGCAGCCCCTATTAGGAAAGTTTATTATTGCATACCTGGTTTTTCACTAAAGTTGGGTCTAAGGGAGATTATGAATGATGGTCCTTTACATGAATTTCATAGAGTTGGCCATGACAAGGGGGGTAAGGTTGACTTATACATAGAACATCATGGTTATGATATACTCTCTTGGTTGTCTGAGGATGATAATGAAGAGAAAGTGTCAGATGAAGAGGATATTGAAATTGAGATTGAAGAGGATGTAGTGTCATATGTGAATCTACATAATGAGGGTGAGGATAGTGTGATCATTCCACAGAAAGGAATTAATGACCCTTTCTTAACTAAGTTGTGTAGTAATAACTTTGTTATGTTTGATGAGAATATGTCATATGATCCAGTTGACCCTCATAGAACCGATGCTAGTAAAAACCCAAACTCTTTAGAAAAGTTAGAGATAGATGATAAATACAAAGTGAAGAAAGGGGTCACTTATCCTATCCACAACCCTGATCAACATTGGAAAGACATGAAACCCATTTTGGGTATGAGGTTTGCCAATCCTGCACAACTAAAATACTATTTGGCCAACTATGGTGTTGCACATGGGTTACAATTATGGTATGAAAGAGTAGACTGGAGGAGTATGTTAGTCAAATGTGGTAAAAATATTGAGGCAGGAAGGTGTGCAACTGGAAAGAGAAAGAGGGAAGAGGATGCTGATGAGGATAGTGCTGGTAAAGGTAGATGTGGGAAGAAAGGTGGGACTCCAATCAAAGGAAAAGGAAAAGGAAAAGCTAAGGGTCAGGCTGCTAAGAACAGAGGTGCTAAGGGTCAGGCTGCTAAGGGTAGGGATGCTAAGAACAAAGGTAAGGGGCAGTTAGTGAATACCACTGTTGAATGCCCATTTAGGTTGTGGGCCACATGGATGTCTAGTGAAAGATCATTTCAGATCAAGTCATTGATTCCTACACATAAGTGCATCAGAAATTTTGACTTGGGGTCACTTGTGACCAATAAATGGGTTGCAAAGCATTATGCACAACAGATCATGGAAAACAAGAAACTAAGTTTCAGAGAAATGCAAGCAGATATTAAGAAGAGGTTTTTGATTAATGTTAGCTTGAGTACCTGTAGGAGAGCAAAACAGAGGGCAATATTTCATCATGAGGGGGGTCTACAAGAGCATTATGGTAGGTTATGGGACTATAGGCAAGCAATATTGGACAGTAATCCTGGATCAACAGTTAAGATAGAGGTTGAAGAGAAAGGCAATAGTAATGCTCAGTATTTTCTGAGAATGTATGTCTGCTTCAAAGGTGTGAAAGATGGATGGCAAGATGGATGTAGGAGGGTGATTGGACTGGATGGATGTTTTTTGAAATCTCAGGTTAAGGGAGAGTTGTTGACTGCCATGGGCAGGGATGCTAATAACCAAATGTATCCAATTGCGTGGGCTGTGGTAAATGTTGAAAACAAAGATAACTGGTGCTGGTTTTTAGCTTCATTATGTGATGATCTGAGACTGTACAATGGGCACTATGTGACCATCATATCAGATGGACATAAGGTAACTGTTACTTATATATTTTTGACATGTTTAAATATACCCATAAGTAACTGTTTATTGAATTGCATTTGTCTGTACAGGGGCTAATTGAGGCAGTTAGGACATGGTTGCCTGTTGCAGAGCATAGACAATGCACTAGGCATATCTATGCAAACTTTAAAAAGAAATGGACAGGTGTCCATTTTAGGAGCCTCTTTTGGTCTGCTGCATCAAACATCATAGTTAGTAGGTTTCAAGAAAAGATGGAACAAATCAAAGAGCTAGATGAAGCAGCTTACAACTATTTGCTTGAGAAGGATCCAAATACTTGGTGTAGAGCTTTCTTCCAAATGGATCGTGCATGTGCAGCATATGAAAATGGTATATGTGAGAGTTACCATAGAGCCATATTGGAAGCTAGACAGAAACCCATCATCACAATGCTTGAGGAAATTAGAGTGTATCTGATGCAAAGGCTTTTTACCATGAGTCAAAAGGCAAGGGCTTTGGAAGATGAAATTTGTCCATCAATCAGAAAATACATAGAAGAACATAAATGCAAGCAGAGGTATGTAAAATTCTGGTATATTTCTGAATTGGTTTTATTTTTTCAATAGGAATTAACTGTTAGTGATATTTTTATGTTTAGGGATTGGATTGTTTACCAAAGCCACTATCAAGTGTTTGAAGTTAGAAGTGCAAATGAATCCTATGGGGTTAACCTAGATTCAAGGACATGTGAATGCAAGCTATGGGATTTAAGTGGCATACCTTGTGTGCATGCTGTTGCCTGCTACATCTATTGCCAGAGGGAACCTCATGAAGGAGTTAGCCAGTGGTTGAGGAAGGATAGCTGGAAAAATACTTATCAATACTCAATTAAGCCTGTCACTAGTTCTGCAAACTGGAGTAGATTGAATTTACCTCCAATTGTCCCTTCAATCCATAGAGCTATGACAGGAAGACATAAGAAGAAGAGGATCAGACACACTTCTGAGAATGATCATGTTGTGAGCAAAGTTGGTAGAGTTATGACATGCCAAAACTGTTGGGACAAAGGTCACTCCAAGAAATACTGCCCCAATGCCACCAGACCTAAACCAGAGACAGTTACTAGAGGTGGAAGGGGAGGTGGTTTCAGCAGAGGTGGAAGAAGAGGTGGAAGCAGAGGTGGTGCTGGTACAGGTGGAGGAGTGCCAAATTCTTCTGGTACAAGTGGAGCAGGAACAAGTGGTGCTGGTACAACTTGTGCAGGAACAAGTGGTGTATCAAGTGTTGGAGGAGTGCCAAGTGGTGTATCAGATGAGAGCAAAGTGGAAGAAGAGGGTGGATCTGGTGGAAACAAACCTACTGCAAGAAAGCTATTCACTGAAGATCAACAACCAGGAACCAAAGAAAGTATGGCACAACCACCTGTTACTGATTCTTTTGATGTTATACCTGATCATGTTGAGTTGTATTTTGGTCCTTATAAGAACAGAGGTTTTGTGAAGCCCAGAAAGAAGTCTGAGAGAATTGGAAATCAGTGGAGGGTGAACCTACCAAAAGATGGAAGTGGTACATCAGTTGATAAGCCATTAACTCTGGATGATGAAGCATCTGAGAAGTAGGTGGGTCAATGTGGAGAAGTATTGTATGAATTTTAAATTGGTCAATTATTGAACCCAAGGTGTGTGCTTTACTGGCCCTACTTCTCCAGATTTTTGAGTATTATTGATTTCTTTATGTTCTGTGTTCAAACAATACCATGTGGGTGGTCCAAGACTTTATTTACTTTCTTTCGTATTGTAGTAACTCCAGTTGTACTATTTGCTTGTGAATTGCAGATTCCAAGTTAATCCAAGACTTTATTCCTCGTGTTTGTATTCCCTTGTATTAATTGTTAAAGTTAAAGTTTTTGAGTTTCACATTTTATGGTCCAACTTTGGTAATTGCAGGTTTAACATTGGTAACTTCACATTGGTTGAACATTGGTAACTGCAGTTGTAAACTGCTACTGCTTTACCATAACAACAAAAACAATGCACTGCTTTACAAGAACAAACCATTTCTTTCATTAAAATTCATGATCTATACAAGCTAAAATGGTATACATGAACTAAACTGCTACTGCTTTACCATAAGAACAACAACAATGCACAACAGTAACATCAGACATTTCTTCAAAAACCCACACCTATCCTTCACCTTCTTCACCTTCAGCTGCAGTTTCCTCACCTCCATCTGCAATGACACAACTTCTTCTTCCTTTTTTACCTTGTAAAGCTCGAACTCACCATTCAACCTTTCTACCATTTCTCTGTTTCTCATGATTTCTCTAAACGCATCCCTTTCATCAGCTTTCAAACATTGGTACAAATGTAATAGGGTTTTCTTGTACCAATCGTTTTTAATTTCTTCATCAACAAAGTAGAATGCTTTACACCTTTTCACTACAAACTACACCACAAAACCCCCAAAAATGTCAGGATAAAGAAGAAATCAACGATACAGTAAACAACAAGATAAATTACCATGGAAGTTGGACAAGTTAAAAAACGACGAGCAGGGTTCGTAGAGGTCCATGAAGTACGTAACACCAACATGGATGGAGGATTACAGTCGCAATGTGTTGGTAAGTAAGTCACCCGATCGCTTCAATTTTATAGAATGAGAGGAAGAAGAAGACATCTGCTCGTGGGTTTTTCCTTCTGAAAACTAGGGCTCAAATGAACAGGGTTCGTAAAGAAATAGATGATATAAACTCTAGATTCTGACGTGGCAACGACAAATAGACACATGATGTGTCAAAATACCCAACGTGGCATTCCACGTGGCTGCATTGTCAACAAGGTGTTATTCCATCAGGTGAAAATCAAGTTTGTAAAGATACGTAAACGGTTTCTTCCGGTTGGTTACATACCCAGAATATAAAATGGGTAGCTTGTATATATGGAACAAATGGTGACAGTTCGTTGCACTTTTGGTGCATTAACCAAAAAAAAAAAGGGTAGAAATAGAGTTTTCATTTAGAATATCTCATATTATTTCATTACCGATACAAATTGTCATTACTAGCTATTTAAGATAATGAAATATTGAAATATATACACAAGCTAAAATCTCAAATTTCATCAAAGCACCATGAAATTCCAATGGCACCTTGAGCACACTATGACAGTACAATTTTGCCAACTACCACAATCTGCTAGAGGATTTTTAAAGAAAATGTTTACCTTGAGAGGATTAAATGGTAGTTAAAAAGATTGCAACAAAATCAAAACATTAGATGTGTATAAATTTGTAATACGCATAATATGTCATATGCATAAAAGATATGAATCAACTTACATAGTACACAATTAGGTTAAAGCGATCGCACAACCATTTAATGTATTGTAAACTAGCTTGAAATTAGCAGCACTCGAAATAGCAATGGTCGAGTCCCTCCTAACAAACGACAAATACAAACTCGGCCCACCTAGCTGAAAACCAAACCCAAACGTCATAAACAAATATGTTCCGTAGTACACAACATTGTAGAACTTGATAACTTTTATGGTTCTTACAGCTACAACAATATCACAAGCTTCGGTTGCTAATATATCTGCATAAGAGACAATACAAGGGCATGAACTCTCTAATTGACTTTTAGTGGTGTAATAACAAAACAAGCTTGAAATGACAAATTCTGAAACCAATTAAACCCACTAAAAATATTGAAAAACTTTGAACCAAAAACACAAAAAGAAAGTGACGATAGTTAGATACATAAAGAGTGAACTAACTGATTGCAAGTAATAATATTCAACAAAGGCACCATAAAATGTGTAAGCAAATAAAGGATGAAGTATACAAGTAAATAATGTCCTACTCAATCCATTACCAAAGTTCTTAGCAAAAAATAGTAAAGAAAGAACAACTCATTTAGACATATTCACAAACACATCGAGGGTTTCCTTAATATACACGTATTACCTTTACCACATAAAAAAATAATAAACCTGTAGTAACTAAAATAATGTATCTTAACACAAAATAAAAGAAACGTGTTAATCCCGCAGATTTTACTCTAAATCGTCAAGTAAACAAATAATTGCACATAGAGCACCTCTAGGTACAAGAATATTTTCACATAAAATACGAATCATGAAATCAAAAATATAACGCGAAAAATACCTGAGGTGAGAAATAAGCCGAATCACAAGTCGGATAAGGGGTTGAGAGAGCTGTTGATGGATGAGGACGATGACTTATTGGCGAAGAATAGCGAAGAATCAAAAAACACGAAAGGCTCTGTAGCAAATCGGTTGCAAGTTTATTCGTATTTGTCATGGATTTCTTCAACTTATTCATTTGCACACACACTTTCATTCATATTACTATATATAAAAGTAAGTATGCAAAAAATAAAATAAAAAAAAGATGAATATACATATTTATACTGAGTAAGAATTTATATCCATATTGACATATAAGAGTTATACACAAATTTGGTAGTAGTTAGGGTATACATACCAATGAACATATTAACATGTATAAATATTATATCTTTCATACGTTTTAAGTTTTATTTATTTTTAATTAATAACATTTTTAAAGTGATGAATGTTATATTTCAAAAGGTTACGTGAACAAACATCGTGAAAAAAATAGAATGCTTTATTTCTTAAAAATTGTTATAAAAAGTAAAATAAAATACAATTTCCAATAAAGGTAAATGGTGAATGAAAATTGAAGTTCATAATAATTACTATAATACCATTGCCCTTTTCACAAGTTCTAAATAATTATAAAAATATCACATCTATTTTGGATTCTTGATTTTAAATAGATGACTAAGATGTTTTCTTACCGCTTTTATTTTAATATTATATTTTCACTGAAACTTAATCATATATATATACTAGTATGGATTTATATCAACGTCGCCATATAAAATTGATATATATTTGTTAGTACTTAGGGTGTAGATATCAACGAACATATTAAAATGTATAAATATCACATCTTTTATACCTTATACTCACGTAAGCACATAATAGATGCTAGTATGTGTCTATTTGTAATTTTATAATCAAGAAAAGACAAAAACGTGAAAGGTACCGTAGTAAATTGATTGCAATTTTATATGTGTTTGTATGCAAAACATACGACTTAAGTTCTTATAAAAAATAGTAAAGAAAGAATAACTCATTTAGACATTTTCACAAACATATGGAGGGTTTCCTTAATATACACAGATTACCTTTACCACATAAAAAAAAGAAAATCTTTAGTAACTAAAAATTATTTCTAACAAAATATGCACACACACTTTCATTTATATTACTATGTGTAAAAACTACTACATAAAAAATATATAATGGGTTAATAGATCTATATGCAAGTGAACGCCTAAATCAACATCGACATGTAAGACTGATAGATTATTAATTATACCAACATACCAACCAACATATTAAGATGTTTATATTTGTATCTTTCATATCCTACACTTATATAAACTCTTTCTTGATGTTCACATGTGTTTATTTGTTATTGTGTTATCAAGAAAACACAAAAATGGGAAACATTCCATTGCAAATATGTAGCAGTTTTATTGTTTTGCGACACATTTGTTACTTCTTTAGGGATTAGGTGTTACTGTTATGAGAATCGGCTGCGTCTTATTTGCGATGAACGTTTATTTCCTTTTATCTTTGATTCTTATACTTATATTTATGACCACATACTTAATAGTAATTAGGAATTCAAATTTGGATTTTTCAGGGACACATGTTTAACCAAATTTTCTTTCGTTCAAACCAAAATCTTTTGGGTTCAAGCAAAAAAAATATCTGAATTGATGATCCGACCCGACATACACTACTAAATTTTGTCCCTATTTATATTTTTCTTTTCAGGATACACCTATATATACACTTTCTTTTCACTATTTAAACACCAATGATATAATTATTTAGTAAAATCCTAATTATTATACTAACCATTTATATTTTTACTTTTTCATTAAAATTTTCAAATGATTATCCCAATCATTACTTATATTTATTATTTTACTTATCCAAATATATATATATATATATATATACTAGGCATTGAGCCCGTGTGATGCACGGACGTTTAAAAAATACGATTATATGTTTAATTGTTAGTAGTTCAATAAATTTAGTATTGTTAACTTAAAAGGTGTAATTTTCTTTAAAAACAAAAATAATTAGTGACATAAATCAAACCATATTAGAACAACGAATTTGTAAGTTTAATAAATAGTAATAATGAAATAGTATAAGCCAAAGTATGAAAACTACAAATTATGCAAAACTTCTTTGTAAACGACATTAGTTGTGAAGTTGAATGTGTCCTTGTCTTTGTTACAAATCAAGACCTTTAATCCACTTTTGCTTTTAACTCTCGAAAGTGCAACATATAGTTGGCCACCAGTGCAACATATATTTTGCTGAGTTGCTACTTTATTCCCCCGTGATTATACGAGTTTTGACGAAAAATTTTTATCAAATAATTACTTAAATTTTGTAAGTATAATAATGAAGTTTTTATATTATTATGTTTGGTAGTCATAAAAAATATATATAAAATTTCCCAATTATTCTTTTCATATTTTGAAGGTTTTATTTCAATGTAAAGAAGATAAAAACAAAAACAAAAAGGTGAGTGAAAATGAATTAACAATCGGATTAATTAGAACATTGAATCTGATTATTTTGTGTACTAATATATAAACATAGACTATAATGTTACTTTAAGATTATTTGATAAATTTTGTAAGTATAATAATATAGATATAAGTTTCGGGAATATTAAATCGGATTAGTTGGTAATTAATTTGAGGTGATGTGGAGATTAATAGGAGGTTGCCACATAAGCAATCAATAATTTGTGATTAATGAGGGATTGCCACCTAAGCAATTCAAAACCTTCTTATATATATAAATAGATATATAAATAAACAAATATATATAAACATAAAATTCGAAATTAAATATTACAATTTTTATTTAGTAATTTTCACTTACTTTTTCAATTACGAGAGTGTTGCAAAATTACATTAAGTTAAATCATAACTTTCAGGAGCACGATAATAATATTCGCGAAAATCATTTTGACGACTAACATATTTGTCTTTCCATCCAGATGCAATATCGCTTCTATATGTGATCTAAAGTGGATGAGTTAACAGTAAAGGGAAACCTTCCCACAATGCAACTCTAATATAATGGTTATGATTCACATGGCCAATCACTATGGTCTCATGTGAGTCTAATTGCGGTGGACTTGACCAAAGAGGAAAATTCGTAGTACAACCTCCATCGTCGAATAGATTTACAACTACTTTGTTATATGCCAAACCAATAACCAAGCCTGTGTCTGGCATTTCCATCCATTTTCCAGCAAATTTCGCGGTACTATACATATTTTCATAACCGATAGTTCCAAATATATACTTGTACTGTTGTTGTCCGGACTCTCACTCGCGCACCAAATCGGATCGAATTCGAGGCCACTGATCCATAAGGAGAACAAGGCCGAGAGCGACTGATCTAAATCCACAATTTCCATCCAGCAAGACATTTTGTATACCTGAGACCGAGATATAAGGATGGACAACTTCCAGAATTTGTTTACGAAGTCTTTCTGTCTCACTCAGTAGGTCCATAGATGAATCATGCCACATAGACGTTTGACTCACAAATGAGCTATTATGTCTTCTCGGTTCTTCATTTAGATCTGGGGTTAAGTTATGCGTCCGACCTGTTTGAGAGTTTGAAAATGAACTATGTCTTGTACGTTGCATATTCAGATCTATCTCGAAAAACCTGCACGAACAACTATGTTTACCAAGATCTTGACTTTTCGGGTCAACACGCTTATTTTCTTGTTCTTTCTTCAAGCTTGGCCGTGCACGGGTATTTTTTTTTAATCGATGGTTCTTTAATCACGATTTCACTCGGATCAATATTATCCACGAGCTTTCTTAAGAGACTCTTTTTTACAGGGTCTGACTGCTCATTGAACTTTTATTTGAAACGGTGTAATTCATCGTCGTATCAGATATCTTCATTTTCCACCATATCTAACCATGAAACGTCTAGCGTCCTCCAAAAGATATCAATCGAATCCAATGGAATATACTCTGCTGTCACAAATAAGGTTTAATTGTTTTGAAGTTGTTGAAAACAAAAGACCTTAATCAAGTAATTGATGTTAAATATACTGACCTGAATTTAAGAACGTTGAAAGTACACAAGCACATGGTAAGCCACAACTATTACGAAGTCGACAACCACACATTGAATTGTCGAACTCAAGATCATTCAACCGAAGAAGTTCTTTTAAAATCATATCAAGAGCTTCTTTTGAAACCTGACCCCGTAACAAAGTTAAAATCAGTAGGTTATACTGATAGTAACGATAATTTGTACTTCTTCCAAAGCTTGCGTTGATTTCCGTAACTTGAGACTGCACGATTTGATTAATACAACCCACAAATTGATCCAAGGTATATTTTTAGATTTAAAGTACAATTTAACTTGGCGTGTTGGCTCTCAACTCTATTGCTCGTGTTGTCACCAAAGTTGAGAGACTGATCAGTCCATGCAGACACACACATTTCTTTATGTTTGTTCAGCCACTGCTCATCTACGTAACATAAAGTACTTGAAAAGACAAAAACATGTATATTAAATATATATATATATATATAAGTGAATAAAATGTATATTAAATTCGAAATTTAGAGAAATATACGTGGATATTTTCTCAATACTAAATGAAGTTGCTTGTAGTTTTCCAAGTACGATATCCACGTTGGAGAATCTTCTAGTAGCTTCCACGTCGAAAAAATGAGTCCCAATCACATTGTGTCTTGATCATTGGCTTACAATGCTTAATATTGTTTTGATGAATGTTCCATCTATAAAATTATCGAGTAGCATCCGGAAAAACTTTTTTGTATGCACCTATGAGAGCTCTTTCTATCCGTGATTATAACACGTGGGTGCATGCACCCGTCTAATGTCAACTTTAAACGCTCTAACACCCACTTATAGTTATTCTCATTTTCTTCACTTATAAAAGCAAAAGCTATGAAAAATGTTTTGCTTGTTGAAGTTACGCCAAAAATCTCAACTAAAGGCACTTTGTATATGTCCATCTTCTACGTAGCATCTATAATCAACACGTGTGGGAATGCACGCCATATCTTAAAAGATGTTGGATGTACAAAAAATAAAGCTTCCAACTCGTTTGTAATAGTGGTGTGTCATAGTCGTGAACATAACCATTGGAATGTAAAAAGTGACATAAGAACTGCATCGTAGTTTTTTCGACTTTTTCGGCCTTGCGAATTTTATATTGGGCATTGTATATGTCTTTTTAATTGTTGACACATTATCTTTATTTTGCTCTTTTATTATCGATAGAATATTTCGTGCCTCCACATTCATCCTTGTCAAATCTTCCACTAATCGATATTCATGTGTTGTTAATCGCCTTGCATAAGGATGCACCTTCATATGTTGCGCTGGAGGATGATTATGTTCATCTCATATCACACTTAACGTCCAACCATTGTATACCCATGAATATTTCCCTACCAACAGGAATGGGCAGTTAGTTTTTTGGTGGCCGTATCTTTACTTGTTACCTTCTCTTTATATTGACCACTACTATCACACATAAGATCGGCTTCGTTCGTAAAGCCGCTTGTTTTCCTCTTTGATCTTTTAGTTATGATGACATACCCGAGAGGGCATGCCTTGTTTTGTGCCCAAGTTTTTAAATTTTCATGAGAGTTAAACACCTAAAATTGAGATTTTTTTAAACGGTGATGTCCAATTATAATTACAGAATAATATCATAAATATAAATCAAATAGAATATTATTATTGCACCTGGTCGGTAAAAAATGTGACACATACGCAGAGAATTCATCATCTTCAGTTGAGTTGTTTCCATAGAAAAAAATGACATTTTTATGTCTGCTAACGAAAAAAATTTCTACAAAAAAATAAAATCATAATTATATGTAACCATTTAGTTGTTCATAATGTCAAAAAAGTTAAATAATTAAAATTAAAAAATGTCACCTCCAAAACAAAAAATTATCAAGATATCCTAATAAAAAAGAACATAAAAAAAACAATAAAATCATAATAAAATTTAGTTGTTCATTTAATTCCTCACATACTAAAGCGAATGTTTATATGTTTTTAGTCGTACTAATTACTTATAATAAAAAATTATATTCTTTGAAAGTAATAAAATTAGTTAAACCCATTAAAACTAAAATTTGTTTGGATTAATCTTGCATATTGTCTACTCCATAAAAAAATATTAGCAACTATAAAAGGGGTAAAAAAATAAAATTATAATTATATGTAATCATTTAGTTGTTCATAATGTTATAAAAATTTTAAAAAATTATAAACAAAAAATGTCACCACCAAAACAAAAAATTACTAAGATATCCTAATAACAAAAGAGCATAAATCAAAACAATAAAAAGATAATATATAAAGTATGAAAACACCTTGTTATAACATGCCTCGTATTGTAAATTGTGTCAAAATTTAAAAAGGAAAAATGACTTCAAAATCAAAATTTAAAAAATCAAGACGCTGACTAAAAATCAAAATTTTAAAAATCAAAAAACTGACTAATTTTCTAAGGTACATTTAATAGAATTCGAATACATTCAATATTATACACTACTAAATTTTGAGTTAATGATCCGACTCAACACATTACTAAATTTTGTCCCCATTTATTTATATTTTTTCAGGTACCCCTCTGCCCGTGACGACAATCGACCTACATATCCGATACCTTATTGAATATAGGCTTCAGAGATATTGAAAAGGCATAATTTGTAAGGGACTGAATTTAATATGTGAATGGGATATGATGGGGTCATCTTTAGTTGGTAGTAGTTGTCCATCACTCTATCTCCATGGTCCATGAGCCATAAAGGGTACCCCTATTACACAGCAATGAATGGAGAAAATAAAATTATAAAGAATGAAAAAAATTATTAAAAAGTTAATTGTTAATTTATTTTTGTACGGAATAAAAACACTAGATTATAATGTTATATCCATTATGCATAAACTTTGAAACTTTTATTAGCCCTTCTCAGTTCTCACTATAATGGCCACATACCAAAATGTTCAAGTGATGTAACATTGAATGAAGTTCAGTATAGTGAACCCCGTGAATCCACGTGAAGTTAATTAAAGTGGCCGGTTCTAGATGAAGTTAATTAAAGTGGCCGGTTCTAGATGATTTGCAGACCATATTTTTTTAGTTATTCGCTACTAAATAAGCTCGATAGTGTTGTAATCTACAATGTGATAACGCATGTTTTGTGGTGGATGAGTAGAAATTAGAAAGTGTGTAAAAATTATCATCCGTTCTATAATGACTAGATGCTTGAGAGGCTTTGGTTGAGACAGATTAAGGAAATGGCATAAAGAAAAGCTGCCCGTTTTATAATTTTGAATATGTTTTTACATTTTACTAAACAATGTTTTACTTATACTAATTTAAATTATGTAACCGATTAATGCTATTAACTATGATAGTGAAACAAAATCTGCATGATCACGCCTTACTAGTCCTTTTATGTGGGGTATAGATTGATTGTTTTACCTAAAAAAGTCTTGTATCCCACAAGCATTGGACCACATATACTGAACTTCATTCAATGTTTAAGTTTCTACATTTGGGGTGATGAAATAGCCAACTCAATGTGTACTTGGCCAATTTCTGTACACATGTTAAGTTTACCATTACGGGACTTGTATCTATTTGAATTGGATTAACTTAACATCAATGTATATTAAGCGACACATTAACTTAGATTGTATGTAATCAATTAACATGACTTCTACTATTATGTGCAATAAACTTTCAAATATTGTCATGAATTCTTCAACTCCTCTGCAATTACTTTTGTTAATTCTTGTTATTTACTACACCCATTTGGGCACCAACATTTATTGTCAATGTTTTCCACTTCTTCATCACTACCATGTTATCATAAAATCAAAAAAATTGATGTTCCAACAAACTCTACGTCTCTGTATTGGCTCTAGCTCCACTCATGATGGCCATCATTGTCTCAATCTATTGATGGAGATCATCTATATACGTAAGAGCATCTCCAATTATAAACTTTTACAAGGTTTTTGTACAAAAGCTCAATTGAAAAAACACTTTTACTCCAATGCACAAACTAATTTCTTACATCAAAAACCGTTGACAGTTATTAAATAAATATGATAGAAATGATTTAAATTTTTTTCTCTTACAAACCTATTCACACACTCACTCATAGTACTTAAGTGATATAGTTTTTGAGGTAAAAACGTTTATGCATAGAAGCAAAAACAAAATTCAACTCAACTCTTACACAAAAACCTGTTGAGAGTTTTGAATAACGAACAAAAATCAATGAGAACTAAAGAACTAAAGGTTTTGGCATGAGATCCTGGCAGTGAATGGAGATTTTTGACCAGTTGTTTAGTCGATTGTTTCCTTTTGTGTGATTTACTATATAATTAACCCTTACATTGTACTAAATCCTAAGGTATAGAAAATATACAAAATACTTTCTAGTTGTCCGTGTAATAAATCAATCACCCCGATTGGATATAGCCACATAAATTCCTCGCGTCGATTTATTTTTCGCATTTACTTTATTCGTTTATTGATTTGTGTGGTTACCATTGTTCAATTGTTGTGTTGTTTGAGTCCAAAAGTTCAAATAACTGGTTTGAAGTTTGGGATCAATGGCAGATGAAAGTAAGTTTAAGATCGAAAGATTTGATGGAACATAATTTGGGTTTTGGAAGATGTAGATAGAGGATCTATTGTATTAGAAGAAACTTCATCAACTCTTGTTAGAGAATAGGCCTGAAAGTGTCAAAGTTGATGATTAGGCACTTTTGGATCGTCAAACATTAGGCTTGATTCGATTGTCACTCGCGAAAAATGTCGCATACAATATGGTGAATGAAAAGACAACTTTTGGTTGTCTTAAGGCTCTCTCTTATATGAGAAACCTTGTTAATAAGTAGTTAAATCTATATGTTTTTAGTAGTAGAAATTAGTTATTTTTATTGTTTTATTATTAGTTTATATATTAAATTCTTTTATGAATGAAAATAGTAGATAAAGGAGGATATTGAAGATAAGAAGGATTTATTAGAGAGATTAGCTTAAATCGGACAATTACTCGCCGAGTTGAAGACCTGAACTCGACAAGTCATAGTTGATAAATGCTGATAAAAGAGTTTAAAAGCTACTAGAAGACTTGAAGATAAACTTTCTTATTATTTGAATATTTTTTTTAAACCGACTATGAAGGTGGAGATAGAAATGACAACAAATTTGGTTATCTCTTGAGGTTTAAATAAGGACCACATTTATTGGGAATAAGAGGAGAGAATGAGAAACTAATAGAAACTCGCCGAGCAAATCTCGTGGCTCGCCGAGTACTTATACAATATTAGTTCTGCCTTTTAACACAGGAATTTCGCTTGGGAAACTCCATTGTTAAGGTTTATATCTTCTATTTACAAATTCTTAAAGAGCATATAAATTAGATCAGCCCCGCTCAAGTGAAGACATATATGTTATTCATCCGGTTTGCAATTGCTCTCATTATGATATTTTCAAATATAATGATCATTAGATTAATTTTAGATTCCATTATGGGTTAGTTTACTTGTATTCATTCTGATGATTGAAGCTACATGTAATTGATATTGTGATATTTGAATGCAATTGATTTTCTGAGTAATCATTGTGTATTTAATTAAGTTGTTAGTGTTATAATTATTGTTAATTATCTACTGCATATAAATAGTAATTTATGAATAATTTAATTACTGATTAATTCGGATTATTCAAAATCTTGATGTGTGAGATCAAGTATGAAAATTTATACTGAAAATACCGCACTTAAACTATCACACAATCGGGCAGTGTATCCTGTCGATATGGTAGTATAGCTTAGGTAAGTCCGAGTCAAACCAAGATGACCGTGCAACCAAGAGTATTTAGTGAACAAAGTTAATCTAAAACAAGTAAGTAAATGTGGGGGTTTTGTAACCGAATTGTTACGATGCGAATGTCATGAATAGAACAAAGTAAAACTAAATTGGCTGTTGGATTTCTTAAGAAATCAGGTGGAAAATGTAACAAATAATGAAAACTACATTCACTTGGACTAGATCCTTAATGACCTCGTAGTGTTTGTTAAAACTAGTTTAACTCTAATTGTTTATCACATTAACTTAAGAATGGGATTCGTTTCCACTTCTCCCAACCGAATGATTAGGAGTTATATATCGCTTCCACTCCAGGTTCCTAATCAAACTAGATCTTAATTCAATATGTTAACTTGTGATTTAATCTTGTAATTCTACTTCCGTATAACTACTAAACCTAATTAGATACCTCTAATAAATTTCAATTCACATGTATTATTGATTTCATTAACAAGTCTCATACCAATTTTGCTTCCGCAATTAATCTACAATTGTTCATAGACAAACAATTGCACTAAATTACTTACATATAAAGCTTCCGCTTTATACACAAAACAATTTACAATAAGACTAATCAATAAAGAAAACTCAAATAAGTATGATTCTTCAGTTTAACACAAGTTATATAAACGTTGACATCAAAAGATAAACACCACTAATCATTAATTCACGACATCCAAGTGAATGTTAAAGAACTTAGCCCATAACTAGATTAGAAACAACAATAAACATAAACATGTTGCTAGTAAACATTGTATTCAAGAGAAGGGATGCAAACCGAATAGTGTAAACGTCTAATAATGTTGAATCCTCAATTGTAGAGTAACAGTGATGGAAAAATAGCAATAATCCTTCAATAGCCGCCCCAAGATCACCCAGGAGGAACTTGAAAAAAACTCAAAAAGTCAAAAGTATCTAAAATTAGGGTTTAAGGTTTTGAGATAAACTGCATTTCCCGTAACTGACACACTACCCATCTGGAAAGGTCATTACCCGGCTGGTACATTACTTACCAGCATGGTAGTTCTAACTCCCACCCAGATGAACTATCTTTGTACCAGAATCAATACCAACCTGGATCATATGGCTACCTGGCTGGTACCTTATGTCTGCTAGTCTCTGGTCCAATGTTCCCGGTTAGATACGATTTACCAAATTGGTAAGTAAATACCCGGCTGGTACTTGACTTACCAGCCTAGTACTCTCCTGTTTTCTTCACTTTTGATCAGTTTTTGCAGCTTTGCGAATATCTTTCCACGTATTTGACTTGTAACCCCCGAAAACAATATTTCAATCTTCTAAGTACCAAAGGTTCATTAAATTCATAGAAATTACAAATAATACGTGGGATATTGCAAGTGAATAATCTATATAAAATCGAACAATATCATTAAGTATTCATTTCACTATCCGAGATTAAATACTCGACGAATAACTAGCTCCTGGTCGCTGAGTTCGTAACAATTGATGATAGATTGTTCAATCGGTTTAATATAATGATATGTTTATATGTTAGGGAATACTAGATTAAAACGGGTAAAGAAGAAGGTCATTACTAGTCTGATTATTAGTTCAATCTACACTCAATCATTGCTTAAATATCATACGTTAATTATATATATATGGATTGATTCTGAGTGAATATACCTTATTAATATTAATTAATTCATAGATTCCAATCCCCAAGAGAATGATATTCTGGAAATTACTACCATTACTATACTATACATTTGAGTAGGTCCTCTTGCCTACCATCGTGTGCTTATAATTGTGATAATCAGAGTGTTGTACATCTTGGTAAGAATCATGTGTTTCATAGTCGTATGACACACATTAATCTAAGCTATCATTTTATTCGTGAACTTGTGAATGATGATACACTGTTGTTGAGTAAAACCCTTGGTTAAAAGAATCCTGCTGATATCTTTACTATGGTGGTCACAAAATATAATTAAAGCTTTGCATAACTTCAACAGGCCTTCTGATGAACTGACGATAGAAGGTGTTGACTAGAGAGCTAGAGGGTTTTATTTGTCCCAATTTCAATAGGTGTAGTTGAAAGGTGTTTTATCGGAAGTCTATCAGATTCGAGTTTAACCAGTGTGCGTGTCCAGATTGTTGTTGCGGTATGGAGAGGCAGATTCGACTTGATTGAAAGGAAATTATAAGCGTTCAATAATTTGGGTTTGTCCGATCTTCAAGTAGGAGATCGTTAAGAGTTGTGAAGAACGAAAAAAAATCGATGGGAACCGAAGAACTCAAGATCGCGACACGATCTTGCCTAATTGCGACGCGATTAGTGTTTTGGCATGAGATCCCGAATGGATCACTTAGTTCCTAGCGGCCTGAAAAGGAGATTTTTAACCAGAGATATTTCGCATTTTGAAGACCTAGTGCGAGAATAAAAGTCGTGATGCAATCCTACCCTATCGCGACGCTAAATCCAAGGCGGCCAAAAACATGTTTTGTCGATTGTTTCCTTTTATGTGATTCACTATATATGTAACCCTTACATTGTACTAAATCCTAAGCTACAAAAGTAATAAAAATACTCTCAAGTTGGTCATGGACTAAACCAATCACCCCGATTGGATTTAACCACATAAATTTCTCGTGTCAATTTACTTTTCGCATTTACTTTATTCGTTTATTGATTTGTGTAGTTACACTTGTTCAATTGTTGTGTTGTTTGGGTTCAAAATTCCTAACAAATGTGGGACAAAAGATGCATCACTTATTGAAAAAATAAGCTCTTGAAAAATAAGTAATGAAAGCTTATTAGAGCTTATGAAAACTTAAATTACATAAATACCTCTTAGTTAATAAGTAATTATGATTTTTAATGTCTTTCTATGTAAATTTACATCTAGAAGTTTCAACTTCAGCTACTTTGTCAACAAATACTACTAGAAAACTATAAGCTTCAACCGTATGCTACTAGTTCCGGATTCCAGCAAATTTTTGTGAAATACACCCGGAGTCTAATATAACCATCCAGGTGGCAGATAAATTAGAGGGCAGAGCTATGGGGTATGCAAAAACTGGTTCGACATGAGAGAACTAAAACCAGACCGGAAGCTAACTGACTCGTACCAAGTATTCATATGGCGGTTTAGTTCTTGATTCTTTGTTGGATACAGTTTGTAGCTGGAGGTCCATGAACATTCGGGTTCGACCCGTGCATAAAAATAACCTAATTTCCCTAGTATAGATACTGTTATATGTAATTATAAATCCGAAGTTCAAGTTTCAAGAGAGAGTAAGGTTAAATAAAATTACACTATAGTTCGTACATGGATTACACTTGATCACACTGATCAATCTACTTTTCTTTAAAAGCAAATAATAAGTTGAATTGCCACATCTAGTATGGATGAATTTGAATCAAGCCGTATGGGAAAAACTCTTGACCTTGAGTCCTTGACAAAAGGTTGATGGTAGAATCCACGATCAATGTCTAAACAGTGCAAGTAAAAGATTTGCCGTTTGGGGCTTTAGGCCTAACAATGAGGCCTAAATTTTTAGTAATAATAGTTCATGTACTGCCTAGGTAGGAAATTTTAGTTTATTGGGAGTCTATGATAATCACGTCACGTTGAAAATATAAAATACAAACACCCTTCAAAAATATCTAGAAAATTATTAAGTTTCTACTCTTAAGTGTTCTACATATCCTATGATTTCCTGGGTACAACTTCAACTAATAGAATTAATTAATTTACACCAAAGGCTAGAGCTTCTTACATTAATTAAGTAGTAATAAGTTATTACTACATAAATCACCGATTAAGCAATTGGCTATTGGCTATTGCCAGAGTACATATGCATAAGTCAACTGTCAGCATCCAGATACCTGCCACAATGGGAGGCGCATCATCAATTTGTTAATAGAAACATGCATGAACCATTTTACTTTTTTTACAAATTAAGTTTACGGTGATTCCTAGATTACCAAATTATTGATCGATATGTAACTATTACTAATGTGGTCTAGTAGCAAGTCGTTTTGATGTCTTCACAAAAGGTTTTACATTTGAACTTTCATAGGTAAATATTTTGGAGGTGACTAACAAAACGGTTCAGAAATTATCACGAGATATATGATTAAACTGCGTACATATGAGTAAAAGAAAAAATTATACTCTACAAATAATCTGAAGAGAAAAAATCTTATATCTTTATCCATTTATAGTGTAATGCATGTTAACTAATTCATATGTTAGTCTTCTCAATTAAAGATAGCATAGTTAAGCTAACTATAAATATTTGAAAAGGGCCATGAACATTAATTAAGTAAGAAAATACAATAACCAAATCATAACACAAAAGTCATCACTTATATGTCATCAAGTTGCACAATTACTATAGGGTGGAACAAAAGTTAAACTTTTAATTTCAAAATTTGAGCCTATTTACCTAATTCCTAGATATGAAAAAGTAGTAAATTCTAGAATATAAATCAAACACTTTGTGATTAGAAAAAACATGTTCAAGTGGAGCCCTAAAAGCCATATAACACAACTTGCAAGATTAACTAATACAATTATTAATTTATTATTCAAGTATTTCAAAGTCTATGACTCATTAAAATTAAAATACTTTTTAAATTATTGCTACGTAGTAAACATTTGGTTATTTGTTGTCATATAAAAACGCATGTAGGACCAACCAAAAAATCAGAAATCTTTTAAAATACTTTATTCACATTTAATATCATCATAACCATGTATATATAAACATGCCTGACATACAAAGGTACACACACATAACTCAATTCACAACAAAAAGAAAAGAAAAGAAGAAAAAAAAAAAGATGTTTGATGAGAAAGTGAGTGAGTGCCACTTTCTATTAAGAGGTGGCAGAAATGAAGATTACAGAAATAGCAACTTTTGTTCATCGGATATGCAGAGTTTGAGCAGTTTATGCGACGTCATCCTGCAGCCACTTGCTTTGAATTCTCTTAATCATGATGATGATATTTATCATGACCAAAAAATGAAAGAGTCCATCCAATTATTCTCTACGGTTTCTGCTTCTCAATATCCAATTCCTAATAAGGTATAAAAATAGTAATTAGTACTTATCAAGTTTTGATTGTTGTTTTGTTTATGAAATTGAAGTTGATCATAAAAGTGATGAAATTTGGAAACAGGTGGCTAATCTGTTGGTGAAAAGGGGATTCTTTGAAGCAGTGATGGTGGTGAAATTGGTTTTGAAGTTACTTTCTAGCAGGCTTGGTACCCTTTTTGTTGCTGGTTCTCTTTGTTATTCTAATGAATGGCCATACCTAAACAAATTTTCAGAAATTTCTTTGGATAAAAGAGAAAAGATTATGCAGAAATGGTTAAAGCATAGCGTATTAACACCAATCAGGCTTGGATTTATGTTCATCAAGACTCTTTGTCTTTTGGCCTTCTTTTCTCAGGTGAACTTTTCTCCATTTCTTTGTGGGGTCTCATTGATTGCATCAGGAGTGGAAAGACATGTTTAGGTGGGCATGCATAAAGAAATAAGATGTGTAAAAGATAAAAATTAGAAATTGTTGTTCTACTCTATCCATGAAAAGAATTGTAAATATAAACCATACCCTAGTTGGAAATCAAAATTCTGACACCGCTTTGTATACATATGTTGCTTAAACTCGCATCAGGTGGCAAAATTGGTGGGTCGGGCTGTTTGGTAACGTGCAAAACAAACTATTAAAATGAGATGAAATTAACTCCTCTCTAGGTGATCAACATGATAGACCCTGCCTAGATACAATATTATTGTGAACTCGTAAGACTGAAGCATTAGTACATAATCAAGTGAAGTAAGGTTTAAGACAATTATGATACACATTTGTTTTTAATAGACTTTATGACCACACATATTTGATCTATCAAAATCAATATGGACATAGAAGATAACTTTGAAACACTACAATTCACTTACTATCCCTTTCATTGTCATCATCAGTTGTACGATCAATATTTTTGATCATGGAAAACAGTATATTAGAACTTTAGTATCTATTAAAATTTAAAATCGGTCATTTATCAGAAGTTAGTTGTCTTTCTATTTTTCATGTCGGATGTACATGTATACTAGGCCACATAACAGAGGTGGGAAACAGGACACGTCAGGCAGTTGTGTAGTGGGTAAAAAGGGTTTCAGGACAAAAAACAGGTTATTTTTTGGTGTGGGTTTAATCTCGAATGGGTCCCCAAATCAATGCTTATCCATTTTATATTTTACAAATACATCTCGTGTTAAATATGATACAAAAATATATATAATATCTACAATAAGATAGTTTTTTGGAATAATATGATTGAGTAGGTTGTATTCGTTATAGCTATACTTTGGGTTACTTCAACTCCTTTGACCCATTTCCTTTTTAGCTACTTTATACTCATTTGACCGGTTAAACAAAAACGGGATCCATATTGGCGTAATCTTAACAAGTTGAATTTGACATCTTTACCACTATAAAACAGCAAAAATAATTCTAATTTGATAAGAAGAAAAAAATTGGGAAGACTTAAAACAGATAGTGTAGCCTACTCACTTACAACTGAGTTCATTTATGACATTTCAGCTGACATCAACTTCTTGGAATTTTCCTACAGGTTGATGAAAATGCAAATAATCCTTCATGGGAAGCAATTGGCTACCATCCAAACATTAAAGAAAAACACCCCAAGGAGAAAAAGGAGAGGCCTTTACAAAAAGGAATGATAGAAATCATGAATGAAACTGATGAGACACTTGTGACTTCTCTCATTCTAAAAGGACTTGATGTGACCGATGAACTTAAAGAAAACATTTGCAAGATAAAATGTGATGTGGTAATCGTTGGCTCTGGTTGCGGTGGTGGTGTTGCAGCTGCCCTACTTGCGAAATCTGGCAAGAAAGTGGTGGTTCTTGAAAAAGGAAACTACTTTAGTCAAAAAGATTATTCACAATTAGAAGGACCATCACTAGATCAACTTTACGAATCTGGAGGAATACTTCCCACACTTGATGGGAAAGTAATGATCCACGCAGGATCAACAGTTGGTGGTGGCTCAGCTGTCAATTGGTCGGCAAGCATCAAAACACCATCATCTGTTATAACAGAATGGGCAGAAGACCACAAAATTAAGTTTTACAAGAGCGATGAATACACTTCTGCAATGAACAAAGTTTGTGAAAGAATTGGTGTTACTGAAAAGTGTGTAAAGGAAGGGTTCCAAAATCAAGTTCTGCGTAAAGGGTGTGAGAACCTTGGTCTAAAAGTGGAGGCTGTCCCTCAAAACACTTCAGAAAATCATTATTGTGGTTCCTGTTGTTTTGGGTGCCGATCAGGAGACAAAAAGGGAACTGATTCGACTTGGTTGGTTGATGCAGTGGATCATGGTGCCGTGATCATCACTGGATGTAAAGCTGAGAAATTTTTGATAGTAAAGAACCAGAAAGAAGAAAGTGGGAGAAAGCAGAAATGTTTAGGAGTAATTGCACAACTTTTAAACAAGAAGATATATAAAAGGTTGCAGATTGAGGCTAAAGTGACCATATCCGCTTGTGGGTCGTTACTGACGCCACCATTATTGATTTCTAGCGGGCTAAAAAACCCAAATATTGGCAAGAATCTTCATCTTCATCCTGTTCTAATGGCGTGGGGATACTTTCCAGAAAATGAGTCAAATCTGTTGGGTAAAACCTTTGAAGGGGGGATTTTGACATGTGTTTATAAATCAGAGTCAGTAAACTACATTTTGGAAGTGCCTTCTTTACCACCTGGATCATTTGCAGCATTATGTCCATGGGAATCTGGAAAGGATTTCAAGGAAAGAATGTTGAGATACTCACGAACAGCTCATGTGTTCTCATTGGTTAAAGATTCTGGATCAGGTGAAGTGAAAACAGCAGGAAGGATAAACTATAGTTTCAATAAGTCAGATTTAGAGAACATCAAGGCAGGGCTAAAAGAAGCATTACGCGTGTTAATTGCAGCAGGTGCAGTTGAGGTGGGTACTCAAAGGAGTGATGGGCAGAGATTTAAATGTAAAGGTGCTAGTAAAAAGGAGATTGAAGAATTCTTGGATACTGTAGATGCAAAAGATGGCCCAATGTCTATGGTCAAAGATTGGAATATTTATTGTTCGGCTCATCAAATGGGAAGTTGTAGAATGGGGAAAACAGAAAAGGAAGGTGCGGTTGATGAAAATGGGGAGAGCTGGGAAGCTGAGGGACTTTATGTTTGTGATGCGAGTATTTTACCATCGGCTGTTGGTGTGAACCCGATGATTACTATTCAGTCGACAGCGTATTGCCTTGCAGAAAACATTGCAAAAGTCTTTAGATAAAATTTGTATGAAAAAATTGATGGCTGCTGAAGCATTTGTTCAATAGTCTGTGAAAATTTGAGGTGTTATATAATGATGGTTTTCAAATTGAGCCATCAGCCATATATAGAATAAATATGAAGTCGATATGTTTAATTTTTTTCAGTGATTGGGTTGACATTTTTCTTGTGTATAAAGATTATTGTACTTCGCTTACTTAGCTAGTAATGGTGTACCCACCTCCAAGACCAGAATTTCTGGCTGCCGGATCATGTGGTCAGTCTATGACTTAAGCGCCTTAGCAGACCCGCAAGTCTGCAAGATGGCTTGTTTCTCAGCCCCGCAGGTCTGCCCCCAACAATTTCTGACAATATAATACAAAGGTACAAGATAGGTAAACCGCTTCGTATGGCTTGGCCATTCACCTTGTTCCCTAATTTCTATTGGACATGGTGGCCATACCTTTAGGTAATATGGTCAACCAACTTACTTCCAATCTCATTGGTCCACGTGTCATCGTAGTATACATCCAACGAGTGGGATTCATGTATTAATCTTCTAGAAAGTTTATTCCACGTGTCATCCTAGTATACATCCAACGAGTGGGTTTCATGTATTAATCTTCTAGCAGGTTTATTTCCCTATAAATACCTAGTGAATACTTTAATGCAAAACATATAATATTCACCTCAAAAAACTGAAGTGTTTCCTTGCAATTCTTGATCAACTTTTACCACCCTCGATGTCCCACTCTTGGTATCGAGTTGATCCCCCATTAATCCGCACTCAAGTAACTATATGCTTGATCAAATGACATTATCCATTTTGTAAATCCACTTTTCAATCGTTAAAACCCATTTGCTATCACAAAAACCATTTTTTCGGTCCCTTTCTGTTGCCGGAAAACCATTCTGTATACTCAATTAGTCCTACATCTTCTCAGGTCATGCGACCACCGTAATCCACCATATGTGATGAAATCAACCCTACTTTCAGTTTACCAAAATACGGGTGTTCTTGAGCTAGTAACCACCGCTTCACAAACCATTTCCTAACCAGTTACACAAGCTCAAATAATCACACACACACTAGAAGAGAGAATAGCCAACATTAACAGTTTAACCGGGGAATAAAATGAACTGTGTCGACACCAAGGTGTGGAGCAAGCTCATGAAAAGCTGGAGTTTTTGTCTCTGGAGGAGCAAACTCCACTACCATCTCAACAACAAGAATGCATTGTTTTACCCCTCCACCTGTCGTAGGTCTCCTCGGTAATGGCAGATAACATTATGTTATGCCACTTTTTCCACCACTTTGTTCAGTGCTAGTCCTGTCTCTCAAGGTGGCCCAGCAGATGCTCATACAAATGGGGTATGTAATTGCCCCAGAGCATAATATTGGTGTGGGATCGTTGTCTTGGCCTCTGCATAACTATACCATCCCATCCCCACAAACCAAAGAGTACCAATCCACACCACTTGTTCAGTACTCACCCCTGCTTCAATCCCAACAGTTAGTTCAGCCACCACCCAACAATCATTATATGGGCAGATTATGCAACCACGGCATGTACCACCTCCTCTCCCTCCCATGTATCCCCTATTGGTTAACTTGATCACAGTAATAAAAGAATAGCAGGTCCCAAAACAGATCTGAACCTTGAACGTTTCTATACAATTCATACCCCTGATTGCAAATCATCCCATACCAGAGTCAACTGCCACACCTCTCACTCTAGTCACTTATGATGACACCACTGACCCTGAAGACGTCATGCAATTTCATGATGCTGCCATAAAAACTCAACTTTGTGAAGATTTAATGAGTTTATGTTGATGTTTAACTCTACTTTACTTATTAATGTTTAATCGTTAATCCATGTTTCTTCTCGGGATTAATTGAATTGAATCTTAACGTGATTGATAGGTTATACTATAATTAACATTTGTAAGAATTTATTAGTTACTTGTAATTGGTTAACTTGTTAATTGATTATGACTTGAACTGTAACCGGTAATAGGTTAAGATTATTGCAATTAATAAACTTAAATGAGCATGATAATTGTATTCGGAAGAGCTTCTAGGTATAATTACTAGATACTTGTTAACACGAAGTCGTTAGGTTAGATCATTAATAATAAGTGATAAATTTAAATGCGTGACTTGTGGTGGTCACGTTCGAATAACTTCTTACGTACGAATACTTCTTAACGACTTTCCCATAGTTGTAGCGTTGTCATTCCACATAGAATCAAATCAACATAAATAACTCATAAAATCGGAATCTAGTACGTCAATCTAAGTAAATGAGTCTTCATCTATCTGAATTTCATTAATCTTTTTAACGTTGTTTTCCATATTTCATTGCTACTTAGTTTTTGTTTTAACCTTCTTTTGTCATTTTTAAATCAAAACGTTCTATTGAACACCAAAATAAACCCCCTTTTAATTTAATTGTCTTAAGTTAAATATTACTTTAATTTAAATAATCAAGAAGTCACCATCGTTCCCCAAGTGATCGATATCCGGACTTATCATCGCTGTATTACTATACGATTAGGTCCACTTACCTCTTTTGTCTAATAACTACTAATGATTGGTAAAATCCTTTTATCTAAATTAAAGCTTAGATTTTACACATCAATTGTTATATTATACTACAATAAAATTTTTAATGATTCAGTAGTTTTTTTTCTAATTTGTCCCTCCTTAACTGTTGTTTGGGTCACGGGGCACAAGTGGGCAGGTCCATTTATGCAACCTGTGGATGTCGCTGGTCTTGGTTAGTGAGGTAAAACTCTCAGTACTTTATACTCTATCTCTCGTTTGAATTATGACTTGAATTGATGTATTTCTTATCGATGATTAAAGCCGAAAAATATTGATTGACTGTGACAGGCTAAAAAGGAAATAATTATATTTTTCCTTACTGAATAACAATGATCCTTGAATGTGTACTTTCTTTTGGTACCAAGCATTTTTCATTTAATTTGGTTTTATAAAAATCTAGGTGATTGAAAAGCCAATAAACTTTAGTACAATCAAGAACAGAATGGATGCCAAAGATAGTAGTGGATACAAAAACTTGTGAGAAATATGTGCAGATGTGAGACTAATTTTTAAGAATGCAATGAAGTATAATGATGAAAGAGATGACGTTCATGTAATGGCGAAAACTTTGCTAGTGAAGTTTGAGGAGAAGTAGCTGCAGCTTTTGCCAAAAGTCATTGAAGAGGTAAATTGTTTATGTAAGTAGCTGATGTAGAGATGACAAGATGGGAGAAGCTGAGCAGTGGATCAAAACGGGCTGGGTTGGGTTGTGTTGACTTTTAACATTATTAACATATATCTTTTGATGGCACACAAACTTATTCGAGTTTTGTGTGTTAACTTTTAGAATGTACTTGTAGGATGAAAGACGCAAAAAGGAGGAAACAGAAACACGGTCAGACGTGCAGCTTGCTCATGAGGTTGTTCATGCCAAAATGGCTAGAGATCTAAGTATCGAAGTAAAATTAAACTGTTGGGATCCATATACAGGATGGACTTTATCTTCTAATTTATTTTTAACATTTGGGTTTTTTCTTGGTCTGATATTTTAAACCCCATCATTTCAGCTTAATGAGGTGGACATATATTTTCAAGAACTTAGAAAAGGGTGCTTAGAAACTGCAGGTTTTTTCTAGCATCACCTCTAATCTTTTCTGTCCACATCAAACTTGTAGTTATAGCTTATTGTATTTAAACGCCCACTAAAGGTGTATTCTTGTATAGTATCCATAGAACCTATATTTTGTCAACCCACCACATCAAGAGAGTAGATTTGAAATCAAAAAGCGTACATGATGATTATGTTTCATTATTTATAACAAGTTAGTTGGTCAACACAAATCATGCATCTAAATCCTTTGAATAGTTTGAGACTATGATACTTATTATCTGCGATTTAGTACTTAAAATTCACCAAAATTTCCCTCTTTACGTAGGAAATTCTCACTTAATAACCCTGTATATATGCATTTGAATGGTCAATTTTAGATTTGCCAATTTAAGCTTATTTACTGAAGCAAAGGTCATTCAAGTATTTCAACCACTACAATTGTACCCACAAACTTCTACTTTAGCTTCCATAGACGTACAAGTCGTCACTAACCATAGACCAAAAAGTAGTCTTTATCTTTGACGACAAGTAACATTCATCGTACAAAATGTGCGGAAAGATTATGCCTGCAGCATCAAACTTTAGCATAGGTGCAGCACACGATGCCATCTATGTAGGCAATCTTTTTTCTTTCCTGCTTTTCTTAATTATACGAATAATGCTATACGAGTTTATTGACCCGTGACATACTAGATTTGTTATATATATATATATAGTAACATGATCTAAAAAGAAAAAAAAAATTGAGGGAGAAAGGGAGAAAAAATATTTTAAATAAAAAACAAGTATAATTCAGCAAAAAAATAAATATGATTTCAAAAATGTTTTATGTGATTCAATAAATACTTATCTATGTTTCAAAAAACATTTTCATTATTCTTGAATCAAATGGTTCATTTGATGAATCAAAGAGTTAATTTGTTGAATCAAAGGGTTAAAGAAACCTTTCTCCCTTTTCTCCATCAATTTTTTTTTCTCCCTTGAACCTACTCATATATTTATATATATAAAAATATATATGTTGGTTATTGTAAAACAAAACTTAACGTAAAACAAATAAGACACAATCTGAGCCATTGGATCATTATGATGAGATCAGTTTCAATTTTTAAGTCAAAACAACATTAATTACTTTTGAAGGGGAAATAGACATTCCAACACATGATGCACAATGATTATTCTTGTGATGCACGCAAAATTTTCCGATAATGCAGAATGAAATTTCCAGTGATACTGATTTTATACCATTTGAAATTGCAAGCTTCACATATTTAATTAAATGCAAAATTATTAATTCACCTCTTGACTAAATGTTATTTTATTTATTTCATAATAAGAATTATTGTATTCGATCCAGCTCTTATATATATATATAATTAATTGATATAATTTTTTATGTATAGTAAGTATATAATAAAAATAAATTACCAGAAAATTTTTATATAAGTACATTTTATATAATGGTTTATTGATAAATTTATGTAAACGAATAAAAGATAAACTTTATCATAATTAATGTATACTAATGTGTATGATAAAAAGACTTTAGACTATATAACCTTTGATTTTATGTACACATGTAAGTGTTGTATCGTTCATTGATGATTTACAGTCGTATGTTTGTTTGAAATACACATTAGTAGAATTAATATCTTTACTGATTCTAATTCTAAATAAATATAAAAAAAACATTAGTAAAAATATTTTGCATGTGTAATAGGTATAGAATATGTTTTATATACTAAAGTTCTGTTATAATCTTAAAATTAAAAGATCATGCTTAAAAAGCTCCACCTAAAATTCTTTGCCTTAGGCTTCTGATTTGTACGGAATTGACTTCACTAATAAACATTGCAATCATTACTTAAGAGAAACTAACTGTAAGAATGTGGAAGCAATTACCATGCACTAAAAAGTAGTGCCTCTTGATTGAAAGTTTGTTGTACTAATGTCTATATTAAGTTACTAAGAGCAGTTCCAATGCTTAATTGGTTTTTTCGTCAATTTTCACCGATAAAATTGACACCATTGATACGATTTCGTCGGTTGATTTTGAATCGATTTTTTGATAGTTTTTGAGTTTTTTCTTTTTTTTTCTTTTTCTCGTTCATTCAGTCCAACGGCCACGTTAAAATATGAAATCTCAAAACATGACCAAACGGCCACATCCAAAAACAAACAAAAACTCAATTTTTTTTAATTATTTATTTATTTTACCTATTAATTCATACACAATTATTCATATATATATATACACACACACTCCAAACAAATATTTAGTTTGTTTTTTATTATTGTAATGTTTTTTTAGGAAATGTAATGTTTTTTTAATAATTGTAATGTTTTTATTTAATGAATGTGTGTTTTTTAATTATGATGTTTTTATTTTAATGAAATATGTGTTTTTTAATTATGATGTTTTTATTTTAATGAAATGTGTTTTATTTTAATTATTGTGTTTTAAATATAAAAATTAAAAAGTGACCGAAAAAGTCACCGTGACCATTGACACGAGTCAATCAGTTGTTAGTCAGTTTCAGTCAGTTTTGAAAAAAGTTGACGTGGCGCTGAGTTGGCAGAAAGTGACTAGTCAATTTGACTTCATCATTGTGGATGCTCTAAGCTTGCAACTTCACAACATTCTAATGTTTCATCGATTATCTCTAAGCCTGAAAAGTAAATTAAACAACATACATTTTAATCATAAAATCGCAACTTATATACATGCATTGCAAAACGTTTTAATCTCAATGATGAATATTAGGTCAAACATTTAACAAAATTAGGAAAGGAACATGAAATCTTACTACTTAACATCCAACCGTAAAACCCAAATCAATTAGAATTTGGTATGATTCTCGATTACGCCTATTATCATGATTCGAACACAAATAACCAAAGAAATTACCTTTCTTCATAAGTCTTTGTGTTTCATGCAGCTTATCTACATCAAAATAAGAAAATCAAGAAAAGCCTCAATTTATTAATTCATGTTTAGTCATAAGCATAGAATTAATAGAATAGAGGTCACATAAACAAAGTGATAGAAACATGTATCAATAAACCTTTATCCATTAAATTTGTCTTTAATGCGTCATCATCACCACTGATCCATTTTCATAGCCACACATTGTAAGCATCAATTAATCACCGATTCGTCTACATAAATTAAATAATAAAAATTAAAAAGCTTTTACATATCACAATTGACGTCAGGAAGCAGATGAAGCAAATGAATAAAGGAGTTACTTGAAAGTTAGAATTCCAGATAAAAACTTACCTTGAGTAAGTAGCTGACATAGAAAAAAAAAACCCGCATCTCCACAAATTTAAAATTAGCGGTTCGACCCGAGTTGAATTAAAGAAAAACTACACTTGTACTTACGAAGATGTTTAAGGTAAGAAAATACATACAAAGTGAGTTGGTATGATTTTTTTACTCGGTGCAGATAAATAAATCATAGAACTGTAGAATATGAAGATAAACATGATAGATAATCATGTAAGAGGGGTCTTAAGAGGGGAATTTCTTTTTACACGGTAAAAAGTTTTTTTACACGTCACACACGCCGCGATAAATTGAATAGAGATTTATTTTATTATATAATATTATATTATTATATTTAATTAGAGTTAGGTTCAAATGAGAATGGATATTATTTGTGAGAATGGAGGAATCAATCTCAACCATCCATCTCATCAAAAAAATAATACCCCCAACACTTTTAAAAAGTGAATATCTCACAAACGGTTAGTCAAAAAAATATAAAAATTGCACCATAAAAATCAGCATTTTTTTCTCTTCGATTAGACATTTCACAAGGTATACTTTCGACGAATTTTTTTTTTTCATATTTTGGTGGGTTTCGAAATTGGTAACACATGTGTTAGTTGCGGTAACACATGTGTTAGTAGTTAGTAACACATGCCACTAACACATGTGTTACCGAAACTAGCACATGTGTTACCAACCACTAACACATGTGTTACTGGTTTTCAACCCAAAAAAAAAAAAAAAAAATTTTTTTACCGAAAATATGTCATGAGTGATCTCTAATCGTAGAGAAAAGAACGCTGATTTCAATGGTGCAATTTTTATAATTTTTTGATTAGCCGTTTATGAGATATTTAACTTTAGGGGAAAATTGGGTTTTGCAAAATGGATGGCCAGGATTCATTCCTTCATTCTCACTAAATTTTCCATTCTCATTTGAACTTCCCTCTATTTAATTAACGTAATTTTATATTTTTTCTTTAATAACTTTTTATAAACGATACTTGAAATAATTCTGAATATATATTTATGATCAGTGTAATATTATCTATATTCTGACATAAATTTTATCATCATGTGATATTTATTTAACGAATTAAGTCTCGAAATCAACATTTCTTTATATCGAAATGTAGATAAAAAATAAACTGATCATAGTCGTATATTTGAATTAATACAAAAGAAATCATAAGAAAATTTATTAGCAAAAAACACAATAATACGTTAATATAACTATCTATTAATTCTATGTAAGCAATCTTGAATGGTATATAGATAAAAGTATATTCGATGGAAGTGCCTGCATGCAAGATTGAATGGTATATAGATAAAAGGATTGCCTCTAAAGTTAAATTTGTAAGGTTTCAAATAAAAACTTCCTATGCAACCTTTTCATTAAAAAAAAAAAAAAAAGCTCAAGATATGATAAGTTGATGCAGCACAATGAGAAGGTTAAAATAACTTACTAAATGAGTCAACCAGATGTAGATTTGATCCCCACCATTTGGGATGTTCTTCAAATTACCAATCTAAAGTACGCATTCGGTTCCATTTACATAAGTGTAGACATTTCTATACACCATACAACTACAATTTTTCAAACATTTCGCTTCATATTCATGATCGGCGTAATTTCCCCAAACAGTAAACGAAATGAATGGCTCAAATCTCAAATCATCAACCTTATTTTTATTGCATAATCTCATAGCTTAAAAAATGAAATAAAGCAAGATCCTAAAACTTCATTAACACATGGTCGAATAGAACTCAAGGTCTAGCCGTTGCAATCTAACTGTTTCCTTCTTAAAGCTCATGATCCATTAACCCTTGTTAACAAACATAAGCCACTCAATTCCACCAAAAGAATATAATTTTTTGTCATGCAACTAATGAAATTTGAAGCGCATTCATAAGTTTACCATTTAATATATAAAACAAAGAATGAAAAAAAGGGTTACATGATTTATTTTCCATTCAAGCATAAGAACACCAAAAGTTCCATCTTCATAATAGTCTTTGTTTGGAACACAAATTTTGTTCCTTCATTCTAGTCTCAAATTTCACATCAATTAAACTACTTCAAACTCTCTTTGGTATTTTGTCAAACACATAAAATGCATACATAATATATAAAGATTACCTTCCAATGACCAATCATGTAACTTTAGTTAATTAATATTATGATACTAAAATGATCCTCGTTAAACTTTAAACTCCCAATTGATCATTCATTGGATCAATTACCTTGTCAAGTCCAAACCGTAAGATTGTATCAAGTGTATATCAAATTCAACAGCATAATCTGTAGTAAGGTTTGGATCTTTTTAATTTTGTTTTTGATTTGATAATAATCTTGGCAAATTTGTGTACAATAGGGTAAGATTTCAATCCGGATTTAAGAAAAGTGATATTTCGATTAAACTTACGTCGGGATTCATGAAATTCGCTTTGCGATAAGACTAGAGAAATCAATCTATTTGGGCACACAATCAGATTCATGGGCATTATACGTGTTCTGTATATTTCGTGTTTGTTCATATCCAGAGTATATGAAAAATGTCACCATAAACGGAATTTAGAAAACCATATTTTTCCTAACCTTTTTTTTCGGCGCCCCCCCAAACCCTACAAGGGTGTTGCGAGGGGCTCTGCCCCTTAGACCCTGCTAGGGGCATGCCCCTAGGACCCCACCAGGGAGGGCAACTCCCTTGACCCCTGTGTTTTTGGTTGAGACCGAAATGTAGTAACTTAGTCGGGTAAGCACTCCGCATCACCTAACCTCGTATCCATTAATAAGTCAATGCACTAAAATATACAACATAAAATCATAATCTTGATCCCATAATCAGAATGTTTTTTTTTGGTTCATGGTATAAAATATATCATGTTTGATAACAATCGATTTGAACAAAAAAAGAAGGAGATACGGTGAACGTTGAGGCAGTGGTGGTAACGTTAGGTGGTAATGATGGTGAGTTTGGAGGGGATAATCCTTCTCAAGAAGTAATGTATATGTTGACTGAAATTTATTTTCTAATAAAAATCACTGGAACTTGAACTTCTGTATTAGGTTTGCTAGTCTCGTAAAATCTTGAAAAGATTCAAATAGTACTTCCAACATATAACATAAACACAATCAAATAGTAATAAAAGTGATATGTACATGATGAAAATGGTTTTGTTTCAACCACTTTGATACTCAAAATCCATGTTAGAGATTACTATTCCGTTTAATTTTCAATCCTTTGAACCATAAATTTGTAACTGTGTGTCTACTTTTCCATCTTCGGTATATGAATTCCGTAATCGTATGAATTTTTTGGGAGATACAAATCAGATTACTTATGTAGATTATAAAAATTTAGAGGATGAATTGATATCCTATTCTTATGCGAGAAGCTTTACAGTATTTGAAATAAGCAATAAAGGAAACGATTAGGACGTATCTTTAATTTTTTTAATTAAAGAAAACATATTTTGATAGTTGAATGAAAAGTAATCAAAGTGAAATGGGTTAAATGTACATTAAGGGGGAAATTTGTAAAATGTACTAATCAAGAAAGGAGTAATACGACATGTTCTTAGGGATTAATTATGACATTCTGAAAAAAGATAAAGGACTAAAAAGAAAAGAAATTATTTAGCTAAACATGTTTTGTCATATCCATTGGATCATAAAATGGGAATAAAATGGAAGGACATATTCCTCCATCTATTTTCTTTTATTCGTTAGAGAGATTGACCTACTAATATAGATTTAAACATGAGGCTGACAATACATCTTTTGGCTAATTCTCTATCCTAATTTATTGTAAGTACACTTTTAGGCTTGTATTTTAAGCATATATATATATATATATATATATGTAGGGAAGGAGGGAAGCAAATATCAACCATTAATTTCATTATAAATGAATTTTAAAATTACAAAAAATTTTAAAATTTAATATTCATCACCAATGAATGTTAAAAACGTTTTTTAATAGAAAAATCAAGAGCTAAGATTTGCTTACCTCCTTCCCCAAATTTTAAAGCTTCCCTATGGATCATTCCCCCATATATATATATATATATATACATATATATGTATGTATATCATTTTCTAATTATATACATATAAAAAATGTTTGATGTGTCTAACTATATACATTTAAAAGTAAACCTAAAGATTTGATTGGTGCATATGTTCGATGTAACATACATATAGGTAGGGGATAACATACATATTGCTATTAGCATGTATGTTAGACCATTACTAATAAAAATAATTATTATAAGTGTTTTTGCAGGTCACGTCATATTTTTGTAAAAGAAAAGAAAAAGTAGAAAACAAAAATATTAAGAAAAGTTTTGCACTGCAATGAGAAAAAGTTTTCAAGCAGTTTATTTTATATATCTTCTAAAAATCCATTTACCAAAAACTTATATTTCTCAAGCTACTGTAAAAAAGGCTATCACTCCAACATCAGACGAGCTTTTAAAAAAAGATACTTATACAAAAAAAAAAGCTTGAGACTTTGTTAGGTGTTATTAATATAAAGAGATGATAATATCATATATACCCCACTTAAACATCTAAATTACATATTTCTCCTACTAAACTCCTTAATATTATATATCCCCGACCTAAATCATAACTCTCATATTTGCCCATTTGCTTAAATTAATCATGATTAATAAATATAATGAACATGATCATACCCTTTGTTTTCTCCTCTAAATATTCCCCCCACTTTTTCTTCTTTATCTATTGCCTCCATCTACAAAAGGATTTGGTTCTTTTTAGTAATATAAAGTTGACGTTTATATTAGTTTTGTTGATTTTGTATTTTGATTGTATGTGTATATTAGAGGATTTGTACTACCCACGATTTTTTTATGTTGGATTTAATCAGGAATAAATTAAATGTTTGATGTTGGATTTTCAATAACGTCATTTTTCATCTCCTTCATATACGCCTACAGGAAATATATGTGGGCCATTTTAGTCTTTTCACTTCTTTTAAGTCTTGAGGAAATAGTCTTGAGTAGGTCCTATACTCCTAATGAGGTATGTTTATGGATTGATGATATTTTCAGAGTGGGGTTGTACTCACATTTTTGGGTTAAAAGAATTTGACGTTTAAAAAAAAAAAGAAGGGTTGTAATTTTGAATCGCCAGATCCATGTAGTTCTTTTCTTGTATGGTTGGTAATGTGTAGTTAGTGTATAATGACAAGGGTACAATGGTAATTAGCTTTATAATTTATGTATTTAATTGTATTATTTATGACTAAATTAAAAAAGGGTAAATATGTAATTTAAATAAAAAATATATGATATTTTGCCAATAAAATAAATCAGAAAAATGTTAATATAACACCACAATAACACATTTACACTTTGCTAGACCAAGATTATGCGATGCACCACGTATAAATTTCCCTGTGTATTGATCTATATTAATACTCCGTAACAATGATGATGATAGCTAATTCAGAGTGTTAAATTTGGTAGTTTTAAATTATGAGAACTTTTGAAATTCATTATGTTGCTACCTGAGAAATGATGTAATCATTTTTGCGACTTATATATGCTGGTGGATCATGACCCTACTGCAAATGTTAGTAGAGTGGACAGCACCAACAAAACGAGTATAACATGAACACCGACTAGAGATAAACGTAGGCTCGAAGCTTGAGACTTGTATTGTGCGTAGACAATGACCTGGCCTAACAAAAAAATACAAAAACGAGATTCTACACTGTAAGATCATTGGTTACATATTTTGGGTATGATACAAAAACGAGAAAAGTGAAAAAATACTTGTAACAAACGGAAAGTATCGATTCTTTTATTTATTCGAAAGTGAGTATCGAATACCAAAAAATTCAAATCGATTTGTACCGATTCTATACGATACCGGTACAATACCAATACGAAAATTGAAATTCAGTAAGAATCCCCACCCCTATAAAGTAGTCTTTGCCTTTGACAACAAGTAAACATTCATGGTACAAAATGTGCGGAAAGATTGTAGCTGGAGCATCAAACTTTAGCATAGGTGTAGCATACGAGGCCATCTTTGTAAGCAATCTTGTTTTTTTCTTTTACCTTTCTGAGTTATTATATACATATGCTATTGGCATTTATGTTAGAGCATCACTGTTAAGAAAATTAAAAGCATTTTTGTAAGTTATATCACATTTTTGAGAGAAAACATAATTAAATAAGAAAATAAATAATAAAAAACTATTAAAAAAACGAGCTTCGTACTTTAATGAGAAAATTTCATAATTTTTTATTTTCAAAAGAGCTGCACGCGCATTTTGAAAAAGATACTTCGAGATTTTTCGAACTATCTTAAAAAAACCTAATTTTTCAATGATAAAAAGATTTTTCGAAAAATCGTATAAAAAAAGGTTTTTCTAAAGTTTTCATTAAAAACGTATTTACGTATCGAAAAAACGAAATAAAGCAAAATATTAACCCTTTGACTCCGTAATAATCATGTAGTATAATACTTTTCTACAATTACTTATAATTTTAAAAATATTCAAAAAGTAAGTATATAATGTGAAATTAATTGTTTTGTAATGTATTCCGAGTTCTGTTAAACGCTTAGTGTATATATCTACTCTTAGTAGATATATATTTTTTAGTATGAGCACATTTTATAGAAATGTATTTTTTGAAACAAATATGTCCCAAGCAAATATAGGACACGTAGGATGTTCAATGTGAGGTGACTACTCACCTTAATGCTTTTATTTTCTTGTTGGTCTTGTAGTTTATTGTAAATGTCTTACATTTCAAATGATCCTTTTTCATGATATATAACATTTTGCAACATACATTTTTCATTAGGATTGTATTGAACGGTGAAATATTTATATAAAAATAATTATAAAATAAATTAAAATCGATTTATCGAACACAAGATCATCAAGCATATAAAAAATCATAAATCGGATTTTGTCTATAAAAAATAAAATGAAATTCGTTACTTAATCAAATATTCAAGTTTCCTTGATAACATTGAACTCTTTTACTTATTTTTGTAAACAAACTTTACAATAATTTTGTTCATTAAAAAATGATTTTTCTACAACTTCCTTTACATTTTTATTGAATTTAAACTATTAATTTAAAAAATAGAATGAAATGAATGAACTGTAATTCAGTAAATGCATGCAAAGGGAATAGAAAACGCATTAATCAATCATCCAACATTACCCTTTTTGGATTTTTGAGACTTGACTTGGCGTCATCATCACCCATACCTACTCTTATAGCCATAGTTTGACTTTCTGTTCTTGGCTACTTTGCAAAATAAATGTTCATATCTTTTACAACAAAATATCTTTATTTCACCATTTAAATAATAATACGATAAATTATTGAAGTATATAATATAATATAATACTCTCTCCGTTTCAAATTAAGTGACTTGATTTCTTTTTTTGTTTGTTCCAAAATAAATGTCCATTTTCAAAAGTAGTAAATTAACTTTACCATTTTATCATTTCTCAAAACTGATACATGAGAGTCTGTGCAAAAGTAAGAATAAAAGAGTCATCTTCACTAACAGACAAAGCAATATCTTAAACTCCGTAAAATCTGATATAAGACACATAATTTGAAACGGAAGGAATATAATTTATCAATAAAAATAAACATATAAATTGAAATGCAAGTTTGCTGTCTTTTTCTTTTATTTTTTTTATCAATGCAAGTTTGTTATCCAAACTATATTAAATTATTAAATATGTCAGCAGTATTTTATAAAATTCTTAGTTCGTGTTAAGTTAAAAGAAAAAGTAAATTTATCATCCAAAACCAATAAAAAATCTTCAGTGATAAATACGGAGTATGTAAATTAGCGGGTACATAAGTACATAAGCATCTTTGAATCTTTATGTGTACGTTTATATTTATGTTCACTTGGTGTTAAATTAAAGTCTCTAAGATATATGTGACAAATTTAATATCTTTGGAATGACAAGTGTTATTTTGTACAAGATGCTTATTATATTTTGAAGATAATTTAAAAAAAAATTTTAAAAAAGAAGTTATTAATTTCTTATATGACTTTAATTACAAAATAAGTTCAAAAGAAAAGAAAAAAACAGAAGGTTAAAGTGAAGGAGTCGGATAAGGTTGCATAAATTAGTCGAAGATTAAATTGAAGTGGCAACTCCAGTCCCAAAGTGGTTGACAAGGTAATTGCGTCAGGATCTTAGTTACCACTTTAAGTGGTAGTTGTTTTTTATTTTTTATTTTTTTAGTTTTTTTTTTTGTAATTATTTATAAAGATAAAATCTGTTTAAATGTAACTCAATTTTCAATGTTATATATAGTGTAAAAATTAGTTTCGGTGTGATTTCAATGTGAGATGTGGCACAAATTTGTCTAGCTTTTTATGGAGTGGTCAAGTGATCGATGAGGTATTATTCGGGGATAACTAGTTTTTCTTTACTTGGATGTCGGTCTAACTAGATATCCACGTGATTATTTCTGACACTTTCACTGACCACCTCCAAGATGTTTATTTAGGGAGATTGACACCTGAGATCTCTTGTGAAAAAACATGATGCCTACCACTTTACCTTTTGGTGATAATTTATGTAGCGCTTTAAAATTTATAAGGTATTATTTATATTAAATATATTATTATTTGATTATAAGTATATATATTATGTTATATTTAAAATTAGGTTATAAACTCGCGATAACGTGGGTCGAATTTAATTTTTATTTGGTTGATAATATTTTGTCATTTTATTAAACAGCCTAGAGACCTGCGATAACGCCGGAAAAATTTAATTTGAATTTAATTTTAATAAAATGAATGAAATATTGTAGTCTATTGTTTTATGTAGTTTATAGACTCTTTAATTTTTATAAATGAATAAAATATTTGGTCTATTTTTTAATTTAAATAAATACATCAAATATTTAAGGGCCCAAAAGTATATTTATACGAAAGAAATTAAGATCGTTGGATAGAAAAGGGTAGAAAACAATGAAGGATTCAGATTCCTCCGTAGTATCCTTTTTTAATTATCTATATAAAGATAATGTAATACGAGATCAGTGTAATATGTAAACGTGAATTAAGGGAGGGGCTAAAAGTGTTAAGAGGGAAAAACTAAAGGACTAAAGGTGTCAAAAGAGGTTACTTAAGGGGGAGGCAAGTAAGTAATGGGGATTAAACCCCGGCTTCTTTCTTTCATTTCATTTTAAACAAAAAAATTAGAAAGGGATGTGTTTGATTAGCGATTTTGAGGAGAAAGAGAGCATTTATGAAATTAAGCATAAAATCAAGTAGAGATTGAAATCTTTAATCTTGATTACAAGGCTTTAAGGTATAAATTACTTATTTACCTTATTAAATTATGTTAGGGTTTATGTTATTATGAAGCCTAAATGATAGAAAAAAGGTAGAGAATGTTTAATTAAGTTAAAGTGTAACTTATATAAGTTTCTTAACATAAATGTAAAGATTTTTTAATAGAAAGCTTTGTATAATGAAAATATATATATATATATATATATGTTAAGGTTGTTTGATGTTAGTTTGTATGAAAAGATTGTGTTGATAATGATGTGTTATATTAATCTTGAAAAGAAGTTTAGACACCCTTATCTATTCTAAAAGAAAAGAATTAAATTAAATGATTAGAGATGGCAATTGGTATTGTAAAATATAATATCAAGTTATGTTAGAGATTTTGATGTTATAAATTATGACACTTAATTCTTGATTAGAAAAGAGAAAGAAAAGATAGAATTGTAAGTATAATTGATAAAGAATTATATTGTGTTATGGGTAATATGTGTTTATGTATTGATATGATTAGGTACTCAAAAGGTTGGAATGATTGCAAATTGCCTCATTAATAAATTGCAAGGTAAGTAATGGATGGTTAGAGTAACATAATAACATTTGAATTACAAGTGTATTCAAATGTGTATTATCTTGATGGGTTGAGCCTAGTAATGACATTTGAGATACAAGAGTGTTCAAATGTGCATTAGCTTGATACACGTGTATTCAAATGTACATTTACTTGATGGTAGAGGTTGATTCTATGAATTGACATGTTAGAGAATTAAAGATGTTTAATATTGCACATGTTATGTATTGTTAGAGCCCGTTACTTACTAATCTATTTTGTTTACCATTATGTTGTTGAATATGTATGCGATTTGGGTAAGAAACTTATGGAAAGCTAATGGTGAACTTGTTGCTCGATTTGTTAACAAGTCAATTTCTTTTTTAGCATGCTCTATATTACACTCTTCTAGTCAAGTACAAAGTATGAGTCAAACATGTAGTCACTTTAACATATAGTCAAAGCTTTATTTTGGTGCTTTTGATTTGAAGTGTCACATGATGATGAAATGAGTCCAATAGAGTCTTATAGATATATTAATACTTATGGTTAATAATCTTTATGGTCATGTGTTGTCACGAAAAATGGTTTAAAATGGTTTATTAGGTATTGTGGGTTAAAGTGGTAAGTTGTATGATTTGGTGTCAAAATTAGTGAAAGAATTAAGAGGTGTTTGGTTGATTTTGTGAATGGGTTTTGGGTTTAGCGCTATGATAGACATTATTTGGTGGGAAGGAGTAGGTTTAAAAATTGTGAATTATAGTATAAAAGATTAATTTTTTGAATACTGACCACAATGGTAGTATTGGATGTTGGGTTACTAACCTGTAGTTAAAGTCAACTTTCTATTTCTATCTTTTATAATTTCTTCTTATGTTTTTTGTCATCTTCTCTTTCTAAAATAATAATTAAATTTCAGTTTTGAGTTAAAAAATAATTAAATTTTTTCTTCCGGGAAGATCGTGACACGATTTCATGTCCAAATGAAATTAAGTTTTGTTTGTTAAAATTCAAGTCAGTTTAGTTTGTTCGTGTCTTTGTCGTCAAATATCTATATGAGTCGTAACAAATGTAATGTAAAGTTTAATGAGACGTTTTTATAAAATAAAAGATAAAAATTCGAGTGTTACATTCTAATAATGTGCAAATTTTTTGGTAAAGATTAGCTTGTAAGACAAACACTTCAATGAAGTTTATTTTCAACATTTTTACAAGAAAGAAAAAAAATGAGATACAAGGATCGGAAAGAGAAAATAAAAGGAATATAACACTATTAATTTTTGTGTTTTCAGGGAAGAAAAAAAATATATTTCATATTTTTTTAATTAAAAAATAAATAAAACACTGTATAATTATTTCCTCTCTGTGAAAAATTCAAAGGGAAATATTAGATAACTAATAGTATTATTTGCTTTAAAAATATAAACTTAAACATGATTAGTAACGTGTGACTTTCATTTATTCTCTTTCTTTATAATTATCGATTATTTTTTCTAAATAAATTTAACTTTGCTTATCCTTTCTTCTTTTGTGAATAAAATTCAAGAACACATTACAACACAATGTAAAAGAAGTAAAGAAAGTATAAACCTAATTCATTAAATATAACATATGCAATTATAAGGATAAATATAACAAAATAAATTAAAATAAAAATAAACCTAATTCATTAAATGTTTGATATAAAACATAAACAATTATGAAGAAAAGTTCAAATGAGTATAAAATTCTTGTGAGATCGAAAAAATTAATCTCAACCATTCATCTTCATCAAGATAACAAAATCTCCATTTTTCCTCACATCTTTAAAACTTGAAGTTTTCTTAAACGACTAGTCAAAAAATTAGAAAAATTACACCATAAAAATTAGTTTTTTTTTCTTTTCAATTAGACATATCACAAGGTATACTTTCGACAAATTTTTTTTTAATTTTTTGTGAGTTTTGAAAACGACTATCAGATGTGATACTTAGCTGTTATTACATGTGATAGTCGTCAGACCCACCAAAAAATGAAAAAAAAGTCCTTCCAAAGTATATTATATGAGATGTCTAATCGAAAAGAAAAAAATTCTAATTTTTATGAGGTAATTTTTATAATTTTTTTTAACTAACTATTTAAAAATTAATTTTCAAAAAACATGAAAGAAAAATAAAATTTTACCAAAAATCTTATACTCATTCAATTATATCGGTTTTCAAACGTACCAAATATACATAAAGCAATAGTTTCTCTTATCAAAAACACATAATTAATCAGCTTGAGAGGGAACTGTATTCTAGTTTAACAGCAATAGCATTTATTTAAATAATATATATAAATATAATTAATTAAGAGATAATGACATGGGAGAAAGAGATTATTCAAAAAGCCATACTAAAAAAGTCTTCCCTCCATTCACATTTGGTCAGGCATTCTTTTCTCATTTTTATCCAAATTTAATCTATTTAATGCTCCCAAAAATTTCTACATTCTGACTTGCCCAGTTTTGAAATCAATCATTCCCTTCCATTACTCATTACCATTCACATTATCAACAACAACAACCAAAAACCTTTAATTGTTTTCCCAATTTCAAGCTCACTACAAACTTTGGATTCTATTATTCAAGAACACGTATCAAAAGATCTATACTTTCTCTATTAATTATTATTCAATTCAAATGGGTAGTGCTTGTTTTGATGTCTTGTGGGCTCTTTCACCTCTTTTTGATAATGAAAAAGGTACCATTTTTTTCTTCATTTTTACTGTTCTTCTACTAACTTTCTTGTTCTCCCACTTTTTACTCCTCAATTTATGTTTCCTTTATTGCTTTCTTGAGCTTTTAATTACTGGTTGTACAATTATAAAGATAATAAAGTTTGAATCATTTGTAAAAGGGAGTTGAACAATGTGTTCAAGATTTATGGGTTTGGTGTTTGAAATGACAATTTGGTCCTTGATTGGCTCCTACTCACATGTTTGTACAATTATTCATAAATAGACTTATTGAATGATGTTACTAATGCAATTTATTACTCTGTGATTGTTTTTTTAATCATAAAAATCAGATGTAAGGAGGGAAAATGAAAGTTAAAGATCGGATAAATAGATACAGAATTAGATTGAGTGAGAAAGTAAGAACCATGATGATGAAATGTTTTCATTCCGGAGAGCAATTAGAAACAAAGAAAATGATGAATGCTTCGTCAGAATCTTTAGCCACTAGGGACTTTTCGGCCAGCGGCTACTCTTCTCGACCTGGTGATCCTGATCCTAAGTTGGATAATAGCAATATAGAAGAAGCTGAGTCGTCTCTTCGTGAAAGCGGTTTTCTTAATTATGAGGTTAATTTTTCTCCGTTTTGGATCTGTTTGGAATTATGTTCTCGCATAGCATCATAGTGAAATATCCTCAGATTGATATTTGTTTTGAAACTGGTTATCCGCTCATTGTGATTTGAGGTCACAATGATCAGTTTAGTTTGTTTTGATACAAGTTTCTGGTTATGACTTATGAGTACTTAATGGTCAAGTAATCAGATTTGGATAGTCAGCTTCATATCAACTGCTATAGAACTAATTAATGTACTTTTGTCTTTTTAATAATTAATTTCATAATAATCAGAATTTTTCAAACACTAAAGTACATGATAATTTTAACTTCAAACTGCATAAAAAGATCCAAACAATATCTTCTAAATATAGTCTTTTGTCTTTATACTAATTAAGTTCACAAAATAATCAGAATTTGTCAAACACTAAATCACATGATAATTATAACTTCAAACTGCATAAACACATCCAAATACTATCTTCTAAAAATTATCTTTTGTCTTCTTACTAATTAAGTACATAAATAATCATGATTTGTCAAACACTAAAGCACATTATCATTAGAACTTCAAGTGGCAAAAACGTATCGAAACACTATCTGTACAAGGCTACAGCTGATTGGCTGATTCTGATTATTTTGTTATCGAATACTCGAATAGTCTCTTTCAAAACGCACATCCAAACACACCATAATAGTTTACACATGAACTGATATCTATGCAACTAACTTACAGGAAGCAAGAGCGCTGTTAGGTCGACTAGAGTATCAAAAAGGAAACGTTGAAGCTGCCCTTCATGTTTTTGAAGGAATTGACATTCCTGCTGTTATTCCAAAGATGAAAGACTCGCTTGCTACAAGATCTGAAACGTCTAGACGCCATTCTCAAAGTGAAATCTCCCCACAAATGTCAGTTCATGCTGTTAGTTTACTCTTTGAAGCTATTTTTCTCAAATCAAAGTCACTACAAACATTAGGAAGGTTTAAAGAAGCTGCTGAATCATGCAGAATAGTATTGGAAACTGTAGAATCTGCATTACCTGATGGCTTTCATAACTTTTCTTCATATTTTAAACTTCAAGAAATTGTCAATAAATCAGTCGAGTTGTTGCCTGAACTTTGGAAATTGGCTTCTGATCCACAATCAGCCATTTTGTCATATAGACAAGCCTTGCTCTACTACTGGAATCTTGATAATAAGACTAGAATGAATATAGAAAAAGAGTTTGCTATATTTCTTTTGTACAGCGGTTGTGAGGCAAATCCTCCAAACCTCAAATCCCAGATGGAATCTTCGTATGTACCAAAGAACAATCTAGAAGAAGCCATTCTTTTGCTACTGATTCTTTTAAGAAAGATTGTCATTGGGATAATTGAGTGGGACCCATCAATTTATTACCATCTTTCTTTTGCATTAACGGTTCCGAGTGACTTAACAACACTTGCTCATCAAATTGAAGAATTCCCTCCTGGAATTATTGAAAGAAAAGAAACTTACAACACGTTGGCATTATGTTACTATGGTGAAGGCGAAGAAACGGTGTCGTTGAACTTATTAAGAAGTTTGTTTAGTAATAAAGAGGATCACCATGATTTTACTTTAGAAATGTTACTAGCTTCCAAAATATGTGTTGGGCAGTCTGATTGCATTGAAGAAGGAATAGTGTACCTTCACAAACTGATTACGAAATTTGAAGGGAATTGTGAGCAGATGGTTAACGTTGCTAATACCTTACTTGGAATGTCGCTTTCTGCACAATCAAGAAAAGCTTATTTGGACTCTGAGAGGATGTCAACGCAGACGGAAGCTATAAACGCACTTGAAACTGCACACAAGATGATAAAACACGAAGATGCTAATATTGTGTATAATCTTAGCCTCGAATATGCAGAGCAGAGGAAATTGGATATTGCTCTTTATTATGCAAAAAAGCTTGTGAAAATTGAAGCTGGAGCAAGTGTAAAAGGATGGATTCTGTTAGCTCATATTTTATCAGCTCAAAAACAATATTTTGATGCTGAAAATATCATCGATGCTGCTATACATGAAACTGGGAAATGGGATCATGGAGAACTTTTAAGAACAAAAGCTAAATTGCAGATTGCACAAGGTAATTTAAAAAATGGCATAGAGACATATACTCATCTTCTTGCTATTCTTCAAGTTCACAGCAAGAGTTTTAGCCATCAGAAAAAGCTGTCAAAGGTAGTTTGACTTTACTTTCCCATTTCATTTTGCATAATTCATTAAGAAAGACAAGCATTAAATATAACCTTCTAACCATTTACTTTTTTATTTTATGGTTTGGTAGAAGAGGAGCAACAAAGAAAGAGGTTTGGAAATGGAAACATGGCACGATCTTGCAAAAGTGTACATGAGTTTGTCACAATGGCGTGACGCTGAGGTGTGCTTGTTGAAATCTAAAGCCATTGATCCTCATTCGGCTTCCAGGTGGCAAGTCACAGGTAGCCATTATATGATTACTTCAATTTGATAATCAAATTAATTAGTGTCAATCAAGGTTACCTTCTATCAATTCTTGAAATCAATCGATTCGTCCTCATTTCATAAAACATCTCTAATTTTTCATACCTATTAAATCATTTTAGTATGAGTTCAACTTCATGCCTAGTCTATTAGACTTGAAAACTTACCTATCCACCCCTTATGAAACCTAAATTATGAGAGATTTTTGCTCAATATTACAAAGTGTCTCTCCTTTTTTTCAGTATAATGTCCTTTTTGATTATTCTATTAATGCGTTGGATAAATATTTTGCAAACATTCAACCCATCGGATTATCACAATTTCATACAGCTACTTTCTAAAGTTCATTATATTACAACTTATTATCCGATTTTGATTAGGTAAGATAACATAATCCTTTGTGATACACATCCGAAACACCTCTGTCTGGGGCAAATTTGGAACTTCCACTTACGAAAAGAATTACTTAAACATGCTCTGGACTTTCTACTTGTATAGGCTTACTCCATCAAGCGAAAGGCCAAAAGGAAGAAGCATTAACTTCATTTGAGAAGGCATTAGATGTTGATCCAAATCATGTTCCGAGCCTGATATCAACAGCCATTGTTCTAAGAGAACTTGGTGATCAACCATTTCCAGTAGCCAAAAGCTTTATAACGGATGCACTAAGGCTTGACAGAACGAATCATAGTGCATGGTTCAATCTTGGTCTGATGTACAAGGCTGATAGTTCCTCGGCCTTAGAAGCCGCTGAATGTTTTGAAGCTGCAATCATGCTTGAAGAATCTGAACCTGTTGGACCATTCAGATGAAACATAAACCCCAGATTGCCCCCATTTGTTTTTGGCACAAAATGATTTGCTCTAAGATAGTTGTTTAGCTTATAACATGATAGGTAAGTATACCACGAAATGTTGTGTATGATTATATTTATATGTATTTATTATCTCTATATATGTATATCATGTCCATGATTAATCTACTTTGATTTCTAGTTGTGTATTTGTTGTTTGAAATTGTAATTGTGAGATTTTGTGCTACATTTGACAAATTTACTAAATGAAATGACCAAAATGGTTACTCTTCCGAAAAAGAAAATACGGTGAGGTACTTTTGAGGCTGTTTATATAATAACACCTAAATAATTACTTAAGAAGAAAAAAAATTACACGAGTTCACTGGCTTTATTAAATTTACACTTAAGTTGGGTAAGTTAATGTTAACATTTGGGACAATTTCCCTCGGTCTACTTTAACAAACATTATTGCTATTACTATGCTAATCACTGAGACTTCAACTGGCCACAATAAAATAATCATTTCAAAAACATGAATTCAAATACCCCTAAATCAAAGATTAGACACCAGCTGATGATAATCTTCTATAAAAATGGAACATTGAGTAATAGAGAACCACAATGACAGAGGATACTTGTAACATGATTTCATTGACAAATAGAAAATTTGAGTAACAATTATACTGAACAAAAAACAACATAATGGAAGGAACTTAAACTACTTCTTGCTAAGATCAATCCCAGCTTTCTTGGCAACAGCATCTAGCCCATTTTTCTCTATGGTCTTTAATGCCTTGGTTGACAAACGCAGCTTCACGAAGCGTTTGCCAGCCTCCCACCATATTTTCTTGTATTGTAGGTTCACAAACTGCAATTTCTTCGTCTTGTGGTTTGAGTGAGAAACCAGGTTTTTCCTGTTTGATTTCTTTCCAGTGAAGGGGCAGATTCTACCTGAAAAATATAAAGTCGTTAACAAACTTAACGATTAACAATAAAAGAAAAACAAAGGCTATACACATTATATTGTGAAGACCAACCAGATCAAGTTAGAGCGTCTTTAGATTTGTGTTTGGAAAGAGATTACTGCGATTAAAAATAAACAACAGAGATCTTCTACATTATAAAACCATATAATATACATCAATGTATCCAAAATCATAATCATAAACAACTTTAACAAAGGGTAGATTGTGCAAAAAAGTACTCTGATTATATACACAGTTTTGTTTATGATACAAAACTTTGAGATTGTTGATTAAGGTATCGAACAAAATAAGGATTTTTCTACGTTGTTGAGCAGGTAGCCAGTCAGTCAACCAACATTGACATGATTTTTTGACGAATTTAATAGCTATAAATAACATCAACCTTTCACAGATTGATATTTCTCAAACAATTTTGAATAATAGTGAGTGAAAGGAGAGAATTTGAAGTTGATAGTAGTGGTGACAGGTTTCAAATTAGGGTATGATCTAAACTAATCCTCAGAGTTATTTACAGTATATATCTATAGTTCAGTTTCTAGTACCGATAACAATCCACAATATCTTAAAGAATGAAATGTGCACATAAATGCGTCAATTTCTGAGACGCCCTGAAGGTTAAGCTTGGTGAACTACTTAAGAAGTCAAAAGTCCTTTTTTGTGTACCAAACAAAGTTCTGTACTTTAAATTGACAATCAAAAGTTTTGTACCTTAAACAGAAAAATGAGTAAAACTAGAGCATAATTTTGTGCAATTTTCACTTTAACAAACTATCAAAGCTTGCTATAACCTGAACACATAATTACGTTTAACTAAAATCAGTTCACTTATAAAAGATGCGTACATATCCAATAGTAGACGCACTAAAACAATCATTCCTAAAGTAAATATTGCACATACCAAATTCAAATTCAAATATGTTACATTTTGGTACAATTATTCTACATATAAAATTGCAAGCAAGTATGACACATTAATCCAATAAACAATCAAGAAAAGAAAAGTTTCATCATTTTTCGCATATCATAACAAAAGGTTGAAGAAGATATGTTACATTTTGGCACAATTATTTTACATACAAAATTGCAAGTAAGTATGTCACATTAAATCAATAAAACCAAGTTACATCCTTTTTACCATATCATATATTTTGCACATAATCAAATAAAACTAACAGAAAAAGAAAAAGGAAAAAGAGAATTTACGAGCAACAGGTTGAAGAGGAAGCTTAATTGTGGAAGAAATGTTGGTGGGTGGTAAAAGACATTGATTGAATGAAATCTTGAGACCACTCAATTGTGAAGTAACAAACCCTAAGTCTGATGAAACCCCATTTGAATTTGACTTCAATTTTGTTGCATACGATTGTGGTTTTGTGAATGATAGAGTAGAAGCTTGTACAGATGACGCCGTTACTAACGCCATTTATTTTTATCACTGTTTTGGTTTCCTTATCTTCAGAGTTATATGTTGGGTTGGGGGTGGATTATATCTTCTTCAAAAATCAAGTAGTTGTATTATTTTCTTCAAGGATTTGCTTTTTCATATTACCTCCCTACAAAGTCTAAGAATTACAAAAAGTAGGAAGTTTTCTATAAGTTTTAGCAATTTTGGTCTGTTGTTGGTCGATATGGTGGTTCAATCAAATGATTAAACTCGTCAAAGATCTTTTTCTGATAAATCAGATTTGTTTTTTACTCGACTAGACTCCCCAATGACATGTTTGAAGCAATGCATTTATAAAAGTGTAACACTAAGGACAGAATGGAAATTTCGATTACTAATTTGAAAGTGAAGATTCTCTTTTAGACATAACAAAATAAAAATGCGAAAATAATCGACTGAAGTACTAATAGTATTTTTTATAACATAAACAACTTATTTCTAGAGCAGGCTTAAGTTTTCCTTTTGTAACGATAATGGTGCAAAATTAACCAACCGCTACGAGTAATCGGGAGAAAATGTCAAAAGGTGTAGTTGTTGATCCTAGTCAGCTACAAAATTTATTTGCAGATCTTGTGAGCTACATAATGCAGTTGTTGATTAAGTTGGAAAGTTTCTCGACCAAAGTAATAAATACAGAGCCATAACGGCACTTCCATTCGTGACTGAAACTGACTGGTCAGTTTTTGCCAACTCAGTACCACGTCAATTTTTTTCATAACTAACTGAAACTGACTAACAACTGACTGCCCACTGTCATCCGTGACGGTCAGTTTTTTTTTTCCATTATTTAATTATTTAAAACAAAATAATTTAAATAAAACACATTTCATTAAAATAAAAACATTACATTAATTAAAAAAAACATTACATTTCCTAAAAAAAATAAAAAACATTACATTTCCTAAAATATAAAAAACATTACATTTCCTAAAAAATAAAAAACATTACAATAATAAAAAATAATAATAATAATTAAAACATAATCTAATCGGAATTCGATTCTTCGTCTTCGGCATTGGCTTCGTGTTCGTCTCCGTTCGAATAGTTTGCATTAAACATTGAACCATACGTGTTTATCACATCTTTTCGAGCGGCTTTAATCATTTTTAGTTCCTTTTTTGAAGCACGCTTTGGTATTTTTTATAAAGCAAATTCAAAGCTTTGAAAGCTAACTTCTTTGTCGAATTTTCTGTGATCGTTTTTATTGCGGTTTGTTGGAGGCGAGCGGTCCTTTTAACTTCTTCAAGGGCTTCAAACTTTTCGTCTTTTAAACTTCTTGATGAAGTAGCCGCGTCCGATGAACCCGAACTTTTTTGAGACTTGCGACCGGGTGGACGGCGTATTGGGTCGTCATGAAACAACCTTTGCATGTTACTTTGTAGACTTGCGTTTGTCGGTTGGGAGTCATCCGCTTCTAGATTGACGGTTTCTTGGTCGGTTTGAAATGTACGTTTGTTGCTCATTATCCCGGGCTCTATAAAAAATTTCGGGTAATGTTTTATTATATTCCAACATTGCTCATAAATGAATTTACGGTTATTGTTTTGTTGCTTAAAGTGCTTTCGAGCGGCTTCTAATACGTCTTCATCTCACGAACCGCTTTAAGGTGAAGCTCGGAATAGTTCTTGTAGAGTGCGTTGAATTTTTTTACGTCGGGTGCAATCTTGTTCCATTTCCCCGTGAGTTGATTAAGATTACTTTTTTCGCCAACTAACGAATTATAGTCTTTTCGAATTTGTTTCCAAAAACTCGCATCGGTTTGCGAGTTTCCTTATATGCCATTTTCCGAACAATGTATCCACCATTCGGATAAAATTCGCGCCTCCTCGTCGGTCCACCGAACTTGTTTTCTTTTTTGTTTTTTGTCAAGTTCAACTTCGTCGGAACTTTCTTCAACTTCGAGGTTGGTAACGGAGATTTTAGGTTGTTGGTATTCGTTTGTGCAGTTTGGATTTGGTAGGTTTGAGGTTTGTGAATATTGTTGTGTTTGTTGTGTATGTTGGTATTGTTGGAATTGTTGGTTTTGGTACCAACCTTGAGAGTAAGGGTTTGTAAGTGGTATGTATTGTGCAAACCCGAATTGTGAAGACGTTTGAGAGGGTGTTTGAAAGTTTGAGTGAGCGGAGGATGAACTCGATTGTGAACTTGTGTGTGCGATTTGAGGATTTATTAAATTGTTCCACATATCTTGGAATATATTTGATGAAGATGGTTTTTGGTTTTGGTTGTTAGACATTTTTGTGTAAGAAATGGATGTGGTTTGTGTAGTTTTTGGGTATGAAATGGGTGTTGTGGTGTGTAGTTTGTGTATGAAATGAGTGTGTAGTTGTATGAATTATAGAGAGAATAGAAGTAGTTGTTTTTAGTGTGAATTATAGTAGATAGATGTGTGTGTATATATAATAGAAAATGTGTATAAAATTAATGGGTAAAAAAATAAAGTAAATAAGTTTGAAAATAGTTTTGGTTTTTGGCTTTTGTGATTTTAGTCGTTACCCCCTGCCGCCCCCTTCATTTTTGAATTTTTCGTCCGTTGGCACAAGGAAACAAACAGGAAACAAACAAAAAAAATTAAAAAAAAAATTAAAAAAGAAAAAAAGAAAACGAGTTTGGACCGTCGGAAATCCGAAGATTTCAAACCGACGGCCGAACCGACGCGATGGTGACATCGGTTTTGGTTCCGTTAGCTGAAACCGACGGACAACCGACAGGAGGGATGGGAGTGGCCTAAGCTCCATTTTTACTGGTCTACATACTACACCACTTTATATTTTTTATCTACTCACGTACTCACCATTTTTATATTCTTATTGTAGGCATTAGGTAAACAAAATGAATTTAGTTGATGAAAATGTCAATATGAATGACCGAGAAAAAGTCCAAAGATAAACTTTCAAGAATCGACTTTACCGAAGTTAGTCTCCACCAAATGAATCAATTTTGTGGTCGACATTGACAACTTACTCTGGAACGTATTCTAGGTGAATTTACAACTCTCATACTTAGTCATATGACTTCCCACCTGAAGATGACGATAAACAAAAGGGATTTATCTGGCTCGACATTCTTAGTTACTTGCCCAATCCTCCAGCTCTTCATTGTTAATGCCCAAACCATATAATCTACCTTCTAAAAGATACTTTCAAATCCGAAGCCATTTGATAACCTGTGAGTAGCTTCATCAAGTCATTACATTCATCTTGTTCTAATTTCCAAAGAATATAGTACATCCACATATTGCAAGTGCAAACAAACTATCTCATCTCTACCAGGCTTATACCCTCGAAGATACCATTAATTCTCGCCTCTTGCATTGCACCATCTAACCCTCCACTACGGTTGAAATAGGAATGGAGATAAATGATCACCTTGCCTTCTTCTCATGTAGAATTCACGAGTTGGGGATCAGATCAATGCTGACTCAAGACATTCCCGAATGCTTCTTGATCAAGTGACTCTAAAATTTATCATGTCACCGAAGTTTTTACAATCTCAGCCTAATTCAGATCAATGTATTAATTAGGTTCATCAAAACAGTCTATACTCTAAATCCCCAACACTTCAGGATTCATTTCTCTTTTCCGGTTATTTGTTAGTAAGTTTAGTTGAACATATCTGACTACCCAGACCGCCAGACTTGGTTATATAAACGTTGCTCTTTTACTGGAAAAAACTGATGATTCTTAAGTTTGAAAGCAGTTTCAACCAGAAAACAGCCCAAAACAAATTAGCCTTTTAGCACTAATCGAATCTTAATATTGCTAAGGTCAAGCACATATGCCAGCTCCCCAGATCTTCGATCAGATCTTACCAAGAGGATAGGCAGACAAATATTTATCTACCCATAGTGATGGAAAGCCAGCAATTACTTGAAAGTACAAAAGAGAAGCAGGATTAATAAATGTCCAAAAGTTAGGAAATTCAAAATTTGCTTGTACATCAATGGAAAAGTAAATCTCAATCTTCTGAAGAACAAGAAGAAAATTCCACAATATTAAAGTCATAAGCAAGCATCAGCTATAAAACATTGAATACAACATGTAAATCTCAAACTTCGACTTAGTTTGCAGTAAGAAAGGGCTTGCAAAGTTCTTTTTAATGTTTCAGTGTAGGTGGTATCTTCCACGGAAGGACTTCATACGCTATAACGACCTTTTGATGTTCTTGTCTTAGAATCATCCTGCATAACCACATTAACTGACATAAGAGACAAGTTGAAAGCAGACAAATACCATGCAATAGTCACCCTATCCACCAGAGGTGGCCAAATGAGGTAAAAACGGTAAGTAATTGCTACGTTCTTACAGAGCGAAACAGTCCAGGTTGACCCGAAACACTTTTCGTCCAAAATTTTATATGAAAAATGACTGGTGTCAGATAATTAGTGGTAGATACCACAAATATATTATTTCAAAAATAATATAACTTCTTAAATATAGTGAATTAAGGCACTTTACAAATTTTAAAATATTTTGGGCAACTTTTACCCATGCTAGACCCATTTCCTTTTAGCTAACATTCTTTATTATTATATGAGCCATTATGATTAAAACATTACCAGAATGACCATTCCTGAGTAAGTGAACCGATATCCCAACCTCAACTACCCACCCAAAATAAAGAAAAAGCATTTAAGGTGAGAAACTATATAGGGAAAAGCTACACAATAATGAGGTTTACATGGAAGTTATAGGTGATCTTGTCAGTCACGTCTATAATTTCCTTCCATTTTCTTCCAATGCTCATCTACATATCGCAAGTAAAAAATGGTGTTACTGTGATTAAATCATAAAACAAGAATGAGAGAAGCAAATAGCTTAAAAAGCAGAAGAGAGCTCATCAAAATTTCAGATAGGGTGATCCCACATAGCAAATAGCAAGTTAGCAACATATGCAGGTTCTTCTACATAACATATCACATTCATTTGTCATCCTACACTGACAATAAGGTACCTTTACAATGTGACATGCTGATTGATTAATCTCTTATCAGTGACCTATATGAATAAGTTACAGATAAGTCAAAGTTGTTCCACCCTTGTTTAATGCTTTCATTCCCAACAACAACAGCAAATCTTTTATACGAAAAACTAGTTGAGATAGTTAAATATCTTAGAGAAGATCAAATCTAGGTCAACCTTTCTTTCAAGAAGTACTGAACACAACATTTTAAAGTAATCCGTGAACTGTAGTATACAGATATTCAAATCCTACTAAACCAAATACCATGTCCATTCACCAGTCATCATCAAGAGTATTTCAAGTTTTGTCAGAACTTCTGAAATGCCAACTTTATCATTGAAGAGTCATCTCATTGTTGATGGGCCCTTATTCAAATAGCTACTAACCAAAGAGTCTCTTTGTATATAATACATCGTTTCATTTGATGTCTCAAAAGTTAGAGCTAATCATTGAGATTGCGAGATAAGGGCAAATAGTACTCTACAAATATGTGATATGGGTTTAAAATAATGTCGAATTGAGCGGGCTTGGAGATTTTTATCATCTAATACTACTTATTTTATTGCTCATTAGGGTTACTTAGGTCTTTTCTATCCTGTTGACTATACAGTAATAGGTTTTCACTTTACTATAATAGAACTGCAATTTCATTATGTTCATTTTATTGTTGCATTGTCAACAGTGTTGTCAATAGCGACGTTATAGCGTGCTATAGCGAATAGCGAAGCGAAGAAAGTTCGCTATTTATCAAATAGCGATAGCAAGGTCAATTTTGACTTTTGTTGACCGGTCTATTTTTCTGAAATTGACGATTGTTCTTTGCAATTGAACGGGTGACCTTCAATTGAACTCCGGCGACCTGAAATTGGACTCCGGTGACCTGAAATTGGCGATCTACAACTCCGGCGACCGCAACTCTAGCGACCTGCATCTTAAATCGACTGAAATCGACAAAATTGATTCGATTGTGATTCTAATTTGGTTTATACATTGATTTGATAGTAAGCTTTCTTCTTTAATTCAAATTTCTAACACCGTAATTTCTGATTTTGACTTTTGATTTCAAGTATCTGATTTTGACTTTTGAATTCAGTTTTCTGATTTTGACTTTATTTCATTATTCTTTGATCTTTTCTTTGATTTATGAATATTTAAGACTTACTATTGTGTTTCATTATCTAAGACTTATATATATTTAATATATTTCAATTTTTAAAAGTTTATCGCCGTATGTTAAATAGCAGTCTGCTATTTGTCGCTATTCGCCGCATAGCATAGCCATAGGTCATCGCTATTTGTCCCCATTCGCCACTGACAACAATGATTGTCAAGCGTTTATCACGTGTTTTCTTATTTTCATATAATTGTTTGCATGGTCTTCTTTATCATCCTATAGCAGTTGTATGGGCAAACTAGAATCAAGCAGCTGGAACAAGTACTGAAATAATAGACCCGAAGAATAAATGTGTAAACCAAAAAATTGAATGAAGAAAGGTAATTTAAGATCAGTCTTGCCTTTACAGAGCACAAAAGAAGAGATACACAAAAATATACAGAGCACACTCCACTAATGAATCGGAGTGTATGCAATGTGATCATTTTCCTCGGGTAAATCTAGCACAACATAGTAATATGAAGAAGATTTTTATTAGTACCTGAGCAGCCTCGTTAGCTGCATTCTTAGTCCATAAAGAAAGCTTATCCTGCCTTTGACGGACACTAGCGACGACACCACATATTTCATCAGCATCATCAAATTGCTCACCAATCAAGGCCATTAACTACAAAAGGAAAATATATATATTTCAGTTTCTGAAAATATCAACAAATTCATAAAGATAATAACCTTCAGAACTCCTCCGTGACCTAAAACAACATTATCAATTGCAAGATTTTAACAAAACATATTACAAGCAGAAAAGAAAAAATACATACAGTTTCACACCACATAGTCTCGAGGCCAGGCTTTCTGCTACTGGTAACTGTCCACTTGCCCCCACTGCTGCACTCTGGATCTTCCCATTTGGGCTCAATCCCAGCTTTGAATAAATGAAAATCAGCATTTCCTGGCAGCTTGCTAGGCTTGAATACCTGATCATACAAACTGCAACAAGATCCAAACACAAATCTTAAACATCTTAAACAAGCTTTCAATTTATTTCAACCATAAACAAACTCAGGTCAGTTAACTTCAAGTACAACTATCATGGTGTTATAAACTTACAAATCTACCCAAGCATACAGCTTCATACCCTTCTTCAGACATGCAATATCAATGTATTACGCTAAGCTGCAATTATGTTGTCTTGTAAGGTTCCCACTTTTCTCAAGTAAAGTTTATTCCATAAAAGAGCTACTAAAAGTGAGAGTTTGGTAACGATTAAACATCTGTTCAGCTACATGTGATCCAACTCCAAACCTAACTAAATCCTTAACACAAGTCAGGTAAAATTTTAGGCTCGAAAATAGTTAGTTATAGCCTGTTTATCCTCAAAACCAGCAATATCACAAAGCAATAAGTTGGATTTATTATTTCCCTTTATATGTATATGTGTCCTAGATTCATAATGTCGTAATCGCTAGATCAAAATCTAGTACTATTAATCTCAAAAATTATCTTTTTTAATTCTATAAAATAACCTAAACACACATAATACAAAATCCTACACAATTAAAAAATTAAAAAGACATTCAAATAAACATATGAAAACAGATCAAACAATACATCTAATAAAAAAGACTTCATTACTGCACATATAACAAAAAACATATATTTATATATACAAATATATAATAATTTTTTTTGAAGATGAAATTAGGGTTTACCACCAAAACTCTTCAACAGTATCAAAGGTGTACACATTGCGAAGATTATTTCCCCAAGCGGCACCTTGTTTGGGTTTTGACTGGTTATCGAACCAAAATGTCCATTTCTTATCTAATTTATGTGGCTGCTGCTCCGCCGCCGCTGCTACGCTAACATCCACCGTTGCGCCGTCACTCAACATGATTCCCGGTTTTTCTCTCTTTTTTTCCCTTCCAAAGAGGGGAATTGCAGATTTTGGTTACGGAAGTATAGAGGTTATATTATCGGCCCAAATTGTTGGCCTATGGGCCCAGTTATATGTTTTAGTAATATGTGATAGAAAAGAAAAAAATATGAGAGTGGCCCAAAATGAAAAATATAAAAAATTAGTAGAATGTATGTACATGTCCTTGGAATTTGGTGTAAGATATTTAAAAAAATAAAAAATAATTAAAAAATAAATTGTATAAGATATTAGTTGTTTTGAGACTCATTTGTTATGGTTGGGTGGGTGCAATCATTTATGTAAATAGTATGATTTCATAGAAGTTGGATAGTTTAGATAATAATCATAGTATTACCAGATTTAGATGGTTTTTCTTCATTAACCTCCAAATTGATTAATGTATGAGACCCACAATATGATGAATAATATACCTAGGTCTTCAACAACTCGATCGTCCCAACAGCAGACGATGAATTTATTTTCTGTTAATTTAAAAAAAGAATTGAACGTGTTGTTGTTAAAAACTCGAAGACCTATAGCATTTACAAATCCGAACTAGTCATACTTATCACGCGAGCGAACCAAGTAGCAGTTGACTCATTTGGATATATGTTGTAGTTTCATTCCTACATTAATCAACCATTGTCTATAGTGGTCGTTTTAAACCATGATCCATAATCTTAGTACGAGCAACAAGAATTAAGGGGGAGGAAGCAGCTTGGCCGCTTGATATAGAAGAGGGATGGGGAAGAAAACCCTGCTCAAAAGAAAACAAAAGGAAAAAGTGTATAGATCTGGGTTTTATTTGATTAAAAGACTTTATGGTAAAATTACATACATTCCAATGCAATGATTATAATTTTTCATCCATTATGTGAAGGAATGTTGAATTCCTATTGATGGAATTTGAAGGAATTATATGAATTTTAATTCCATTATATTATTCAACCAAACAAAACGACAATAGAATTCAAATTTTAATTACGAAGAATTTTTACGAATTTTGTGAAACAAATACGCCCTTATAGTTTCATGATTCCACTATATATGATGTTAAATAGTAAATCCAAACCAATTCGACTAAGTAATATTATCACTTTTGTCAAGTTCAATATAGACTAGGACCTTAATGAGGGTAAGGTTGGCGATATATTTCGGTTGGGTACGGAAAAGTTAATGAAAAACCATATATAGATTTATTTGTAGATAGAAACGTCAAGAAAACGATATGTGATTTATTGTCAAAATCATGCATACCAAAATGGGAAGAAACCACAACTTGTTGAAGACCTTATATAGCTGTTAAAACCTAATTGAGATTTTAATTTGACAAATATATACCTTAACAATACATGTTTCTACAGATAATATATCAAGCAGCTAATAGTTTAACAAAACGAAAAGAAGTTAACTTAACAAATCGATCTCATTAACTTGTCGATCATATTGATTAAGTTGACAAATATATATGAACTTTTTTCTTTTTTGGGTCGAAGGGTTTTCACCCTGAGAAATTTTATAAATTGCAATAGACATAAAGAAACAATATAATTCAATGTCATAGAAGAGGAAAGTTCAAATGAGAATGAGAATTTTTGTGAGAATAGAGGAATCAATCTCACCCTTCATTTTCATCAAAATAACAAAACTCCATATTTTAAAAATATTGAATATCTTAAAAATTGCTAGTCAAAAAATTATAAAAATTGCATCATAAAAATCATCGCTTTTTTCTCTTCAATTAGATATCTCAAATGGCATACTTTTGACAAACTTTTTATTTTTATTTTTGGGTGAGTTTTGAAACTGGTAACACATTAATGTTACCAACGACTATCACATGTGTAACCAGTTTTCAAAATTCACAAAAAAAAAGAAGTTCGTCGAAAGTATACCTTGTGAGATGTTTAATCGAAAAGAAAAAAACATTGACTTTTATGGTGTAATTTTTATAATCTTTTGACTAGTCATTTTGGAGATATTTAATTTTAAAAAACGTTGAGGGAAAATGGAGTTTTGGCAATGAAACCCTCTGATTGGGTCTCCGATTCTAAAAAGAAACTTTGTCATAGAAATATGTATAAACTCAATATCATGAAATGCTAATTGTAGGCTATGAGATCTTAATGTCATATATATTAAGTTCATTCAAATTAGAACTTTGTTCTTGAAAGATAACTTGAGATCGACTCGGCAAAGTACTGCAAGACTTAAAGAGTCTTCGAGAGATCTCAACAAGATAGTGGAAAGATCTTGAAACCATTTGTTAGTAACAATTTAGAACCTGTATGACATTCATTTTGACAATTAGTCATCAGATTTTATAGAAGTTGGCCACTTGAAGTGGCAGATGCTTATATATAAAGAGGTGACTGACACATTAATTTTGATCTTTATACACTAACTTTATATTAATAATAGACCGTTCTACATTTAACATGCACCTCATTTGGCAAAACAATTCAAATATACATACTTGTTTAGTGTCTTTTATTTTATTTTATTAGCTCTAGCATCAATATTACACTTAATCTTGTCTTCATATGTCCGTGAATATTTAGCTTTGGATTCATCATAACCAGTTATTATGATTGTGTCTTCTTCTTTGACAGCAGCAACATGTGAAATAGGGATTATTGGACATTCCCTTATCACCTAAAACATGTCCCGGTGAATACCAGTCAAAAACCATTATGCTTTAAGCTTCCAATAAGCAAAATTTATTTCATTGGATATTGGGATGCCTTTTCTAGGCATGATTGGTTGTTGTGTAATTACAGTTGTCATTATGATTGAATTTGTGATTTTTCTATGTTTACTTAGATCATTAAAATTGTATATTAACAATTAAATCTTATTTGCTCTGACACCAATTGTTAGGTCTTAAAGTAAGATCACCAATTGTTAGGTCTTAAACTAAGATCTGTTAATAGATTATCAATTAATCAACAAGGATTTAATCAATCACAATTAAGTATTCAATGTTTAATATCAATTTATTAATGATTAAGTTAACTTATCAGAATTAAGAATAATAATGACAATGATATTTGTCGAATGAATATGTATTATTCAACGTATGAGACTTCTTAGGTATCATGAAAACCATTGATCCTATTTATACAAGAGATAAGTTTGTTATGTATAACAATTATACCGTGTCTCTATCATATCATGTTTAACAAACTAAATTGATATATATATATATTTATATATATGGAAATTAGATAACCATTCTATAAAATATAAATCTTCTAATATTTGTAGTTATATTTCTATCCTTCAGAATCCAACTGTAAACGTGATCTTCAATCTTCTATCTTTAAACTGAATCTGAAACTCTATGTCTTTAATCTTGTATAAGTATAAACTTTGACAAAGTCTCTGAAAGTCTGAAATCTTCTTGAAGTCTGTCAGAGTCTTTAACTTCACTTCAGACAGTAATAGAGTCTTTAATCTCTCAAAGTCTCAGTTCTTGCACATAACTAATTTTCTAAGACTTGGACTTTTGATTTATCATATTTATAATTTAGGTTCAATCATTATTTTTCCCAACACGGTGTGACCAAATTCTGGTTGTGATCAAACCATCCAACATGGAGATATAGTTGTTTGAATTTTTTGTCGAAAGCTAGTAATGTCATAGACTTGATTACGGTGCAAAATTTCATTTTAGAGGAAAATTATTGGGTTAGATGGAACTAAATGAGTAACATGGATGTGGTGCAGTTCAATAATGATGGTGGCTCAATGGAGTAAGTTAATCAAGGGAGTGCCTTGTGTCGAAAGTCTTCTTGACATTAAGTACGGTCAAGCGGTGCATTTCCCGGTAGAGAAAATGGCGATATGAGATGATTAGGTCAATACATTATTGTTGAAGAGAAAATTCACATCATATATGAAGCTTATCCAATGATGTGGATGATGTAAGGTTCAAAGATGATGAGACTCAATTGAGTATGTTAATTGCGGGGTTTCCTTGTGTCAAAGGTCTTCCTAACAATTAGATGGTTAGGCGGCGTGTTCTGATAGAGAGAAAGCGGTGGTACAAGATGTAGATCACACTCATTATCTTTGAAGATGAGATCCACGTCATAGAGGAAGTTTTAGGAAATTTGAATCAATGGAGGATTTATGGGGGTATGATTCTAATTCCTAAAAATAGAGTCATTTGGAAATCAGGTTAAACTTGTGAAATAAGATAACTTGAAGGAAAATATTGGTGTTGCCTGTATATACATGAGTTACTTGTAAGATTTGGGTGAGTAGGTTGTAAAAACATAATATTTGCGTAAAAAGTCATGTTTTTACGCACGATATCTAATTCCTTTTTACTAAATAATTAACTTAATTATCCAAATAATCCATTTATTTGTCTTATTTTATTAAATAGGTAATTACGAAAAAGGTCAAATAACGAAGATTTTAGAGCATAAATGAAGAATGAGGAATTATGATCTAGTGAAAAAGAGTTATGATCCCGTACAAGAAACAAAACGACTCTCACCCAAAGCTTGGACAAGCCATGTACGGCCTGGACCAGTCATTCAAGCACGGTCGTACATGGCCACACAACCAAGAATGGTCATGGACTAGTCGTGCACGGCCCGGTGACACACATGCATGGCCATGCGACGCTCAAGTTACTACAAAAGTGTTTCTTTTTCACGGTCATGCATAAACGGTTGGTTTTTGGACATTTTTTTAATGGGAAAAAGTACAAGAACGGGTGCTCTAGCTTCTTTAAAAATACCAACCTCCACCAACTCTCAAATCACACCTGAAATACATACGTATTCAATTAGTTAAGTCTTTTTCTCTCTCTAGTCTCCCTCTAGATTAGTTTTAATTAGTATTAGGGTAGTTATTAATTAATTAGATTAGAAGGAAAGCATTGTAATGGAGTATGCTTGGAGCTTTGGTATTTCAATCAAGTTTATTCCTTCTCCTTATAATCTCCGGTGATTACTTTCCCTTTATCTATCTTAATTAAAATGTTTGTTATTATTTTAATTATGCTAGACTTAAATATTACCAAGATTAGTGAGTAATTATTTTGTGTGTTTATAGTGATGTAGTTAGCTAATTAGTTATGAGAGGATGTTATGCTTTTTAATTGGAAACTTAGTATTTTAATTATGCTTTCTATTTATGGCTTTAAACATTATTCTAAACTATCGTCTTTCCACCAAGGAACATGATTACAACTTTGATATTAAGACGTCGTGAACATTAATGTAAAGTAATTAATTATCTGTGTTAAAACTATGACTTGATTACAACACCATGCAATCATCGTGAAATACATCGTATGTTATTATGGAAACACTACGAGTGGAGTACATCGTAGCTATTATGGAAACATTATGAATGACATCTTGAAATACTCAAACTATGAAACAATTGTACAACAGTTAAGATGCATTGTTAATAACCATAAAATATTTTCTAAACACGGGTTGAGTTTGAACCTATGGAAATGCTAAAAGCATATTACATTGTTAAAAACTTAGGGATTCTTTGGTATATTTTGAGCAAGACCGGTTTAAATTATAAATGGATTTTCAAAGTGCTAAAATAGAAATTTAGTTCATGAATCTAAAACGAAAAGCCAAGAATCATCAAATATTCTACTTTTCTCTATCACCTTTGGATTTTATTAGAGCCATGCATAGAAAGCAAGTTAAAATAATTAGTATTATTAAATTTCTAAATTGAACACTATTGTGGTGTTAAGAATGGTCGGACATTGAATGAGTTTGTTACTCTATTCATTCACCAAAGAATGTTTACATTCCAAGAAGGGTCACAGTTCCCATAACTAGGCAGTGTTGAGAGTTGAACATGACTATTCTGATCAAAATCACCGTGACCTAGTTACTAGTAACATGCTAATTGATTAATATGGAATCTAGGGTCTACAACATAAGTATTTAATATAAATATATATATATATATATATATATATATAGACTGACATACGTTTCTGTTAAACTGAACCTAACACGCATCATCCCATAATATGACTAATGAAATCACAACAAACACCGCCATCCTCTTATTTTACATTATCTTTTAATTGCTTTATCTACGTAGTATAAATAGAAAACAAATCCCTTTACCTTTTATAAACCCCTCACTAGTTAGAATTCAATTGTCTAGAAATCTTTAGTTTCATATTTAGTTAGTATTTAAGAACGACTCTAGATTATACCTACTACTTTCTCACCCTTAGGATAAGCAATAGTACACAACTTAGACCCCATCAATCTATAAATTATAAAACATACACTGAGTCCCTCGTCACATCGTCGTTCGACACCACAACCGACGACGCCCATCGTGACCTGACGATTCGGCGGACAATCAAGTTTTTGGGCGCCGCTGCCAACGAACCAACTATACGAATCAAAGGCGTCCAGACGAACCTTTTCTCTCGTGAACCCTTAGAATACTTTTCCCTTCTTAGACCCCCAAAAATTGTTTCTTTCCCAATGAATAATCGGTTCCTGTGGATTTGAGCCACTCAATCTATTTCCTGATCCTAAATCAAGCATCCGTACCATCCAACGAGAAAATCGATTATCCGCCCACCAACCAACGATGGCCGCACGCATTACTTTCGTTGACCACACCAAAGCCTCAATTGAAGGTTGAGGAGGACCGATACTCTACCCAAAAATTCAAGGAGTGTCATTCGAACTAAAGCACCACCTTGTACAGCTGATCCAAAATCAATGCCAATTACATGGCTTACCAAAAGACACTCCCAACTCTCACCTCAATAAATTCATCTTCCTATCCAATTCCTATAAGCAAACCGGGGTTGCACAAGATATAACCCGCTTATATAGTTTTCCCTATTCCGTTTCTCTTCATGCACAAACCTGGTTTGAAGGATTAGAGAACGACTCTATTACCTCATGGAAGAAAATGGCAACTAAGTTCCTAAATAAGTACTTTCCTTCATCTAAACAAAGCAAACTTAAGAATGACATCTTAAACCCTTTTGATGAGTCACTCTATACTGCATGGGAGCGTTTCAAGGGAATGCTTAGGAAATACCCTAACCACCAACTCGAACATCCAACCCAGATATTTACGTTCTATAATGGTCTCACCATAACCCACCGAACCACGATCTACGCAACAGCCCAATGAAGCAATTTGAACCTCACTACCGATGAAGCATGGAACCTAATCGAAAACATGGCAATGCATCATCACGACTGGAAAGGTGGTGACCACCCGTTATCTTCAGCACCTCTCTCCGCCTCCAATCAAGCTTACATTGAAGCTATCAAATCTCTTAATGAGCATATTGAGACCCTCACTAAGCAGATCAGAGAATTGAACAAACAACCTTAACAAGTCCAGCAGGCTCAAGCCTGCCGAAACTGTGCCAACCCTCATCCCCCAAAAGAATATCATGTTGAGTACGAGGGCCTTGACGACACAGTTTACTACGCTTAGTTTCCAGTTCGCACTCACCTCTTTGGATTCACTCAAAACCCACAAAACCAATACAAAGGCATCCAATAACAATGAACCACCATTTCAACCTAGATATCCACCTAGATACTCGATCTATCCTCAACTAACCTAACTCTCCTATAACCAACCACTTCTACTCACTGGACCTACGTTAGATAATACATAATCTGTCGAATCAAATGCTAAGCCAAACAACCTAGCCACTAGTTCACAAAGACACCCTCTCTCAATTCATCCACGGACAATACTAGATGAGCCAGAAGACCTCAACTAGACAAGATCAAGTTGATATGTAACATCCCAAAGTTTGAAAAGAATTTTGGAAATTTAAAATAAAGTTTCTGAACCCTGCGAAGTTATTTATTGAGGTCGCGAATTAGAATTGTGCGATACTAAGGTTAGAGTCGCAGGTGGAATTTAATATAAGATTGAGGAGCTTAAGTGTAATTAACAATTTATATATATATTAAAACTCTTCTAAATACTTCAAAACATTTCCAGAAAACTCAAATTTCGTTCAATTAGAGAGAGAAACGAGTTTTAGAGAGAGAAACGAGTTTTTAGAGAGAGAAAGGCCTAATTCAAGTTGAAAATTGAAGATTTGAAGGATTGGAACCGTGATTAAGGTAAGATTATGTTAGTTGATGTTATTATTAAGGTTTGAACGGGTTATTTTGGTTAAATCGAGCTTTGATTGTGAAAAAATTCGGTTTTCGGGTCGGCTGTGTTCGTCTTGCGAGTTGACTTGCGAGTTGAGTTGAGTTCAGTTGCGAGTTGAGTTCAGTTCAGTTGCGAGTTGACTTGCGAGTTTGGTTCAGTTGAGTTGCGAGTTGACCTGCGAGTTGACTTGTGAGTTCAGTTCAGTTCAGTTGAGTTGCGAGTTGACCTGCGTGTTGACTTGTGAGTTCAGTTCAGTTCAGTTGAGTTGCGAGTTGACCTGCGTGTTGACTTGTGAGTTCAGTTCAGTTCAGTTGAGTTGCGAGTTGACCTGCGTGTTGACTTGTTAGTTCAGTTCAGTTCAGTTGAGTTGCGAGTTGACCTGCGTGTTGACTTGTGAGCTCAGTTCAGTTCAGTTGAGTTGCGAGTTGACCTGCGTGTTGACTTGTGAGTTCAGTTCAGTTCAGTTGAGTTGCGAGTTGACCTGCGAGTTGACTTTTCAGTTGAGTTGAGTTGAGTTGAGTTGAGTTGAGTTGACTTTTGCGAGTGGACTTTTGCAAGTTAAAATTTGTGATGCACCTTGTTGTAGCGGCTTTAAAATAGCGTCGCTAAGTTGTGAAATAGAGTTTAAATTGTATCTGTTTGTGTACAGACCAGTGTTCAGACGTGAGAGACTAGAGGTTGCAGAATTTCACGTACTTCGAGGTAAGTAATAGGGGAATATAAATTAAATGAAATTATCTAATTGTAAAAGTACTTGAGTGTACTTAATTGTAAAAGTACTTGAGTGTACTAGATTGTTGAAGTACTTGAGTGTACTAGATTGTTGAAGTACTTGAGTGTACTTGATTATTGAAGTACTTGAGTGTACTAGATTGTTGAAGTAATTGAGTGTACTTGATCATTGAAGTACTTGAGTGTACTAGATTGTTGAAGTACTTGAGTGCACTGCATTCAGATTTCTTGAGCGTACCGTATTAATTCAGTGACTGGCCCTTTTATGCTGAGTGATCATAAATGGCCTAGGAGTATAATCGTGAATCTTTACTGAGCTGAGTAAACATAAACGGTTATAGTGTTTTATAAGATTGTTATCTTTATACTGATGTAATCCTGTTACTTACTAAGCTTGTGTGCTTATCTATGTTGTTGTTGCTGTTTTATTACAGGTGGGTCAAGTAGAGGGATAAAGGGTTCAGGGAAGGAACCTCAGCGCGATTAGTGGTGGGCTTGCTACGGCTAGTGGTAAGCGTTTACCCCCGTTAAATCATGCTCAGATATCGAGGGAGTCTTTTTGAGAACTCACATTTTGTAATAACTATAAAACATTGTGAAATTCGTGTAACGATTGTATTGATACGTATTTATATATGTGTTTAATTATGTTTAATGAGTTCAAAAAAAAAAAAAAAAAAAAAAATTGTCTTAAACAAACGGGTGTTACATGATATCTTCATAAGAAATCAAATTGCATTACTTAAGAGCTTATAAACTCAAATAAGTCAATTAGCATAATGCCTAGACGCTAGATCTGGGGGTAGTTTGCCTAGCAACACTGTTCACAACCCACATGTTGAGGAGGCTAAGCAATCTCCATCTTAACGATGAATGTTCAGCCCTTCTTAGAAACACCATGCCTAAAAAACTAGGAGACACGGGACGTTTCACTCTCCCATGTTCCATCTACCAATCTAGTACCATTTGTGTTTTAGCTGCCTTAGGAGCAAGTATCAACTCATGCCCTACTCTCTATTAAAGAGATTAGAGCTAGAAAACATTAAACCAACAAAAAAATGATTGTGCAACTAGCAGACCAACCCATCAAGCATCCAAACATTCGCCACAACACTCCAAGAGCACATCTAAGAAGAAAGGCGAAATGAGGGAAACCCATTCACTTGTTACATGAACGAATATCGATTCTTCAGGGAGAAGAAGGAGATATACTTTAAGGTATACAATTCCTTAGCGGGTTCTGCACTTCCTTAGACTACCGGACAATGCAAGCTGCTTGGATCAATCAGAGCAGACATTGAAAGAGCCACCGGTAACTATGTTGACATAAGGACGATGGAAGATCTCTGATTACTACTCGAATCATTGACTAATGACTGTTTCAAAAACACCACTTATATGATGGTAATCTACTCCACTCTTGATCACCAAGCAGAGTTGATTATAAAACACACAGAATCCCTCATCACGTCGTCGTTTGGCACCAACACCGACAACGCCCGTCGTGACCTGAGGATTGGCGGACAATCAAAGCATATGAGTATCTCTCCCTGTCCCGTGTACTGAGTCTTCGATGATTCAATAAGGTCGAGTGTTCCGTTATTAACATTTATTGTGATAGTAGTGTGAGGATATTCAAGAGTGCCAAGAGTTGAGTGTCTCCAACTTGTAATATCTTTAGCGTATAGTGGATGTTAAATGGCATACGGGTCCCGTAGCTTTTACTCTGCCTTGAGAGGTTTTTCATGTAAACTATTGTGTTAAAATTTTTGTAGACATAATTGTGTGATTTCTTGTTGTAGTGATCGATCCCAACAGTTTATTCAAAAATATTAATTTATAATGTTATCTAAATATTTTTATCAAAATTGAGAACTTTAATTGATTAATTAACGAATCATGTCATCAATCTGTTTCTTATATTAGATATAGAAGGTTTTGTATCTCATGGTCTATTTTCTTATAGATACACAAAATTCATCGTTCATAATTCATAATACTAATATATTTTATAGGGATCCAAGTTAACTTCTTGTGCATGATTTTTGTGTGATAAGTATGCTTTGAAAATGATTGTTATTGAGAACGACACAATATATACAAAACTGTCATTTGGAGCACATGTTTTAGTTCCAATGCATAACTAGTTACCATTTCTCTAAGCTGGCACATGATTACAATATTTTCAACATATATGGCCCCATTATTATTGATTATAGCTATGGCTATATATATGTACATATATATCATATCCTATATTCCAACACAGGCACAAATTCCTGCAAAACTGTACTACATTTGATTAAATCCAAGACTGGATTGGGTAGGTGCATCTGAATGAATTCATGCCACTTATATGTGCAAATATATCAGATGAATCCAACTTCTCTTCTTCCTTCACCACCACCTACATGTTCATCAAATTCACAATAGTACTTTAGTGTTAATCAAAACATGTAATAATATTGATCTTATTGTTCGAATCTTTAATGATTTTTTTTATTCTTACATGCATAGATTTCACATCTTCATCGGTGTCTTCTTCATGGGGGTTTCTAATGTGAAGCTCCCCAAATTCATCGTTCTTGGCAAATCTTCCTCTCACTCGAGGCCTGCTGTCTGCTAGGGTTTTTCGGCATGCATACTGTAAGAAAATTTCGGGTCGATTAGAAGATTATAAAGACAGTGAAAAATAAGTGTGATTTGTACCTTGATCTTCTTGCTGAAGTTTCTTTCATGTCTTTTCTTCATGTATCTATTAATCTTTTCTTTTCGTTCTTCGCTGGTTAGTTTGTTGGCCACTCTGAATGTTTCTGATTCCAAACTTGTGATTTCTGGAGGTGCTAATGAAGGATTACAGCTTGCACTTCCATTATTTACAAGATGTTGGCTTTCATTACTAAGTGCCTTTAATTCCACAACGCAAGTTTCATAACGTTAGAACATGTATGGAAACAAGATCATGAATCTTGAATTGAAGAATATTTTTCAAGTACCTGCAGTTCATTAGAGTTATAAGGACGTGGGAGGGGATCTGTGCAAAAGATGCTAGCATTATCTCCTTGGAAATCTAGATCATGGGCTTGAATTTCTTTAGGCAGCAACAAATTTCCATTGAAAATACCACAATTTTCGACTGATAAAATGGGGTTGTTGTTCCTTGGTGGAAGGTATGGATGATCAACAAAACAATTGTTAGGGGATGAAGCGTTGTTCATGCGCATGCATTTGGAAGGTGGCATGGAAGATAGGCAATCGTCTTCACAAACAATGGGTCCCATGATGGACAAAACGTTAGTTTGATCATTTAGATGAGGGTATTGAGGAATTGGCCCATCAGTCGCAAGTGAAATATTGTTTTGGAGTATAGAAAGGTCAAATTGATCTTGATTACTGAAAGGATACTGAGGGTGGTTTGTGAAATCTAAAGGGAGAGAAATATCATTTTCTATAAGCTTTTCTTCAAACATGGTGCCAAAGTTACTATTGCCATTATCTGTTGTAGGTGTAATAGTGGTGGTGGATGCAGGGTATTTGATCATCTCATGAGGAAAAGAAAGATCTTTGGCGTAAGATGATTGTTCTTCATAACAACAATTTGACGGAGAAGCAACATCTGAGTTTTGTATGGTCTCTTGGAATAATTCTGATTCGCAGAACTCTAATATTTGAACACTCAGAGGGCTCGATGCTTGTTCCTAGTATCACAAAACAAGAGTCTTTAAATAATAATAAAAAACATGAACATACGATTACTAGCAAATGTAAAAAAATTAAAATCTTATTAGAAACTTTGTACCATAACTCTTCATGTTTTGGATTTCAATACATGAGTGATTAATCATCATAGATTGGCTTTAATACCATGACTTACACCTAAGATCATCGTCGATGATGACAGAGATATGGGTACTAAAAGAAGAGATATTTGTGATTACTACATAGAAAATGACATATTTTTAATTTGTTTGGTAAAATGATTGAATTTAGGCATGCGGGTGGAGATGTTTTCTTTGTAGACGTCGACATACTGCTAAACGACAAAATCATATAAATTAAAGTCGGAGAATGGAATTTCATTAAAGTCCTCTCTAACCTTATCGTCTAAGTATCAAGATCGACTAGTGAACCTCTGACTACCTTATTTGCACGTATGTATCGTAACAAATTAACAAATAAATTGAGTTACCATTGGAGGTTGGTCAGGCGGATGTACAACGTCGTGCAACATTCTTTTCGATACACAAAAAGATGTTAATAAAAAGAGTTGTAGGAGTGACCAAGATTCACAATCACAACCTGAAGCTCCTGAATACCACGTCTTGTAGGCTCCAAGTAAACGTCTGAAACCATCCAAAACTCCATGAGAACAATTTTCAGATAAAAAAAAAATAAAAACAAGAAGAAAGAAATGAACAGAAATTTGTTTCTAGAGATAAAAAAAGGAGCGTTGTAAGGATGAGAAAGACACACACAAGTTTGATGGAACAAAGGTACGTTAGATTGTTGAATGAAATGAAGGTTGGTTATATAAGGTCATATGTAGAATGTCCGTACGTTATATTTGTTCTCCTACAACTTCTCCAAGCCACACATTGACCTTGTCACCTGTGATCGTTTGTCCCATTTGGCATCTACTTGAAACCAATTAGTCAAACCCATGCAGCTTAGTTGAATTTTGTTTGACCCATCAAAGTTATTTATAGATTTTTTTGGAAAAATAGTCGCATGTATAACTTTTGTTATACATACATACACATGTGTATAATGTATACATGATTCTAAAAGAATCTGTATATAAGAATAATAGGTAAGTAATTTCCAAAAATGTGGAGCCATGAAAGATATGCAATTTAAGTCCCAAACCATACTTTAGGGTTATGAAAAGATATGGGAGAATAAAGTGTATAAAAAGTACAATAACACACCAAATCTTTTAGTTTATAAGTGCGTAGCTAGTTATAATGCCTATGAAATCTTACTTTGTATCACTTAGTTAAGTTGTAACAAACAAAAAAACTATCTTCATTTGGTAATTCCTTGAACCCGCGTGTAATCATATAGAAGCTAAAAGGAATCGACAGTTCACGAGGTTTTTGTTTTTTCAAAGATGGTTATGTTGTCGTGATCCCTTATCTCGCCCAATCATCAACCTTTCGCACATCTTGCATTTATCTCTTAGTTGGAAAGATTCTTTAGGTTTGGAATCTTGGGTTGTACGTTGCAGGATGAAGAATGAATAGCTTCGGTGTTCCATGTATAGTATGAATTGCCAACAAGAAAGCAATGATTTTTAAAATGGTAGTCCTTGTAGGTGTACAATTCCACAAACTATGTCGAAAGTGTTGTTCGATTAGATCATATGACATGACAACACTTACAGATGGTGTTTGAAAACTCAAACGTCTAATTAACTCATTCTCACTGTGTCTTGACTTGTGGAATTATGGCGTAATTGTTCCATGATTATTAGTTTCCAAGAAATGAAGAGAATGTGAATTTTTATGCCATTGTTGATGTGTGACATTATCTAATAAGTTAAAGAGAGGTTTGATATCTTTCTATCTACGTAGAAGAAACCGACAGATGATGTTGATGATGATTCTAAAACGTGAATTAAGCTAGGTTTAGCAACAACAACAACAAAAAAAAAAAAACATTAGGCTTGATGTTTAGTTCAATTGACTTATTACAAAGAACATCCGAGTTCAATTGAACGAGTATAGCTTATTCACTTTCTATAATAAGTAAATGATCAAACAATATATAACGGGTTGAACATGGGTCTTGGATTAATTATTTCCAGAAGAGCTCAAATGGGTTGAAAAATGTTTAAATAATATAAACGGATTAGGTTTTTCTTGTTCAAATTACTCGGGAAAGGTAAATACTTTTACTCATATGTACATGACCTAGCCGGGATATCCCCGTGACCGTTTCCGACTCTTTCCCTGTCCACCCCAAAATGTTTAAATATTATATTTAATAGAATTTTCATGATTCATTAACTTGCATTTTCATAAAATTTTTATTTTCGGGTGTAGTTATTATAAGGGTTATAATAGTAATTTTAAATATATAAAATTTAATAGAATAAAAATACATACACCGTTTTAACAATTTAAGAGTGATTTATTTTATGTAGATTTAGATTCTGCATGTAAGATATGATTATAGAATAAGAATAATCTAGTTTAGTTTAGATTAATATAATGTAAAAGGTTTTATGAACTAAAAACACTATCGACGACTTTCAAACCTGTTTGACCCACTAAAGATAAGTAGATGAGTTAAGGCATTGATCGGAATATCATTTGTTGATTGGGGATTGCAGTTAGAATTAACCCTGCAAACTTCTGCCTTGATGCAAAAATACATAGCAGCTGCACAAATGAGAATGAATAGGAATCTATGACTATTTGGGCTGTCCGAACTCAGAAGTAATAGAGTCTTAGAAGGAACCTAGATGCTCAGTGCTGGAGGTCAAGAGGGTGGTGTTTCATTTAGCTAAATGGATTTCGGCTGAAGTTAAAATTATAAAAAGACACAAACAGCATACGAGAGTTGTAACAGAATTAGAAAATGAGGGATATTGATTATACAGGCTATCTTCTAACAAGTATTCTACATTAGCAACTTGTATCTTGAATCAGGCACAATCTCTTTTATATATTAAAAGAAAATCAAAATGATGTCAGCAAAATAAATATAGACCATAGGATCTTCCTTAAGAATTGATGGGAACCGTTAATTTTGAGTGATTAGCTAATTTCAGAACCTAGAAGCGTTCTAATTACTATATTACCCATACCCAAAATAAAAATTACGTGAAACCCATGTAGTAGTATTAATGACAAAATAAAAGAGATAATTATGTTATTGTTTTATTTGGAAATGTACTAATGAGTACTTAATGACTCTTCCATAATTCAAGTATCCGGTATCAAATATTTAATTACATGAACTTCTGACATGCTCAATAATATATCTTTGGATTCTCAACTTTTTCTCAAACCATCCTTAAATTTCACTAACACTAAATTTTTTTTGATCAACACTCATAATATTCTACTATCTGATCTTTGTCACACGTGGTCCTGGATACAAGAAGCTCCTGCTAAACTTCACTACATATTTGTGCGCGATGAGGTATAGCTTCCAAGAAAGGACTTTTAATTCTTAGTGAGGATATGTCATTAGTGTTCATACATTTGTATTTTTTTGCTTTTTCGTGTGTAAATATTCTATATTTTATGTACATGTAGTTTGGTGGAGCTGCACAGTTTCTTGGTGTAGGGACGTTTTTGATAAATCCATGAATGTTATATTTTATGTACAATTATTTTTTTTGTTATATGTTATTGCTATTTTTAATGATATAAATTATTCATTATCGTTTTAAATATAACATCAACAAAATGAATTGACTATATTGTTCGTATAATATTATATTAATATCAAAATAATATTTCAATATCAATTAGTTGTTACTATATGTTAATTCAAATTTCCTTTTTACTATATGATTTTAATATTAGGTTCGCGGTGATGTGTAATTAGATATTAATATGTGCATGTACAGTACTAATATTATTTCAATAGACATATTTTTGTTACTCTTATTCCATCATACTTATCACCTTAATATATTTGTATCTCCTCCTCCATATAAAACAACTCTATAAATATGTAAACTAAAAAGTTACGTAAAAAATAAAATTGAAATTGGAATATGAAGTAAAATTTGAATTCAAATTATGTGATAGTTCCGCGAATTTGCGGGTTATAAACTAGTATAGCATTATTGTACGATAAACTGGTATTTCATCATGCCGTTAGTTCTCCTAAATATAACATAAGCAATTGATGAATCTTGTAATGGGCTACGAAGGATACCGAGAAGAATGAGTGAAGCCCCACAGCTACAATGAAAAGAAAACACTAAAAGTCATTAAAATGTGCCAAATGCAAACTATTTTGAGTAGTCATAAAAAAATTGGTCCAGACTGATGAAACCATATAACTCGAATGGAACCGGATTGAGGTGTTATTGGCAATATTTGGTTTGGAATCTTCACAGAATTTGGATCTCTAATCGCTCTGAAACCTAATTACCTTTTTTTCCCTTTCTCTAACTATAATGATGTTGTTTTATTACAATTCCCAAAATAAAAGGCACATAAGTATGTATTCAGTATGCGTTTTAGTTTGAGACCAAATATTTTTCTAAAGCGGACTTAACTGGTACTGAATTGGTTTATATTAGTCCCATCTCAGCTCAGTTATTCTTAATTTTCCAGTCGGTCTCAGTCCGGTCCCTTTTCATCCCGATGAACACCCATAGAGGATGTTATCTTAATTTTTATGAGCTCAACAATTGGAGTATTACCTCAACGTTCTTTACCTCAAACTCCTCGTCATGAGCTAGACATCGATTTCCATATGTGTCACAAGTTCCACTAGTCCCGTTTAGCCTTTGTAAGAAGAAAGTAATCAGGATAATAGAGCATATAATATTATCTTCAGAGTATGTGGTAAAGGGAAATTATGTTACAGATCTCCATCCAAACGTAAGGCAAAACTTCCTCCTCCAAATGCTAGCAGGTCGTTTAAACACATGTAAAAATATCGATTTGCATCTTGTCAAGTAAAAAAGTGGTACCTAATTAGCTTCCAAGTATGATTTGCCAATCAAAACAAGAGATTACCATGAATTGTTGTTCAGGTTGGGTTACGGGTCAACACAAGTTCGTCTCAAAATGAGTTATTCTTTAGTACAAATTGAAATATGGCCAGGTTGGATTGAACAGAAACATTTTTAGTCTAATTCCCTTCATATCAAAATTTAACCAATGATGCGGTTATGTACATAAAAAAACTCTTTGGGGGACTTCAAACCCACTTGACCCAAGGTTACTAATTTATAAATAACTATGCTAAAATTGCTAAAATTATCAATATAATCCATACCAGTTACCAATAAATAAAAGAGAAAATTACTCAAATAACCCATTCAAACTATTTATTTTGAAAATAGACTTTGTCAGAAAGTATTATAAAAAATAGACACTAAAATCGCCGAAATTATAAAACCCATCCGGCGATCACGGCGATTTAGTATAATCCATTGTCTAATTGTTGAAATTCGAGAATTCAACAAAATCGCCGGAATCGCCGGATCAAAATCGCCGAAATGCAATGGTGTTTAGGGACACGTGTCGATTTTTAATTAGACAAAGCAAATCGCCGGACCTAAATCGCCGAAATGCAATGGTGTTCAGAGACACGTGTCGATTTTTGATTGGACAAAGTAAATCGCCGGGTCTAAATCGCCGAAATGCAATTGTCTTTTGATTAAGTGTTCAGGGACACGTGTCGACTTCTTATTGGACAAAGTAAATCGCCGGGATCGCCGGACTATTTTGAATTTCGGCGATTACGTTTCCCGATAAAAACCTACTTTATTTGACTTGTTTAGCCACCTATTGGGAGAGACACGTGGCAATATATTATTGGTCGTTAGCTAATCGCCTAGATCGCCGGGTTGTATTTATCATTTCGGCGATTTAAGTGTCTATTTTTAAAATAAATACTTTGAATGGGTTATTTGAGTAATTTTCTCTAAATAAAAGACATACCAGTTGGTCTAAACAAGGTTGGTGGGCCATATAGTGTTGTGAAAACAAAGGTCTGAAATGTCCCCTGCCAAGAAAACAGAAAAGTGTATACAACTGAAATACATAAACTAACCAAAGAACAAGTATAAATAACATCATCTTTCAATCTCTTTATAGGTTTAACAAACTAACTTGATATTTCCTCGTAGGAGTAAGCGTTAGTGGGCAATTCAGCAGCCCGCCAAACACAGCGCCTTTAGTATCTCCAGTAATCTACATAAAGAACACATTCACACAACCAATGTCACACATATGGAAATTACACTATATATATTATTTCAAGTAACCGATTGAATCTTACCAACAAATAAGGACCAGAAACATGACAACTGTTCCGAATAAGTGTACGAAGTGATATGCCATGTTTTAGGGTACTGCCCTTCATTTCAAACGTAGACAAACACATGTATATATGTCAAAAAAAAAAAAGAAGAAGAAAGTTTATCATATGATCTGTTATTAGGAGATACATTTAAGATATTTTACCTATAAAGCAAAACCCATTGACAACCTTTAACTATATTTGGAAGGCAAGATTCAAAAAATAGGTAGAGTTCTGAAGAAATGAAAACAGAATGATGTTTAGGAGTTGTTTTCTTGGTGTCCGGAGATCAGGGCCGTCTTGTGAATTTTGGAAGCCCTGTGCCATACCGAAAAAATAGGCCCCTCAAGCATGAAAATATAGTTAAATGTTACATATGTTAATGCTAAAATGCTTTCTTTACTAATTATTTTACATAATTCATACAACAATTTGTGTATTTCTTTATCAAGTTTGTATGATTTTTTTTAAAGGAAAAAAAACTTTTGAACTTTTAAAACATTTAAAATCATATGGGACTAAGTAATATTTTCTTTAAATTCAATTCAATTATGGTAAAAATTAAATAAATGTAGATCAATTAAAAAAGAAAATAAAAAAGAATGTAGCAAAGATGTGGATAGTACACTATATTGAATTACTAGTACTCATAATTAATATTGATAATTTATTGAACAACTTATAAATATTAAGGGGTTGGAGTGTAACTTTAGACAATAACTAGGGGTACTAACGAAAATGGGTGATAAATATATATTGAAACGTATGACAATTAAGGGGTTGGAGTGTACCTTTAGACAATAACTAGGGGTCTTAACGAAAATGGGTAACAAATATATATTGAAGCATACAGAACTTACAGTCGTCTTCCCCAACAACATTTCTTCATTGCTTAGACTGTTATTTCTTCAACCCCATTTTTCTTCCATTAGACTACAGTTCTAAACTATATCAAAGTACGTATTTCCTCCATCATAGATCTCCGTTTAATTAAATCAAATCGTTCAAACCTTATTCTATGAGGTAATAAATCATTGAATTTTAAAATTTGGGGCCCTTGAAAATTCAAGGCTCTATGCGGTTGAGCACCCTGCACATGCTCAAATTCGGGCCTACTGGAGATCAATGGCATTGTCAAAAACTTCAGAACTACTGTACTCTTTCCTGACCCGTGGTCTTTATTTTCGTCTTTAGTATTTTTCCAGTGTTTGAATAGTCGTATTAAATATGATATTTTGTTATTAGAGCGTTAAATGAATCAATTTTGGATAATATAGTTAAGGAGTAGCTGTAACAAAACTGATTCTGATTACATCACTATTTAGAAGTCATTTTACATGTAGAATCGTCAAATAATGAGAATTTGACAAACATTCAAACCATTGATTTTTATTTTTTTTTATCAAAGCACATTCAAGCAATATCTCCTACAAAGCTACAACGCATTTTTTACAGCTGATTTTCTTTTCACATTATTATAATCAAAGCTTCAAACTCCGATGTGGCTAAACAAAATATCATAAATCTCAAACAAATACCAAAATTTGCTAAATTGTATGTATCATACCAAACTTATTAGACCAATTGGTAAAAATGAATGAATAAAAAAAATAAAAAATAGAAAAATAAATAAAGATGGCACAAATAATAATTATAATGAGTTAGAGTTGAGTTCAAATGAATACGGTGAAAATGGAAGAAGCAATGAGAAAGTTTCATTTATTGGGGTACAATAATCATTCTAACAAAATCCCACTTTTCCCTTACGTTCTTTGAAATTAAATATCTTAAAAATGACTAGTCAAAAAATTATAAAAATTGCACTATAAAATCAGCATTTTTTTCTCTTCAACTAGATATCTCACATGATATATTTTCGACGAATTTTTTTTTATTTTTTGGTGGGTTTTGAAAACGACTATCATATGTAATATTTAATTGTTATCACACAGTCTTTTTCAAAAACAATCAAAAAATGAAAAAAAAAAAAAAAAGTTCATCGAGAATATACCATGTGAGATGTCTAACAGAAGAGAAAAAAACACTGATTTTTATGGTAAAATTTTATAATTAATTGACTAGTCATTTTTGAGATATTAAATTTTTAAAAATGTGAAGAAAATGAAGTTTTATTATCTCGATGATATTTGACGGTTAAGATTGATTACTCTTCTCTTAAATTTTTCATTTTCATTCAAATTTTTTTTTCTAATCAGTCATTTTTGAAACAAAAAAAGAAGATGATGAAATCAATTCATATAATGATAGAGACAGATTACTGATCATGATCAGAAGATGTAGAGGAAGGAGAAGAAGATAAAGATGATGTTCAGAAAAGAAGAGGGGTAGCTTTCCTTATAATATATTTTTCCATGAATGCATTGTCATCTTTGACAACACATTAGAACAAACAAACAAACAAACAGGAGACCTGATTATGGTTATTATAATTATGATCATTAAATAAAATAATTTCAGAACCCTAATATGCAGAAGATGATTACCCGGGCCATGCACATAAAAGTATATATTTTGCCAAGCTTTTCGAAAACATAATTTAGGGCATCTCTATAGTTTAAAATGAATGGGTTTTTTGTGTAATTGTTGTGTAATAGGTTTTAAAATAAAAAATCTTTTATCTTCAATGGATAAACCATTTAAAAAGCTTTCAGACCATTAAAATCAAATAAATAAATTAGATATAGACTATGAATTGGTTCGGAATAATTGAGCTTTTTATACTCTCTCTCCATTTGAGTTGATTTTTTAATAGTTTTTAACAGCTCTAGCCATTGAAGTTTAAAGGTCTTTTTATAAAAGAAACCTCCTACACAAGTTTTACACTTCAACCCTTTAATTTTATATCATTGAGGATGCTCTTAAAAAAGAATAAACTGCTCAAATAGCTTTTGAAAAACAACTTGAGCTAATATAAGTAAAACTACCTAAATACCCATTAATTAACTATTATTACTATTTTTGTTTTTATCTCTTGTTATCTTATTCATTGAACTTTACATGTGACGTTCTCTTGCCATTAAGTTAATTTTTTAAGTCTATCCATTTATAATTTTTCAATTTTTTAACTCTGTTGTCAAACAGAAAACTTAGAACTCCCATTATGGACCTCGGGGTTGGCTTAACGCCGATAGACCTTCCATTTGATCACATAGTTGGCTAATCATGTTCAGCCTTTGGGATTGTAAATCGATAAGGGGAAGATGATAGTTTTTTTTTCTCTTTAACTTTTGATGTACAACTATTATAGTATGGTGTACAATTTTTTAGTGGGAATAATTAAAAGTGGTTGATATTGGAATAAAAATAATGATAGATAATTTTAAAATAAAGCTGATGTAACGCTGACATGATAAAAGTGATTGAGAATATTCTTGCTGACTAGAGTGGATGCTCTAATCATCAAATCACCTTGCTTCACGGTTTTGTAATATACTTTGGACCATAGAAAAAAGAAGAGTCAAATGGGTATCTTGTTGCATAAAGGATTCAATGTATATATCTTTTGAAAAGGAAAAAAAAAAGGTCAAACGGATAGCCTTGTTAAGAAGTCAAAATGAGATTGTAGAAAATAAAAAGTCAAAAGAGCTCGTTGAAAATAAAAGGTCAAATTGATAGCTTGTAAAAAAAACATTACTGTAACACTATGTAATAAAACCCTAATACTTATTCATTTTTCACAAGTCTTGCCTGCTCTTGAATTCCTTTTTGGAGAGATGGGGAAAGAATCCAAAAGAAAATAAAAGGTAACCTGCTATGAGTATTTTTTTTTGTCGAAGAGAAGACAGATGAAGTGAAGAGATTCTAATCTCCTTAACAATTTCTTTCTAAATTTTAAGAAGAAATGGAAAGAGAGATGGCTAACCTTACACCCTTATAGATGGCTAACAATTTCTTTCTAAATTTTGACAAATGTACATTTGAAATATATGTTCATAATATCACTAAATGGAATAAGTAGTTCGCTGCTTTGCGCGAGTGTCCGCTAGTAATATGTAATTGATTTGTTGTTATCTCAAAATATCCTTGCCTACGTTGATCCTTTTTCAACTTCATCTCCACAAAGTCATTTCATTTCGGACGATTTTTACCCAGTATTTCATCTTTTCATGGTTCTTCACCTACCAGGTAAAACATATTATTTATATTCGTTTCTTTGTAGTTGTTTATTGTGTATCTGTTATGAATGATATTTGCATATTATGTTAACGAAGTTAATGAATAAAAATTAGAGATCAATGTTGAAGTCAATACTCCTACATACATGCTATTTAAACTAAACATTCTACAAATGGGTTAGTGGCTGTAGCAATTGTTTACGTGTTATTGTGTTTCACATGTATGTAGGTAAGTGCTGGACTAAATTATTTGACTCTCCAATGGCATGACATAGTTGCAATCTTGTTTTTCCTTTTTTCTTTTGATTTTGTAGGTGAAGTGTTTATGTTAGGTATTGAATTGCATGATACTACTATTTATTCATGCTGTAGATTGAACCATAAAGAGCTAAAAAAACAGATTCTTACATGTTACTACAACTAACTAACAGTTACAGATTCGTACATGTTACTACAACTAACTAATAGTTATAGAGTTCTGACCCACATGTTGCATTTGATGAAGTGTTTTGTTTATGATATATGGACTAAGAATATAGTTTTTGACAGATGTCATATTAAGAAATGATAGTCTTACTATTGATAGAATACTAATGATATGCCGTGTGGTGAGAGTCTCACAATTAACGGTAGATCACTTGATTTCTCTGTTATTGGCTTTTATTACATGTCAAAGAGTTGTCAAAATGAATTGTGCTAACTTGTCTACAAGAGCTATTATTTTGCATCGACATAATGTGTGGGAAGGGTTGTTACATTCCCTCTCAACAAGTGATAATTGTCGTGAACTTATTTGTATGAGTGAGAAAGCTTTTAGGCTGTTATGTTCAATCTTAGAGTGTGAGGTGGACTTAGACCAACGCAACGTATATTTGTTGAGGAGCAATTGCTAGATTTTTGCTCATAATAGGAAAAGATTTGACAACCCGACTTGTTTATTTTCTGCTTCGCCACTCTAGATCGACGGCAAGCATGCGCTTTCATAGAGTTATAGACGCACTCATATTGTTAGAAGAACGTTATCTTCAACAACCAACTGGCCAGTTTGTTCCCAAAGAAATTCAACAAAATTTTTTTTACCCATTCTTCAAGGATTGTGTAGGAGCAATTGACGGAACACATGTCCGTGTCACAGTGTGAAAGTACCTAATAAAGATGCACCAAGATACCGTGGTCGTACGGGGTACCCAACAAATGTCTTAGTTGCTTGTACATTTAATTTAGTGTTTACATATGTTTTGACTGGATGGGAAGACTTTAGAATAACTAAAAACGCACTGATTAGAGAGGACAAGCTACACATGCCGGAGGGTAATTTATATATCCAAAGATTGTTATGTACACACTTATATCACTATTTTAGCTAATTTTCTTTTATTTATAGGTAAATATTATTTTATTGATGCCGATCTATCCTATAAAAGTGGACTAATGAAACCGTATAGAGTTGTTAGGTACCATTTAAAAGAATACTCGGCTCGTCCACCTTAGAATTCACGGGAGTTGTTTAACCTTCCTCTTACATCATTCACGGAAGGTGTGCTTAAAAATAGGTTTCCTATAATTAATAGTATAAAGGAACCATATTACTATTGCAAAACACAAAAACATATTTTTAACTTGTTGCATTCTACACAACTTCTTACATGAAGAAGATCACGACAAAGATCCGAAGAAATGGTGCGAAAGAAGGCCTTAAATGCACCACCTGAGGAAGGTCGTCATGATCCAAGAGACATAGGCAATGACAGTGCAAGTGCAAAACAATTAAGAAATTCAACTGCAAATGAAATATGGGCTACTTATATGACATCTTCCGACAATAAAATCGATATGTCAAAATAGTTTATTAAAAATATTCATATTATTTATCCTATATATCCAATGTATTAGCAAACTATTTGCTTTCAAAATTGATGTCTGAGATGATTTATCATTATCATTAATAAGAGTTGCCATTATAATATGATGTTTGTTGTGAAGTTTGAATAGGCAAAGCATTGATGTTGCAAAGTGGAAGAACAAGCCACTTCATAATTATAAGGAGTTGGTAGAACTGTTTGCTCAAGATTGATTGAGCAAACAGGTGCCGATGCTCAAACCACGAAGGGGAGAAAAGCCCGAATATACAACAAAGAAGATATACAAGTAGAAACAATTAATGAACTTGATAACTTAGTAGCATGTAATAAAGTTACTTTAGTAAACTTTCTCGTGAAATCTCTCGGGCCCTTTTCACCAAAGCAACCTTCAAAATCAAAAAAGTCTAAAAGTAAAAAAACATATATAAAAATTGAACAAGAGGAAGAAGAAGAAAAAGAAGCAACAAATTTGAAGATCATGAGTTCAGCTCATGAGTTGGCTAATGCAATTAGGGAAGGTAACGCTGTTTTACGAGAAAGTAGTACCATACTTGAGCTTATCAACGTGAGTATACCAGGGATGAAACGAGTTGGATCACATGGAGTTGGAGCCTGATGACATAGCAAGCGCCTTATTTTTCTTGGGGACAACCGAAACAAACACGTACGCTATTTAGTTCTCCTTACGGATAAAGGTACTAAAGAAAATCATTGGCCCTAATAATTGAGTTTGTTCGATTGCATTATGTCATAGACTAAAGTATCAACTTTGTTTGGTTGGATTGTTGCACTTATTCTTTTTTTTATTATTCTGGAAAAGTATGAGATTTTGGTTCCTGATTGTCGAGTCTTGAACTTAATTGATACATTTTCCTTTAGTTACTTGTTGTTACTTGTGATTTGTTTTTGTTTCTTTTCCCATAAGTTACTTATTAAATGAATGTTGGTTTAAAAATTCAAGATGGAGAGAAGATATAATAATCATATTTGATGTTGAATGTGTTTTATCAAATGATAGCATGTGTATAACTTGTTAATAAATAAGGATGAAATTATGAAAAAAATTCTTTTATTTTCTCCAACTTGAAAACACCACAAATTTAAATTCCCATATTTTCTTTCAAACAGAGGAACACATAACTTTAATAGAAGCATCCCCTCTTCTTTCCTTTTTGTCATTCTGTCTCCTCTCCTTTCTTTCCGTGAAAAACTCGGGAGCGGGTATATGCCGATGAACTTTGGCGGTTTGATTACAAAATCTTTTCCTCACCATTTTATAACTCACCGGCACAGTCATTTCTGTTTCCCGTACGTTTTTTCTACTAGCTACATTACGTCAGCAACAACAAATTTGTATCAGTCACCCTTATCACACAGTACCACCCATCTTGCCGAATCACAAGGTTTTAACATCCAGAATCTTGCTTATTTTTACTTTAAAACTTGTTAATTCAAATTTTAACGATCTTTTTATTATATGCGTTCTTTAACAACCGAAACATTGAGTTCTGTCATACTATAATATTTGCAGTGCACTCCAGGTGTTTGTTTTTATGTCTGTACCAACTCTGCCATTCTTACATGTTTTAACTTAGTCCATTTCACTTTTATGTTAGAGGAAACATAAGAAATGATTGCAGTTTTATACTGAGTATAAGAAAGGTTGTATTTTTCAGATTTACTTTTGGTGCTTTAAGTTCTTTGTAATATAAGATGATATATTTCATTTTCCCAGGTTTTTTGCCGAGATGCGGAGAGATTATCAACATTGAGAACATAATCAAACACTTGAAATCTTGCTTAAAGTTGACACAACTAGAATGTATTTACGCGTGGATGGTCAAGAACAGCTTCAATCAAGATTGCTTCATGATAAACCAGTTTGTTACAGCCTGCTCACGCTTTTGTCAAACGGATTACGCAATCCAAGCCTTTTCCGAGATGGATGATCCGAATATATTTGTGTATAATGCTGTTATCCGAGCATGTGTTTGTTGCTCGTCGCCAATTCAAGCTCTTCGGTTTTATGTAAAAATGTTGATTGATCGAATTAGTCCCACCAGCTATACATTTTCATCGGTTATTAAAGGTTGTTGTTTAGTTCCACAGTTGAGAATTGGAGAAGCTATTGACGGGCATATATGGAAGTTTGGGTTTAAATCTCATGTGTATGTTCAGACGACATTGATTGATTTTTATTCAAGTTTGGGGAAGATCTTCGAATCGAGACAGGTTTTTGATGAGATGGTGGAGAGGGATGTTTTTGCCTGGACTTCAATGATTTCGGTTCATGCACGATCAGGAGATTTGGTTTCTGCTACACAACTGTTTAATGAAATGCCAGAAAGAAATGTAGTTTCATGCAACTCTTTGATCGACGGATATGCTAGAATGAAGGATGTCGGGTCTGCAGAGTTTTTGTTCAATACGCTACCCGTAAAAGACTTAATTTCATGGACAACTATGATACATTGCTACTCCCAAAACAAATTATACAAAGAAGCATTAGTAACTTTTAATGATATGACAACACACGGAATTAGCCCTGATGATTATACCCTGGCTACTGTTATCTCAGCTTGTGCCCATATCGGGGCACTTGATTTAGGTAAAAAGATACATTTTTATGTGAAAAAATATCATTTATATGTTGATGTTTATATCGGGTCTGCACTGATTGATATGTATGCGAAATGTGGCTGCTTAGATCAGTCTCTCTTGGTGTTCTATAAGTTACCCAAAAAAAATCTATTTTGTTGGAATTCGGTAATTGAAGGACTAGCAGTACACGGATATGCCAATGAAGCACTGAAAGAGTTCAACTATATGGTGAACGAGAATATAAAACCAAATGCGGTTACTTTTATCAGTGTCCTTAGTGCTTGCACACATGCAGGATTAGTCAAAGAGGGACGTAGGTATTTTGTACAGATGACAGATGAGTTTCTTATTCCTCCTGAAATTGAGCATTACGGGTGTTTGGTTGATTTATTATGCAAGGCTGGTTTACTTGAAGATGCACTGCAATTGATAAAAGAAATGAGAATCGAACCTAATGCTGTGATTTGGGGTGCTTTATTAGGTGGCTGTAAACTTCAGAAGAATTTGGAAACCGCTCAGATTGCTGTCAGTAAGTTGATGATTTTAGAACCAGATAACAGTGGTTATTACACACTTTTAGTTAACATGTATGCTGAAGCTAATAGATGGAGTGATGTAGCTAGAATAAGGGCAACTATGAAGGATCTCCAAGTAGAAAAAAAGAGCCCGGGATCAAGTTGGATTGAGATAAATGGTAAGATTCATCAGTTTTCCGCTTCTGATAAGTATCATGAATCTTCTGAAGAAATTTACTTCCTGCTGGATGAACTATGTGGGAAGGTAGTACTCGCTCCATGTCAACCTGAACATGTTTTTGATTTGTAACGATTAGCTCATTGTAAGCAGAAATGTGATTTCATGGCACACAACGTACAGATTTACATGATTATCTAAGAAATCTCCATGGGTATAGATGATTCATCATTTCTTACATCTTAAAAGATTGTGTGAAGGTGATGGCAAACGGATTGAACAATTGGGTGAGACATTTTTGTGGATGGAGCATGACAAAAATGTTGGAAAAACATTCTAACTTTTATTCTGGAAGGAGTTACAAGGACTAGCCAACAGAAAGGCCTTGAGGGCCCATACCTTACGCCTGGACCGCCGGGCCCAAATCTCTATTTGGGTCTAGCATTTCGATTTCCCCTAAATGTAGAGATTTTTGTAATTTTTAAATTTTTTATTTTATAATATAAATAGCATGAAATTGGGGATTCTTGCCAATGACGCGGCCATTTTAGGTAAAGAATTTCATACAGTTTTGAACGTCGACTCACTATTGGCTGAATCTGCTAAATTTGGTAGTTCTATATAAAGGGCAATTGTACTCGTTTGTACTCTAAAACTCTGGTTTCTTGATAGCAACAAGGCCTATTAGTTGGATTTTATTGTCTATTGATAGCAACTGGGTCAAGCATAATCTAATTATGGGTTGCTGGATCAGTTTAATTCATAAGTGGATCAAGGCAGGGGAAAATTCTGCTCAAATTGATTATTTGGTTCTTCATGAAATCCGTGTTATTCATACCGACTGTGCAGAAATTAGAAAAGCTGATCGCAAGTGCAGTTGTTTCAAGGTGACTCCAAAGGTGATGATATTGAGTTAAAAACTGATTTAAGGAGCTCTTTGGTTTGTTTCTGATTGAAAGGAGAAGTTGATGCAAATCGGAATCAAATTTGCCCTAATGATGTTATTGGAAGTTCAAATTCTAATTGCAAAAACATGCAAGCTGATCAAAAGGAGCTTACAATCAAGTATAATGGAGATTGTTTATGGTTTGCTTTGCTTTGAAAGTGAGTCACCATAAATCGGCAAGAATGGGCTGCAAGGAAAATGAAATACCAGGATTCAAGATAAAACGGAGCAGAAATCAATTGAAAAGGGCTACTTTGGCCTGCATTTGGGGTTTACAGATTATTTTTGGCACGATATTATTGGGGTGGATCATTGGGCTCCTTTTGGGCTGGATAAACTTGATCAGTCTGGTTTTGATAGATATATATTCAGTTTAGTTTGCATTTGGATATGTAAAAAAATCGAGTGAATTACATATATATATATTAACTGAAGTATAGTCGGATTCCATTTTTAAAAAACTACCGGAAACATGTTTTGAGTAGGCAATGAGGTTTGTTGGGTATGCCCAATGAAGGTTATATTTTTCTTTTTGTTCAATAATAAGTTTGAAATAATTTAACAATAGAGTTTTTTTTAATTTTTGTTGTAGAAACGGTGTATTCTTTTTTCCGAGAAATGGGCATTTCTCATTTTTAAAATGAGGACCCTAAATTTGCTATTAGATACTTCTTAATTTCAAAACGATGATCACTAAATTCGAGAAGGGCCTACCACTTTTGTAATCATTAAAGAGGATCCATCGGCTGTCGTATCAATTTTGTCACTTGTTAAACAATAACCCATGAATTATCATAATTTTTCCAAAAGATTAAATAGATCCTCAATTTCAAATTAAGGACCATAGGAATAATCCAATCACAAGTCCACCCATTAGGGTTTGTCGGGTAAAATAATTCAGTATCTCACTATACAATAGGTTTTGTGGATTAGTAATTTAATCACCAACTACGTATTAGAGAGTATTATTATCTACAATAGTATTCACTAGCATAGCAATTTAACTACAATAATTTGTTTATAAATGATATATTCTAATACAAAATACAAAGGCGTTAGTATTTTTCTACATACTATCACACAACATTCTATTTTACTAAAATATATGCATATTATCAAAGTTTAAACAAAATGAATTTTCTACCATTTAAAGGTACGTATCTTGATCATTTCTTTGTAATTGATAAATGTTGAATTATTTTATTTGTATAGTTTAAATTTACTAATTTAATGTTTTACTATAAGTTACAAAAATTTATTTGATAGTCGTATTTATTATTCAGTTACGGTTTCGTATATTACTCACTATGACTCTAGAACGTCCATTTATGGTAAATTTATAGTAAGGTGGTAATTTCGAATTTGAAAATGGTTTTAGCAAGCCTAATGAATCAATGAATACTACTTCGATTGTGATTAGGCATAAAATGAATATGAAGAATTCGTTGATTTGATATATTCTTGTATTGAGATTGAAAGAATAAGGTTTGACTTAAAAATCTCGTTATATTACGACTATCAAGAGAGAAGTAGTGTTTTAATTTTGGACAGTAATGAAAGTTTAGATTCAATGTATTATTTAGCTGGTATAAATGTAAATAATTGTCGATAGATTCATGTTGAAATGTTGCCAACTAATAATGTAGTATCACAATCAACATTAAGATGTTCAACTCAATCTCAAGCTTTTTCCCAAACAGTCAATCCACCCCAATTACAACCTACCCCTCAAATGTACAATGTTCTTTGCCTAATAATGATACATATGGGGGGTGATGATGAAAATGACGGATTTGATCACTCTTATGATAATAGATGACAACGTAGTGTAGAAGAAAGTGAGGCGATGGAGAATAATGGGGATGAATTGGATGAGCACCTAAGATTCCCATCCAACATAATGTTAGTAGTTCTCAACCTTATACAAAAGGTGTGATGAACTTCTTTACAAACATCGGAGATATCAATGATAATGGCCTCCTAGATTTTTAAGATAACGTGCCTATGGATAAGTAGAGTGAGTCCGAAAATAGAATTCGGATGGGTATGTTGTTTGATAGCAAAGATCAAGTTGTTAAGGCTATAAGACTTTGGTCAATTACTTAAAATAGAGAATTTATGGTAGTTGAGTCTAAAAATAATAATTGGGTGGAAAAATGTTTTACTCAAAGTGACAACTTCACACTACCACACGATATGCCACACCATGTGAATGGTATGTCCATGCGAAATCTAAACTCAAAAATCATTGCTTCCCACATCCTTTACTCAATTCAACAAGATATAGCATATACGATTAAACATGTTCAAGAAAATATATAGAACAAACTTAATGTTGATATTTCTTACCCTAAGGCATCGCAAGGTAGAAAAAAAGCCATATAGAGTCTTTATGGAACATAGGAAAGTAACTTTGTTGAGTTGCCCAAGTATATTGCAGCTTTTGCAGAGTTCAAACCCTAATACTGTTGTGAAGTGGCACCATAATTCAACAAGCTCAACAAATGTAGCTACATTTCTGTACATATTTTGGGCATTTGGATTGTCTATTATGCATTCCATCAATGTCAGCCTATTTTTCGTCTTTGCGGTACATTTATGAAGGGTTCATATAAGGGAAAGCTGTTGATTGTTGTTACAAAGGATGCTAATAATCAGATATTGACGGTTTCTTATCCTATTGTTGATGAGGAGACATTTAATAGTTGGTATTTGTTTTTTTTTTGTTTTTTTTTTTTTTTTTTCTAAATTTAAGGAGTCTATTGCATTTAATAAGCAATTGTGTGTTATATGAGATAGACATCAAAGAATCATCCGCACAATGAAGCATTTAGAAGGATGGAAGGAGCCATTACCATACCATCATTTTAGTCTACAAGGGCGGTGATTAGAGCATGATCAAATTCGATGTGGCCCAAACAAATGATGCCACCAAATTCTACCTTTACTATATGTACCATACTATATGTACCATACTATATGTACCATAACTCTATCTGGAATATAATTAACAAGGTTCCAGAAATAGCTATCACACTCTCCACAAAGTAGTTGACCAACCTCTTTTGTACCATGAAATATATGATTTGCTTGATGTTGTTGATGTAGAAACAATAAATAGGAATTAAGTGGACCCGGTTGAAGATTAGCTTGTGAATCCATTTTCTAATATATAACTGAAATGATAGAATGAAAGTGGTATAAGAAAGCTCAAGGATGAAGTGAATGATAAAATATAATGTGATTGATGATAAAATGTATTTAAGTTAATGGAAAGATAGAAATATAGTGAAAATGTAGTATGTTATAGCATACATTTACACAGAGAACGATACAACTTTTGTAAACAAGAAATGTGTATGCTTCCGTGAATATAACATGCAAACCCTATCCTCAACACACACTAGGGGTAAGCATGGGTCGATTCGGCTCGGTTTTTGGCTTAAACCAAAAACCAAACCGAAATTTCGGTTTTTTGATTTTTAAAAACCAAACATTTCGGTTATTTCAGATTCGGTTTCATTCGGTTTTTCGGTTTTTTCGGTTTGATTTTTTAGTTTTTCCAATTAAGCTTATTTTTCAAATACTTTCATAAATATACATTTTATATGCATATATTTATATATATTATCCACATATATTCTATATAGAAATGAGTCTAAAATTATACTTTAAAGAGTTAAATATACATACATACATATACATGGTGTATACATATATATATATGTATTTATATATATATATATGATATTTTAATAGTTCGGTTTGGTTTGGTTTTTTTGGTTGGTTTTTAGAGCGAAAACTATAACCAAACCGATCAGTTCGGTTTTTAGAAAGTCGAAAACCAAATGTCGGTTTTTGAATTGGTTCAGTTTTTTTCGGTTTTTGGTTTTGGCTTTTGCTCAACCCTAACACACACTATGAACGGTTAGTTTGAAGTGATGTGATTAAACAAAAGTTCCTCAATTTGAAATTGAGGAACACTAACTTTCTCGTGACTCGAGTCAACCCATGACAAAATATAGACAAAAAGTGTCAGGCCCTTCTCGAAATTTGTGGTTATCATTTTGAAATTGAGAAAGTATCTAACAGCAAATTTAGGGTCCTCATGAGGAAGACTCATTTCTGCGAGAGAATATACCATTTCTGCAACAAAAGCTGGAAAAAGTCGCATTCTTAGAAATTATTCATAAAAGTTTATTTGGGTACCGTTACCTTTCCCATAAAAAAAAATGGCTTGAGACTAGCAAGAAGGTGAACTCTCATCCGTCGTATTCCTTCGAACGATGTCACCGACTTAAATCTTTTCACGCTAACTCATAAGTGGTTCTTGACTTATTTACATGAAACTAATAATGGGTGTGTTCGTAGAGCAGGTTCTTTGTTGTCACTAATACTTCCAAAGAAGACGTTATTTGAATGTCTGGTGATGCAAGTTGCATGGTCAGTGCATTATTTTCTGTCATACAGACTCACATAAAATAAAATATTATCAATTGACCAACCACACAAGTCATGTTTTAACAACTACTTTCACTGGACCAATACTCTGAACTGTAGTAATAGTAGATGGTTTGCTAAACTTCATGACAGTTAAAACCAAAAGAAAGGACATGGACATTTAGGCACATATTCCATGAACCAACAGCAAGACATGTCCTGTCATTGATCCAAATAGATAACGACTATCAACTAGAAGACATAGACACACATTACGAGTATAACTGACCAATAATGCCAAACTGGAGCATGTCAAAGGTCAAACCTAACAAATGCGTTTTAAGAGTAAATGTGTTTTTATGCATATCATGATGTTCTAAACTTATACATTTAGATAATAAAAAAATAAAATTAAAAACGAAGTTCTAACGATTTAGGTGATTCAGCTCTCTCAGCACATTTGATAATGATAATAAGAAAATTCTCATTTGCAATCTTGAATCCTACGAACGAAATATGAAATTGTATTTATGATTGATGACTCCTATTTATGTAGACAAAACATAAATACATTATCTCCTTAGACTCAATTAGTTTTATAAATAAATAGGATTTGAGTCAATCACTAATAAATATTACTCTCTCTCTTATTATTATCCACCAATAAGAAACATACAAATAAAAAAAAGTACAATCATTACAATGTTTCACTAATAAGATTATCTTTACTAGAAGATTTTTTGAATGGTTGGAATCTAAAAATGAACAATAATTTTGAAACGTACTAAAGTGGAAAGATGGAGAATAATTTCAGGAGGAAAGGAGTATACGTTTTGCCAAGCATTTTGGTTGTTCAGAGTTAAATAGCATGATTTGCTCATAGTGTTATTTGTAGTGTTAGGGAATCGTTTTAGGTGGTATGATTTTGCTCATAGTGTAAGGGAATCGTTTTAGGTAGTACAACCATTGTTGATATATTCCATAAACGAATATTTGCATAAATTATTCAATAGGACTCATGGAGAACACAAATCCTTAAGCAAAGTATATTTGTGTGTTTGATTATTTAAATAACTAAAAGCATTTTTAAAAAGGGAGAGAAATAAAAATATTTGAAAAATAGGTTGATGGGATTTACATGACAGGGGAATCATCCTTACTTTGAAGCTAGTGAACACATGAGGGGCACCATAATAAAAGAAGCTATTAAATTGAATGACTTTGGATTCATGTCATGTGATGTAGGTTGGTCAAAATTCATATAAATAAAAGCTAGTGTCATGCATTTGGTAATCAATAATATTAAAATCTTACAAGATAGAAAAATGATACTTCTTTATTGTTTATATCATTTATTATATAAACCATTTATAAAGTAATATAATCCTGTGAAATAATTGATTTCGAATTTAATTTAAACGAAGAGTTTATAATAATTCCATAATAAACTACACTGAAAATTACAACATAACTCAATACAACCAAACATATATGTACTTGTAATCTTCTGAATACTTTTTCTATCATAAACTCATTTTCTCCATATGATAATTTGTTGACAAAAGAAAAAAGATGTACCACTATCCCGAGGTGTCTTTGTTTTCCCTTTTCTAATGTTCAATGCTGCTTTACGCCTAGCTATTCTTAGCGATCTTTGAAAACGAACTTAAATGGCTTAAATATTTGTATTGCTTATGGTAATATGATGACATAAGTTGATAAAGGGCATAATTTGGTTGTTTATTCACGTGAAGCGTGTTTGGGGAAGACACTTTGAAATTAATAACATATCTCACCGTCTTTATCTTTTTAAAGAATATTTTATTGAGTAAGGTTCAGGAGAGCAGTCACTTATTAGAGTACAGGGAAGCATATTTGGGCTCAATCATGGAGCGCTACATGTCACTAATAGTTAGGGTATTCTTGTAATTTCGACGACTTTATGCAGCTATCCAAACTTGCAGCCCGAAAATTAGCTAATAAGAACCACACACCGCCTTCTACCATTGCTAGTCGCTGTCACAATTGACCGGCGGATTCCAGTAGCCGAAATTTTTTCTGTTTTGGTTTAATTATAAAAAGTGATTCACTAAAAACTGCAAACAACATGTACAAAGACATGAAGTAAAGAATGCAAAACATCCAAAATGCATGCCAACGTACATTCAATATGCAATAAACAAAATACTTGATAAAAGAAAGATGCATTGTACATTCAATATGCAATAAACATAATATTTGATAAAAGAAAGATGCATAACAAAATGCAGTACAAAACAACATTATGCAATTCAAAAATATTACAAGATGCATCGAAAACAGCAAAATGCAATATATAATTTTATACAAAATGCAGTAAAAAATGACAACGCGTAAATGAAAAGGCATGATGTAGTACAATATGCAGTACAAAACAAACAATATGTAGTAAAAATATGTATACAAGATGCAGTAAAACAGCAATATGCAGTAAAGTTTTTATACAATACGTATAATACAAAATGCAGTAGAAAAAAATATGAGGCAGTAAAATGAAAAGAAAATACAGAGCAAATCACTAGCAAAACATACAGCTTAATCAACAAAAAAAGTATAATAGATCATTATGATTTTAACGCAACATGTAGTAAACATAAAATGAACACAATTCTAAGTAACAATTCCTAAATTACATAAAAAAATAGAAAATATATAAATGTAAGACGATAGTTAAAGTTTCACTTACGAGTTTGAATTTTTTCCTTTTTGGCTATATCGCAATCGATTTTGAAACTTTGGGGACGAATAATGATGTTTTATCTTCGGTAATTTCAACATATTTTTCACGAGAGTAATTACACGCTAAATTCATAAAAAACAGTTAGAGTTTAAACTTACTCGCTAAATTCTTTTAGTATTTAAAGTGATCGCTTTTGAATTGGACATTTGCTTCAATTTGTTGGTCATTGTTTTACAACAAGAACGATGAAAAAATGATATTAATTGGAAAATTAGGGCTTGAAAGTTAGTGTGTATGTGTGTGAAATTTGGGGATTTTAGGAACTCAGTGTGTGTTTGTTTGTATTCTTGAGAGTTGAATGTGTTTTTGCATAAAGATAAGGTGCCTTGGATAAAAAAAAAAAGAGAGCATGGATGTTGTTTAATGTGACTAAAAGTCTGACCAAAATTGATTCATGGATGTGACATGTAAAATTACGATTTGACCATGGTTTCACTAATTACAATTTACAATTTCAGCCGTTCATTTAACATAATTACCGGACACATCCTGCGTTGACTTGACATGATCACAACCATCAACCGTTAAAATGGACGGCTGAGATTGACAACTCTCCCTTCTCTCCATAAAATTTTGATCCTTTATCATTATTTAAACACAATGATTTTATTCTCATACTATTCAATCGATACTAAATAACACAAATGTTCACTAAAATTGATTCACTATTTTAATGGTTTTGGAATTTTTATATAACGTTCATAATAAATTGATAACTTCTTACTTATTAAAATTAATTTTATAAACAAAAGCTAACATGGAAAATTTTAAAAACAAATGATATTTCACTGTTCAAATTACTTTAAAAAGATAAGTCTTTTTTAACTCAGATATAAGTGACTTAATAGGACTTTTACCATTTTTAAACCCTTTCCCAAGATCTTTACCTAATACTCCGTAAGATTTCAACATAAAAACTCCTGTGGAAGCATAAGAGCACCTTCCGATAAGACCATTTTGATGATGGTTTAAACCAATGCATTTAATTTAAACATTCAATAAGTGAACACTAGTTGTCTAGTTATACACACATTTAATATTCACACGATATACACCTTTTCTTTTTCTTCAAATAGTAGTACTCTAGTTAAAAATTATATACTCATACCCTCTTCACATCCAATATCCTCATAAAGTTAAAAAGGGTTGTAGGGCCAAAGCGAAAACCTAGAATTTTACTTCAAGAATCAAAACCATTGCTTTACCAAACATCAAGAACCCCATCAAATCTCTCCCAAAACCCATGATTTAATCAACTCAAAAATCATATCAAAAATGTATACTCAGTTACCCATAAAACCCTTTTTACTTATCTCATTGTTGTTAATTCTTATTATCATTCCACTTGTTAAATCTGCACCAGATAACACAAACTTAGTATACAAAGGATGTGCAAAGCAAACCTTTCAAGACCCAAATGGGGTTTACTCATCTGCACTTTCTGCCATTTTTGGGACCTTAATTCAACAATCTTCAAAAGCAAAGTTTTTTAAGACAGCAAGTGGAAGTGGGCAAGCTTCAATTTCTGGTCTTTTTCAATGTAGAGGTGATTTAAGCAATCTTGATTGTTACAACTGTGTAAGCAGACTACCAATCTTGATGGACAAACTTTGTGGCAAAACTGTTGCTGCAAGATTGCAACTTTTAGGTTGTTATATGCTTTATGAAGTTTCAGGGTTTGCTCAAATATCCGGAATGGAAATGCTTTATAAAACTTGTGGGTCAACAAATGGTGGTGGGGTTGGGTTTGAAGAAAGAAGGGATTCTGCATTTACAAGTTTGGAAAATAGTATTGCAAATGGGAATGGTGGATTTTATACAAATGATTATGAATCTGTTTATGTTTTGGGTCAATGTCAAGGTGATTTAGGGAGTAATGATTGTGGTGAGTGTGTTAAAAGTGCTGTTCAAAGAGCACAAGTTGAATGTGGGAGTTCAATTTCAGGACAAGTTTATTTACATAGATGTTTTATTAGTTTTAGCTATTATCCTAATGGGGTACCTAATCCCAAAAAATCATCATCATCTTCTTCATCATCATCTGATTCATCTCCATATTCATCATCATCATCATCTTCTTCTTCTTCTTCTTCTTCTTCTTCTTCTTCTTCTTCATATTCTTCACCATCTTATTCTTCATCAGGTATGGCTAAATAAATAATTAATGTCATCTTTGAATTTTTTTCTAAAGTTTAGTCTTCAATGTTAAAATCTGAGTTTTTATTATTGTAGAGACAGGGTCAAATACTGGGAAAACAGTAGCAATTATCTTAGGAGGGGCAGCAGGAGTTGGGTTTATAGTAATATGTTTACTATTTGCTAAAAATTTAGCAAAGAAACATGATGGTAAGTAAAAGCTAGAAACTTGATTATCAGAATGGTTTTGTTTTTTTCTTTACTAGTGGTACTAATTTTTTTTTTTTTATTTGGATTAGATTATTGAAAGGTGGAGGAGATTGGTGTTCTTCAAAAGAACCAAAGATCCAATTTTTGAGGTGGATTCTTTCATTGGTCTTTTCCAAATCCATGAGGCAAATAGGTTTTTTGGGTTATATATTTTGGTATATTTAAAAATAGGGAGTATGTCTGTCAATGGTGTTGAAGATAGAAAGAATGTTTGTCGATGGTGGAAAAGATGAAGGAAAGATGTAAACTTTTTCTTTATAAATTATGTTTGTGAGACATTGGCCCTTTATGGCTTAAAGCCATGTGCTTGGTTATCCTTTCCATCTTTTTCTCCAAGATTGCCTTTTATTATCTCAAACTATTTTATTTTAAATCTAGGATAATAAGGTACAAAAATCTTACACAATTAGGCGATGTCAAGAATCACTGTAATTACGAGTATGTTAACATGGTGAAATGAGATGGGGATGTGTTTCCAAACCCACCCTCTTTAGCGGGTTGGACGAATCCCAATTTTAGGGATATGATTGATAATTTTGTTACCCATACCATCTATCATTTCCATTCGCTCATTCTTAAATCCAAATCCAAGAAAACCCATGAAAAAGACCAGATAATTCAGATTATCTGTCAATGGGTTGGGTAAGAATGGAGTGTCATTAGGAAACCAAAGTTTCATTCAAGTACTACCGAAAACATAAATGACTCAAGGTTGTTTGTATGGTAACTAGAGTCTTTGATTGTTTTAGTGTCTTATTCTCTCTTTGATTGAAGACAATAATTATAAGAACCTATACGTATGATCCCTTACTACTCTGTATTTTGTAGCGGCCGACCCACGTCCTAAGGTACCAATTTAGTAAGCACATGCTTAATTAGGAAAAGTTTTTGGCGTAAAATAATACTCTCTCCGTCCCAAATTAAGCGTCTTACTTTCTTTTTTTGTTTGTCCCAAAATAAATGTCTACTTCTAAAAAGTATCAAATTAACTTTACCATTTTATCCTTTTTCAAAATTGATACATGGGGGTCTGTGCAAAAAGTAATGGTAAAAGAGTCATCTTCACTAACAAACTCCGTGAAATCTGATACAAGACATTTAATTTGGGACGGAGGGAGTACATTAAAAAGTACTTTCAAGTTAGAAAACTTATTCTCCTACTGCCTTGACCTATTTACTCATTTAGTTCCATCAATCTCTTTTCAGTTCTTATGACATCTTGTTACTCCAACTCTCACGTCTACCAATACCTTGATCCTAAATGAACCAGAAACGTTCAATCACGTTAATGGGGCATATTATCTACACCATGAATAGCAGATAGATACCCCTAGATGGTTTAAACGCTTTCATTCTTGTGTTTTCCTGCTAGCATCTTTCCGCTAACAACACCATATTTGCACATAAAATGCTTAAAACTTACACTAGACGTGACATTAGGTAATCCCTCCATGGAAGAAAGTGTAAGGATTAATAGTCTTATGTAGATATATAACTTTTTACTTCAAAGGCTATGAACTTGTCCAGTTTTCTTCAATCACTTTCAAACGCTTACTGATACATACACACTACTTTACTAATGATAGATCTTTCTATGTTTCCTTTTTCTATAAAGATAACACATGTTAACCTGTTTAATGTACGTTATAAATATTTTTGTGAAATAGCAGCTTAAATGCCTTAAAATATATGCCTAAAGATAATATAATGTAGTTTCTCATTAAACACCTAAAATAAAAGCATTCGCCACAAATCTTCAATCCTAATTTCTCAATCGAGAGCTCAAATATGAAATTATAACAAAATATTCAAACAAGTGGACGAGCATCGAACTTGAAAGTTTAGAAAAAATCCGAGCTCGTGCTCAATCACTAAATTAGAACTGGATTTCTGAATATGCAAGGAAAAAAATCTTCATCCAAAAATTATTCAACGAAAGTTAAGCCTCTCTTAATATACTGTAAACATGAAAAAGGCAAGTTCAGAGTGTTCTCAACTTTCAGTGATTTTGATATAAGATCATTTAAAACGATATCCCGCGTACTGTTCCTAAACCCCCTAGAAACTACAAGAGATGTATTACAAACCCAAGGAACGTGAACTGTAAACGCCAAACCACATATACTTTCAAAATCATCTAATATCACTTTCTTGTAAGCCTTGCATACTTGAGATACATACTTACCCATTGGTAGTAAAGATTCTTCCGAATTATCAGTATCTGAATGCAGATTCACCACCACGGTTCCATGTTCAGGATGAAGCCGTTCCCCTAAGGCTTTGAGAAATAAAGAATCCGGGTCCCACAATTTGTGAGGAAATATGTCCTCACCATCATACGCATCTACAAAGACCATGTCATAGATGGTGGTATTTTCTGTGATGAAATGCTCTGCATCTGCTTCATACAGGAGTAACCTCTCATGAACGCCTTTCCATAATACTTCATCTATAAGATCTGGTTTTGAGTGTGAACGCTCCCCATATTTGTTCATAATAGAGTAAGCGGGAAAGCCCATTGCTTGAGTTGAAGCAATAATAACAACGGGGTCGATTTCTACTATGTCAATTATGGCACCTGAGAAAATCCACATCAGATTGGCTGTGAAACTTCAAGTTAAATTTGACAAAATTGTTCCATGGAAATTGGTTACATCATTTCTGGTTTTCTACAAACATCATAAGAAATGAGATGGAAAAGCGGGCGGGTCGGGTTGACATGAAGAACTTTTGCCCACTAAAAGAGGTTTATGCATTGAAAAATAAAATATGGGAGACATTTGGTGCATTTCCTTTTGAGCTTATTTTTTTATTCTATCCGTTAGAGATATAATAGAATCCAAATTAAACCTTTCAAAAGTAAATGCAACTTTATCATAATCAAGAATGGACTGATATCATCAAATATTAAGTTCAAGTTCATAGCAAACATGTAAGTTGTAAAAGTATATCTGAAAGCAAGCTACGTAATGCTAGAAACCCAGAAATTGATATAATATATATCCGTCTAACCTGGAATTTTGGAAGCCAAAAATAAAGGTAAGCTTCCACCACCATGACCGATGCATAAAACCTTCAAAGTATTTGTTCCGTACACAGAATTTAGCAAATCATAGTTACATGAGATGGAAGCCAGTCCAGCAGATACCATACTTTTAAGATCTGAAATTTAAAACAAACTTAATAAAATGATAGTACTAGAACAAACCTAATATAAAGGTAGTTTTTCATAGAATTTACATGGAACAGCCAAACAATGTGGCTCTTGTCTTAAGAATACAGAATGAGGATCTGATTCCTTATAAGCCAACATAACCTTAGCCGTACTTTGTCGAGTAACATCATTAAACCGAAGTGTATGCCATTCATACCCAAGAATTCTAAAACGCGCATTTTGTTCATCTCTTGGATATAGCTCTGCATAGCGGTGGGATAGCCAATTTTCAGTCTGGTACCACTGACTTTCAATCTGGGGCCAATTCATGAAAAACAAAAAAATTAAAATATCATTACACATCAATATGACACAAGCCCACAGCTCAAGCTTAGCTTGACTAATGAAGCTTCAGCTCAAGCTTGGTCGATAGCTCGATGAGCTTTCATGGTGCAGGCTTGAGCTTGGCTCGAAAATGATTCATGATGGCTCGGAACTTTAACATAAAAATAATATTTAATAGTCAAAATTATTTCATATATATTTTAAAACAATTAATTCAATACCAAAAATCATTTCCAATAGAGAAATTTGAAATAATAAAATAAAAAAATAAACATGAGGAGTAGTCAAAAACCTTAAAGTATTGTCTAACAATATTACAATCCAATAATAATAAGATACGCATATACAGATTTCTTAAGACTCGTAAAACTCGATAATAGCTCTAGCCAAGCTCTTAAAAGCTCGAGCTCGCTCGAACTCAATATAAGCTTTACTCAATCGAGCTCGACTTGTTTTCCCGTGCCCACAAACATAAACATAATATCAAGATATATATATATATACTAACTTCATAAATATAAATAGAAATAGAAAGTGAGAGTATACTGGTCTGGAAGAATGAGAAGATGCAACAGAAACGACGCCGTTCCCGTATTTGGAAAGAGAACTGAAAACGGTATTGTCATCGTCGGAATTGTCGTTGCCCCACCATTCCGTTGAATAGAACCAATCGCCTTCATCTTCAATACGACGTGAATTCGAGGTGGTTAATCTTCGAAGAAGATATCTTGATTGTAATTTTAATTTACAATTTCTATTTAAAATCATCATCATGCGACTCAGAATAATCGACTGTAACTGGTTCAATTTGAGGGGATGTTAAACCCTAAGCCCTAACGGTGATTGACGCAATTGTTTTTAATTTTAATTTACATTATTAACCACCTAGTTTGAGATAATTGCTCCAAACTCCCCTCATTACGGTTCCATCTTAATTTTTTTTGCCGTAGTTACTAGTTAGTGAAATTTTATACGAGAAAAATTACATTACATTATAATAATAATAATATAATAATAATGATAAAAATAATAATAATAATAAAGATAATATAATATTATAATTATAATATGTCTTGATAAATTTATACGTATTTTTGGTACAAACGATTATAAAAATGGTGGGTAAAGATGTTCCGATGCAATATTATATATAAATTAGCTTATTTTTACTAGATATTTATAAATTAGAGAATTTGTGACTTAAAATTCGGGTACTTTATTTCTTTCATCATGGTTAATTTATTATCTTAACAACTTTTAAAAATCATTAACGTTAAATACCAATTTATTCATTGAACAAGACGTAATGTGAATTTATATGTCTTTATACTTGTAAATAGTAAATTCTTAGATGATCTAGAGCTGAAATTTTTAACCCGTCAACTTGAAACGCACTACGTATTTTAATTTTTTGGATCAATCAGACAACCATTAAAAATTAGTGTTATAAATACGTTTTTAACATGATAAGACAAAACCAACCATAATTTTATGTATTTTTCTATCTTTATTCACAAGTTATACAACAAAACATAATTTGAACAAATAATTTATGCCATCCTCTAGATTCTCACTTAACGACGTCAATTCATTGCTAGAACTCCCTCGAGTTTGATATGCCAACAGATTCAAATGACACTCTATTCGTGAAATTATAGGATGACTTTTGGCTAAAGTGACGCATACCTCGTGATGTTAACATAAGAAAACTTGATGACAGGATATTTGTACCACTAGAATCATTGCAATTTTATTCTCCATATTTGATTATGGTATTTCATATCAATCGTTGTGACTTTAGTTAAGTGGTATCATTTCTTCAACGCAAATGTTTTCGTGATATGCAAAAAGAAGGAATTTTGTAAAATAAGTCGAGTTTAAAGAATTGAACATTGTATGAGGTATGATCTTTTAAAAAAAGTTACATCGGATCTAAAGGATCATAGGTTAGAATTACCCATTGAAACTACCTTTTTGTATGTTTAAAAAAGTTACATCGGATCTAAAGGATCATAGGTTAGAATTACCCATTGAAACTACCTTTTTGTATGTGTGTGTGAATTCGTAGAATAGTTAGTCTTATGAGTTTCTACAATAAAGCACTTGTTCTATGAAATCTCTAACCTATTTCTTTAAAAATCCTAATGCTAATGGCTTAGCCATCTAGGCACGCACATAAAGTAAAAATTATGAGTTTAAGTTTAATTCGGCTATTTTTGTTGCGATTTTCACAATTAACATTTGACATACTTTATAATGAGTTGTCGAAAGAGTTCCATCTCATATATTTTGAAATAGTTTATTATTCTTTCAAAACTAGATGATAAATAATTTTAGATAAATGAGTGATTTGTATATCACCTAAATATATCCATTTACTACGAAATATATTTTATAAATTTAAGTGGTATACAAATCAACATCAAGATAAATATGTATGGTATATATTTTCGTTGAATATTTTATAAGATTTTCTAGAAACTTTTTAATATGGACTATAAATAAGACATTTTCTTTCATTTGTACTCATCAAATTTTAAGTAAGCAATACAAGTGAGATTTCTATACATCTTTCAAGCATTCCTCTTTCATAACTTTTAGAAATATTATCCTTCATTAATACATTTTAATTATTCTATCTTCGCATTTAAATTTAATATATTTTGTTTTACTTACAATTTAGAAATTAATGCTAAAACTGTCATGTTAGGCTAAGTAACTTAAAGTGTCTGCTATGATAGATGTTTATATTGGCGTAATTATGTAACCAATTATACTGTTACTCTGTTCACACTATAATTAATTAATATACGAATATGTGAACCGAATCTCGAGTTTTTACTTGTCCAACTCATGTTGTGGTTAAAACCTTGCCTCTAAATGAACGTAGCTAATTTTTAGGTAGAGCTGAGACACGGAGCATGGGAATAGAGATATGTTAGATTTGGTATCATATAGTGGATATTTTTTAGAGAACTTTCGAAATATCCACAACCTAGTTAATTCCTTCACCTGACTCGTAAAAATGAATATTGCACTCACATACCTATTGCATGGTCTTGTTTGATTGTTGCTTAGGTTTTTAGTTAGTATCAATTTATCACACTACTCAGTTAAATGAATGACTAGGTTTTTGAGTATTACTTGATTGTTGTATGTTCATAATAATGTAGTAGAATGATAGTAGTAATTTTATGTATGAATGATGACAACATTACTGGTCGTTAAACAAAGTCATCACAACCTATTCCAGTGGGTTAACACTCATTTATGTTATCGTTCATTCAACTATTCATGTCATCAATACAGACGTCTCTGACGCCTGAGAATGAGGAACAAGATTTGAGGATGACTGTCAGAATTAAGTTGGTTAATGTATTTGGGAGAATTTTCGGTACTAAATAACTTTTCGTATCCACCACCCAAGTGACATGTCCTTATCTCATTATGGAAAACTTCGTGTCAGATAAGTAGTAGGTTCGTGGAAACGACTCATTGAGAAGTAGGAATCTACCACCACTAAAACCATAACATCATAACTACCAAATATATTCCTTCACCTTAATGCCTGTGCGAACCTAACAAACGCATCAAATAAACCAATCAAGACACTGCACTTACAGAAAAAGTATGAAATTACGGAGTGGAGAGAATAAGAGCAACAATGAAAATATACCGTAGATGAAGCAATTGATTCCAAGTGACTCATTGGTTCTCCGACATATTTGACAATTTTCTTGAAATATAGATCATGATTGAAAACCTTTTCTGCCTGCAAGTAATATCCAAACTTTCATGCATTTCATCAGCAGAAGGTTGCATTACCACATTACATTAACATGAGTTACATTATAAACCCCAAAAATAAGTTAATTAGCTCTACTAATAGTTAAAGACAGAACGAGAATAGATTGATACAAGTTTCACATGATGAGATGTTACTTTTGCTCAAATTTTGGCTTTGGAATCTTGATCCTTGATGTAGTAGTAGAAGTACCAACTCGACTAGCCACTGCCTTTTTGCACAATACCAAGTCAGCTTACACGTTGTCTACGCGCTTGCACAATATGCAAATCACTCTCTCCACTTGACTCCAAATTGTGGTGAACTCTCTCGCCATTGTCTCACGTATATCTTGCATTAACGCCTCATAGATCTCTTTCGTAAGCGACTCTCTAAGCCTTTGCATCTCATTGCAAAAGGTCTCCCTTCACCATGTTGGTGGTGGACTTCATTCTGTCTCGAACATCCTCATGGTCCTCTTACAAATCCTCTAGTCGATTGAGACCATCTTCGAGCTCCCCTCTCACATCTTCATGGAAGTCTCTACTTCCATTATTCTCTCCTCAAGACCTCACGTCTACTTAGACTTACTCCTAGTATTGTAGTATGTTTGACAAGACTCTTCTCGTCCCCGGTTCTCATCACTTGCATTCACGACCACATCTACGTTAGTCTTTTCGGAGTTGCTTGCCATTGCTTTCACTTGAACAGGCCCGGAGATGGAAGAGTGCATAATGGGCAATGGCATAGGGTCCCAATTATAGTGGGCCTCCAAATTTCAAATATAGTCTATATGTATACCCTATTATAAGCCTAGCTTATACAAGCCCACGTTTCATACTTACATTATATACTAAATTCATCTTTTTAAGCAAAAGGCCTGATATCAAATTGCATGTACGTAGTATTTTTATTTTTCAAGCAAAGGGCCCATCGTAATTTAACTTTTCAATCATGTAAATAGTAATTAAATTGCACATGGAGTAATAATAATAAACAAGAACAAAAGAGAAAACCTACGAATCTAGTATGGGGTTTCAAGTTTCAACATTCGATCAATGTCAATTTTCTCAGTATCCCGTTCTAATTAATTTCTTGATTCATGAAACACTTTAAAACCTTTAAACATTTACTTTTTAATTTTCATGAAACTTTAGGTTTTTCAATTTCTAAGGCTTTTATTATTTATATTTGAAGAATGAATTATGATCATTCAAGTTTGGTATTACGTTTACATTTTTTACGTATTGAATTATTGAAATTACGTTGTTAATTTGACATTCGTTGGTTATTGTTAAAAATTCTCAAATCATTTAGTGATGAGCATTTTTATATCATTTATATATAATCTTTTTTTAAGGGTCTACTTTTTATTATAGCACCGTGCCACTAAATTTCAAGCTTCGGGCCTGCACTTGAACTTGGTCTTCGAACGTTCTCCCCAACTTTGAACGAATCCTCGACCTTTGCTCTGATACCAAATGTCACGGAGTTGTCTCTATAAGCTCACGTGCGGAACTTAGTTCTCAAACTAAGTCAACTTAACTCAGATCTTTCTCATAAACAAGGGAAATAATGTAAGAAAGAACAATGCAAATATTACTCGAGACTAAACTGGAAAAGGAAACTTCTCTATTACTTAGAGAATGCTTTACAATGAGAGAAAACACAAATCTAGAATAATTACAAATGAGGGAGAGAGGAGCTATTTATACTTGAAAGTTGAAACCGTCTCACAAATAGATCTATCTAGAATCGTCCTACTCTAGAATATGTACAAGGAACCTTCTACACTATCCAAGTCTCCTAGTTTCTATCACATTCCATAATTTTCCCTTGTAATCTCTTGACTTGTGTAGAACTTTTCAGGATCTCTACTTACAATTCATATATGACATGTTAAACTTAATGGGTTGTGACATGTCGATGTGAAGTGCGATTACAATCTCCTTGACAATATTACCATATAAACCCTCATATTATTTTTCTTCTTATTTCCTCACCTGACCTGCTCCCGTCGTTGTATTTGGTTGGATAAAGTTCTTTGTTTTCCTTATTAAATATTCACATTCATTCTCCAAGAAATAAGAGTGGTGTGACTTGTGGGAGACTCAGAGGTGAAGATTATCTATAGCTAACATATAAAAGGGGTTTTAATTAAATAAATATAATAATAATAATGATAGTGATAGATAAAAATGTAGTTAATTGAGTTATAGATGTTACAGTAATATTTTTTGGTCGTATTTATTATGTTATTAAGAATGTAGTTAACTGATTACTTTATTATTGTGATATTCAATAGTACTAGCGTTGAATTCTACGTACAACAACAAATGAAGATTTCACATGTTGATATTAAGAAATAAATATTTAATGGTATCTGAATGCAAAAATAATTGCTTCTTCTTTAATGAAAGTAATTTTTATAATAGTTTAAATTTAAATTATTGTAATTGTAAATTCAAATTATAATATAAAAAAGAAAGAAGATATTTAAGTGTATTATGTGAAATATAGTATTAATTGAATTTAATAAATGAAGAAATATAATAATAATTTTCAATATCCTTATTTAGTTATTAAGAAAGAGAGTACGAAATGATTAATAATGATTATAGATATAGATAACTAAATTCGAACACTATATTCATATGAGCATTTTGTAATAGCTGATCATTTTATTTCGATCATTTAAATTCATAATCTATTTTTTAATAACAATTCCAAACACCCATAAACATGAAACAAACAGACCCTATCGGACAAAGAGGAACAACCACGAATAATCTAAAAAAAATAAGTCCTTGAGACATGTAATCCACCCGATTCTAGTGTAGAATAATCCACCCCATAAACATGACTCAGATTGTTCATTAAGTGTAGAATAACATCTTGTTTATTTTAAACTGATTCTAGTCGTTTAATAGTATTTGGAAGTAATCCAAGTGCCAATCATATTTAGTATTCACTATATAAACTTTTGTATACATCATTTAATAAATTAATAAAGTATCTTTGATGTTGAATCTTACAATCTTAAAAGAAAATTAAAATTACTCATTTACCCTTCTTAATCTAATAAACAAAAATCACTTTATTTAGAAAAGTTTTTGATCCAAATATAAATTCTTTCCACATTTATTATTGTTATAACAAGATTATTGTAACAAAATAAAATAAAACATTTATTTATGATATAAGGAGAATGGTGTGTTATATATTACACTTTCAAGATGAGATGTTATCTAAAAAAACACACCATTACACGTAATAAATATAAATAAATTAGTATCGTATTGTGTGAGTAATGTGCAGTATTATATATATAATATATTTATTTGTTTGAGGTGACTTTATATTACTAACGTTTATGGTTTACTGAAAAAATTTAAATAAATAATCAACTGAATATGTATATGCGGGTTTAAGGTCTGGTTTTCATACGAAATGCTCATATTAACCTTACCTGATATAACCAAATTACTAGATTCGAAAAGAGCAACAAAAATCTACACAAAACTCGTTTCCATAAAGTTGGCCCCACAAGAATCTTATCATCACACCCATCTTCAACCCCATTGGATATCATCCGCTACGTCAGCATCAATGGCTAAAAAGCCACAACATTTTCTTTCACTGCAGCTTCCATCAACCTAAAAGAACCACAACCACTACAAACTAACCATCAACCACCGGATCAGTCACCACTCACCATGGCCGCCGCAGCAACCGGCGCCACCATCACCTCCTCATTCTCCAAACATAAAACAAATTCAAAACCATGGATTTCTGATCCCATGTTTCTTAGATTAACATCAACAATACCAATGTTACAAGTGTCATCATCATTATCTCGTTTGAGAATTGATCCAATACCCATTTCCGTTAAGTGGCCGGCGATGAAGGTATCGGCGTCGGTGGCACAAGAAGAGGAGGCAATATCAGTGACAGCGGCAGAGGAGGTTGAAGAACAAGTTCCCGGCAACGGAGGAGATCAAGTTGAAGAAAATAGTTCGGTAAATACAAAGCTTTATTTTGGGAATTTGCCTTATCTTTGTGATAGTGCTCAGCTCGCCGGAATAATTCAAGATTATGGTAGCCCGGAACTTGTTGAGGTATAAATGTAAATCTTTATGTATACCCATTTGTGTACTTATGTGAGCATTGGGAAATTTTATTCTTTTATATATCTTTGGTGTTTGAAATTGTATAAAAGATCAGGGATTTTGATTTGTTGGTTGATATGGTTAAAATGGTATTAATGAATTTAGTTGATTATTAGGTACTTTACGATAGGGACACGGGTAAGAGCAGAGGGTTTGCATTTGTGACAATGAGTAGTACTGAAGATTGCAAAGCAGTCATTGAAAATCTTGATGGACGGGTACGTTTCTCTCTTACATTCGTATTGAAAGTTTTGATTATGCCTTGATGAGTGTGAACGTTAATAGATTATCAAGAGTAGAAGTGTCAAATCTGACCCCTGATTCCCTGAATCAGTTGGTTCTGAGTTGTGTTTTATCTGAATCGGGTGTATTCAAGAAATTTAACCAAGAGGAGAACGGGTCAACTTGGGTTGAAATTAGCACCAAATATAACTTTAATGCATATCACTTCCAAAATCTTTATATCAAAGAATTGGATCATTATTTTTATGATATAGCTTTATAATCATAATGAACACATTAATTATTATAGAAGAAATTTAGTGCAGATAAAAGAAACTGTTTGAGAGTCCTAACATATACCCGTTGTTATGATATAGTTTTATAATCATAATGAACACAGTAATTATTGTAGAAGAAATTTAGTGCAGATAAAAGAACTGTTTGAGATTCCCAACATATACCAATCCGAACCCGTTTGACCCATTATCGAACTCTTCTGACCTAACAATCTTGCCACCTCTAGTTAAGAGAGTTTGATGACTGTTTACAGGAATATGGTGGTAGAACATTAAGGGTGAACTTTTCAGACAAGCCAAAGCCGAAAGAGCCTTTATATCCAGAGACCGAGTACAAGCTATTTGTTGGAAATCTTTCGTGGTCAGTTACCTCCGAGAGTCTTACAGAACTGTTCAGTGAACATGGTAATGTAGTTGGAGCAAGGGTTCTATATGATGGTGAAACGGGAAGGTCTCGTGGTTATGGCTTCGTTAGTTACTCCTCGAAATCAGAAATGGAGACAGCTCTTCAGATTCTTAACGGAATGGTAATAACTAATAACTTTGGCTAACCCTTTATGTGTTACCGTTAACTTTTAAGTGGGCCGATTTGGGTTGTATATCATCTCAAACAGGTCAAATGATGTGAATTTAAAAAATTAGCTAGCAAGGGAATGGGGGTAACAAGTTAGATACTCCTAATGGGTTCTTTCAAAGGATTTAGATTCTTATTGTGAAAATATTGTTTCTACAAGCATAATAACACATTACTACATTAGCTAAAAAGTGTTTGCTGGTTGACCCGACCCATTTCAATAAATACTATAAAATTGAAAGTTTCAACCCCAACCTGTTTGACCCCTTATCCAACCCGCTCAACCTGCCCATCTTGCCACTACTAACTAACTCCAATCCCGTGCACCATGTCTCAATTTCATGGAAAAAATATGATTGACATGTTGTGTTTTAACAGGAGCTAGAAGGACGATCACTGCGGGTTAGCCTAGCACAAGGAAAAAAGCAGTAAGAGTCACCAAGATTTAAGACTTCAAGTTGAAGCACGGTTAGGTAAAGGATCCCCAGTTGAATTGCTGTTTGCTCAATACTCACATTTGATGTGCATACTGCATACTCTTAGCATTGAACCAAATCCGTTGGTAGAAATCAAAGAAATTAATCTGGAACCATATTGGTTATTGGAATAACAGTTTCCTTAGCTCACAACCATTATATCTTTTGTTCACATTTTGCAGCTTGGCATTTGTTTTGCTTATGTTGCTAGATTTGTACTTATGTATTATGATGACTGGAGTTGTAAAATAGGAAATTGAGATACAAGGTTACTTGATGACTTCCTACAAAGTGGTGTGCATTTGTTGAGTTCTATATTGCCTCTCTTTAATTAAAATGGTGTAAGCTTGTGACATTTGACCCATAGATTCTCTCTTTTATCAAATCTTTGTTTTGTGGACACATCTCTCCTCCTATACTCTAGCTAGAAAAGTAGCCAATTTTTACCGTTTATTATATTATTTGAATCTTTATTTTATTGAATCTTGTTGGAAGATAGAAATGGTCTAATTAATATTTTGGACAGAAGTTACTATTCAATACGCAAAGGTTATTGTCTCCTTGACTTTAAAATGTTCATTAGATAAAGGTTTTAAAGATTGTAATCCGTTTCGTTCATCATGCGAGATTTTTGAATAGGTATCACCATATGTAGTAAGACTGAGCATACGAATAAAGATCAATACCATTTTGAGATACTGTACATCAATTATACTTTAAGCATACACCCATGGATATGGAGGTGTGTATGTTGTTTTGGTTTTTTGTGCAACAGTCAGACAGAATAAAAGTTACATCTGTTTACTATGACAGCAAGGAAAGTGAGCAGATAGAACCATTTCATACTAAGCTGAATAAAGTATCATAAATACAATGACAGCATTTGCCTGGATGAAATGTTTCCTTGAAAAACAGCTATTAAAGGGTTGAAACTTTTGATCAATGAATGGACTTATCACGTTTGGATTCTTGACCATTTTTTAATTTAATTTAGTTCCTTTTTGGTTGGGATATTTCTTTCCTAAAGTATAGGGGACATATGCCACCGCATGGGTCCATACCAAATGAAAGCTCTCCAACCGCATCGACAACAAAGAAAACAATACTCCTACTTGGAATGACAAATTTGTTTTCCGGGTTAATGAAGAGTTCCTTTGAGACTTTACATCCGTGACCACTGTCGAGATCTTCAGCACCCATTGGTTTCATGACGTCTTTATTAGAGTTTTTGTTGGCAATGTTATTCCACCTCCTCGATGTTTCATAACACTTACTGTACAATGGTGGCACCCGGTGTGTAGCCCTTCAGGTTGGGCGTCCCTCTGGTCATCCACAAGGGATTTTAAATATAGGGGTGGCGGTGCTTGATAGTTCAATGAGGAGTATGCCTTTGTATAGGCAGATGAACAGGTCAGCTGTTGGATTTCGTGATCTAATGGGAATGGACGATGATGAATCCAACTGTGATCCCAACTTTTCATTAACATCGTCCATCCTGTTAAAAACTGCGTCATCAACAAGCCCATAAGGAGGCTGGTGTTACTCAGGTCAATAAGTGAAAAAAGCTCAATGTTTGACAGTTGTAGTTCCGTTGCTAACAGCATGATATTACCCCCACCCGCACCTGCATTTAAGATTGGTAGGTGAACCGGTGTTAGGTGGATCGGAGATTGGGGGATCATCATGGATTGCGAATGGTATGGGGAAAGCAAGCTCTGTTATAAATGGGTCGGATATTCTAGAATGAAACCTAAAGGGAAGATGAAGAAGTCAAGTTCAGCTGTTAGCAGCTCAAGCTTTGCAGAGCCCATTTCACGGCCTATGGGCTATGATGGAACCATAAAGACGGGTGTTTACAATAACGGAAAACACATACTCCAGCCACTACCAAAGCTGTTTTCTGTGTTGTCAGGTTCGGAGGTGGGTCCCTCACCTTCGGAGGTGGCAGGGATGATGATGGAAAGAAAATATCCTTTAGAAGACAACAGGAGTGGTTCAATTTTGGACGAGTGGACACCGGCGACACTGAGGAAGGGTTACAGTCAAGACTTGACGGATGGAGGTCAGAGATGCCACCGTTATACGATAGAGGATACTCATCGAGCAGCAGTTTTCGGTCAAATAGTATTCGTGAAAAGAGACATGAAGACGAGGAGGAAGCCGGGCATCTTTCAATATTTGGGTATGAGGTCCAATGTCTTTGTGGTACTCCATCCCCGAAGACCATCAAGAACAAATCACAAACTGGTTGACTTAGAAAGTCAGCAGTGAGCAGAAGCTCATCAATCTGCAGCAGCAGTGTTTCCTCCTACTAGTACTAGGGATTCAGTTGAAGCACTCACTTGGACAGCAGGGGAAGCAAGTGAGTTAGAATTACAAATTTCATGCAATAGACAAGATATAATTTATAAGAATGTTCGAAAGTCTGCCCGCTACTGGTTTTATGCTTTGATTTTGTTTCCTTTCAACTGTAAATAAAATTTTTCTGACAAAACTTTTAATACCTTTGCTCCACAGATAAATTATAACCGTTCTCATGAATACTATGTATGAAATAGAGGTGGTAGAATGGGTGGGTCAAACTAGTTATGTAACGGGTCAAAACGGGATCGAGTTAAAACCTAAATGCCTCTTAATTATAACCCAAAAGGTAAAAGATAGATACTCAAGTCATATCGCAGAGAGCCAGACTTATCTCCAGGACAATTACTATATACAACCGATTTTACCAACTACTTCTAAATTTTCACACACATATATATAAAAGGCGATTATGGTGTGCGAGTGTTTGCCGTTCTACAAAAACTTCCAAATTTTCACAACATACAAGATTAAATGGATCACTGAACAAGATGACGAGTTCAATGTAAAAATTCTCTTGGATCAGTGACGAAGCCAGTCAAAGCCGAAGCTGCAGCAGTGTAAGGAAAAGCTTAATAGATCTGACCTTCTTTGTGTCCCATTCGACCCGGAAAGTTTCGATTAGTCGTTGATAAGCATACTGCCAGCATCAGATTAGTAAAGACTTATGCTTTAAAGTTGATCTCCACATCTGATAATAGGATTAATACACAGGCAGCATAATTAACATAAAAGGTAATGTAATCAAAAGAAAATTATTGCCTGAGGCTCATTCATTCGTGCATAAGTATCAAGTGGACCACCCACACAAGCACCACAACTAGGACTTCTAGGTGCATTACAACCAGCTTGTTCAAATATCTGGGAATAAGTTTTGCCACCGGATCCTTGGACTGGTAGAGTATAGTATACAAGTCCATCCACACCTAGCAAATAGCAAACTATCAGATTTAAGCATAAGTTTCATGATAATTATAAAAAGAAAAAAAGAAAAAAAGAAAAACAATCACCTTGATAATATCAAGCATAACACTTGAAAGCACCAACCTTTTGGGTAGCAGGGATAATGAATGTAGGCACTTTGACCTAATCAGCCTGCACAGTAAATTAAGGGTTTACTTAAACATATCATCATAAAGGTTTATCCACTATAGAATTAGCTCACCGAAGCTAGCAAAACTCAGGCAGCAGCAAGAAAATCCTTGGTTTTGCCTCCAGTGCACAACTCAATGTATACTCTGTCTAGTTTCACATCTTTGCATTCCCTTGCTAAAGCACGATTATCAGGAGAATGAGGCTGCAATGTGCAAAAGATAACATATTTTCAAGATTCTGACCATGCTACAATTGAGCATTCATTATTTCCTTGTTAACATTTATGAAAAGCATTAAAGGTCAGACAGAATAAGTCAAGATATCTAACCTTTGCCGCTAGTGGCTCTAATTTTGTAACATCAATTCTGTACTCAGCAAAAAATCTGTTACAGGGTTGAATAAGGCTTTTAAAACTATAATTTCTCATAACAACTTAGAAATAGAAAATTCATCTGATCATAACAAGATCAAAGGTGGGGTTACCCAGCTTGCGCATCACTGTAGACTGGTTCATAAGACACATAAGTTTTGTCCTGCACCAGTTATTAATAAGATATATATTTGCGGTAAATTTACAAGAAAAAAAGAGACATGTGGTATGTTGAAAACATCTCAATGAAACTAACCTGGAGGTACTTAAATGTAGTAGCATCGGCTGGAACGATACCATTCATACCCCCAGCTTCAACAACCATGTTGCATAATGTCATTCTTTCTTTCATCTAGGTAATGCAATAAAAAAGATAATTAAAACCGCCGTTTTAAGGACATGATCAGATCTCTGAAATAGCTGAGTACTGCAAATTATACGAAAAAAAAACTTATTGATAGACTTTCAACAGTTGTACCGACAAACTCCTATATGTTGCACCGCATACTGATATTTCACCAATAATCTACATTGTGAAGGTTAGTGTACCAGTTACCAAGAGTGAGAGTTTGAAGTTTATTATGGTTTCACATTTTTTATAAAATAAAACATAACAATGACGTACGAGTTGTTTCTCAATCAAACAACTCACAATCCTTCAGGCTTGTTACATATACAACAGTGTGAACAGTTTTTACATGATATTTTGTAGAGGTAGCAACTTCAACCCAATTTACTTTTAACTAGGTCGATTTGGGTTATATTTTAACTCCAACAAATCAAAGGAGTTACAGCTAATACTTAGCTATCAATGAAACAGGTTGAGCAGGTTAAATGGGTTGACAGTAACATGAAATATTGTTCGAATGTTTTCAGCGTCCTAAATTGATTTCTTTTAACAAACTGGGTGTTAATGTGATAACAGTTTTTTTAGTAATAGTATTTAGTACATTAATTATTTATAACCTTGTTAAAAAGTTGAACTAAAAAGTGACCCGCTCCATTTTGACCAATGTTGAAAAATTACACATTATGACCAGCACCTGTTTTGACCCGTTACAACCCGACCGGATTTCCACCTCTACTTGTTTGTATTAAAATATTATTCTATAAAAATGCATTGTAATGGGATAAGACAAACTTACTTGTAGGATCAAATCCTTGGCTTGCAGATAATCTGGCATTTCTCCATCTAATACAAATCTTAAGGTTGGTGGCATCTATTAAACACAATCACAACGAAGAAAAATCGGACATTGTCAATTACAAAGATGACGTTATAAAATAAGAGCATTTCTATATATAACTTTCACAAGTATTTTTTTTGGTTCATTCTCGTGCAAATCTGAGTTCAAGTAATATTAAACACTATCGAAATACCAATGCATTTACTTAAAAACCTTGAGCAAAAGCTTTCCAGTCCCCAATACAAAACTAGCATCTGTGTTTCCGATTCCTGTAGCAAACTGGCCAAATGCTCCAGCCGTACGACCATACACGTGTCGGAATCAGTACCAACCAGGATCTAAAGAAAAAATAACATTTATTTGAGTTAACGCCTAATGGACATTCAAAGTAAAATAATTAAAATGCACAAAAGTTAACCAACTGTTGTCAGATTCTCATTACACATAACCTACGTTATTACCAAAAGATTATCACACTTACAAATCTTTCTATTTTGCGTAACTTTTACAGAAAGTTATTTCCTTATTTTGGTGTAAATTAAGTAGGTTAGCCAAAATGAAAATCAGACCAAATATGAGGTTTTTAAATCACACTAATTGATCGGCACCTGTCCAGGTCTGTAGTGGCAATCTTGTGCAAGAGCAATATGGCATACACCTTTATAATCAGGATTAGCCTACAAATTCATGTCATTCATTCCAAAATCCACTATACATGAACTATGTTGGCGATACTCTGACCGTAGGACCAGTCAATGGTCATGTACAATATCTTCTAATTTAGGTTAGAAATATCACAGAGGATGACAGCTAATAATGACAGCAAATCAGTCAATGCTAATTAGGATGATATTTTAGGAAGATAGATTCTTTCTTTGTTTTTATTATTCTGCTTCCTATATAAATTGTATGCTTCTTTTCATAAATAAACAATTGGAGAAAACTTCAATGCATGTTTTCATGGTATCAGAGCTCGGTCTCTAAGATTTTTCTTATCAGCATCAAAAGAAAGTAATCTCTATCTTGATCTTTGTTAGGTCAAAAATTCTCTATTCATAGTTGTAGTCCAGTCAAATCATGACTAACTCAACCACAAACTCTTCAACTAGTGGTACTCAGATATCATATGTGTCTCAATTTTCTCCATTGAATCACTCCTACAGTGAGTCTTTGATCATCACCAATCACAAACTTGATGGGAAGAACTTCCTACTCTGGTCACAATCGGTTCTTATAGTCATTCGTGGCCGAGGAAAACTGGGCTATCTCACAGGTGAAATACCTAAACCACCTAGCACTGATCCAACCTATAACACATGGAACTTAATAAGTCCATTGTTATGGCTTGGCTTATCAATTCCATGGAACCACACATAAGTCGTACCTATCTACTTCTTAAATCAGCCAAAGGGATCTAGGACGCAGTGACAGAAAATTATTCTGATCTCGAAAATGCATCTCAGGTTTTTGAACTCAAGATCAAGTTAAAAGAAATCCGTCAAGGATCCACATTACAATTCGTTGAAGGTTCTGTGGCAAGAACTCGATATGTTCTATGAAGCTGATTGGGATGATCTCAATGAGCATAAAAAATTTAAAGCTCACCTCGACAAAGAACGTTTGTATGATTTCCTTGCGGGTCTCAATTGTAACATCCTCCCCATCGGTCTAGTATTTTTAGGTAAATTTATCTCTTTATTTACTTTATTACATTATATGAAATGTTTGATTAGATAATTGTTAGGAATGATTAAATGGGAATTACGGTATTTTTAGTTTAAAATACGGATTAGCCTAACTATTAGAACTAATACAATCGTGTGCTAGATTAATGATAATAATACATCGTAGTATACGTAAATTATATATATATAAACCAAAAATGCAGAAAAATCAGCTCATTTCTTCTTCTTCTTCATCTCACACTAAAACACACACTAGAAACACCAAGAACACACACACTTGCAATTGAAGGTTGAATCAAGCTCAAAATCACTTCAAATTTCGTTATTAGATTCGGATTTCATCAAAGATTAGTCCTGCATTTCGTTTTTGTGGTTTTAAGCAAAGAATCAAAGGTTAGTTAGTTTTTAGTTTTTGGGTTTTTAGAAATAAGAGAATCTTGATTGGAAAATTCATTTATGTGTTTTTATGTTAAATTGATGCATTTAGAGTGTTTGTTTATGTGTTTACGAAGTTTTGGAACGTTTGATTTGTAGAAAAACGTTGTTATAATTCGATTTGAGAATTTTGTGGAAAAACAGCCCAATTTTCTGCCCAGTTCGCAGATGAACTAGTTTAGGCTATATTGGTGATATCGCCACCAATATCGCAGGTAATATCGCGATTAATTTCGCTTGCAATATCGCTAGTGATTTGGCGATATTGGCAATGTCGCTATGGCGATATTGGCAATGTCGCTATGGCGATATTGGCAATGTCGCAGATTTTGAAAATGCGTAAGTGTTACTAAGTTTTGTGAAAATCTTACTAAAAATTGGATTTTGATGAAATTCGCATGGTCACTCGGAATCGACCAAGTAATCAAGACTATGTACCATAGCTCAGTCAGTTTTGGGCCTTTCGGGGTTGTCTTGGGCTTTAAAATGGCATTTTTCAGTTTTTAAATGACGTTCCGGGATTTTCGAGTTTCGTTCCAGATTGAACTCTTATTTCCTTAGACTTCAGGGAATTACCTGCTTGTAAGAATGTGCTATTATGATGATTTAAACTTGATAAATGTTTATTATCTAGATACTATGCGCTGAGATATGTTATACGATTACGAAATGAGTTACTAACTCATTATCTGTTGTATTCTCAGATCAGTCGAAGACTCAGTAATATTAGAATTCTGAGAGGTGGACAGTAGCAGACAGGTGAGTGGATCTGCAACTCATAATTTGAGTTAGTTGTAATGGTGTGATTACAACAAGTAACGTAAACCTTGATTGACTATTTAGTCTGATTTATGATTGAATATATCTGCTTGTTATGTATATGTGGCCTTCGGGCATCTGTGTTATTCAGAGGTCAATTGCGATTGGACTTGGCTACTACGGTGTTCAACACACGTTCCAGATACATGTGTTGTCGCTGGAAAGTGTGTTGTTGTGTTGTAGTGCCAAGTTATCGGCCTATTCTGTATGGGCCTTTACAGATTGTGGTAAGTGTTACTGTGGGCCACCGCGGCTGTAGGGTTCCTCAGTAACCGCCGATCCTCTTGAGTTTATGTGTTTTACATGCTTAATGTAAACGGATTGTTATGCTAAGTTGAATTATTAGTTGTACATTCATTCACTTAGCTTCGTGCTAATCCCACCATTTCTCTTCCTGCATGTTATGTTTAAGATTGTGGGTTAGGCAGGAAGATGGTTTTTTTGAAGAATGTTTGACACGTGCTAACTCTGATATATTTACAGATGTTTTGTAAATTAACATGTATGTGGTCTTTGTATAACAATTATAAGTGTTTTGTTTCGGAAATAGTTAAATGTTATAAATTCGCGAAAAAAAAATATGGAATTTCTGTAAAATAAGATATAATATTATTGTTATCCATCGCTTCCGAGTCAAATTACATATTTAACCCTATCTTAATTTAAGGGGTGTTATATCAATCATGATCTAGACGAAGTTCGTGGCACATAATTGGAAGTCAACCCCTTCCAGCCATAGGTGAAGCATTTCCAGAAGTCCGTCGAGAGGAGAATCGTCGCCGTGTTATGTTAGGAGACCCTAAACTGTCCGGGTCTATCTCTAATGATCATCCACCAGAGGCATCTGCTTTCTACACTCGAGGTCCTTCCCAACGTCCCTCGACCAACAACAACCGTCCTTGGTGCAATTATTGCAACCGTGCTGGACACACACGTGCTACATGTTACCATCTGAATGGATTTCCAAAGAAAGACGGAAATGGCTTCCCTAAGAAACCTGCTGCAACCCGAGATCAAAAAGCTTTTGTCTCATCCTCTAGCATACACTCTACTCAGGACCTTTTAAGCATCAAACTTACAAAAGAATAACTTGCAACACTTCACCAAATCCTTCAGCAAGTTCCATCAACCACTGAAGGTGGTGCTCTCAACGTCTCCACCCAAATAAATAATAAATCTGTTGAGTGGATCTTAGATTCTGGTGCCTCAAATCATATGACAGGTGACTCTTCTTTGTTTCATACCTATGAACCAAGTCACATCCTATATTATGTACGAGTTGCTGATGGAACTATGCCACCAGTAGTGGGCATTAGGTCTGTCCTACTTTCTCCAAAGTTAACCCTGCAATCTGTCCTACATGTGCCAAAGTTATCATACAATTTAATTCTTGTATATAGACTCACTCGTGATCATTTATGTGTGACTAAATTTTCGGGTGATAAATGTCTTATACATGTCTTATACAGGAACAAAAGACGGGGAAGATGATCGACAATTGTGAGGTTACGGATGGATTATATCTCTGGCAGAAGTGTCCTCCGAAGAATAAACTTGCACATTTATTTGCAGTTTCTAGCAATAAAAATGTCCTTTTGTGGCATAATAGATTAAGTCACCCGAACTTTCGATACCTTAAACGGTTGTTGCCTCATTTGTTTATCAATAAAAAATTTGACTCACTGCATTGTGAAGCATGCCAAATTTCCAAACACACTCGAGCATCTTATTCAGTAAAACCTTATGTTGAAAGTAAACCATTTTCACTTATCCATAGTGATATATGGGGACCTTGTCGTGTTCATAATGTCACTAGTTCAAAGTGGTTCATTACTTTCATTGATGACCATACAAGAATCTGTTGGTTATAACTTTAAAAAGAAAAATCTGAAGCCACACAAATCTTTAAGAATTGTCATTCAATGGTCCAAAATCAATTCGAGACACAAATACACACCTTCCGCACTGATAATGGTAGAGAGTATTTTAATTCCATATTAGGCTCTTATCTTTCTTCTCATGGAATTATTCACCAAAGTTCTTGCCCGAATACTCCACAGCAAAATGGAGTATCCGAACGTAAAAGTCGTCACCTCTTAGAAGTAGCCCGTTCTATCATGAACTCGATGCATGTTCCTAAGTATTTATGGGGAGAAGCTATTCTTACTGCCTGTTATCTAATAAATCGAATGCCATCAAAAACTCTTTCCTATAAAACACCAATCTCAGTCCTCAAACACAACTACCCGTATTTCCCAATCACTTCAATACCACTTCGAGTGTTTGGTTGCACTACTTTCTTTCATTCCCATCAGATTGGTTAGTCAAAGCTCGATTCACATGCTCACAAATGTGTTTTTATTGGGTATTCTCCAACCCAAAAAGGGTACAAGTGCTACTCTCTATTACTCAGACGCTTTATGTCGACAGATGTCACATGGTTTGAATCAGAAACCTACTTCTCCACCACTTCTGATCTCCAGGGAGAAATATTAAGTGGAGATGAGACATTGTCCTCTCTTGTGTTTCTAGAAATTGTTTCTTCTACTCAAGATCACGTTACCTCAGTAAATCCAGTTCCTAGTGGTCTAGATCAGCCCATAATACCCGACAAAACTAATGTTGAAAAAAGGCCACTACAAGTTTATTCTCGGAAATGTCACATTCACCGTGAAGATCCATCCCCTCCACAACCTTGTCAAGAATCTGAACCGGTCGAATGTTCCAATAGCCCATCAACAATTAATATGAATCATACCTCAGAACATGCTGTCATTCCTGGAACTGTTGTGGTGGAGCCCCATATTACACTTCGTAAGGGTACTCGGGAATGTACAAAGCATCCAATACAACGGTATATTGCTTAAGGGAAATTATTTTCCCCATATAGTGCCTAATTTGTAACTAATCTGTCAGGTGCTAAAGTTCTGATGAACATTTTCGAGGCTCTCAAAAAACCTGGTTGGAAGCAAGCTGTCTTAGAAGAAATAAAGGCATTGAAGGAAAACCATACTCGGCATATTGTTGACCTTCCACCTGATAAAAAGGTGGTTGGGTGTAAATGGATTTTCACAAACAAATTCAACTCTGATGGTAGCTTAAATCGACATAAGGTAAGATTGGTTGCTCGTGGTTTCACTCAAACGTATGGCATTGATTATATTGAAACTTTTGCTCCCGTGACAAAACTAAACACCGTACGAGTCCTTATTTCATTAGCTATGAATCTTGATTGGCCGCTTCTACAACTCGATATCAAAAATGCATTCCCTAACGGGGATTTGAAAGAAGAAGTATACATGGAAACACCACCGGGATTTAATGGGCCACAAGGAAAAGTTTGCAAGCTACAGAAGTCTATATATGGCTTAAAAAAATCTCCACGGGCTTGGTTTAGCCGACTGGCCAAAGTTGTCACTAGCCTAGGGTATTGTCAAGGACAATTAGATGATACCATGTTTTGTAAACACTCAACTTTTCAAAAGATCACCATTATGATTGTCTATGTTGATGATATTATCATAACAGGTGATGATCATGAAGAAATAAATCGCCTAAAGCTTTTTCTCAACAAGGAATTTCAACTGAAAGATCTTGGAACTGTTAAGTACTTTCTTGGCATGGAAGTAGCAAGAAGCCATTCAGGAGTAGTTATTTCCCAAAGGAAATATACTTTAGACTTATTGAAGGAAACCGGTATGTTGGGTTGTCAACCTGCCGAGACTCCATGGAACTCAATCACAAGTTAGGAATTGAAGATAAAAACGAAGAAGTGAACAAAGAAAGCTACCAAAGATTAGTGGGAAAATTGATTTATCTTTCTCACACACGACCATATATAGCTTTTGCTGTGAGTGTGATAAGTCGGTTCATGCCCTCACCCAAGAAGAAACACTTAGAAGCTGCATACAGAGTACTGCGGTACTTAAAGAGTGCTCCTGGTCGTGGACTTTTCTTTAGAAAGGTAGACATGAGAACTGTTGAGATATTTATAGATGCTAGTTGGGTCGGATCTGACTCATCGGATGGACGTTGAACTTCTGGTTACTGCTGTTATGTATGGGGAAATTTGGTCACGTAACGTAGTAAAAACAGTCAGTGGTTGCTCAAAGCAGCACTGAGGCTGAATATCGTGTAGTGGCGCAAGGAGTATGTGAGGGAATATGGTTAAACAGAGTATTGAAAGAGCTAAAAATACCACTCACTTCACCTATGAAGTTATATTGTGACAACAAGTCAGAAGTCAGCATTGCTCACAATCCGATTTACCATGATCACACTAAACATATGGAGGTTGATCGGCATTTCATAAAAGAAGAGATTGAAGATGGAAGCTTATGCATGGTCTACCTTCCCACTGAACAACAAACATCAGATATCCTCACCAAGAGCCTACTGAAACCAAGCTTTGAACTATTACACTCCAAGCTGAACATGTTTGATATACATGCTTCAGCTTGAGGGAGGGTGTTGGCGATACTCTGGCTGTAGGACTAGTCAATGGTCATGTACAATATCTTCTAATTTAGGTTAGAAATATCACAGAGGATGACAACTAATAATGACAACAAGTTAGTCAATGCTAATTAGGATGATATTTTAGGAAGATAGATTATTTCTTTGTTTTTATTATTCTGCTTCCTGTATAGATTGTATGCTTCTTTTCATTAATAAACAATTGGAGAAAACTTCAATACATGTTTTCATAACAATTTTGTTAACTACGAGATGTATGTACCTTGAAATTACCACGATCCTTGATATCATGAAAATACTTGATGTTTTGCTCGTTGGCAAAATCTCTTAAGATATCAACATTTTTTTTGGTCTTTCATCACTTGTGAATATGTCGTGATCAGGTATTAACACAATCTTTTCACGGTCGCAAACCTATCAATTTTTCAAATACATTCATATAAACTTATCTACCAAAATAATGGCAACCAATCCATTGGGGAGTTACTGACAAACATAGAAGTCCCAATATAATGTATAAATAGGTTGTACAAACTTTCGTAGATAAGTAAGCTTATAATCCCAAGTCTACGAGAATTGTTGGGTAATCTTGATGGGTTAATCGGGTTCGTTTATGGGTCACGGTTCTAGTCATGGGTTGGTTTTAGTTGGTCCTTAGTTGACCAAGTTTCATGAAGAATAAAGTGGGTTTGTTGCCCACGTAGAAGCACATCAGGTCCTAGTTTTTAGTTTAGGTGGTTACTTCTTTTAGTATTTAATATTTCCTTTTGTATCCATTTTAAATATAATCAAGAAAATAAGACTTTATTTTTCAACACTTGGTATCTGAGCCTAGGGCTCGTGAAGGTATAGAAGGCCGGTTTGAGAGTCGGTTTCAAGTAAAGGTGTAGCCCTTTGCTGCGGGGCAGACGTAGCAGGGAATCGGGTGTTGTCTTGAAGGGGTTGTGATGTTATGATCACAAGTTGAAGTCTTGAAAGCAAGTACCGTTCTTGATCAAGTTTGTTTCATGATGAAGGAGCCTAACCAGTAGCGAAGTAGACAAGCAGAAGAAGTAAAAAAACAGGTAGGTTTTTGGTTTGGCTTGTTTGCAGGTAAAAGAAAACGGAAGAAACAATCGCTTTGCTTTCTTGGTTGGTGTAAGAGGACTCTCGGAATGGGTTGGATCAGATAAGATTTGGATTATCACAAGGCATACTAGAACGAGAGACTAACCGAAGGTGCGTGACAAACTGACACGAAGGAAATCAAAGCAGGTGGCTTTAAGTTCGGTTTGTGTTGCAGGTAATAGCTAGAAGACGGTAAAGGTGGTGGTCACCTTGTTTACTTGATCGATGGAAGAATCTCTCGGAATAGTGTTGATCGGCAAAGGTATGGCGGTCAAGACAAGAAGGGAATGGAGAAACAACACAGTGTGAACATTATGGCGTTGGAAGTTTAAACCGAGATGGCTTTGGATGTGACCGAGGAAGAGGTCGTGGATCCTTGAAGAGTCGAGATGGTAGTGAACGTGTCCAACGGGATGCCATGTTACATGTTACATGTGTTATGAACGAGATAGATAACCGTAGAAGAAACTCGGGTCAAGATCATCAAGATTACGGGGGTGAATGTTGGGTAATCTTGATGGGTTAATCGGGTTCGTTTACGGGTCACGGTTCTAGTCATGGATCGGTTTTAGTTGGTCCTTAGTTGACCAAGTTTCATGGAGAATAAAGTGGGTTTGTTGCCTACGTAGAAGCACATCAGGTCCTAGTTTTTAGCTTAGGTGGTTACTTCTTTTAGTATTTAATATTTCCTTCTGTATCCATTTTAAATATAATCAAGAAAATAAGACTTTATTTTCCAACAAGAATAGCTAACTCACAAGCAACTTCAAGTAAGAAAATGTTCTTCAAATATAGGCTCACTCACTCTAGAGGTGGCAACTTTGGCCCATTAACTTATGAATGAGTCTATTGTTGTTACTGTGTTACAGTAGATTCGATCTCCAACATGTGGAACAAAACAATAGCTTAGGATAAAACCGATCAAACAGGGTCGAAAGTTTTCCAACATAAACTTTACTGCATAAAACTTCCTAAATAATTTTATTTGGAAAATTAGATTTTTATTGAAATAATGTAGTTTTTAAATTATGATTGAAACACTCACTATTTGTAGTAATTTAACTTTCTTTGGACAGAAGGTGGGTTGACGCACCCATTTTGCCACATCTACTTATTTTGCTTGTTCGGTGATCTTTTGCTTGTTCGGAGAAGTTTGATATTAATGGAGCATAAAGAGAGGGCGAACAGGGATGATATTCAAAAGTTTATGGAGAAAAATGGTGGTCATGGTTGTTTTGGGAAGTAGGGCGGGTGAAGAGGTGTATGGTGGTTTTTAGGGTGGGAGGGAGGGGACGATTTATATTAATAAAGAAGGAGAGTTTTCTTATTTTTTGTTATTAAATATAGGTGAAATATTTAGAATACCCTTTCATCGGTATTAATTTTAAAGATATGTGTTATTTTCGCATAATATCTCATTTATATTACAATAAATTTATCTTACATAAACCGTAACCTATATATATATATATATATGTTTTGTTCATGTGAGACAAAGTCTACGGTGAAATAGACAACATAAGAATGGAACACATGTTCTTTATCTTTAAAAATTAATTAAGGGCATTTTGGGTATTTTTTGTTCATAATTATCCATTTAATTTAATAAGTAAATATAATAAATATAAATTTCCCTTTCCTTTTTATCATAATCATCTACCCCTTCTCCATCCCTCCCCAAACCCTAATATTGTCTCTCATTCTACAAAAGCTCTATATCCCTCCTCTTCCCTCGTTTCTTTCTCATAACTGTCAACATGGTTCCCACCATCGTCGCCGGCCACTTGTTCAATCTTCAACAAAAACCTAGTAGCATAGAACAACGTGAAGAAGCACATAGAGCCACAAACGATCTGTAAATCATACATCGATCGATCTAATTGTTGAAGACCCACAATATGTAATGTATATCATGAAGATCTAATCTGATTGTTAAAGAGACAGTATGTGCATCAAGCTAAAATATATTTTTTTGTTGATTTTTTGTACATCAATGATAAAGAATACAAGCAAAATAACTTCACAAGTATCGCCTTTTATGTTGCCAATTCATTAATGGAATAAAAAGTAATAATGATTGTGCATCAGTTTATTTTTTAATTTGTGTTATAGTTTATACAATGCATCATGTTCTAAATAGTAATTTTGTCGATTGTTTGTATAAGAACATGTTAAGAGAGTACACGGACTAGTGACGAATGTACGCCCGTTCTCTTACTGGAACGTTGTCGGAACTGCGTTCCCCTAATCTGGGAGGGCTTTTGCGGCGGCATTCCTAGTAGCGTTCGGGTCACAATTTCCCACTCAGGACGCTTCAAACCCATTTCTTTTTTTCTTTTTCTTTTTCTTTTTTGTATGTTTCTTTTCTTTTTTTTTTTCTTCTTCTTCTTTTGGTCTTTGAAGAAAAAGAGAATGAAGTTTGTGAAGAAGGAAATGAAGGAGGAAGGAAAAAGAAGATGAAGCAGGAAAGGAAGAAAGAATATCTAGAGTTTTAAATGGGTTTTTTTATGGGGTATTTTAAATGGATCAATTTTTATGGGCTCATTTTTTAAATTGGTTTTTGTTAAAATGGGCAATGCATATTAAATATTTTAATTGGGCCAAAAATTATTAAAATGAATTAACTAAAATGAGCTATATATATTTTGTTAAGGATTATAATATGTAATTTTTATTTCTAATGAATTTATTTTGTTATTTATTTCTATTTATTTAATTTATTTGAATTTCTAACAAATATAAAAAATCAAAAATAAATTCATGAACACCGTTTCCACTCCGCCATTTTCAACAAGAGTATTCTCGCTAAACACTATGACACAAGGGTCACCACTTCCTGTGAGAATTCTCTTTTCATACGTAGACCAATTTGATGATTGTGCATAACTCGAAAGTTCAAATACTATGTGCATCATCAAAATACTCACTGAACTCAATATATAAACATCTAGAATTATAACTTATGTTTTTTTTTTTTTAATTTGATGATGCACATGCATTTTTTATGGAGTGAAACATGATACTGTATTTGTAACTGATTTATCATCATTTATTTAAAGGATGATGCAAATGTACGATATTACCTTTGAAATCAACTAAATAAAATGATTAATTATCATACAATTACATTAGTATATAGTTGATCTAACGGTATTGAATTTAAAAATTGAAATTGAGCAGGGGAGTGTAGTCTCCATATCTGAACTCGTTAATCAAAAATGCTCCACTAATCCACCTCAGTATTGAATTTAACTTATAGGTTTTTCGTAATAAATATAAGTAAAACATAGTTTCTTTCGAATCTTTATAGAATTGACATTAAGAGTTCATATATAGTGATATTTTGTTGGTATGTCAACAAATAAGAGTTTTCTACCACTAAATATGGTATATGTTATTAACATAATTAGGTTAGATTCCCATGATTATTCATCAAAAAGATCCTTACGATATTTGCATGAGAAGAAGGATATGTAAAGAGATAAACTTATATCACCAAATGGATGATGGTTTTGGAAAATGAAAAAGGGTGAAATAATTTTAGATATTGATGGAAATCGATGACTTCTAAAGCACTTTTAAACTAGATAAATATTATAAAAAACGCAGCGGAAACAATTAAACATAATTGTATAAAACGATTTCCAATTCGGATCCAATTAAATCTAATAAATTAACCAAAACGATAAATAAAGATGAGGTTAGATGTACCTTTAGCAAACAAGGTTGATTAACGTGACTGAAGCAACAAGTGTCCAAAATATAACACCTCTAAGGTTGATCCACATACGAACACTTCAAACATCACCAATTGGATGCTAGTCCAAACTCAAGTACTAAAATAATCAATCTTGATTATTTTAATGAAACAAAAGAAAGAAACCCTTTGTGTAAAATGACCATTATGGAGTTTTCTGTTTTTTTCGTTCGTATGGTTTTTTTTTTCCCTACATCACATGCAAACAAACAGGAGGCTTTTGATTCTTAAGAAAGCAAAAGCAAAATAACTGGTTTTGAATTATAAAGATGAGATCATTAAAGTATGGCTAAATACTTGAGAATGGGAGATGTCACACCCCGCCAAGGTAGATTATCGCGAGGTGCAACTGTCACGAATTGTTGTCATTGATTACATTGAACGACCTCTAAGCGAGTCGTTTGATAAATACCATTACGATTTACATTTATTCAAAAACATTTCAATTACAATCAAGTTTTATCCAAAAGTATTGATACATAACACGAAGGATTCAAGTACACGTTCATAGTAGTAATGGTATGCAAGAGAAAAAAAAAACTTTGACATAATGATGGCACACTTGAAACTCCAATAAAGATGCACCCAAGAGTAATCCCCTACTAAAGCAACTTAAGGTTCTGAGAATAACATGTTAAACGAGTCAACATAAAGTTGGTCACAGGTTTATCAATCTTAAACAGTTTAGTGGACCACAAGATTTAAGTGATAATTGCACATCTACAAATATCATAAAACGTATACAAGTATTACTATTGACCTGAGCTCCTGAATACCGAAACCTTAACATTTAGTTGTTGCCCTATGGTAGTGCTCTATTCCAAAGCAGTGTGGATCAAATAATTATGCACCCATTTGATGTACCATTCAAGTTAGTGCTACTAACCCGGGTGGGGATGTCAACCCAATAGATCTATTCACAATATTCGCGTTTAAGTCCATAACTAACGGCTCAGGATAGGGGCCTTAGTGGAATAGTACGTTACGTAGGTAATACGTAACAAAATTTTAAAGTACTTGTGTCCAAATTACGAGCATGTATTCTCACCCCGAAACATTTTAGAACAAGTAAAAGTAGGGGTTGTGAAAACTCACAATAAAGTTCGAGCGTTTAGTTCGGATGTTTTTCTCGTGCTTAACAAGTACGACTCCTATCCGTGTCCTACGAACACGAAGGTTCTAATAAGATTCTCATCTAATTTATATGATTTAGTAATACTTAATCAACTAATTAAATTAGAAAGTGTCATAAAATAGTTTGACTTTCTCTTATTAATCAATAACGTTAATGATTAATTTGTAATAATATTTGTGTAAACACATGAAGATTAGTAAAAATTACCAAACTTTATTTTCGTAGCCTAATATTGGATATAAACTTTCTGTAAAAGTTTGGGAATTTTTAGAATTGTATTTTATTTACTTTTAATTTAAGCCCAAAATATGATGGAAATTCAAATAAAATAGTAAATGGTCATGAAAAATTATGCAATTTTTACCACCTCGGTTTCTAACTAATTTAAAACTTGTGTAAAAATTTCAAGTCATTTGGAGTTATAAAACCCGATTTTATAATATTTTAAGATTAATAGCACTTAAATTCAAAATAAATACTAAAATGTATCCAAATGATATAATTTTTATTTTGGGGTGTTATTTACTGATACAAACACCTCAAAAAAAGTTTCAATAATTTTTTACGTTGGGAGCTATTTTTCACGATTAAACACTCCATTTTAGTACTAGGTTGGTATTAAATTAAAGAAAATACATATGGACTTGAAATTTTCAAGTTTTGTTATTCATATAATAATTTTACTGGGAAAAATCATATTTTCATTTTTGATACATGATGGATGCATTTTAAGATAGATACATAATGATAAACATTAACTAGTTAGATTTTTTAGGAGAATATAGTTGTTTGTTTGAAAATTTTCTAAGTATCTTTACATAATCTTTTAGACTATAATATTTTTATCCTATTGAGTTCCATATGTTAGGATTTACAATTAATTTTCTCTAGATTTTTAGAGTTGCAAAAGTTTTACAAACAAGTCTCAAAAAACTATTGCTCACAAAAAGTGAGCTATTGGCACAACAATTTTGTAGGCACTGTTTTGAGGTCTACTACTCCATACTTTTTTAGTGAAACCACTTGGGTTTGAAAGCTAACAGAAAGAGCTAAATTCTAGAAGAAAAATGGTAATTTTTGGTAGGGTTGTATTCACGGAGTTATGTTCTTTCAAAGATAAGTGTAAGAATATAGCAGATTGCATTCATGATGTGAGTTCATGTCTTGAGTGTATGACTACCACTTTAACTCATAGACCTATATCATTTATTTAAGTCAAGATTCTCATGCATCGTACCATCATTTTCCAGGAACCATATAATTTTTGAAGTACATTTTTATCTAGCATAATTTCTTATGAAGATTAAAGTGCTATAGTAAATTTTTATGTAAGATTCAAGTTTTGATGCTTCTTTTGAGCCTTAACTTAGGTTTGATCATGGATTATCACTCAATTTTAACACATAAACATGTGAGAGTGATAGACTACAAACATCAAGTTTAACAAGAAGATTCTAACCATCAAAGGGCATAGAATCCAAAATTTGAAACAAAAACAAGAAGAAATGATGAAAAGTAGTAAACGAGGTTGTTCTAATACCTTTTATTTACTTACAAGGCTTCAAGAACACTTTGATCTTGATATTATTTGGTGAATAAAGGCTGATTTTGTTGAAAGCAGTGTGTATTCTTGAGAGAGTTGAGAGAAAATGGAGGTAGTTTGTGAAATGAGAGAATAAGTGAGTGGACTGTAAGAGTGTTTGTATGTGATGTGTAGGATTAAAAGGGGAGTCTCGGTGGCAGATTTTTGGCTTAAATAAGAAAGGTTTAAAAAAATTTTGTTTATAAAAATTATTTGTTTAAATCTTGTACGATTATACATTAAGCTCGTGCTTATCTTGTACATTTGAGATGTAAATTATTTATTTAAATCTTGTATAATTATACATTAACAATTTTTTATAAATCTTGTATAAACTTAATTTGAAATGTTTTGTGGTTAATATTTAAGATGTAAATTAATTCTTTCAATTATAAATAATGCTCCTAATTGTGATTTAATTGTTCCTAATATTTTTTCAAGTACTAATTTATTAGATACATAGTTGAATTAATTAAAACGTTATGGAATTTTAATCGATTCCAATTTTGTAACTTGTGGTAAAATTTTGTGACAAGTTATGAAACTTGGATTCTTATATTTCCTTAGCACTTTATAACCTAGTTAGATAATCCTTATGAACATAGGATTTGCTAGGCAATTACTAAGACAATACAATGGTTTCGGCACACTTAAGGAGTCGTAACTTAGATTCACTATTGGAACTTAAAGAAAATTGTAGTCATAGCTGTAATTCTAGAATTTAAGTGTGGTGATATCTTGAGATATTGACGGTTGTGACAGGAGAACCAATCAAATTTCACCATTCTCACTAAAGGTGGAAGCGTATTTCAGTCCTTTGCAAATCAATATAACAAAAATAGAAAAGATATACGGAAACATTGAATACAGCTACGAACAAACATAAAGTAGGGATTTACATTCGCGATTGAAGAGGCAACTACGGACGAACAAAAATCGACCGAACTTGCAACTGAAATGAGCAATTGAAGACACATCGATTGAGATTCAACATATGAACATTGCATTACATGTGAGATGTAATTCATCTAATTGAAGCTACGAATTCATGTGAAAATGTATGTTAAAGCTGCAAATATATCTAATTGGTGTATTTTTCAAATAAAAGGAAACTTTGATGTTGTATGAAAATATAAATTCATGTTCAGTTTAAGAGAGGTTGACCTACTTTTAGTTTTGAGAATAATTTTGGGTTGAAAGTATATGCACACTAGGTATTTGTGAAAATTCTTGTGAGAAGTTTGTATAATTAGAAAGAAAAAAAAACAGGATGTTGAAACGAATTGCTAAAAGATAACACATACGTTATATTTTAACACATACGTATGCTTTTGTACCCACATTGCTTTGATTTGTTGAGCAGACGTAAATAGGCTATTTCATAGGCTTTTTGGCTTAAAATTTGATTATCTAGAAATTTTTTGATTTGTTGAGCAGACATAAATAGGCTCTTTCATGTTATGTGTTGATTGTTTTCAGTATTGAACATGTATTTTGCTTTAAAGTTTGAAATCTGTTATCTTTTGCATCACATGTGTTATGCTTGTTTATACAATAGGGATTGCAAATACACTTTCTAGAAAGTTGTTTCGCATTCCAGTTCCCAAGCATGATGTTGGTTAACAAAATTTGAAGGTCAAATTATGGGTGAAAAAGAAGCTCGACGTAGATGACGGGGTTGATGTTTTTAAAGGAACACGTGATTTTCTTTCGTGAATACTTGAAGACATATTCTCATAACTCGTACTCTGTTTTGAAGGAGATTAAAAAGCTAAATGGACCAAACAAGACCAGTACGATATGGGATTGCGGATTGGTTGTTGAAGGTCCTCGTCAAGACAAACAACTCTTCCACCTCAAGAGTTAGTATTTTGTGAAGATGTTGTTGCATGAAGCCAATATGCATAGTAAAAAGATCCATTATCTCGTTGATGAGTATGACAAGTTGTAAGATAATGATGAAGTTAGGAAGGTGATTTTGCATGGTATCAAGATCTATGTTGATGAGAATGAAAATCAGGAAAAAAACCCAATGAAGTTTGACAAGTTTTAGGTGATTAGTTTGTGTTAATTACTTTTAGAAACTAAATGTTTCTAATTTGTTTTTGTAACTAGTACATATGTGGCTTGTAGTATGTTGACTAGTGTTTTTAATTTTTTGACATATATTTAGGTTGTATATATTTAACACTTGCGTTTTTGTGTATGATTGGTCTAAATATGGTACTGCACAACACATGTGTTAACAATTGAACACGTGTATTAATTACATAAGACATGTATAACACATGCATTAAGAGACATTTGTTATATGATAACACATGTGTGAAAAACACATGCAATTATGTTGAATATCGTAATCCTTATGTCTTAAAATCATACTTATTAACAACACATGTTTTAGTGTCCAGTAACACATGTGTTAGCAACTAACAGATGTGTTAGTATCCCGGAACACATGTGTTAGTTGCTTACAACACATATGTTAGTATCCAGTAACACATGTGTTACTATCCAGTAAGACACGTGTTAGTAGTTATATGTTAAAACGTGTGTTATATGATAACACATGTGTTGCTAGCAACTAACACATGTGTTATATATTAACAACACATGTATTAGTTGCTTACAACACATGTGTTATATAATAACACAATCGTTATATGTAAACAGTTGTGTTATATGATATGAGTTAGTTGCTAGCAATGTATGTGATTACACATGTGTTATATGACAACACATGCATTATATGTTAACACATGTGTTAATGGAAAAATCGGCATTATATGCTAACAACATATGTTTTATATGCTAACAACACATGTGTTAGTTTCTCACAACACGTGTGTTAGTTTCTTACAACACATGCGTTGTAAGCAACTAACACATGTGTTGTTAGCATCTAACACATGTGTTGATAGCAACTAACATATTTGTTAGCATATAACACATGTGTTGTTCACAACTATAACACATGTATTGTTAGCAACTATAATACATGTGTTGTTAGCATATAAAACATATGTTGTTAACATATAACACATGTGTTGGACAGTACAATACTTTAAAAATGTGTTAAAAATGACCAACTAAACACAATATATGCACAAGAATATTCATAAAAATTAGTCAACATATGCCCTATTTTCAAAACAAAGTTATCAATATAGACCTACCAAAGGTAACCACAAACTAATCTCCTAAAAACTTCTCAAACTTGATATTTTCCATTATCATCGTAACGTACTTTAATACCACGTATAATTGCTTTCCTAACTTCATCCTTATCGTACAAGTTGTCGAATTCATTAGCAAGATCATGAACCTTTTTTAAAATGCATATTGTCTTCGTGCAACAACATCTTGACATCATACTTAATCGTCAAGCAGATGAGTTACATGTCTTGAAGAGGACCTTCAACATCTAATCCAAAGTCCCATTTACTACTTGTCTGACCCATGTAGCCTTCCATGTAGCCGCTAGTTTTGTAAGCCTCTATTTATAAGGATTGACAATAGGTGTAGTTGCAACCTGCTGTAATAACAAACATAACATGTGTGTTATAATAGATAACAGATAATAAACTATAAAATAACAAGCAAAATAAATACATGTTCAATACGCAAAAACAATCAACACATAAAAATGTAATTTGAAAATATTAAATAGAATAACTGATATGGAGGTTTAAAACAATACAACTGGTTCAACGCATGTTATATTAACAACAAAAGTAACTAAACAAATCAGAGACAGAAAAATGTATAACACAGGTGTTGTTAGTAACTAACATAAGTGTTATTAACAAGTTTTACACTGATCGTCCTCTTGCATAATCCATGTATACTTAACATTATTATTATCATTATTATTACTAATATATATCACCTATTGTTGTAGTTTGGCACTAGTCCCCACTCAGCTAGTGGCCTAAATATTAATGACTATGTCTGTCTGTCTATCTCTCTCTCATATACTCATAAAAACATGTATACACACCCAATCACACCTCTTACCTATACATTTCTCATAATTTATTTCATTTTTATTCATAAACATTGTCCACTAAAAAATTAGGTGCAAAATTGTATATGTTCTTCTTCGCACTTTAACACTTCTACATCCAATTCTATATATAAGTAACACAAGTAGGTTATTCCTAAAAAAGTATTGTAATGAGTTCCAAAAATCCTCAAAGAGCAGACCTTCTCAATGACAAGTATAATAACTAAGACCAACAGTAATAAAATGTTGTACTTGTAGCCGCAATTCATACATGATGATACCAGTTGTTAGTCTGTGATCAAACCCAAACTGCAAAAGATATATGAACTATCAGATTAAGTCATCTACAAAGAACCAAATACCAAGTTCACATAAATTAGGAGGAGGGTAACAAAAGCATCTTATCAGTTAAGATCTTCATAAATAAACAACTAAGTCACAATTTGCCTCAACTTAGATAAGAGCTTGAGAGAGCCATTGTTTTTCTTTCTAATTATACAAACTTCTCACAAGCATTTTCACAAACACCAAGTGTGCATATACTAGAGTAGTATATTTGTCATCTACTTCAATCATACAAAATCAAAAAAATATATAGCAAAACAAACTTAATAGATACCAAAATCTCACATAAAACTAACAAAAATTCGTATACAAAACACATAACTCAAAACCTTATCGGTATGAATCGAATTCAATGGAATCCTTCGAATAGGAGCACCAACAACCTTTCGCAAAGCATGCTCACTCCTAATATCCATATTTTAACAACTTTGAAGACGAAATTGAAAAAACTAGGGTAAATTCGGATTTAGGAACAAACTAGATGAAAACACAATTTCATGGATCAAATCGATCGTACGACTAAGAAGATAACATAAATCGAACTTGTGATGAAAGAAAACGATGATTTATAGCAGCAATGAACGATTTGGAAACGATTTGTGAAGGTTTATGATTAGGGTTCTTCATGTTTGAGAGTAGAGTGAGTGACGAAACATTGAGCCTATATTTTCTTTTCTTTGAAATATCTGATAGGATTAATTGAATGGTAAAAGTACAAAACAACCCCTCCGCCCAATTTCAGATATAAAATTAATTGTGATTTAAAAAATTTAATGTATTAATCTTGACCATTGATTAGTTAGATCCAATGACTAACAAACATACTCTCATACTTTCAGAAAATGTATAATTAATTGAACTTTTGTCTTAAATTATAATTAATGTCGTTGTTTTCCAATAAGTGTCAAATAAGTAATAAGTAATATAATATTATAATAAAAACAATGAATCCTTGTTACGAACATAGACCAAATATATATTCATTAATAGGTATCCAATGTTCTTCTTCATTCGATAACACGTAAACCCTAAAACCCACCATTGCTGGCGTGCCTCGCCGTCGGTTTCCGTTGCCGGTGTGCTCTGCCGTCGTCTAGATTCTACTAACACAAAGTTAAAAGTTGGAATAAGTTGTATGTTAATTTTATTTGTGTTACAATTTGTAGTTCACAATAAAACATCACAATAGTCTATTTGAAACTTACTTTTACAATTATTTGTAATTATAATTATATAATTTATAATTTGCATTTGAAACTTTCGGTTCAAATGTGTAACTTTTATTCTCTCGCTTGTCATGAAAATGTATAGAACTTGCTTGTATTTAATTTCTTCCTTTTTGAATTTTAAATCAAAATTAAGGGTGAAAGAATGTGATGTAGTATTTATTCTTGACTTTGTGATTCTAGTATATATGTCATTGCAAAGAAGAATTAAAGTATTTGAAGTAAAGGTTAATTCTTTTATGTAAAAAGCAATTTTTGGTCCATAAATTGTAATACATGTTTGATTTTTAGTCATTAATTTTTCTTTAAAAAAAAATCTATTTAAACCTGAACCCGTTTATATACTGTAAACAAGCTTGTGATTATCCATATTTTCATTAATTTAGTGATCGAATACATACATTACTCAAGGATCTCACAAAATGATTCAAAAAGAAGTCTATATGAATGTTTAGCATACTTATATTTATTATCATAAAGATATAACTAAACTGATATCTTTATGTTTTCGACTAGAAAAATGTAGTTAGTAACACTAATATACATTTAAACTACTAAGAATCTTAAAATTTCATGCAATTTTTACAAAATATGCAGTCTAATAGGAGTCTTAATGGAGCGTTATAAAACATAACTACTTTTTAAGTGAATTAAAAGCACAGATAATTCAAAGGCTTTAGCTAAATTCCTCTTGAATTTATAAAATTTACCGACCTTTATTTACCAAAAAAATAATAATGTAATTTTATCGTTGAATGCTGACGATGGTCCAAACATTTTTTTGGGTCCATATTCAAAGGCTAACGATTGTAGTAATGGGCCCTTTATTTAATAATGGGCCGGTCCGTATCCGATGTATGTATACATAACCGTTGAAAACTTAAAACCTAAAACCCTTTTTCCTCTCTTTCGTCTTTCACCTCTGCTCTTCATTCAGCTCCTCGTTCAACTTCTCAGGTACTTAATTTCTTTCCAAGTTTCAATTGTTAAAAGTTTTGTAACCCTAATTCATAGATAACAAAAATCAAGAGGCACGATAAAAGGCTGTATTTAATCATCTTTTTCGTTTATGTGAACTTAAACTGTTAATCGTTTAGTGCAAAAACTTTATGTATATGCAAAATTAGGTTTTTTGTTTAATTAATTTAGTAGCACTTTTCCGAATGTATGATTGCTTATTCCTGCTTGTATACGTTTATCTGATCAAAGTCCTAATTTTTCCTTGGAGGTATAATGATATATATATGTGTGTGTGTGTGTGTGTGAGATGTTATGGATGATTGGTAAATTTGAATTTGTTCTGCTATAACTTTTAAGGATATGGGAAGCTACAAAATGTAGCTTTTATTTTGTCTTAAGAATGAGTTATGTTCTACACTATTATTGTATATTGCGGGATGCATTCGAGATATCTTACATGGCTTTTGTGTGTTTTTAGGCAGTCGTGTGATCATGGCGGATGAGGAACCAAAGGCTCTTAATTATGAGTTAGAGAATGTATTGAAAAAGAGGAAAAACAATGAGGATTGGGCAAACAGAAGGAAAGAACAGTTGGAACAAAGGGTCAAGAAATCCAAACGTGATAATTTTGTTATCAAGAAGCCCGAACAGTTTATTAGAGAATACCGTGATAAAGTAACCATTTTCATATCAAACTAGTAATTATACTTACGTTTTTCAAATTTTGTTTTTTTCTTTGATATCATATTTTTTATGCTTTTTGGACTTACATTAATTCAACGCTTTATTTGCATCATGTTTTGTATGGAACTAACTGATACTTTTTATTTATCCAGGAGGCTGATCTTATCACAATGAAACATCGGGCAAAGCGACCAATAAAGGCATCCACGTCCCCCCAATCAAAGCTGCTTTTCATCATTCGTATACAAGGGTATATTGATAATTTTTTGCTTTTTAGAAATTGCTTGTAGATTATGTAGCTCTTTTAGTTTGTGTTATGGACTTATGGCATATGCTTTCTTCTTAATTTCAGCAAAAGTGACATGCATCCACAGACAAGGAAATATCTGTACTCTTTGAGATTAAGGAGAATCTTCACCGGTGTTTTTGTCAAGGCGAATGCTAGAGTGTTGGAAATTCTACAGAAAGTGGAGCCGTATGTGACTTACGGGTAAGCAACAACGCGGAGTTTATCTATAAGTAACTTTGTCATGATTTGTGTTAAGACAATGCTCTATGTTAGAGGTCGCAAATGGCTGAATTGGTTACAAGTTATAAAGAATTGGTTAAAGGATGAAAGACAGATCAGTTTGAAGTATCCCGCAAACACTTCATTTGCATACCTACAATAGAATTATAACTTGTTGATGTGTTACATAGGACTGCAGCTAATATATTATCATAGTACTAATCGGAATGTTTGAATAAAGCAATTTAGAAAATTCTATGCATTAAAAAACAAAGTTGCCACCTTTATTCAATGCTTTCATATTCGTCTAGTGTGAAGTAAGTGCCATTTGAAAACCTTGTCTGTTTTTGACATTTTGAAGGTATCCTAACCTCAAGAGTGTGAATGAGCTGATATACAAGAAGGGGTTGGCCAAAGTTAATAAGCAAATATATCCTTTGACAGACAATAACATCATTGAACAGGTATATGATATGCTTAAATTATTTCGTTTTCGCTTGTCCGTTATTTGAAAGATACTAAATATTCACATGTGTTTATGGTATATGTAGGCTTTAGGTGAGCACAAAGTTATATGCATAGAAGACATTGTAAACGAGATAGCGAATGTTGGTCCACATTTCAAGGAAGTTTGCAATTTTCTGTGCCCTTTCAATCTTAACAAGCCCGAGAAGGCATTGGAGGGTAAGAAAAAGGCGTACAGGAATGGAGGTGATTCTGGCAACCGTGAGGATCAAATCAATGAGTTTATTAGCAAGTTGAATTAACTACAGACTTCCAAACATTATGATAGGTGAATCTTTCTGTTGTTAATCTTAAGTGTATGTGAACCAAGTGCTTTGGATTTTGAACTCGATGGTAATATTAGCTTCTTTTCAATTTTGTTTTCTTTCTGCTTCTTAAGGTAAAAGCCTTGTTTTATTTCACTTAATCAACTCTTAACAGATTGCTCTTATTGTATACTGAAGCTCTTTGCTTCTACAGATTGATTTGGTTTATGTGTTTCGAGTGAACGTTAATTGGAAGTCAACACAAAACTACAAACAAATGCTTATATTGTTGCTTAAGCTGTTACTACACACAGTAAGCACAAATCTGAACGGTTAATATAAACCAGCAATTATTTATTTCTGGTAATTTTGCTTTGTGTACAAAAAAATTGTTATCTCGTTACAATAGCAGATTAACTATCTCAACCTCAAACACTTCGACTTTCAGTTGTGCTGATTTGTTGCGCTTCGTTTCAGTTGTGAAATAAATGACGAACCTGTAAAATTAAGTGGTTATACATAATCGCAAACCTGTAAAATTAAGTGGTTATACATAATCGGTATGTATAAGTTATAACGTCAGAACCCTATATATACATATTTATATATATAGATCTAGGTTCAAATTAAAAACCTAAATATCATAGGAACGTAGGTAATGACTTCGAAGTCAATTTTAAATATCTAAAACACGTTATTTTACAAAAGTTTTTTCATAACTCCTAATTCAAATAATTTTTAGAAGCTATTTTTCAATAAAAAAAAAAATTGAATAATCACATTTTTTAGCTATTCATAATAATCACATTTTGTCGTAATAATCACATAAAAAAAATAACTTTTAAAAGTTATTCATAATAATCACATTTTTAACTATATAATCACATGAATAATATGTGATTATCAAAAACCTATTTTGTGATTATCTCAATACATGATAATCACATTATATTAGAGAATAATCACATGTGACTGTAAAAAAAGTTCGAAATTTTTTTTTAATATTTTTTATTAAAATTTTTATCATAGCTTACAAAAGTTATTTTAATAATAATTATTAAAAAGGTTTTGAAGAAAAATATGTTTTGGTTATTTAAAAAGTGATTTTAAAGTCATTCTCACGTTCTCATGATATTTATATTTTTTATTTGAACTCTCCCCTCTATATATATACTAAAGGAGTATAAATAGTTGCTTTATGGTTTTCCACGCAAACAACAATATCATGTGGTGACCTCTTATAATTTAAAAATAAATAATTAATTAAATATTAGAGTTATATAATATTAGAATACAATATTAATTAATTAAAGAATACATGAATTCTACTCAAACACTAATTTAGAAAATAATATTAAATTGTTAAAGCTATTAATATTAATAATATTATTATGATTTAATTCCTTAAAAATAGTCACTGGATTTTCACAGGTCAAACTTTAAGAATTTAAAAATATTAATTATATTAAATTTAATAGTATTAATATTATTATTTAATTTCTTAAAAATAACAATTGAATTTTTTGGACAATTTTGTATTTTCAAGTTACGACTACTTATTTATTTTTTAGTGATGAATAAACATTATATTATAAATATTTTATTATTTAAATTGTCATGCATCGCACGGATTAATAACTAGTATATATGTATATATATATATATATAGATCTAGGTTCAAATAAAAAACATAAATATTGTATGAACGTAGGAATGACTTCAAACTCATTTTTAAATATCCAAAACAAGCTATTTTATAAAATTTTCTTCGTAGCTCCTTATTCAAATAACTTTTAGAAACTATTTTCCAAATAAAAAAAATTTCGACCTTTTTTTTTAATTTTTTATTAATAATTTAATCAAAATAATCATATTTTATAACAAGATAATCACATAAATAATATGTGATTATCAAAACCCTATTTTGTGATTATCTCGAACACATAATAATCAATTTATATTAGAGAATAATCACATGTGATTATCATATTATATTTTGTGATTATCTTGAATAATCACAACAATAACGACTATAAAAAAAGTTCGAAAAAAAAGTTAATATTTTTTATTAAAATTTTTATCATAACTTACACAAGTTATTTTAATAATAATCATTAAATTTTTTTTGAAGAAAAATGTGTTTTGAATATTTAAAAAGTGATTTTAAAGTCATTCCTACGTTCTCACGATATTTATGTTTTCTATTTGAACTCTCCCCTATATATATATATATACTATGTACGAATTTAATTTTTATAAATGAATAAAACATTGTGGTCGAATTGTGGCCAATTTTTTTATATAGTTTATAAACTTGCGATAAGGCGCGACGAATTTAACTTTTATGAATGAATACAATATTTAGTCGATTTTTTATATTGTGACTGACTTTTTTAATTTAAACAAATACATCAAATATTTAAGGGCCAAAATTGTAATTATACGAAAGAAATGTTGATCGTTGCTAGTTTATAAACCCACGATAACGCGGGACGAATTTAATTTTTATAACTGAATAAAATATTTGGTCGATTCTTTTATATAGTTTATAAACCTACAATAACGTCAGATGAATTTAATTTTTATAAATGAATAAAATATTGTTACTGATGACGCGAGTCGAATTTAATTTTTATTTAGTCGAATTTTTCATATAGTTTATAGACCGCTATAACACGGGACGAATTTAATTTTAGTAAAATGAATAAAATATTGTAGCCGATTTTTATATAGTTTATAGACTCTTTAAGACCCGCTATATCACCGTTGGTTTTTGTCGCCGGTATGTTCCGCCGTCATTTAGATTCTACAACACAGAGTTGAAAGTTGAAATAAATTGTATGTTAATTTTATTTGTGTTACAATTTGTAGTTCACAATAAAACATTAGAATAACCTATTTGAAACTTAATTTTACATCAATTTACAATTACAATTATATGTGTCACACCCCCATCTCGGGTGGAGGCGCGACGTACGTGGATCATAAACATAGATTATAATGAACGACTTCTAATAGAACAAACACTGTTGAATTACATAGTCATCAAAAGTAAAACATCCAAGTTTGAAGTCTTAACAATATGGTTACAAACTTTATCGAATAACAACCTTAATTCAAAATGACAAAGTTTATGTTAATTCCTTTCAAGTGGATGCAACTCCTACGTCAAAAGTGCAACACAACGGCACAACTAAGTAGCGCATTGGTTACCTGAGAATACATGTTAAAATACGTCAACATAAAGTTGGTGAGTTCATAGGTATAAGAGTTTGTAAAATAGACCCGTAGTTTTGAGATTTCAAGTTATATTGACATACCACAATATCAAAGTGTATTACTATTACCATAAGCTCATGAATTGAAACCTTAACAATTTAGTTGCCTCGCAAGTGTTCTATTCACAACACTCGTAGTGGGTCAAATAATCATGCGTCCATTTTTCGAGTTGGCGCGACCAACCCGGACACGGGTGTCAACCCAATAGATCTATTCACAATATTCGCGTTTAAGTCTATAACTAACAATTCATGATAGAGGCCCATATAATTTGAATAGTGGAAACTTATGCAATACGTAACAGTTTATATGTACTTGTAACCACAAACAAAAAGCATGTAATCTCACCCCAAACATATCAAAGCGTTTAAAATTAGGGGCTATCAAACTCACAATTGGGTTTGAGCGTTTTAATTCAGATGTCTTCCTCGTGCTAGACAAGTACGACTCCTATCCACGTCCTACTAACACGAGGATTCTAATTAGTTTCTCGACTAATACGGTTTGTTAGGATTGCTTAACTAGCTAATTAAATTACAAAGTGCCGATATAGTTTGAATTTCTGTTTAAACAACATTGTCGGTATTTGTTCGAGTTGTGAACAAAATAATGGAAATATATGAATACAACATCTAAAAATTACCAAATTTTGTAAACAACATATAATATAGTTCACAAATTTTCTATGAAAATTTGGCGATTTTTAGACTTATGGATTATTTATAATTATTTTATGTCTAAAAAGTGAAGTAAATTTAGGAAAAATAGAAAATATTCATGAAAAATTCTGGAATTTTTACCAATTCAGTTTCTATCTAATTTTAGATTTTTTTTAAAATTTTCAACTCGTTTTGAGCACTGGAACATTAGTTCCCAATATTATACGATTTAACGAGGCGTAAACCGAAAGACATATCAAAACACCTCCAAAAGGTGTGAAAATTTGAGTATAGTGTCATTCTCTGAGGAAAATGACAAAGAAAATTTCCCATAATTATTTGGTGCTCAAAAGTATTTTTCATGATTATTTCACCTTTCATAGGCTTTATTTGCATTAATTTAGGAAAAATACTTATGTTTCACCAAGAATTCTCATTTTTATTTTGAAGACTCTTTTTATGATCTAGTTAATGAGAAAAATAATCTCGAAAATTTTAACACGTTTTATCTAGCACTTATGTATTTTTTAATCATCACAACACAAGTATTTGAAATTTACTAGCTTACAATAATGAAAGATGTTCATTCATTTTCTAAAAATATGAGATCAACAAGATAAATTACTATCTTTTTATTCTACTGAGATACACTGGTTAGGAGTATAAAAAGTTTTTTTTTTTTAATTTATTGAACAACTTAAGTCCCATGATCATGTATCACAACAAGATTGCTCACCGGAAGGTAGCTGTTTGCGCATCAGTTTTGTGTGATACATTTGGAGGTCGAATAATTATTCAATTTGAGTGAGACTAGTGGGTTTTTAAAGTTAAGACATTAAGCAAAATTCTAGAAGAAAAATCAAGATTTTTGGACCATTATTGACTGAGTTATGGTTGATCAAAGTGGGGTCAAAATCTGGACAGATTACATAGAAGACAAAAGTGATCTTTTTGGTGTGTTTTCACTACCAAACGATTTCTAGACCTCATCCAATTATTGAGGCCTTGTATTTTTATGCATGAACATGTGTTTTACATAAACATAAACATATTTTAACAAGGATCAGATCTAGCTACGAATTTTGGTGCATGCAAGCCCAAATCGGGTTTTTGGCTCTTTTTCAAGAACACAACTTGCAACCAAGCTTTTGATCTTATTTAATCCTTTAAATCTTTGTTCTAACACATTATTGGTGTTAAAATACATCCAAGATGTGTTCGAAATGATTTTTAACCAGTAAATCCATTCAAACTTGCAAGAACATAAAAATAGATACAATAACATCAAAAAGTCGACTTTTACGGTTTGATTTTCGGTTTGATCATAGGTTACCCTTCGTTTACATATGAATATGTATAAGGTGTAACCTACAAACCATTAAACCTTGTATGAGGATTTAAGCCATGAAAAAGGCATGAAATCCATGAAATGAACATAATAAAAGAAGGAAATAAAAGCTAGGAAGAGTGATTTACCTCAAAGTTTCTTATAGTTGTGTAAGAACACTTTCAAGATGGTGATTTAGAGTTGAAAATCTGCTGATATTTAGTGTGTGTAATGGAGTGTTTGTGTGTGTTTCTCGAGAGAAAAGAGTGAATAAAATGAGTGAGTGGGTTGGGGAAATGGTGCAAATGATCTTGCATGTATAGAGGAATATTTGGTTGGGGTTTGAAGTGAGTGGGTTGGGGAAAGGGGGCTGCAGATTTTTGGTGGGGGGGTTTGGTTTTATTTAAATTTTATTTTTGTTAATTGTTAAGGAAATAAAAGCCTAGAAGTTATATAATTAAGTTTGTACAAGTTTGTGTATATTATGAGCTTTAATTGTGATGTTTTGAGAGTTAAAGTTTGAGTTGTAAAACTTTATTTCATAAGATTATAATTTTCATCAAAATGTATTTGATTCATTTACGATTGACGTTCGCGAGTTAAATTATTCGATTTCCGGTTGCGTTAACCGAGTTATGGAATTTCCATTTAAATTCCGGTTTTTGTGATACGATAAATATTTTGTGATGACGTATGAAATTAAATTTCAATTGTTTTCTTTGGCACTTTATAACCTAAGTTAATGTTCTTCATTGTTTTAAAGTCTGCTAAGCAATCTTCTAAAACGTTACGCGATTTCAGTAACTTAAAGTTTCATTACTTAAGGAGTCGTAATCTAGACTTTCCGTTAGGATTTTTAAAATGCTATAAATGAAACTTGAGATTCTAGAGATTTAAGCGCGGCAATGACCTGAAATTTTGACGGTTGTCACAATATAATTTTTAATTTGCATTTGAAACTTTAGGTTCAAAATGTGTAACTTTTATTCTGTCGATTGTCATGAAAATGTATAGAACTTGCTTTATATTTTTTCTTCCTTTTTGAATTTTAAATCAAAATTAAGGGTGGGTGAATGTGCAGTAGCATTTGTTATTGACTTATTGTGATTTAAGTCTATCTGTTATTACAAAGAAGAGTTAAGGTATTCGAAGTAAAGGTTAATACTTTTCTTAAAAAAGCAATTTTTGATCACATAAATTGCAACAGTGTTTTACATGTTGGATACATACATTGCTCAAGAATCTCACAATGATTTCAAAAAGAAATTGTATATGAATGTTTAGCATACTTATATTTCTTATCGTTAAGATATAATTGAACTGATATCTTTATGTTTTCGACAAGAAAATGTAATTAGTAGCACAAATATACATCATTTAAACTACTAACTTTTTTAGAATTCCATGCAAATTTTTACAAAATATGCGGTATTTTAGGGGCATTAATAGAGCATTATAAAACATAACTATTTTATTCAGTGAATTAAAGGCACGTATAATTCAAAGGCTTTGGACAAAATATTTTTGAATTTATAAAATTTATCAACCTTAGTCCTTTTCCAACCATACCTCTATTTCTATATCTATATATAGAGGAATTATAAAATCTTTTTAGCATATTGCTTCTCTAAAAAAAACTCATCTCCAATCATCTCCTCTAAAACTCCACATGTATAATATTTATCCAAATTAATTTATAGTTAACAACCACTTTATATAATATATATTTTTAAATCATTAAACAATAAATAGTTCATTGTAAATATCATTTATAATTGAAAACATATTTATAATATTTAGTAAATTTGAAAGTATTAAAAAATATGTAACAAACATATCAAATATATTGAAACAGAATTTATAACACATAGACATGCCATGTCTTTATATTTACAAGTTTAACGTCTAATTTTTCAAGTTACTATATCGCTCACATATATTTATCTAGTGATTGTAGTCCTAACTAATTGTAATCGCTAAGTTGTAGTTTATTACTTTAATATGTTTATCGTTAATGAATGTTGTCTTTTTATTTGTATTATTGCATGTATTTTTTTTAAAACAATTATTGCATGTATTTAATTTAATAATATTAATTAAATATTTATTAACAATATTAACTACAAGAAAACATATAAACATGACTAATAAATATATTAAGTATGGTTTAAGGTTTTTAGAGGATGAATAGTGTTCATCTATATATACAGGAAATCTAACTTCCTCTATCTCTATCTCTAAATATAGAGCAACCGTTGTTGTGCATTTTTTCTTCTCTCTCTATCTCTCTATATATAGAGATATAGGACAATTATAGATGAACATTGGATATGACCTTATTTACTAAAAAAAGTTTGCAATTTTATCTGTTGAATGTTGACGATGGTCCAAACATCTTTTTCGGTCCCTATTTAGAAGTTAACAATTGAAGTAATGGGTCGTATCAGGTATTTATACATAATTGTTGAAAATTTAAAACCTAAAACCCTTTTTCCTCTATATCGTCTTTCAACTTTGCTTTGCTCTGCTCTTCATTCAGTTCCTCATTTTGCTCTTCTCTTCTCTTCATTCAATTCATCATTCAACTTCTCTAGTAATTAATTTATTTCCAAGTTTCAATTATTTTTGTAATCCTAATTCATAGATAACAAAAATCAAAAAACCCGATAAAAAAGTTATATTTAACAAGGTTGTAAAAGTCAATCAACTAATTGTCAATTAGTTGATTGTTAGATATTAACCGACCTGATTAAATCCAAATCGTTGATCAATGAAAGTCAAATGCAGTCAACAGTTCAGTCAACAGTTCAAAGTCGAAATAAGTCTTTCAAAGTCGAACTTTTTGGTCAAATTCGGTCAAAGTGAGGTCAAGATTTTAATATGAATTAAAATGAGGGTTTTGGAACACATTTTGGCCGCTATTTATACACGCACACAGAGTATCTGGGCTTCTCAAAATCACGCACACACGCACAAAATCACGATTGGCTTTCTGGGTTTCTCAAAATCGCTCACACACACGCACATATCTGGGTTTCTTCAAGGTTTGCATTCGTTGTAAATTTCGATTTCTGAATATGTTCACTTGTTCATTCTTTGATTTCGAATTTGATTTTGATTGTGATTGTGATTTTATTTTTGATTTTAATATAATGAGTTAATCATGCTGGAATTTCTTTCTTGTCATGATCAAAAGATCCAAACTTGTTCTGGGATTAGTTTTGTTTGTTTATTTATGTTGTGGATTATTGATTGTTACATGTTACATAACAAGCCCTTTACATACATAATCACAAATCCCTTATACACAATCGTTTACAGCACAAACAAAACAATAATTCTAAAAATATCAAACCTAACTTGACTATTTAATGAGTACATTAAATTAGCATACCCATATATGGATTCTCCACCCCTTACTGTGCCAGTGGGATCACCTCCTTGAACTATGATTTTTCATATATCAATTACACAGAATCAGCATTTAATTGACTAATTATCGTTATATGTATAGTAAATACTTAACATATTGATTAATTGTTGGAGTTACATACCTTGATAATTCTGTGAAATTTGACGTTATTCTAGTAACCTCTTCTAGCTAGTTCAATGAAGTTTTTGCAAGTTTTAGGCGCGTGCTTATCGTACATCTGATCGAACGAACATCGATCAATCAGTCTACTTCGTAGTCTTTTGTAACAGTGAGGGAAGTAAAATATAAGAATGATAAAATGAATATATACCTCAATGGTGAAAGAACCCATGGATGTTTCCAGAGTAACCTCCGGTGGACCTCCTTCAGCACCCGGCATGGTCGATTACAGTTGCGGAAACGATGATGAGAGAACACTCCGATTAGGGTTATGGTTAGGGTTTAAGGCTTTAAGGTAGTGTGAACTGAATTACCCGCAGATGTTTAGATCAGCTTAACTTTTTGAACTTTTTATTGATTTATCGAGATTGAGATTTTGGAAAATTTTAATTTGAAAATATGTTATATTATACGTACACTAATTTTGAATATGTACTTACGTTATATAAAATATCTCAGTCTTAAGTCTTTATTAAATAGTGATTTCGTTAATACTTCATCGCTACAAATCAATTCAGTAATAAATATCTTGATGGTTGAGTTCAAATGAGAATGAAAATTTTAGTGAGAATGAAGGAATGAATCATAGCCATCCATTTTACAAAATCCAATTTTCCCCCAAAGTTAAATATCTCACAAACGGCTAATCAAAAAATATATATGTTGGGTAAACAAACATGTTTATTGATTGTCCCTGTCATTTTGTTTCTTTATGTTCCTGTCACTTTGATTATTGATTCTTTAGCCCTTCTTCTGGGATGATTGATTGTTACATGCTACATGATCAAAATGTCTGTTCCTGACTTCCTGTTATTTATGTTGGGTTTATTTAGGCCTTGTTACATGTTACTTGTTCTTAATTATTGATTATTGATTGTTACATGTTACATGTTACATGTTACTTGTTCTTGATTATTTATTTATGTTTATGTTTATGGTTCTCTTCTATATATACACACATAATTTTGACATTTATTAAAGTAAAAAATAGTCAAATCCAACTGGTCCCCGACCTGGCCGTCTAGTCCTTCCGAGGTCCCGACCGACTAGTCTCCGACTAACAACTTTTTCAACCTTGATTGTGATTCAAGTCTATCTGTTATTGCAAATAAGAATTTAAGTGTTTGAAGTAAAGGTTAATACTTTTTTGAGAAAAGCAATTTTTGGTCACATAAATTGTGGAGTAACAGTGTTTTACATATTTGATTTTTAGTCATTAATTTTATTTTATTAAGAAGTCCGTTTAGACCTGAACCCGTTTGTACACTGAAAACAAGCTTGTTATTATCCAGATTTTCATTAATTTAGTGATTGAATACATACTTTCCCGTTAGTGAGTGAGTTTTAGAAGATTTGGTGCACAATTATTGGATCAAATACTTATTTGATTTTTTATTTTTTATTTTTTTTACCAATCGTATCTGATTGAATATTGTGACTGTTATAGCAGGACTGGGAGTTATCCATGAAGATCGCAATAGAAGGATGCATGCATGGGGATTTGGATAATGTTTATGCAACTCTCTTGCATTTACAACAAGTTGAAAACACAAAAATTGATCTTCTTATTTGTTGTGGTGATTTTCAGGTTATACTCTCACTGATTACATTCTTATTTTATTTTATTTTTCTAACATCTATAAAGTTTATTTTCTTTATTTAAATTCAGCTATGAATTTGCTGGGATGCGTTATCCTATCTGCTATAATTATTATTATCATTATCATTATACTACCATACCAAATACCATTCTATAGCAATCTTTAGCTGCAGAGAAAACTCAATATATAGCCGTAGGAGAGTTATATATAGAAATTATCATTTCCTTATTATATGTAGGGAGGGTGTTATACACACGATTTTACTTCATAACAAGTGGCTACCACTGTTGACCTTCTTCCGCATCTGATTGCCCATCATTCTCATGTAACTTGTTGCCATTCTACATGCTGGCCTTGCCTCGTATCTTTGTTGCTTAAAAACACTTTATTATTTATTCAATTATTCTCATGATAAGTGATGAATCTGTTGCTGTTCTTATTCAATTGCCAGAAGCAGAAATGTTTTGGGAATACTTGAGGTGGTTACCACATAAATTTCACTTTAATGCATTTTGTTCCAAACATCAAACATATGTTTATATATACACACACACACACACACATAGGGAAAGGATCTAGGGGAAGTGGAATTTTTGAGGGAAGGAGGGAAGTGGTAAATTTTAGCCTAAATATTGATTGATGAATATTTTAATGAATATTATTTTGTAAGTAATCTTTATTAGATGTAATATTCATTAGTGAATAGTTAGGCTTAAAAAGGTTGCTTCCCTCCTTCCCTCAAAACTTTTACTTCCCTCTTGATCTTTCCCCTATATACATATATTTTCTTTAAATACACATGTAAGACCGTTTTTACTGTACATGTATGAAAGAATGTGAATATGTTGTTTGTTTGGCTAGGCTGTTAGGAATGAGAAGGATTTGGAAAGCTTAAATGTACCACCCAAATTCAAGAGCATGAATACTTTCTGGAAGTATTACTCTGGAGAAAAAGTAGCCCCATTTCCAACTATATTCATCGGAGGAAATCATGAAGCATCCAACTACCTCTGGGAATTGTGAGTTGTTTACTTTCGTCCTCAATGCCACATTTAAAATGAATTCTGCATTGATTGTTTACTTAGAAGTGTATGTGTATAGTTAGTTTGCTGTATTCATATTTCAATGACATGACTGAAGGATCTTATTTCGTTGATAATATCTTCATTTCCGTTTCTGGTCCTTAATTTATTATCGATAAGCTACTGAAGAACTCTAACATATTAGCCGTTTATTTAGATACTATGGAGGATGGGCAGCACCTCATATATACTTCTTGGGATTTGCAGGAGTGGTCAAATTTGGGAACATTCGCATTGGTGGTCTTTCTGGAATTTACAACGCTCGTGATTATCATTTAGGTCAGTTATGCATGCATATGCTTATTGCCTGATATGTCTAAAGTGTTTAAAAGTTCAAAGAAAAAAAAGTTTATAGCTTTGTCTAAGATGTTTTAAGAAACAAATTTGTATAAGCTAAAGCTTGCCTTTCTCTTGAACAGGACATTTTGAAAGGCCTCCGTATAACAATAGTGAAATCAGGTCAGTGTACCATGTGCGAGAATATGATGTTCACAAGCTCATGCAAGTTGAGGAACCTGTTGATATTTTTGTCTCACATGATTGGCCCGTTGGTATTACCGATCATGGAAACTGGAGAAATCTTGTCCGCACTAAGCCTTATTTTGAACAAGAGGTAACTGAATTATGCTATGTAATTTGTGATTGATAGCTTGATATTTTGTTTCAGTACTGGACAATGACCATGCTGTATTTGTTAAGATTCAAGCAAGAACTCTGGGAAGTAAACCTGCTGCCGAGTTGCTAGAAAAATTAAAACCTCCCTACTGGTTCTCTGCTCACCTACATTGCAAGTTTGCTGCTCTAGTCCAACATGGGGATGGAGGTCATGTTACAAAATTTCTTGCACTTGATAAGTGTATCCCGAGACGGAACTTTTTGCAGGTAGAATTTCAAATATCCTTTCGTGTTGCTGTCTACTAGGTGGGAGATTGTTGTTGATAAACGTTACTTTTTGTTATTTTCTGATCTGATTAGATTATTGAAGTTGAATCAGAGCCTGGGCCATATGAGATTCAGTATGATGAAGAGTGGCTAGCAATAACACGTAGATTCAATTCCATTTTTCCTTTAACTGCAAAACGTTCAAATTTCAGGTACTTTCTTAGAATGTAAAACCCATCCCACCTATTATATACAATCTATATGCACATTTTCTCCAATGAGAGTTGAACCCACACCTTCTTGGTTGATGGGTTCCTCACATACTGCTAAGCCAAAAGGCTCTTCGATTCAGATTTCAGGTATTTACATTTTTATTGTTTTGAGACTTTTTTTGCACAAAAATCAGTTTATGAACTTGTGTTGGTTTTAGTGGTAGACAGATTGACATGGAAGATTGTCGTCGCTGGGTAAAGAGTAAGCTACAATCTAGAGGGACTAAACCTTTTGAGTTTGTCTGCACGGTTCCATGCTACAATGCTTCTCAGAGTCATGATGCTAATGGTTCCTTTTCTGGTATGTACACCAAAATCTCCTTTGCCATGAAGTTAACTGAATTATTTAAATTAAACTAGTAGGGTACTCACGCTTTGCATAAGTTCCTTATATAAGTGGGGCATTAGCTGAATTTCATCGATTTGGTATGTAATTTCCGGATATCACAAATGATGTGTTTAATTAATCATGTTTCATTTGGTTTTGATTTTGTATTTAATATTAATAAGTGCATAAGCTAATTTATACTGACTTGTATTTATTAAGGACTTATTAGCTATTGGATGTGTAGTTAAATAGAGTTATATAGGTAATTTCAAATGCTTCAAATTTAAGAGATTATTCAGTTACTATGTGAATTTAATATGATACTAAATATAAAAGTATTAAAGAGTACCATTACTAAAATAATATATGATCGTATATCTATAGAAAACAGACATACATATTGTTTTATTAAAACCTAAAATAATCTGTACAAATTTCTCAATTGCATTTATTGGGTTCGAAAAGATAATAACCTGTTTCGATCTAGACCCGTTTCCAACCGAAACCATTTGAACCCGTACCTGATGTTGCCCAAAGCCATTAAAACCCGGTTACCCGGACTGACCCGCCCGCCCGTTTTACCATCACTACGTGTAAGAAAACAAGAAAAGAATTATGAAAAGTGAGTTTGTTGGATATCATTTTGAATTAACGTACCCTTCATTTTTTTCCAGGACATATTCGTAATCCTCAAACAGAAGCTTTGTTACAGTTTCTAGAACTTCCATACGTTCTTGATGAGGGTGAGCCGGCTCACAGTCAAGCATTGATTTCCAGAGGTTTGTTTTTCTGCTTTTCTGAAGCTCGTTTGATAGCTCTAGTAATCGACTATTCTGTTCTGTAAAATCATTCACAACTGCTTTCCTATCTATATATTATATCTTGAAAATACTTCTACATGAAGGTAGCAGATATTTGCTGATATATTGCATTCAGGGCACGGGCATTCAGTCTGTTTATTAAGAAAATAAAACTGTGCAAATTATCACGGATTCAAATATCAATATTCATGGCTATATTAAGCAAGTCATAATAACTTGAAAAGCCTTTTAACATCTTTCCATTCGTCAGCATTTATGCTTATTATAACTCACTTATAAAAGATTGGCTAATTAGACCGCATATATATTTGTTTTCCTTTGTCTTTGCATTGTTACCTTTTTGTTTAACAATTTTTGTACACACTTATATAGGTCCACTTGATTATAATAGTGAAGACGACGGACCCATTGAGGATGCGGATGAAATACAACTCCCAGAGGATGATGATGATGAACAAGTGGCTGAGTAATATTCTGATGACTCTCTCATCTCAACACTATAAAGGTGGTGATATGATCATTGTTTATATGTTTCCTTATTAGCTTCATGTAAAGTGGCATGATAGTGTTGCATAATCTGAGTCTTTGGTTTTTTTGCGATAGAAAACTTCACTTTATAATTGTTTATTTGGGCCTTATTTTCATCAGGTATTAGCCATTAGGTATGGGGACTTTAGAAGCTTCTCAAGGTGCCATTAGTTTTGGATTTCTGGTTAGCTAGGATACCCTCTAACTTGATGCATAGGTGAGTTGTTTGGGATTATTATTCTAAATTATCTTTCTTGCTTCTGTATTTGTTACTGAGTGAGTTGGTCTCTATTATTGCATACACGTCACACTAACTATATTTATGATCTTCTTAACTATATGTCAAATTGAATGTGATTCTAGTAATTGTTGTTACGGGCTATGTGATTTGTTAGTTGACTTGTCCTTGGTAGTCAACAACTTGCTATGGTAATTATTTTGTATAGTTGTTGGATCTTGGGTCTGATCTCTGTGACATTATGGTTGCGCAAGTGAGGATTAAATTGTCATGACAATTGGTCAATAGCACTTTTATCATAAGTATCATAAGGGGAGTCGACCTGATAGAATATTAGTGGTCCTTACAAGTCAACAACTTGTTATCATCATCCTTACACTTTGTTCTTGTACCATATTTGTCTGAAGGGAACATAACGACAATAAAACAGACGAAACTAGTGATCTATGGTGATACGAAGAACACTTACATAAGAGTATAATACCGTCTCTAATTAGGCATATGGGTCGCACAGTAGGGCAAGAGGAGCTAGGCTCAGATATGTTTGTTACATCGCATTGGCTTAGTTCAGTGTTCTCAAACAAATCGCATTGTTTCGATCCAAAATGAGTTTGTTCAAAAAAATTATGCAGTATATATAACACCAGCAGTAGGGGTGAGCAACCGCACCGCAAACCGAAAAAACCAAAAAAACCGCACCACGACAAAAACCGGTGGATCGGTTTTAAGAAAAAGGAAAAACCGCAAGTGCGGTGCGGTTTCGGTTTTACCCATAAAACCGAATCGATATTCCCACACCGAACCGCAATTGCTATAAATAATAATATTTAATGGTAATAGTGTTTACATGTAATGATTTGCTTGTAGTCTTTGAACCTTTAATCAACTATGCAACTTATCATCTTATTTATTTTAGTTTCTTATAGTTGAATGTTTGTATTATTAGTTTTAAATGACATGGATATGGTTATGATAGTGTGTTTACATTAAACCAAAAGTTACTATTGGGTTCAAGCCCAAAATTGTAAGATTACTAAATGTGGTGCGGTTAAAAGCGAAAAAACCGCATTTTTAAACCGAAAATCAAAAAAACCGAAACCGCAAAAACCGCAAGTGCGGTTGTAGTTCGGTTTTAGCAAAAAACCGCACCAAAACGCACAATGCTCACCCCTAACCAGCCGTTCCAACACCAATAGCTAGGGGTGGTCAAGGGGTGAAAATTTTCTTATGAGAAATTGCATGTTACGACCAAATGATTTGTACTGTTTGAAAAAATTATGGACGTCAATGTTGCATGTAAACATCGTCAAAAATTTGCTTTATGTAGTTACAATGATCCTCAAACCAATTACTACAACCTTCTGCAGTCTTTTTGTAGCTACTAAATGATAGTGCTACGTATTTAGTCGCATATTTGTTTGTTTTATAACATTTGCGGTTTGTCAAGCTAGGTAAGCAATAAGTAAGTTAACAAGCCTTATATTTGCATTTCTTAATTTTTTAAGTTGGCATGTTAGACATGACTAGCTTTGTTTCCAGGCAATGCAACAGCTTGTGATTGTTCCGGCAGTTTTGATGTTTTCTGACGATTTTGTTACTTTATCCAGTAGTATCGCTTTTGTTGTGTTTGTGGGTAGTAATGTTGGTGGTGTTGTTTATAGATGGTGTGTGGGGATGTTTAGAGTGACATATATAAAGAGTAGTAATAGATTGAGCTATACAGCTTTATACCATGATCAATAGCTAATAGGTATGATATAACCAAAAAAAGTAGGGGTTTAAATATTTCTAACCTCTGTAACTCATACAACTCTGAGTGTAATAGATTGAGTTATACAACACTATGTACCAGTAAATCATGAGAATAGATGATTGTATTACACAATGTCAATTTCTCACATTGTAGACCAAAGATTTCTCCCATTCAACTCCGTACAGCATGGCGCCATGGCCATACAATCCTATTATCCATGCTTAGTCCTAAAAGAGGTGGGATATATGCACTATATAGCTATAGTAGTAGACTACAAAAGAATTTGTTACTACAGCTTACTTTATAATGATGTGTTCGGAGATTAAATGCACTTTTTACTCATTTAACTTCGTAGAATGGGACACCATCTGTCGATGAGTAGCATGGCTAACATGAGGGAAAACATAATATCTTGAGAGTAAGGAACAGGAACACGTAATACACATGATTTATCTAGGACCGTAAGTGTATATTGTTCAACTCTTCACCAATGGGGCAAGCTCACGGAGCCTAATCAATTTAGGAAAGTTGCTAAAAAGTAGGCCTGTTCATGGTTCAGAACCGGACCGAACCGGCTCAGAACCGTACCGAACCGAGTCCCAATTGATATCAAAAAGTCGGACCGAGGACCGAACCATATATTATCGGTTTGGTTCGGTTCGGTTCCATAATGGGTATGTTCAGTTCTGGGAAAAAACCGATTCATACATGTACGACCACATAAATAAAAAACTTAATCCAAACTTAAGTATGTATTTAAAGTATGTTCGGTTCTTTGGAACTGAAAATAAATTCTATTGCTACCGGTATGTATTTAGGTACACTCTGTTGACTCTTGATACTAAATCTAAACTTAAGTAAATTCTGAAAGTAAATTATGTTGCTATGTGTCATGTTTCCCACTTTGTTTAATTTATACTTCTAAACTTAGATACCACACCTCAATTAACTATTGATACTAAATCTATAAAAAAAAAATCATTAATGACAAACACTTTGCTTATATATACGTACAACCCATAATATATAAATATATATATATATATATATTTGGATGAGCCGTGAGAATGAACAACAACAAATTAAAAGAAAGAAAACCAATACCCTTTTCTTTGTGACCTGGTGTGCGAAACAAAGAACTACAATTAATTTTTAAAACCTCTCTGTTTTGGTTTTCATGAATTGAATCACTAGTTGTAAAAACCATTATGATTTAAAATTAAACAAAGAAAAAAAGAAAAAAGAGTTGTTATAAAAGAACACACATGGAACTCTGCATGTTTATAAAGAAAGATTAAAAAAAAAGATTTGTAACATACGTACAACTCATCAAGACCAACATGTTATATATTATATATTATATATAATAATACAAGAACGGAAGCTTACTTGGAATCTTGGATGATGTTTGTAGAATTACAGACGTACGAATACTTCTAACTGGATGCCTCTAATTGATTTGGGTTGAAGAAAATATAGCTAACAAATGATAAGGATGAATGGTTGTTTTACATACAATAATTAAGGAAGTTATCTCCAATAATTAAGGAAAGTACATATTCTATCAGTTCGGTCCAATTTTTTGGTTTTTTTTCGAGTTTGTCCCGAACCGAACCGAGTCCCGAAAAACTGAAAACCTATGGACCATGGACTGTACCAAATATCCTCGGGTATTTCGATTTCGGTTCGGTTCCTCCTCGTTCTCAGGTTTTCTCGATTCTTCCTTAACCATGCACAGACCTACTAAAAAGAGAACTTACACTAGCAAATGCATGGATATTTAAGCTCTTCATCATAATTTAAAAAGGTCCAGGGAATACATGATCTTTATATGGGATAAGTGAGACTTGCAGCGCAAAAATAAGCATACTAATATATTGAAATGACGTGCAAATCCTGCTGACTCTTGTCATCGTTCACTCCCTCATCTTTTCGTTTGAATGCCAATCGTATTTTCCAGTATCAGGAAAGGGAAAAAAGTAGGTTGGACATGCTCAAATCGTTAGCGATAGCATCATACAGGTTATCTGTTTCCTAAGCATGGTTTCCACATGACAATGCAAAGAGTAACTGAAGCTTGACCAAATAGATGGCATGATCACAAGCTAATTTCAGATTCAATGGTTTGAATAACACTAACTCTTCCAACAATTTCCCACTGAGTCTGAAATAATTAAAAAATAAAAGAACAAATAAAATACCTCAGAAGCATAAGCACTCTGTTACATGACATCCCTTTGTATACTGAAAAAGAACTCTAGAATAGAAATAGGACATGAACTACAAGCAACCATTTCAACACGTACTATACATGAACTTTTTATATGACATTTGAACTTGATATATACTAGCTACAACAAATAATAGAACACTTGAGATTAGCGATCAAAGCATACATTAGTCTACAACAAAACTTTCACATCCAGTCATAGATGTTGTATATCAGCTTCGTTAATGCAGACATCGATTGGTTCATACCTGCTAAGGAGCTTTTGTAACTGAATCAAAACAGCCATCCTAGCCCTTGACGAGCATCTCAGTCCCGTCTATATCCGCTTCTCATTTACCCTCATGAAAAATGAGTTATACATATTATATTCCAAGAACTTGCATCCAGAAAACAACAAGGTGAATCCACAGCTACACTATATGATTTAAAAGCTTGTGAATCTTTTGAGAACCCGTTTCTACCATAAACCCCTACTTCATGAGCAAAAGATAAGAGGTGATTCTTTTGGAAACTGAGCTGGAAAATAGTTGCCAAGAAGATCCTTTTATGCCTACCTACAAGAAGCAAAAACTTAATTTGTTCAATCACAGCATCACACAATAAGCATAAGGTAGAAAGAATGTAGCTGCTAACTAAATGCAAGTAAAACTGTTCACTAAGCAAGTAAATTACAGAAACTGTTGTGCAAAATAAGCATCTGACTGTTACCTATAGGATAGTGTAGTATGCAGCTTAATAATGCACTATTTATGCTGAGAAAAAATAATACTTGATAAAGTAAACTAACGGCAATTTTATATCAAGTTGCAAATAGACATTTTTCTTGTGAGATGACACATATTAAGGAAATAACACCGAAAAAGAAATAGGACAATTCTATATCAAGTAGCAAATAGGTATCCTTCTTGTGAGGATAATATAAACTCAAGCCCACTATATCTTCCTTGGGCATATATCATAAGTTCTGGCAGCAACCCTTAATTATCTAAGACTATCCCCATCAGCAACCCAACCTAACCTATATTTTCTATTAAAAAATTAATTTTTCTATTTTCTACTTACACAACCCAACCTGATTTAAATTTTCACACACATTAGCAACCCAATCCAATCCAATATTTTATTAAATAAATATACTTTATTATTAATTTTTATCCTATTAAAATTAATATAAAGCATTAAAAAATTACACATAGCATAAATAAATATAAAAATCAAAGTGACCTTGCTTGTGATCTGGGTTGGCAGCATGGCCTAGGTTGCCACCCTTTTTATTTCTTTAATGTATTTACAACCGATCTGGCTCGCCAAATAGTACCGATGGGAGTAGTCTAAGGGACTTGCCTCGTCATCCAATTATCCCTATATCCTAATATTGCTGGCAAGGATAACAGATTGTGCGATTCAGATAGAAAACTTTAATTACCACAATAACTGCATACTTTCAACAAGAAGAAATTCAATAATATAACCAGCTTTGAAATTCAATAATATGGCAATGACACATAAACACGGTGAGGGTCATTTCTCTGTATTTATTTGTTTTCCCAAAGCTAGTATTCACCCATACATTCTTCAACTCCTACTAAAAGCCCACCTTGATCTATACCATTTACACACCATTGTGTGACATTGTGTACATCTTTCTTCTAGGTCATACCCCTAACTACTCACTTAACATGATTCTAAAATGGACGCAAATAATTTATTAATCTAAACAATAGACAAAGGACAATGATAGATGCATGTGCATCAAGATTTAATTCCAGATTAAAGATCAACAAGATTAAATAACAGAACTTAACTCTCAAGGTTTGCTATTACTCCATCAAAACCACTTACATTGTTTCCTCAACGAGAAGCAACAAACATGAGATGTTTCTGTTGCTAACACTACTGACACAACAAGGTGAGACATGATACGCAAATCTTCATTGTATCAGCCAACCTTAAGTGGGATAAAGAAGACAAAGAATTACTCCGTATAACCCTAGCCCCAAATCTACTACATAACATATACAAAAGCATTTGGTAATAATTATTTACATGGCACATAGTAATATCTGAGTTTTGTCAGAGACCGATCTATGATTATACTAGATGAGGACAAGGACCAACACAACCACCCCAATGCTACTCATATATTGTGTTGCGCTGGGTTATGATCTATGCTTAATTTGACATGTGGAGTAACATGCTAACCTTAACTCATTAACCTGATCCTCGCCGTATTCCAGTGAACCAAAACCTATATTTTGATAATTGAACGACAAAATTCCAACAATTCAACCCAAGAAGGTTGGAACTAACTCAACTAAGTTGAGAGTAAGGCAGTACCTTTATCTCATTTCCCATACTTGAGCCTCATTTTCAGTCAGGCGAAAGTGTTGGATGCAGACTTATTTTAAGGTTGGTCTTGTTCTTGTGTTCATTGTCAACTAAGAGAATGTCGTCATCAATGACTTCAGGGCTCATTTTTGCGCAGCCCGCAAATAGTTATGGTTGATATACCTAAAATGTAACTACCATTATTAATATAAATTTTAAACAAGTCATTTAAAAGCTTAGATAACCCAAAATTACTAAGTAAAAATGAACAAAACAGATAGTTTCCAGATACAAATGACAAATCAACTAGTTCTAGGATACTCAAGTTCATTATATGACTAGAGATTACCCCAAACTTTCTACAATGAAAATGAATAACCAAAAGCAGCCCTTAAAAGATAGATGAATAAACGAAACCTCATTTACATTCAATAGGAACCGTTTAGCTACCAAAAAGAGTAACTGTAGTTACCTTGGTGGGTCATGCATCCACGAATCTGAATTCAGGTACTTATATGCTACCCGAAGTTGACTTAGTTACAAATGGACAGCTTCCCAGTCCACTCATCGGCTTCTCCATAATCAAGACTAAGTTCTCTCATAGGAGGAATATTCTCCAAAGCAAATAACATAAGGTGAGGAAATGCAAAATTTGAATGATCATACAGCACCAACTGAACTAAAACATTTGGACACGGACTGTGGCTCATATAACAAGCAACATTCCTCATTCTAGAAACATCCATTGCAAAATCAAGTGGCGGTACGGATGGATAGGATGGACGTACATAGTCTGAAAATATCTGTGACAAATCCCCCCATTCTGCCCATCTTTCACAAAACCGATTTGGATATATTAAACTATCCCCATTCATGGTAAATAATTGAGCTTGTTCTCTTGTAAGAACAACTCCACTATATTCACAAATAAAAGAACCCGCTTGAATCAAATCAAATGATCTAACTCCCCAACCAGTTTCCCGTGACCTGAACACTTCAAACTTATGTTTAATCCCATTTTGGCTGACACGGTTTCGACAACTGGGAGGGCACTTACAATGTGGCCCGCATTCAAATATTAATGGTTTTCCTCTAACAAGTAGTCCACTTCGATCATATGCAAATTCGCCACCATTTTTCCTAGCACAAAAACAATCATCCATACACCCAGAAACACAATTACATCCACCACCTTTCCCACCGAGGTGATAAACAAAAGGCGGAAAAACAGATGTCGCCAAATACTCATAAAACATCGGCTCGTGATTATCATCAATGTCATTATAAAGATACACCAGGACATTTTCTTTCTTCATAGACATATCCATTCGGACACATCCCTCAGACTTAATTTCCAACGGTCCATTTCTAATATTCTCTGCATACTTAAGAATCGCACTCCCCATCTCGGGTTGATTTTCTATTCTCACAAGCTTAAACTTTATAACAGCAAAACCCGATCTTCCAGCTTCAAGCCATGAACCAACAACTTTATACAATCCGTCATAAACATAAACTTTACCACTTGGACTACCTTCATATTTAAACCCACGAACAACACGTACCTCGATTCCATAATGCATACTCCTCTCCATCCCAAGATTTCCACCTTCTAACCTTTGATGATCAGCCTGCCTATTGTACTTATCTTGCCCACCTTGTCCTGTATATATAATCACATCACCAGCATCTTGATCATCTTCATACCCACCCGAAACAATTATACTCGTAGCAATTGGATCTCCATTTGAACTCTGACTCGACGTCAAGTAATCAATCCCAGCTTGTGGCAAACCATGGATTCCAACAACACACAGCTCCATTCTAAAAAAGAAAATATCGCCAATATTCACCCCCGGAATCGCTCCAACGATCCTTTTATCGCGATGCTGCCAAAGTCCGCGATCTTTCATCACTGTAGCAGCTTTCAAATCACTGCGCGAATGTGCTCTCCGACCAATCGTGTCAGTATTCCTACGCTTTTCGTCCTCCATAGCACAAAAAACCCTAAGTGAATCATACATCAGTCTAGTTTTCCTATAAACATCACGAAACTGCCTTTCGTCTTCAATTCCCAAATTAACCCTAACTAATTCAGATGACCTTATTTGCTTTCGCCTGCGAGACGATTCGGTTACTACCGAATGCTGGTTTTCGTCCGGAACCGGAACAATCGCTTGCAAATTAGGATTGACAAGCTTGCCGGAATCGAATTCACCGGAATTTCTAAAAGCAGAGCAGAACATTTCTGTAACCCGTCGGAATTCGGAATAAACGTCATTTTCATCAGTGTTGCTGGTGTGTTGCAAAGCTAGTAGTTGTTGTTGAATTTGTAATGTATCAGGTTGTTGTGTGTTAAAAGTAAAATTAGGGTTTGGGTTTCTAAAATTGGTGGGCGTAAATTGGGGAGCATCAATAGGTTCTTCTTTAGGTTCTAATTTGGGAATATTTAGGGTTAAGGCAGCGGCTGTGGCGGTGGTGGTGTCTGTGAACGGAGAATCAGGGTAAAGATTTAGGTCAATAACAGAACCCATAAATATCGGAGAGACCGGTGATGGAAAGAAATGATGAGCTAAATGGAAAGAAAATAGAAAAAGTTGTAGTTCTTCCAGAATTTTAATTTTAATAGGGACGTAGTTACCATAAAGAAAGAGGGGACACGTGTTAACAATAACTTCCTACGTGTCATTTGATAACAGAACCTACATATGTAAACTCTAACCTAACGTAGAAGATATGTGTGACGTTTATGACTTTGACTTTAGTCGTTATAAAAATGTGAGTATCCATGTTGGAAAACTTCCATTAATGAAACATTTCTAATAACTCTTTTTTTATTTATTTTATAAACTCTAAATTTTTTGAATATAGTGATATAGTGTTATATTTTTATATAATTTAGACAATAAAAATATAAAATTGGATAAAATAAAACACAACAAATCAAAATTGACACCTTCAGTTGTTTTCAAGAGTCAGACAACACAACGTTATATATTAGTTGAGTTGTGAGTAGATCTTATCAAAAAAATAAAAAGTATTTATAGTATATTTCATAAGATAATTAAAAAAATAATTATGTAGAGTCATTATAAAATCAACTATTTACATGATATACAATTACAAAATCATAAATCATATATCAATATAACAATAAGGTTTTAAAAATAATACTTTGATTTGATTTGCTCGGTTGAAAGTCATTGAGTTAGTGACAAGTAAGTTGATATTCACCACATATTTTCTTTTTACACGGTAAAAAGCGCCACACACGCCACAACAAAATTGATATGATAGATTGAATAGAGGTTTATTTTATTATATAATATTTAATTAACGTAGTTTTATATTTTTTTTTAATAACTTTTTATATACGATACTTGAAATAATTTTGAATATATATTTATGATTAGTGTAATATCATTTACATTCTGACATAAATTTTATCATCATATGATATTTATTTAACGAATGTATTTTTTAGTCTTGAAATCAACATTTTTTTATATCGAAATGTAGATAAAAATAAACTGATCAGTCGTATATTCGAATTAATACAAAAAAAATACATAAGAAAAGTTTATTTTTAGTATTTTTAGATGGTCTTCTTTCAATATGAAAATAAACTGATTAGTATTTTTATCTACTTTTCGATATAAAAAAATGTTGATTTCTAGACTAAAAAATACGTTCATTAAATAAATATCATATGATGATAAAATTTATATTATAATATAAATAATATTACACTGATCATAGATATATATTCAAAATTATTTCAAGTACCATATATAAAAAGTTATTAAAGGACAACATAAAACTATGTTAATTTAATATAATAAATCTATCTATATCTATATAAAGATTGAGTCCTCATAATTAAATATTAAGTCTTAAAGATTAATATCATTAGTGCATCTTTACATATTATGATTTTTAATATTATGTTAAAAATACTTATGAACAATGCTAAAATATCAATGCCAAATAGTTTTAAAAAATGATAGAATTCCTTTTTTGTCTAAGTTGTGTAATGTAATAAAACCTTTAATCGAGACTCTTAAAGTTTTAGCTAGCGATTATAATCGTTGTTGTTTGCGATTAGATTGAGTTAATTAAGGGATTAGTCAAAAGTTCCTTTTTGGTTTTGTGTTCGATTAATAATCTTGAGTTATGTTGAAAGTGTTTTTGAATTTTACTGTCCAACGATTGTAAATGTAATGTTATTAAACCAGATAAAACTTAGTAGATGGCTTACGTAATATTGATCTGAAAATCGTAGCATAAGCTATTAGTAAACACTGAGCTGGTGCGACTCGACCCGACCTGACCCAATCAATTAATAAGTTATAATTGACAGTTTCAACAACCCTTTTATCGATACTTTCAACCTTTTATGCTAAACATCAAATTTCAAAAACAATTATATAGTACGTGTGCAACGCACGAGTCTGACTAACTAGTATAATATAATAAATTAAGTTTATAACTTCCATGTTGAGAATGCATACAATGAATAAATTAAACTGTCAATGGTGATGCGATGACGTGTAAACAACAACACCCTTGAATTAATTATACTTTGTTGATTGAACCGACAATCTAAAACCTTGTGGTCACGTACACGAGCACGAAAATCAAGAGCACAAAAACCAATCTTTAACATTAAAACTTAGATTAAATCATTCTTAAAAGAAAGGACCCGAAAGTCAACTTTCGACTTTAAGGTTTGAGGGTTGTGGTCTAAAGAGACAAGAGAGGGAGAAAGGATAAAGATGTAAGGAAATACTAACCTTTTACTTATTTATATTTCAAGTAATATATTAATTGTGACTTCACTAACTATTAACTTAATAGATTGAATTTTAATTAATATATTTTTACCTATTAATTAATTTGACTAAGAAAATTAAAAACCTCGAATTTATCATCTAACCGATAAATATAACTTCATTCATAATGAATCATCGTGACTTATTATCGTCTTAATTATCGGATTTAACATCACAAAAGTTATATATATCAACATAATTCTTTAGACCTCACTGGTGCAAATTAATAATTACGAACTAGTGACCTCATGACTCATGATTCCTAAGAGGTCCCTAACATGACATTTAGGTTGACCAGGTCATAAGAAGTCTTATTCATGTATTGTCCCTGTGTCTAAGTGAAGGATCATGTGCATGTCTATATATCACTAGGATACCTATGTTTTATGGCGGGACATTATACATTAGAAACGGTATAATCGTGACCATTTAGAATTAGAAATAATGTTACAATAAAGCTGATATAATTTGAAAACAAATTAATAAATATATATTCGGATAAAATGGGGTTTACATTCACATACTAACATACTCTATACTTTATACATCTTTTAAATCTTCTTGATACACCACATTTTAGGTTTAAACTCTGGTTGTTGTAACTTGTTGACAAGCTCCACCAACACGTAAAGTTTTTAATGCGAGAATATTAATCCTAGGAGATACACAACCACGTTTAGAATCATTTGACATTGAGCTTTATTGATCAAAAAATTGAAATTTCAAATATATAAATTGACAACACAAAAACAAAAATAAACATTAAAGGGAAATATTATGTGCATCAAACTGCACCTAAGATTATGTGATGTTAGTGTGTTTTGAGGGCCTAACATGTATATGTCACATAGTTAAAAGACTAAAAGTGTAAAGTAAAATTATTTTTGCATTTGATGCACAAAAGTTATGTGCAGCTTATGTGCATCTAACACCATAGTTGCCAACCTCAATTTATAACTCTATAAAAAAACACATTTAAAAGTTTAGCTTTTTATTTTTAATAACTTAAAAACATTATCAGCGTGTTTACAGTTATGAATTTTTTAAATCAAGCCGGACCCCTTTTGTTGTTAGACCGGACCAATCCAACATTTGAAAAATCGGCTCGGAATTGTCGGTTTAACGATTTTCTTTTACTTTTCTTTTTCTGATGTTGAAGTTAAAGAAATCAAGTAAAATATGAACAAACAACCTTAACTTTCTACACATAATAACATTGACTTAACCAAACTTAAATAATAAAAGGGAGGTGATTTGTACACTCACTTTTTTAATGTCCATACCATAGAATTATGTTATTAATGCACAAGGTACAAAACATTTGATGCACATATGTAGGGTACGTATAAAAAAGATGAATGCACAGATTACCTCCTGATCACGAAATATCGAACATAATATATTCAGTTTATAAAACATTAAAATTACATTACGAATCAAAGTCACACAAACACACACACACACACAATCCAGTCCGATTTAATCGGCCAATATACATGTACGAATCAAAGGGTTAACCTGATTTTGCAAATTACAAACCAATCGCCTAGACTCTCATCACCTGAACGGGTTTGAAACCAACCAACTTGTTACGATTCGGTAAGTTTTCACAATTTTATAGTTTCATGTACAATTGTACGCACCAAATTATTCGTTAGCCGACCTCCGTTTAAGCATTCATGAACACCCTAACACGCTACATCAAATATTTTTAGCCAAGTTAATATATTTGGCGAACTTAGAACAGAAAGCAAACTTTAGTGTCCAAAAAGCTTAATTAATATTTGTTAAGTGGCAAATTATTTAAAAGTAAAAAACTGTTAGCCTACTTTTTCTTCAACAAGTGAATGCATGTTTTTCAGCCTCCAACGAACAATAACCGCCGTTTTACGCTGAAACCCTACCGGAGATGGCTTCCCAACCACCAAAGAAGAAACAGAGAAAGAGAAATTCAGTCAAAGGAGACGCTGGTCAACTTGACCGTTTTGACTCACTCCCATGGACTTCATCTCTTCCCGGCGCCGACGAGGATCCGTTCTCTACATTCGCCGGATTAAATGACTTCGAAGGAGGTTCGTATGTACTTTAATTTTGAACCCATTCCATTATATTTTTAAAACTATATGTAATTCTGTTGATAGGTTAGGGTTTTTCATTTTCCAGCTCAAATACCTTATTTTACCTTATTAAATTATAGTAAGTGAGTACATAAATGTGAGTTTAGGGTTTCTGTTACATAAAAAGGAATTTCATTTGAATGTCTTTTTTTTGTTTTTTAGTTTACATTATGTCATTTGGTTAAAAATTGTGTAAAGAAGGTGTATTTGTTTTTACATTATTGATAAAACAGTTAAGAAGATAAAAGATGAATGATATAGGTGGTTGTTCGGTTTTGTTGTTGTAGGTGTTTTGTCACTTGAAGAGATTGATGAATCAGAGTACGGACTAGAGCTGCCTTTAGGATTTCAGAAAGGAGGGAAGAAACAGGAAAAGGTGACAAAACGGAAAAGAGAAGAAAGTAACAATGGTGAAGTTGTCGTTGAGGAGGAAAAAGACGGCGAGAGTGGAAAGGAGGTTAAAAAGAAGAAAAAGAAAAAGAAGAAGAAAACGAAGAAGGTTGAAGAGTCCAAGGAATCTGTACATAATCAAGAAGAGGCGGTTACTGGTAAGTGATAGTTATAATAAAATATTGTTACTCTTATGATACATACGAGTTTTGTAAAAAAGTTATTTTTGTTTAGAAGTAGTTGCTGCTACAAATGACAAAAATGAAGTTGAAGCAGATCCATTCGATGACAGTGAGTATCATGCTTGGTATGAACTCAGGCTTCATCCCTTGATATTGAAATCAATCGTCAGACTCAAGTTTAAGGAACCAACACCCGTACAGAAAGCTTGTATACCTGCAGGTGCTCATCAGGGAAAGGTTAGTAGTAAGAGAAGGAGACTGCGTTCAACTATTGACAAATTTCTTGGTACTTTGCTTTATATATAACATTTATTATGACAGGATGTCATTGGAGCTGCCGAGACAGGATCTGGTAAAACACTAGCATTTGGAATACCGATTTTACAACGTCTTCTTGAAGAAAGAGAGAAATTTGAGAGGCAGGTTGAAGAAAAAGGGCAGGCGGATGAAACAATTGTTTCAAGAGGTCTATTAAGAGCACTAATTATTACTCCCACTAGGGAGCTTGCGCTTCAGGTATGCTTAGATTTATACCCTCCACTGATTTAATTATTCCTTTAGCCCAGACAAAGGATTGAACCCTCATGCATATTCTTGTTCATGTTTTCCCTTTTTGTATATTTTATCCCCAATCAGGTCACTGATCATCTGAAGCAAGTGGCGACAGGGACTGATGTTAGGGTTGTACCGATTGTTGGTGGAATGTCAACAGAAAAGCAAGAACGGCTTCTGAAAGGAAGGCCTGAGATTGTTGTTGGAACTCCCGGGAGGCTCTGGGAGTTAATGTCGGGTGGAGAGGTTCATCTTGTTGAGGTGAGTTGCAGAATCACTATGTGTGAAATATAGGTGGCAAGATGAGTGGTCCCAGGGTTAAAACATGCTCAGGTTTAGCGGGTTCATTTTTAATGCGGGTAAAAACACGACAGGTTGGGTTGACTCCTGTTGGTATTTTTTTTTTTTTTTTAAATCTGTAATAGAAGATAATTAATGCGTTAATGATTACAAAAACAATAGTATTATAAGAATAATTGAATATAAAAGTAGATGGGTTTATATTGCCACCTCTAGTGTTAAGTATAACAATTACAACAACATGGACAAACACCGTTTGATAGCTATGCTTGATAAAAACATGAATGTGAAATCTCAACTTTTACCATGCTCTGCTTTTGAAGTATTTACAAAATCATTATCAGCGTTACTAATCTGATTATTAAATTAAGTATTGGCTCTGATCTTGAGTTATTGATGACTGTTGTAGTTACATTCATTGTCATTCTTTGTGCTGGATGAGGCTGATCGGATGATAGATAATGGTCATTTTCATGAGTTGCAGTCGATTATTGACATGCTTCCAATGATTAGGGAAGGACATGCAGAGGATACTGAAAACTGCGTGACAGCTACAGGCTTTCAAAGGAAGAAAAGGCAGACGTTTGTGTTCTCTGCTACCATTGCCTTATCTTCTGATTTTAGGAAAAAGCTCAAACGTGGATCTGTGAAAGCAAAGTCAGATGGTGAGCTGAATTCAATTGAGGCTCTTTCCGAACGAGCTGGAATGCGATCCAATGCTGCTATTTTTGACCTCACAAATGCATCAATTATGGCAAATAAACTTGAGGAGTCATTCATTGAGTATGTCCTCTATTTCTTTTGTTTTATTTTTAGCATGAAAATAACTCCTGTCAGAATGATCTTTTGATTAATCTAAAAGACCTCACACAAGTCACTGGCATCTTCATTTATTATTTCCATTTTTTTTCTCATGGACAAAAAATGCGAATACATTTTTTCTTTATGAATGTTTATACTTTATATATATATATATGCATGCTCATTATTTTTCTTATTTTATAGATAACTGTAGAACAGTCGATTCCAATTAAGAGGAAGGCCTTGGGGCCAAAAATATTGTTCATAAAGTTGACGAAAAGGACTTTTAGGCTGCATTGAAATATGCATCAAAGGGTAAAACTTTCTATTTGGGTCTAGACTCACTCTCCTCACTATTGAAGAACATGGCCGTCTCTGAGTTTTCGGAGGTCCTGGGCAAAATCTGATTAATTGCTTAAAGGAGGCCCTATATCCAGCTATAAGATGTTTTTTAATCTTTTTGTTGCGGCTTAATCAACTTTGGAACAACTAGAACATATTTTGTTTTCTTGCAATTAACAATCAAATTATATGTATATATACACACACATATACATACATATAAACACACATTTTGAGGCCCCTATAATTTGGAGGTCTTGAGCAGTCGACCACCTCGCCTACCCTCAAAGACGGCCCTGTTGAAGAATGATAGGGGTGCTTGGGGTTAACAACTAAGATGCTAAAAAAAGAAAAAAAGAAGCATATGTAAGGGTTTGATCTTGGTAACAAACAAGTCAGTGGGTAAAACAAGGGTGTTTCACTTTGTTTCTGATGACTTTAAGCAGATAGCCTCCTCCAAGCATCAGAAACAAATTGACCATTTGTTGCATCTGCTGACTCATTTTTATGAGAACGCATCATTAAAACTCTCATTCATGTACATATTTCTTATCTTTTCTTTGGTATCTTGGGTGTTCACCCAAGAATGCTACAGAAACCACATTCCCTCTTGTCATTCTCGTTGTGGTATATGTGTACTTCAATGGTGGCAGGTAGCTGAAACACTTTGCATACAAAGTGTTAGTATTTGATGCAAATTTGAATTTTGTTTAATTTTCTCGACAACGGTGTTTTGGCAAGGGCTTGCTACCAACTGATTTTGGATTCGACGACAAGTAGAATATCAAATTCATTTGTAAACAAAAAGAACCGTTCACTTCTCTTAGGTCATTATAATTTCCAGGTCAATTTATTTTGATCATTTTTGCTCATCTGTTTAGTTCTTGCCAGTGGTTACTTCATTAATTACTAAAGTTCAAAGATTATAATTTCCAGTACTCAAAGCAGTATTCAAAGCTAGATTCAAAATTGGATTCGGAAAGTTATGCACGTTTATATAAGGGTAACTTTAGTTGTATTTCATTCAATGACTATGCACATTTGAAAATGTACGATGAAGTCTATTATAGACTTTTAACATCTGTTGGTGATTCAAATCTATATTCAGTCTTTTTACTTAAATAAAATACCAAAAGAATTCATGTTCAATTCGATTAACATTCATTCCAGGCCTACCCACAACCACTAGGTTTTAGAGACTCGGCTAGATACCAGTTGAGCAAAAACCAGTTAGGTAAAGAGGGCTGTTTGTATCATATTTCAGTGGAATATATTTTCTTCTTATCTGTAGACTGTAGGTTTTGAGATTTCTACCATGTCCAGAACTTAGAACACATTAATATTTAGTATCCTGACAACGTAAGTAATATATCTTATTTAATCTGTACATTTTTTGGCCACACATGAAGCTATTTACACTGGATGATCAGAACTTATTGTGTTCTTGTGTTGTAGCTAATTCTCTCTTAGAAGTTTAGGCACAGTGCATGTTCATTGCAGTCAATCATAGACTGTATGTGTATATGGACTTGTTATTATCAATGTTTGGACTGTGATCTAATTACCAAATCTGCAGGTGCAAGGAGGAAGACAAAGATGCGTGTTTGTATTATATTTTGACTGTACATGGGCAGGGGCGCACTATTGTCTTTTGCACATCGATTGCAGCCCTGCGCCATATATCATCCCTTATGAAGATGCTTAATGTCAATGTTTGGACCCTTCATGCACAGATGCAGCAGCGTGCTCGGCTTAAGGTTTGTTACTTTTTATGTTAATTTCATTGCATTATCTTGTAAGGAAAATTGTCACAGTTATATTCTAATAACCACTGTACTAGCTTTCACATAACAAAATCGCGTCTCGTGTTTTTCTATTTCATAGATCTCTAATATCTGCGTACATTGCAGGCAATTGACCGTTTTCGTGGACATGACCATGGTATACTTGTTGCTACAGATGTTGCAGCTAGGGGTCTTGATATTCCTGGTGTTCGGACTGTTGTCCATTACCAACTTCCTCATTCTGCAGAAGTAATCTAATTTATTTGTTTTCCCTTTTTTTTTATTTGCTAATAAAGTTGGCAAGATGAGCGGGCTGTGAGGGTCGGGTTACATGTTAAAATGTACGAGGTTGAGCTGAGTTGACCGACAAACACATTTTTTGTAAGTTTGTTAAATAAATATTCAGTGCTTTAATTATGATCACAAAAAATAATATCATTATATTAATAATCTCAATTCTGGTTAACACAACTTGGGAGGTTCTATGCATTAATTCATTTGGTTTCCTTTTAAGATACAACACAACTGCAATCAACCCATTTATAGCGAAATTGCCACCTCTATATTCTATACTTGGTTATTTGCATATGCTAAGTTGGTTCAATTGCCAGGTTTATGTTCATAGAAGTGGAAGAACAGCTAGAGCTTCTGCTGATGGCTGCAGCATTGCTCTGATTTCCCCAAAGGAGACATCTAAATTTACTTCTTTGTGCAAATCATTTTCAAAGGTTAAATCATTAGACTTTAGTTTATTGATAGTATTCAGAGAAATCTTTGGGCATGTACTGATGTTCGTGATTCATCCCCTGTTTTGTATTCAGGAAAGTTTTAGGCAGTTCCCCATAGAGGCTTCATACATGCCTGAGGTTTTAAAGCGGCTATCTCTTGCACGGCAAATAGACAGGGTTTTGCGAAAGGAGTCACAGGTAAGTTTTCATATATTTGCTCTCTCATGTTGCTAATTGCACATAATTCATTGTCTGTTAAACTTTTGTCATTTTCCAGTTTTTGACGAGTAATTTCTACGTTAAAGATGCATACAAAACCTAGATTATTACAATTAAAATATTTTTAAATAAAATAGTTTGATGTATGTATTAAATTGCACTTTGGACGAACCTCAACCCACTTGGCTGGCCTATTTCCTATTAACTAATTTCTTTGATCCTACCAATTTCTGATAAAACGTAACTGAAATCGACTTGCATCATTAGTAAATGGGTTGAAGACGCCACTTCTACCTCGTAGGCTGATATAATTTTCCAACTAGAGAAATTTCATCACTGCTGGAGCTTTGAAATGTTCTCTTTAGGGTTCATAAATCACACAGCTTGATTACTTATTGAAAATCAGGTGGTAGTCAGTCATACACTATCCACATCTTCAAATGTACCGTGATTGGTTTTCCATGAACCATTAGATGAATTTGTATCGGCACACCAACCTTAGTTTTGTTTCTTAATTAATACACTGGCTCGCAAGGCTTGTGGATTCATCAGGAATGTCAATAATCTTGCTAAATCAATTCTTGGGACTTAAGGGCTTCCGTAGCTATGATATTTATTTTTTAGCTACTTGAAAGGCGTATTCTTATTGTGGTGTTCTTAAATTCCTTCTTCTAGGACAAGGCTGATAAAAGCTGGTTTAAACGAAATGCTGAATCAATCGATCTGATTGTAGAGGAAAATGACAGTGAGGAGGAAAGAGTAAACAGTATCAGGAAAAAGAAAGCAAGTTCTGCCCAGCTAAAAAAGCTGCAACAGGTTTTCTCCTATTAATAGTTATTATGCTCGTCAAACTCATATCTGTTCGCATTCGACACATTTTATTTGCTGATATCAACTAACATCCTGTGCGGCCAAAATGCAGGAGCTCAATTCATTGCTTTCTCGTCCACTGCAACCACAATCATTCTCAAGTCGATATTTGGCAGGGGTAACCACGCATACATATAACCTCTGTTTTTATATAATCATTTATATTGTGCTCGTATGGTTGAAGTGTTGTGGAAGGGTTCTTTTGTAGTACTTTGCATAACAATCACAAAAGGGGTTACTGGTTTTCTTGGATGTGCATTTTGAATGGGGATATGTGATTTTGAGTACTCAGAATCATATATTAGATGTAATTAAAACACAAATGGTGTTTGTATTTTGGTTTTGCTAGGTGAAGTTTTAGAATGAGTTGTTAGAGTATTTGGATATTCTAATCAACACTAACAAGGGATCAATGAGGACTCTTGTGGGAAGATGGTCTTTTGAGATAAGAGTAAAAACTTTCTCAAAACAGGTTAAAACATAGGGAATTATTAAGTAGAATTTTATTTTACCATTTGCTGATCAATTTTGTTGCAGCTAGTATGAAACTTGCGAATTTGAATCCTATAAATTCGTATAATAAAAAAGCAGTCTGCTTAACCAGACAGTAAAAACTGTTTATTGTGACTACGAATTGCAATACAGACAATCAGCTTCAGGAGCTTAAAAATAAACTTTACCATTATTATTTTTATCCAAGAAGATTTAATCAAACTTCCTCCCATGACTTTTAACATGTGAATTTATGTTGCAGGCTGGTATTTCGCCTCTCCTTCAACAGCAATTTGAAGAATTAGCGAGGCAGAAACATGCTGCTGTTGGGAAAAGAGGTGACAACAAGAAGAGGAAATTGGTTGTTATTGGTCAGGATCGTGTTGAACCACTTCAAGCACTAAGGAGTAGCGGTCAGGAGGTAACTCTAAGCTCTCTTTATATCTTTTTTACCAGCAGCCTATTAATAATATGTCTTCCCTTTTGAGTTATCACCAGACATTAAGGACCAAGACTGTTTCTTGGTCTTTGTTTTCTTTAAATCATGAGTAAAATAATAAGGTAAAATGTTTCAGTGTGCATAAACCATTTATCACTTTTTGACGACTCCATTTACATTTTCAGGTTTCCATGGACACCAAAGGGGCAGTAGAAAAGCGGAGGAACTTGGAGAGCCTGCGAAGAAAGAGGAAAGAAGATAAAAAACGTACATTCCTCTCTCCAAAAAATAAAACTTGTCTAATTGAAAATCCTGCTTTTATATTGTTATTGACATTGCATTTTGTCCTTCAGGGTTGCACGATCAAAAGAGAAAGCAGAGAAAACAACTAAAAGCAGGAGGTGATTAAGATGAAGCACATGGACCTAAGTTATTATTATTGCCCACTGAGGACCTGATGTAACCAAGACTTCATACTAGAAGAGGTCAAAATTTTGTTCGAATACATTAATTTGATGCATCAATTACACTGTATAAGAGATGTAACATGTACAAATGTCTTCCAACTACAAAAGACAATGAAATATATTGTGAACCCACAAAAGGCTACATGGGCATTGCTAGTTATCTACTTCATCAATGTATTATGGAAGTCTAATCTTATAACATCCTTGTCCACGAGCCTAAAAATGGAAAAACCGCAATCAACAATCTCAAAAGTAATGGTGTCTCACTTCTTCCTTCTCTCCTACCTATTTTGCTCTTTGCTGTCTTCCGTTTCCTGTCTCTAGTAGGTTTGCTTTTTCTATCAAGATCTTCCCAGCCGCCAAAACTCGATGTCCCACTGTTTGTCTTAGCACTTAAACCACCATCTCCAGCAACCCATGTTTGATACCCAGTCGTCCTCTGTTTTTCTTCTTCTACATATTCTTCTTTGCCTTCAATATCCACATAACTGGTGGCACGTGGTGGTGGTGGTGGTTGTCTCCTCTTGCTCTTGCCTCGATACCTTGTTTTATTCTTTGGCCTTCCCCACACTGTTTGAAATAACATAGAAAGTGCTGATTGGCCGATGGGAATAGCTAATGCCATAAGAAATGCTTTTGGACCAGATGTCAACAGCAAAGATGAGATAATTGCAGGAAGCATCCATCCAAATGATCTGAATGCCTGCACTGGTTATACATTTTCATGTTAATTCATTTTCCAAGTGCAGTGGCACTTTTAACATTCATATGAAATCTCAATTTGGTGATACTTTTTGTTAATGAAAAATATATCTCAACTCTCAATTTATTGGCAGTTAAAAAAACTACCTAAGAAGGAAATGGATCAATACCCCCCTACGATACAGTTGCATAAAATGAATTAAATTGCACCTCCTCTTAAAATGAATTTGGTGGTATTTATCAATGATGGATCAGCGAGTTAATAGAAAACACTACCAGTTAAGTAAACAGGTTGGTCCGTCAAGCGGGTTGAAAGTTGCATCGGAATAATCGAAAAACAGGGGCATCAGTTTTTATAGAATGGAGCATAGAAACATATCCCAGGTAATTTTTGAATCATTATTAGTACATATTTTTTTCCCAATACTTAAAAATTTGGCCATCTCAACTCAAATCTTTCAGTAGCTACCATTTCACTAAGCATCTTGAATGGGCAAGAATTTTGATAGCTACTTATTTGACCATTCCTAATTTCCTATTACTATACAAACAAAATTCACATGTTTTATGCAAACTTTAATCTTAAGAAAAAACCATCTAATTATTACTACTAATCTTGATGATGATGATGATGATGATCATGATGCCCATAATTTTCATCAAACCTACAGCATCTAATCCCCTATTTTTAATTAAATCTACTACTTCTATAATCCCAAACCAACATTGAAATATCATATACGACAAATAAAAATATAATACAACTTATCCTAGATCATTAGTATAGTATTATAACATAACTAATATATATATATATATATATATGTAAATAATAAAACAAAGTCACCTTAAAAATCCACACACCATCGATAAAGTCCTCAAGAATATCAAGCCACTGATTGGTATCATCCTCCTCATCGTCTTCCAGATCATCAAAATCATAGTTTCTTGTACGGAAAGTCTCTGCATTTGAATCCCACCGGCGACTTTTAGTGTGAATACTCCGGCGATGTGTTTGGTGGTGGTTTATTGAGAAAGATTTTGTTGATGTTGTTGTTATTGTTTTCAGGGGGCATAGTTGTTGCTGATTATTGTGTGATACTGCCTGCAAACACGGCGGTTGTATGCCTGCGAACAAAAGTACGACCATACGTTTTGTAATCGAAGTGGATTTGAAAGTGAGGTCGAGTTCAGTTCATTTGGTCGGAGATTAAAACATTATCCACATACGGTGCTAAAATAGTAACAACGGTGTTGTGTTGTTTTCATTTGGTTCTTTCATTACTTGACATGTAAATTTACACTTATACCCTTCATCGTTTAAAAGTAGTACAGCGGTAATTGACATTTTACATTCTTATTTTCACTCGGGGAAAATGAAGTTCTTGTTAGTGTCGTCCTATGACATTGTGTAATGTAAATTCTTACGACATGTTATTACATTAAATTAGACCCACATTTTTTTTTACTTTAGTTAAAAAAAATTGAAAAGGAAATTTGAAGTTCACTTTTCTTCTGTCTTGCTCAGTTGTGTGAGTGATGACGCACCACCACAATGCTCCATGTACCGACATTCATGATGTCGTGGTGAACGGGAGCATTGTGAATGGTCTAACGGATATGGATCTAGGATGGGGTCCTGTTAGGTCTTATAAATCCTAAAACTTGATTAACAGATTAAATCGATAGCTTAATTATAATATTCAAGTTAATCGATATTCAAACAAAGATTGATCTTGGTGGAATCAAAAACAATTAATTGTAACAACAGTATTTGAATTTAAAGAACATGTATTATTCAATAATTCAAAGTGATTACAAAAAAGATTAATTAAATCGCACTTAGCTAAATCGAATTAATCTATCACATAAAATAGCCTATATAAATTAATAGGGAATTTCTAAGTAAAAAAAAACTAAAATAAGCTAAGTAATCAAAATATTCTATGAATAATCAATCACCTATTTATATATGTATAGGGATTGAATGTGAGTTAATGATACGACTTGATTTAAGGAAGACTAAATCAAAAATCAAATTTGGATATTTGATTTGGCCGCACATTAATTTCTGAATCTGCAACGGTCTTGACTTTCTAGATTAGACTATGTCAAAGCAATCTTCAGTCTGTAAGGCTTGAGTCTGTATTCTTCAGTCTGTGAAGTCTTCGGTCTATTAAGGTCTTAGTATGTAGAATTGTGAGTCTGTGATCATCTCAGTCTGTACATCACATGGATTTAGATTTATACAGACTAAAAAATAACACTTAGTAAAATAATGCAAATATAAATTTTGACTCTTCAAATTTATAACTTAAATTTAATTATTATTCTTTTCCAATACCACCGACGGACCATCAATTTAGTCTCAAGATATTATTTAGAAAATTAATTGTTTATAAAAATCAATGTTTAAATTTAAATAAAATTTAATGGATAGGAGTAGAAAAAGGAAGGGCATATGATTAATATTGTGCAATTCAAGGGGAGAAAAAAAGGGTTAATGTATTTACGTGTAATCATCCTCTCTACCCTATTACCAATATTTATACCACCCTCCTCAATTCACATACATAAACCACAGTCAAAATATAATCACAATAACCCAAAATATTATTACACGTTTAATCTAATCTAAACATGTCGAACAACATCAGTGCAGGACAAACCCACGGTCAGGCCGAGGTATGCTACATTTACCTAAAATATGTACCCAAAAGTATCTCTTTCATTCATTATTTGACGTACACATGATTGTTTGACTTTTTATATTCGATATGATGATATAGGCAAAAGCCGAAAACGCAATAGGTGCAGTAAAAGACACAGCAAACCAAGCCGCAGACAAGGCTGCTGATGCTGCCGATATGCCTGAAGGTCAGGCTCAGGCAAAGAAGGAAGAGGCCGCTGGCATTCTCCAACAGGTTCATTAATTCATCGAGAAAAAAAACTTATTTAACAAAATAAACATTCACATGTATTTTTCTTTTTAACAACACTTTTTAAATACTTATTTAACAAAATAACGTTCAAATATTCTTCTTTTTCACAAAAAAAAATAAGAAAAAAAGAATCTAAATTTTTGAAGAAAAGTGAGTAAATTGGCAAAATTGTTAACAATTTCGTACAAGAAACTCGAATTCACAAATAAAAATCAAACTTCACAAAAAATGGTCAACCTTTTAAAAATAAACAAAATGATATAAAAAGTATTTTCAAAGATACTTTGCGTATATATCGTTATTTTATTAAAAAACTTTTTATGGTAAACTATTTTGGAAATTTAAGGCCCTGTTTGGCGCGGAGTTTTAGTTTTTAGTTTTTAGTTTTTGAACAAAAACTCATTAGTTTTGTTTGGTATGTACAAGCTATAGCTTTAGAATCAAATGAAAAGGTAAAAATCTCAAAGCTACTGAAAATAATTTTTCGTGAAAAGCTCCAAATTAAAAGCTACAACGACAGTCTTGGCTTATTTCTTCATCTTTCTTTTGAAATTATCTGAAATCTTTGTTTTTCGTATGTATCACAGACCGGAGAGCAGGTGGTGAACATGGCTCAGGGTGCATATGACGGTGTCAAGAACACGCTTGGAGTCGGTGAAAACCAGAAGAAGTGAGTAAGTGATCACCGATCAATGATATATCGTCTCCTTCAAATGGCTCGGGGTCCATATCTTATTTGTTTCATAATAAAGTTGATCTCCAGCATGATGAAGGGAGTCTTTTATTTTTATTTTTTTATATCAGTTTAATAAGATGTGTAGATTCATTTTAATCCATTTGATTTTCATTTCATTGACAATGTAAAAGTTACTAGTAATTAAAGAATGAAATTTATGCATTCCATATACAATGTGTTTAATTAAGCCATCATTTTCTTAAACTCTTGAAAATCAAGAAAACCATCAGAATTTGCATCATAAGCTTTGATCATACTCTTAACATCCATATTGCCTTTGTGGTCCCATAATCCTAAACTCAATAATGCCTCTTCAAGCTCCTCGTTGCTAATGAAACCATCACGGTTCTTATCAAACACTTCAAACGCCTTGAAGAGATCGCTATCAGATTCATTATCACCTTCCTTTCCTTCTTTTGTGATGATATTATAAAACTCTAAAAACTCGGGAAAAGTAAGACTAGTTTTATCGGTTATGAATTGTAGCTCATCAACAGTTGAAGAAGCTTTTACGGTATCAAGAAGCCATTGGAGCTCGTGGGGGCTCACAAGGCCATCACCGTTTTGGTCGAGTTTCTTAAAAAGACGATACACATCATTGTAGCTAAGAGAAGACATTATAGAAAAAACAAATTTATGAATGTGTATATAAGTATTGATATTAGTGTATGGTTATGTTGAAAATTACTTATGATATATGATGGATATATATAGATCTCATTAGTAGTAGTACAAAAAATGGGCGAGAATAAGTCAAATGTAAGAATGAAAAAGTCATGTGTGACTACCTGGTGCTATCTTTTGTTTTGTTGAAATAGTCTAGTTGAGGACTGCTTACCCATATGCTGCCAAATGACATGATCTTTTACTTTGACCATACAAATAAAATTATTAGAACACTTGTGATTCTTTTAATTATATTTTAATGACATCCAGGTAGTTACAAGGTTGATGCTTTGGTGTAAGATTATAGTAATTTCAGAGGATGTTTACTGTTCAGGAGTGCCTTTAGAAAGTGATTTTCAGATTAATATGTTTGAAATTACAAAGAAATTATTTATGAAATTTGGCAATAGGATAACATCGAAATAATGAAGATAAGAGTTAATTGTTTCGTTATGTGATTAAGTTTAACTTTTTATCATTTTATATTTCTAACTTTAAATTTTTTAATTGTGTGAAATAAACTTTCAAAACTTCTAATATTTCTCTTTTTGACCTTTTAAAAAATGGGAGTTTTTTTTTTGTCGACGTCAAAATAAGTGAGTCATACAATAGAGATATTTTGAAAGAAAAATCTTAAAGTTGAGAATATATTATAGTACAAAGCTAAAGTTAAACGCATAATGAAATAATTATCTTTAAAAAAATTTCCATTTACACTGCGAAACAGATCATATAGTTGGATCGGGAGAAGGTTCTATTTGCACTCTTAAAAGTTAAAACATTATTTGCACGGACATTATTGACTACACCATGAAGTGACTTTGACTTTGATAGATGACCATTTCTTGTAATATTTAATAATTTTTCCGTGAAACGTTTGTTAAACTATGCCTCTTAATTTTTAATATAAAACATCTGGTACAAATATAATTATACAATTATGATTGTTTTATTTTATTTACACTCCGATAACTTGTTATTGTAACATGATACTTCTTAAAATTACTTTTCTTTATTACTTTTCTTTGTCTTGTGGAAAAATAAATCTCAGTAGTATGATATCGTTTTACTCAAATGTTCACGTATTATTTTAATATATATTTCAAAATAGTTATGTTTATTAATCATTTTTCATGAGATTAAAACAAACTTAATAATATTTCAGGCGTTATGAGTTATATAAATAACGTGTAGTTGATACTATAAAAAAAGGTATTTATATAGTTTGAATCGATACATTTTTGAGTTTTAGTAATATCACAACCAATAGAAAAAGTAGTTTGACTCATCCAAGCAAAATAAAAACTCATTTAAAAATGTTAACAAGTGTTATGTATAAAAGGTCTTTTTGCACAAAGCAAAATAATGAATTAACTACAAATTGTTATATCTAGTGTATCAAAAACTCATTTATTTGTATTAATTAATATAGCAAAATATTCGAGCAATGCAGCGGAAAAAATTTATTGGTTTCACATTAATTCAATATATATTATTATGTTTTCTGAAATATTTTAAAAATCAAAAACTATATGACAATACACGAATAATACTGTTTTGTAAGTGAGAAAATCACTTTTAACAATTATTTAGAAAAAATATTGTAACAAAATAACCCAAAGTTAAATATATCATAATATGTCATTACAAACTCGATGGTCAGGTCAGGAGTTGCGAGTGATGGGTTTCGAATTCCTAATAGACATGTTGCGAGATGTGGAATCGTTTTGTTGAGTCTAAAAGTTTAAGTTTCACTAATTTTTTATTTTTGGTTTATTTTTTGGATTTTGATACTAAACATTATCGACATTAAATGGTAATCGTAAAAGTTGATCAAAAATATGAATTACTCAAATATAGAAATTGACAACATAACAATGAAAAACATGTAAATAAAGGTATAAACATAGAATTCCATTAAAAACACATTTAAGAGTTCATCTATTTTTTTTTTTTTTTTTTAAAAAAAAACTTCCAATACGTATAAGATTGGTGGGAAGTTAACTTTTAAAGGATTTAGAGGCGGAATTTAACTGCGTAAGATGGACAAACTACCCTTGGCAGTTTGCTAACGTTTTCGTCTCGTACCAACCTTTCCGTCCATAATAAGCACGTCCCCTATGTCTTTTTCAGAATTCCTCGTCTGTAGTCATTTCTATCTTAAAAAAAAAATCTCAAATGCATCATATAATAATATATATATATATAGAGAAGTTTAAGTTAAAATTAAATGTCATATGTTAATTAGTTTATGATTTAATAATGTTTGTATTAATAAAGAATTTAATAATTAGGGGTATGTTAATCTATGAATTTTTAAAAAAATTCTTAGTAATAGTATGGGTAAAATAGTCATTTCTATTTTTTTTTAAATCTCAAATGCATCATTTAATTTAAATTAAAATTAAATGTCATATATTAATTAGTTTATGATTTAATAATGTTTGTATTAATGATAATTTAATAATTATGTGTATGTTAGTCATTTCTATGAATTTTTAAAAAAGCCTTTAGTAATTGTATAAGTAAGATAATCATTTCTATCTTAATTTTTTTTTTCAAATGTATTATATAATAATAATATAGATATAAAAGATTATCAACTAAAATAGAACTGTATTTGAAATACTAAAATTACAAAAAAGTAATCAACAAATATTGTGGACTCATACACCCCAAACTCACTTGACAAGGTATCCATTTTCAAGAACAAACACATAAATGGGATGATTAATTCCTGACGGAATTTTGACACGGGACTAAGGTAAAGTCCGTGTAAATAGAAACATCCTCGAATGTCATATAACTAGACTTTGTCTACTGCATATGAACAGAAACCCAAGGTTTGCAAAGTTAATCATAGTTTCATTACATTGCTTAACAAATTTTAAGTGTCTAGAGAGTCTGAAAGCGAAAGCGTCTAAACTATCACTTTCTCCAATATCGATGCACAATGTTCTATTTTACGCTTTTATCCTTTTCTCCCTAACCTGAATTGCAAAAATTTTAAAAATATTTTAATCAGCTACAAAACCTTGTGAGAATCACGATTTTCACATAAAACCAATTTACAATCCAAATTTATCACATAAGTAATAATGATTTAATCAAACAATCTTTTTTAATTTTTGATTATTTTTCACTATTTTTCTTTTTCCACAATTTGGTGGCAAACTGTAGTTTTACACATCTCATTTTTAATCCTCGTCCACTTTTTAGCCCACTATTTATTTGTAGTTCACTTTTTATGCAATTTCATTGTTATTAAGAGATTGAATGATCAATAATTAGTTCGGTAATATTTTTGTTTTCACATTATCGAAGCATTTAATGAGCAATAAACAATTTCATAATCATATTATAACATAAGAGGAAGATTCATGTACGATTGTTTCTTATGGTAGTAATGGTAGAAATGAAGCTTTTATTTTTTATTTTAACATTAACTAATCTTTTTGACAGAAAAATTATATCAAAATTATTATAATCCTATGTTCTTTAACATGAAATAAAAAGTTCTTAAAAAAATAATAATATATATATATATAAATGATATACAAATTAAATTTGTGTATCACAACTTAAATTTTTTTTTTATGTGTATCACAATATAAAATTTTTAGTGTGCATCACAGTTAAAAGTTACAAAAGTTGTAATACACAAATTTAAGTTGTATTTCATTTTTTTTTTTGAAAAAAATTCAATCTCGTAATATAAAGAATTAAGTTATGATAATTTTGGTATTATCTTTTTAAAAAAATATAAATATGTTGAAATTAAAAATAAAAATACTCATTTTTACCATTACTACCATAAGGAACTAAACTACAATAACCCTTCCCTATAACATAAGTTATTTATATATCATATTGATAATATAATTTATAAAACGAGTACAATCCAATTTAAAAGTCACGTGAAATTTATCTCATAATTGATTATGACTAAATCGATCAAATTTGATATATTTTTTCTTGTGCTTGCTCGCCCTCTCTTTTGTTTTTCTTCCTTCCATCGCAAGTCCCTTTTTTTTTTCTTCCTCTATCGTAAAACCTCACTAGAGGTGACTATGGATACTCTATTTAACCACATAGTTTCCTAACTATAACACTATTAGCTTTCATGTCCATCCACATTGACTTATCCAATATTTTTACAAACCAACTACAACTTAAAATCAAGAATTTCGATCATAATTTAATTTATCCATTTACCAATTTTACATGAACCATTTGATTTATATTGTTTAACTTTATTTATCCTTCGCATTCTTCAAATATTAATTAACTTACTTACATGTTAAACCTTCTAGTTTTCTTTGTTATGACATACGTTCGTCATTATATGTTTAGCTGCAAATTTAATTAGTCTCTTAATTTTATGCAAAAAGTTATGTGATCAGCAAATAGACATGTTCGTTATGGAATGATGCCTATGGTAAACATGATCAGGGGTTTTCAGCACCTAGTTTACCCGATCCTTCAGAAACTTCACTGGGTTTCAACGAGCTTTGAAGGCTTTGGAAGTACAAAACATGGTGACATCACACAATATCAAATTTCCCACCAGAATCAGACAGCCTGGAGACTTAATCTGATCATGCCCCAAGGCTTATATGTGATAACAGTTTCATGTATTTTTCTTTAACCAAAATATCAGTAATGATATTATGGGAGAAGATAAAGTGAGATAATGGCTTTCAAGAAGTTTGATCAAGAAATTATTTAGCATATTATGGCATCATGATACTATTTCAGCATATTTAATACAAGGTTTTTAGAGTAAGACCACGAAGAGAGAGTTGTGATCAAACCAGAATCGAAAGGCCTTCCTTTTTTGGAGCGGATGGCATGCTCTTGTTCCCAGAGAAAGCAGTGCGTGAAACGTCAACAAGAGCCTTGAGACTATATGGTTCATGCAGCGACAACTCTGATAGAACCTTCCTGTTTAGTTGGATGTTTTCCTTCAGAAGTCCATGCATAAAGTTACCATAATTGACCTGAGATTAAGTAGGAGGAGAAAAGGAACAATTAGTCAATGAAATGAACGGGCCGGACATAGTTATCAACTACGGCATCAAACTTTCTAGCAATGTATTCAAATATAAGAATCACACTTAAGAAGAAAACCTTCTGTTGAGAACAATAATTTCCTATTAAATCTTGAACATATGGGCAGTGGTTATTATTAGTACCTAGTGAATCATGTCCCAACTGTCTATGCTGCTATATATCCCAATTTAATAGATTTATTAACCCGTGATACAATATATTAAGCAATGTTTTCATTATATTTAGTCTTGCTTTGACTATCGGTGTTTTTCTCATTGTAACCAACATTACCAATCATAAATGTGATGTATGAAAACAATATACGAACTTCAACAAAGAAAATAGTCATAATTTATCTTATTATACTTCAAACACAGACGGAAAATTTGATTATATAACACAACCACGCAACTTGCTAACAATTGGTTAACAGATGCCGATATAGATGGTGACAATTTGAACATTTTTTGGTTGTTGAGTGTTATGTTTGTTATACTAAGGTCTACACACATATACTCATATCATTCTAATTATATCTCACGTTTTGCTTCCTATACTTAATAGACATTACTAATTGATACTGACTTGTATTAAAAAAAGAAATTAATCTGAACGTACATACGATACAATATATATATTTTTCATTGCAAAGATTCTGCCATTTTTCAAGGGTCCTAAATTAGTTTTAAAATATAACTTCATGAGTAATATCTTTTTCATTTAAAGTTGAAGTAAGGAAGACAATATTAATAATAATAACAATAAAAATTAAGGTTAGGAAAGGATTTATAGAACAATATAGAATCTTAGGGGGTCCTTTTGTAGATTTTGATAAAATTGGAAGTTGAAAGAAACAGTGAAAACTGAAAACAGAATCCCTATGAGAAGGGTAAAATAGTAAGAAAAAAAAAACGAAGTCGTTAGAACAAACGAACAAAGAAAGTAACCTCGATCGGAGTATTATATACATTATTCAATTCAATTTTACGTCAAATTCTTAATGTAACAATCGCCGGAAACGTTGCCTGAGGTCATTTTTTCAATAAACCTAATTTCATAACTCTAATTTAGCCTCTGCAACATTTCCCCTAAATCTTTCAATACTATCCTTCATTATCATTAATATTATCATCATCCTTTTTCCCGCCATTTTTACGTTAGTTATTGATTCCATTACGATTTCAATTGATATTAAGCACACTATGAGCTATCTGGATGTAATTAGATCGTTGTGTATGTACCTACATTGTCACATTATCAAAAGCTAGGGCCAACCGGAAGCTAGGGTTCTTCTTCTGTTGATTTCGGTTGTTTTTCGATATGGTAAGGGTTTTTGTTCGTCATTTTCATTATTCTCTCATAATGTTATTTGTTGATACTTGTATTTGTTACTATATGTACTTGTGTAGTGAAACCACTTTATATATAGACATATAGAGATAGATACATATATATTTATATATATACATACATGCATACGTAAACATATGTATATATAGCTATCAACTAGAACATTTAGATAAGGAGATGATGTTATGTAAATAAATACACTCAATGTTCGAACAGTTTATAGCTTTCATCAAGTTTTTTTGACTTTTTACGTCGTGGATGAAATATATACGGAAAGTTGATGTACTTAAGTAGGTAAATAATTATGATTGCCTTACGAGTTAATATCTCATTTGTGATGCAGGCATCTAATATAATAGTTGGATCTCAAGTTTGGGTGGAGGATCCTGAGATAGCTTGGATAGATGGTGATGTTTTGGAAATCAAAGGTGCAGACATTAAAATAAAGCTTACATCAGGAAAAGAAGTAAGTTCTTTCTTTTTTTAATCGACTCTTACATTGTTATGATTCGCTAATAGCTTACCTGCAGAGGTAAAAGGTGTTTGCTAAGCATTGAAGTGATTTAATGTCTATGGACACCATTAATGATGATTTACATGCATGGTAGTTAAACGATTTTGTAAATTCATGTTGATTTGGAAGCTGTAGCCAATTGTCACATTCTGGTAATAGTTAGGACATTTAAGTCTAACAACTAAGTAGAGTGGTCGTCCCCGAAGTTAAGGTCCTCTAGAGATGGGAAGATATAAAATATCGATGTGGACATTGAATCAAAAGGGTATGAATTACTTGGCTTTGGTTTAAACTAGCCTATTAGGTACAACTGATCGGACACACCAACTTAATGTTGAAAATTTCAAAATAATACTGGTGACCCTGACTTTGATTGTACAACACGGTCAACACATGAAATTTGAGTAACAAAGCACTTCTAATGTTATTTCCTGGGAGATGTTAATCTGGTTTATATATGTCAAGAGGTAAGGATGGAAGTCTAATTTAATGGATTATCGAGATTTAAAAGGGTGGTACTAATTTGGACTTAGTTTAAACCAGCATTCTGTATGCAACTGAATTGATAAAACAAATCAGCACAATGAAAAACAAATTCTAATACACTGAATTGATTAGTACAGTGTTATAATAATGACATTTGACAGGAATATAGCTAAGAGGTTTTTATGGTCTGCTGATACTTTATGTCTTGTAGGTGGTTACTACTGCAGAGCATGTATATCCCAAGGATCCCGAGGCTCCTCCATGTGGAGTGGATGATATGACAAAGCTTGCTTATCTACATGAACCAGGGGTTCTAGAGAATTTAAGAAGTCGTTACAATATGGATGAAATTTATGTGAGTATATTCCACCTGATTCTCTTCTCTCACCATAATCCACCATCCATAACTTATGTGTCAATTTAGTTGTGACTGCTCCTTTATAACTTGAATTAAAGTAGAACTACATACTTGTTTTCCAGACTTACACGGGCAACATTTTGATAGCTGTGAACCCTTTTAAACGAATACCTCGTTTATATGACAAACATATGATGGGGCAATACAAGGGAGCAGCTCTTGGGGAGCTGAGTCCACATCCTTATGCTATTGCGGATTCTTCATACAGGCATGTATCATTAAGCTGTTGTTTGTCTCTATTATTGATATCCAAATATCGTTATATTTATGAATGAAGAATTATAAGAATACAGGCAGATGGTTAATGAGGGAATAAGCCAGTCAATTCTTGTTAGTGGAGAAAGTGGAGCAGGTAAAACAGAAAGCACAAAAAATCTTATGCAGTATCTTGCTTATATGGGAGGTCGTCCCGGAGCTCAGGGACAAAGGAGCGTAGAACAGCAAGTTCTAGAGGTATGCAGTATTGTTTTGAAATCTCTGTATCTATATGCTCTGTATATTGAAATCTTCAGCTCCACTACTGCTGATACTTTGATATCAAACTTGCATTAACACTAAGTGGGTGTTTGGGGATTGCTTATTTAAGTGCTTATCTGCTTATTACTAACTTCCACAGCAGAAAATCACCATCAAACACTTCAAAATTTCTTATCATCTTATTTTAGACGAAATTAATAATTACAAAATAAGCATGTTAATAGATATTTATTTTTAAGCATATAAGGACTTTCAAATAAGCTATCACAAACAACCTCTAAGTTCATTGAATCTGGTACTTAGATAATGAAGATTGGAGCAGAAAATTTGAGAAATATACAATATCTAATTTAAACTTTTGCAGCGTGGCGTGTGTTGCTAATGTTGAATTATGGACACCATTATTGTTGCTTTTTCAAAGATACACATAGCTTGAGTCAATATCAAATCGTGATTTAGTTTTTACTTCTTGCATATCTTTCTTTTGGCAGTCTAATCCAGTTCTAGAAGCATTTGGGAATGCAAAAACCGTTAGAAACAATAATTCAAGGTGTGCAGACCCTTTTATATGTGAACATGGTGTTCAAGTTAGCCAATATTCTCAAACTTCTAATGGTCTTCGTTTTGGTGAGGTAACTTCTCTTGTTACTGAATGTTCTTCTATGGCAGTCGTTTTGGTAAGTTTGTTGAGATCCAATTTAATGAATGGGGGAAGATCTCTGGAGCTGCTATAAGAACATATTTGCTGGAGAGATCACGTGTTTGTCAGGTTTCTGACCCTGAGAGAAATTATCACTGTTTTTACATGATCTGCGCTGCACCTAAGGAGGTAAACAGTCTTCTGCATTTACACACAGTATTTATTTCGTTTTTCTTTGTTTTTATCTACAAAAATAAAGATGAATCTTCTGCTTATCTTTTAGCGACATCAAACTTTCCTCTCGTTCTTGAGCTCACATCAATCCATCACGATTTATAACCGCTTTATTTGTGCATGACCCAGGTTTCTGAAAAGTACAAGCTGGGAAAGCCCAAGACCTTTCATTACCTTAATCAGACAAACTGTTTTGAACTGAATGGAGTTGATGAGTCTAAAGAGTACCATGCAACAAGAAAGGCTATGGATGTTGTTGGGATCTCTCATGATGAGCAGGTACATGTATATATAATTCTGATATCATGTGATACCGCCCAATTAAAAACCCGAACTAAATCTTTCTTTCTTACAGGAGGCTATATTTCGTATTGTGGCTGCAATTCTCCATCTAGGAAATATTGAATTTGTTAAGGACAACGAACCAGATTCATCTAAACCTAAGGATGATCAATCTCGATTTCATCTGAAAACTGCAGCTGAACTTCTCATGTAACTAGTTTTTGTTTTGTGTATTTGTAATGCCATACAAAACTTCTTTACTATAAATCCGAATTTTACAGCTGGTTAAATGCAATGCTGTGACATATATTCAGGTGTGATGAGGAGGCTCTTGAAGATTCCTTCTGCAAACGTGTTATTGTGACTCGTGATGAGAGCATCAAAAAGTCCCTTGATCCAACTTCTGCAGCTTTGAATAGAGATGCTTTGGCGAAAATAGTTTATACACGATTGTTTGACTGGTATACTTGATCCGAATGGAAGATTGTTATTGTATCATTATTTTTTCTGTTTTGTTTGGTTTATATCTCATGTTCTGTATTGATGCATGAATCAGGATTGTAGGAAGGATTAATGAGTCTATTGGTCAAGATTCAGAGTCAAAACATTTAATTGGAGTTCTGGACATCTATGGATTTGAAAGTTTCAAGATAAACAGGTGCTTAACTGGTACGCTTTGTTTTCGTCATATAAAATAGGTTATGTCTTGTAGACCACTGTACGAAAGCCCTTGGTTTTTTATATGCATTATAAATCCCATCCATGGAACAGACAGTTTAAGTTTAATCTGTGGCCTATCATGACATATTCTAATGAATGTGTATGCTAGTTTAACTTAAAACAACAACGATCCTATGCAGTTTTGAGCAATTTTGTATCAATCTGACTAACGAGAAACTTCAGCAACATTTTAATCAGGTATCTGAAAAAAGTACAAGTTATTTCTCAGCTATAACCTTTGTTAAGCAAGCATAATAATGATTTATGGCATATCAATATCCTTTTCTCAGCATGTTTTCAAGATGGAGCAAGAAGAGTATACTAAAGAGGAAATCGATTGGAGTTACATAGAGTTTGTGGACAATCAAGATATTCTGGATCTTATAGAGAAGGTCTGTCCATACCCCTGCCCCTCTATTTGATGCCTCACCATCACTTCCTAAACCTCATTGTCAACATCTGCATTGTTCCTAACAAGTTCTCCTACCTGATTTAATAGTCTATTATGCAGGTCTTTTATGCTGTTTAGTGCTCTGAAAATTATATATGAATAGCCCCCTCTATCAATCTAACTTAGTTTTTGCTTGCTTCAGAAACCTGGAGGAATCCTTGCTCTTTTGGATGAAGCTTGGTATGTAGGCATTTTATAACTTTGTAGATAAGGGAGTGATGTAGATGGGAAGCGTTTTTTTAGGGGAAGGGGGAAGCGTTAATATTCATCATGAAACGTCTTACCTTCGCCAATGCAAATGTCAACAAAAGAAGAAGTGAAATTTAATAAATGTTGATCAAAATCGATGCTATGAATGTTAACCTTCCTTGATGAATTCTTTTTGTGGTTATAAATCAAATGATGAATATTATATTACAATATCGTTAACATTGAACGCGGTGAATGTTAGTCAACATTTATGACGATGAATGTAAAAATTAATAATATTTATCAACTAATGTTATGATTTAACATTCATCATCATGAATGTTAACTAACATTTATGATGATGAATTGTAACGATTAATTAAATTAATATTCATCAATTAATGTTATGACTTAGAAAGGATTTTCATCGGTGAACATATTTTTTATAATATCGATTTTGATTAATATTTACCGGTAAAAATAAATTTTTGTTGACGTTTTGATTAGTAAAAGTAAGATGGTTCGTGATGAATATTAACGTTTCCCTTCTTCCCCCTAAAAACACCACTTCCCTCAGGATCATGTCCCTATATATATATATTGTTGCCTTGTTGGTGATATTCCATCAGTTTGACTGAAGTTAACCAATGTTTTGGGTTGGTGGCATAACTCCTTTTCTGTGTGAAGTTGACCATATAGTCTGTTGGTCGATGAATAATCATATGGTGTACTGATTCTTGATAACTAAGAGCATAGTGTTAATTTCTAGGATTGATCATAGGATATCATTCTTTATGCAGCATGTTTCCGAGATCCACACATGAAACGTTTGCTGAAAAGCTTTTCCAAACGTTCAAAGATCATAAACGTTTTAGTAAGCCAAAGCTTTCCAACTCAGCATTTAACATCGATCATTATGCTGGCGAGGTATGCATGTTTAGTCCTGTACATTTAACATGTTGACATCCAGCAACTAGTAAATTTTCATCCACCTCCAGTACTGCAATATAGACTTAGTAATATCTTAAATTCAAAGAATCCAAGGAGAACTAAAAGACGATGTTCTGATTTCAGGTTACATATCAAACCGAGTTTTTCTTGGATAAGAACAAGGACTATGTTGTTGCCGAACAGCAAGCGCTCTTAAATGCTTCAAAATGCTCCTTTGTGTCAGGATTATTCCCTCCCCAACCAGAAGAGTCATCCAAAACATCAAAGTTTTCGTCGATAGGTTCAAGGTTCAAGGTATAATGTTATTCTGATTCACTAAATACATCAATGCACTTGCTTTCTGTAGTTCAGCTCAATTTATCATGTGTCATCTTTACAGCAACAATTACAATCATTGCTTGAGACGCTCAGTCACACAGAGCCACATTACATTCGTTGTGTAAAACCGAACAATCTCTTAAAGCCTTCGATCTTTGAAAATCAAAATATACTGCAACAACTACGGTGTGGTGTAAGTTAGCACCTTGTATTTATCATATATCTCCTGTTGTATATACATATATATCGAGATCTGAAACTTCATGTCATTCTAGGGAGTTATGGAGGCGATTAGGATCAGTATGGCTGGATTTCCTACTCGTAAACCTTTTAAAGAGTTTATTCACCGGTTCAAAATCTTTTCACCTGAGGATGTGAGAAAAAGGTGGTTGGATTGTTTTTATCCCTCCAAATACTGTTCCTTTGTGCTTTCTATTGTATTTGATTTAAGTATTATCATTCTGATAAAACCGTAACACACAAAGATAGAATTAATGATATTTTCTTGACCTATGTTTGGAATCAGTTTTTACCATATTTAATATTGACTGCAGCACCGATGACATCAAGACTTCAAAGTTGCTTCTAGAGAAGGCAAACGTTCAAGGTTATCAGGTACCATATTCTTCCCTTTCATGGTTTTGTGTCTATATCAAGTTCCTCTTCTGCTCCAAACAAACATTTGAAGCAAACTTTGCTCTGTTTGAGTTTTATTTTTAAATAAAAATTTTACCAACTTTGGTCCAATTCTATTTTGGATAACATAAACTTGAAATTTAACAAAATGTTCTCAAAAGCATCTGACTTTCGAAATTTGGATTGAAGGCAATATGATTGTTTACCTGATCAAAATGATGACATGGCAACTGGCATGTTGGTAAATTGACCGTAAATGAAAACTCTATGAAATTTATTAGCAATTTATATGAGTGCAGACAAAGTGTGTTACTCAAAAAAGTTTGGCAAAAATTGCGAGTAAAGCTCCCAGGTTTTTCAACTTGACATGATCACATCTTGATATTAAGCGTCTTAAAAGACCCTATTTACTTACTTTAACTTTCTGCTGTCGTAAAGCTGATTTATTTTTCTTCCCTCTGCATGTAAAGCTTGATCTTTGTGTTCTTAATGGTCAATTTCCAACTCAAGTTCAATGATAACATTAACTATCAACATATCCCATTCAAATTAGGAGGAAATATGCTTGTGGAATTGTTGTCTTGTGTTACTCAATTTTCATTGTCAAACATTCTTATAATTGCAATATTTACAAAATTGCAGATTGGTAAAACAAAAGTATTTCTCAGAGCTGGTCAGATGGCAGAACTGGACGCTCGAAGAAGTGAAGTTTTGGGAAGATCTGCTAGTAAAGTCCAGAGAAAATTTCTCACCTATTCTGCTCGCAAGAAGTTTGACTCGTTAAAATATTCATCAATACAGATACAAGCTATGTGTAGAGGTATACATTGGTATCAATGTATCTTTGTACGTAAACTAGTTGAGTGAATATATGAACTTGATTTTTTTTTTCCTTTTAATAAATGAGTGCAGGGCAAGTTGGACGTTATCACTTTGAGAACCGAAAGAGAGAAGTGGCTTCTCTGAGACTGCAGAAAGATACACGCATGTTTCTCAAGAGGAAAGCTTACAAAATTTTATTCTCTTCGGCTATTAAAATTCAAGGTGGAATGCGTGGAATGACTGCACGAAACGAGTATCGCTATAAAAAGCGGGAAACAGCAGCAGTCATTCTCCAGGTATACTGCCATTTGTGACAGACTGAGCAATAAGTTATGAGTCATTATCTACTTCACAATATATAATGGATTAGGAAATTTACGAAAAGGCTCCTGATACAACCAGCCCTTTGAGCCCTTACACTAGTCACGGAAGAGTTTTGGTGTCCCTTCGAAAAGGTTCCTGTAATACTTGTCGCCAACCGCCATCTTAACAGTCTCGATTAGAACAGGTGCACGTTTCGAGTCTGACAATACATGTCGCTTTGAGCCTAACCAATGTGAACTAAAGAGTGGCAAAGAACTGAGGCGTCAGTTTACGTGAACCATCCTGGTCTGACCAGTGTTGCTCAAAGCAAAACTTGCAGTTTAATATGGCTCACGAAAATGCATACACAGATCGTGATCCGCAAGGTTGCGGTGGCACACTTTTGAGCCCCCATTGTTTCCTATTAATACTAAATAATTTTTGAGGAAAGAAAGCCATATTTATATGTATATCCATGTTCATTCTTTTCCCTAAGTGGGAGAAGTAAAACCGACAATCTACTTTCCTCTATTTCCCAAGACCTAACCCAAAGACTTGGGTCTATATATTTCAAGAACTCTCCAGAACTTTTAAGTTCCATCTTGTTGATTGTGAAGCATCTTGAACTTTAGGGGTTGTCTTTCTTTTGAAGAGATGTGACTAATATGATGGCATTATAACTACTTGTCACAATATATTTTTTCACTTTCTTATAAGGATCATCTGCCTCATGAACTCCTAATGACTAATCTTTCTTTTTGTTGATCCGAAAAAACTCGGTTCCTGCTCTCTGTGCTGAAAACCTCATTTGCACTGAATTTGATGACAGAAAGTATTTATGTTATTTTTACCATATCTTGTGACGTACTTCATTTTTTTTTTACGTTTAAAGGTTTATGCGATCATTTTTGTAAAACTGATGCACTCTATGAACACCTCGCAGAGACAATGCCGACAATATCTGGCCCGCCATAGTTATTGTAAGTTGAAAAAAGCAGTAATAGCCACTCAATCTTTCTGGAGAGCAAGACTTGCACGCAGAGAATTAAGGAAGCTTAGAATGGTAACTCTATCTACATTCCTTTCTAAGTTCCTTAATAAATTAGGTTTGAGCTGAATTTGTTTTGAAAATTAGTCGTGGTATACTTCTTTTTCCTCATTGAAATTTGGTTTAGCTATATTCAAAATATCCTTAGAACCTAATCTGAGTTTTATATTGCAAGTTACACAATAATGTGAAAAAGAAGGCATGTCTAAATATAGGTCTGAAAGTGCTGCAAGCACACCTAATTGGGGGCACGATTAGATTTTATGATCTCAATCATGTTACAGTTCTAGTGAACTTGATGGTTAGATCAGATTACAAAAGCTGTGACCTCCTACATCATTTTTTATGAAGATTTAGATTATTATTCTAATATATTATCTTGGTAATCTTGATCTACAGATTGATTATTTAAACAACTTTTTAGATTAGCAAATAAAATTGTTTGTGGGTCAACCCGGACCGTTTGGACCCTTTAAATTTTTTGACACATTACCCAACCTGCCCATCTTTCCACCTCTATATACAACCATCTTTTGCTTTCCATTTCAGTTCTTTTAATGCATCTTATTGTACATTATTGTAATAGAATGAACATAGAGTTCACCAATGTTTTCTATAATCCTTGTTACACCACTAGGTACATGGAAATGCGAAACTTATAAATTCTTTCGGTTATGCAGGCTTCAAGGGAAACTGGTGCTTTACAAGAAGCCAAATCTAAACTAGAAAAGGAAGTTGAAGAACTGACCTGGAGATTGCAACTGGAGAAACGGATTAGAGTAAGTAATTTTATACCGAATTAACTAAATATTTATCATCTGTTCTAGTTCATTTATTCCTCAACTTGGTCATTTTGTCTATTACTTGCAAGTAACCTTGTAAATTTCAGTTTTTTTCTAACCACAGCCAAATATATTATGGTTAAGAGCGTACCTTTCATTACCACTATGAGGTGGCTGGTTGTAAGAAACAGTTCCATCCAGTCATAATCAACCGGTGGTTATGATATCCTTCGGTAGTTGAAAGTTATCCTATTAGGCATAGCATTGCGGGCTACGCTCAGAAAAACTCATGAACTTAACCATAATGTGCAAGAAACTTCTTTTTTGAAGTTACTATTACGTCTGCCATGCTGTAATGTGCATATTACTGTGTCATGATATGACATAGAAGTATCAAATAAAAAATATCAAACTCTTTTCTAATGAATAGAGTAATAAGAATCATCTGTCATTGAACGTACTTTTCATTTAAATGAAACAAAGACTATAAGAAGTAAGTTTTGGCACCTCTGGCCATACGAAAGAATTGGGAGAAATTCTATAAAAATTTAGGCTGACGATGAAAGGAAAAAGTATGGTGTTTCTGAGAACTGTAATCGTTGGTATTTTTCTTATATCTTGTGTTCTTGTCTTATCCTTACATGTTCTCCAACTTTTGTAGGCTGATGTAGAGGAAGCTAAAAGTCAGGAGAGTGCAAAATTGCAGTCTGTTGTGAAAGAGATGCAAGCTCAATCCCAGCAAACTAAAGAATTGATGGAGAAGGAACGAGAAGCTGCTAAGAAAGAATTTGAGCAAGCTTGGTCAGAGAAAGATGCTTCAAACATGGAGATAGTTGATAAGCTTACTGCAGAAAATGAGAAACTCAAGGTAGAGTTTATAAAGTCAAATATCCTTAGTTGCGTATTCTGCAGGCGGTTTTTTACTTCGATCCCAATTTTGAGGGTGTGAAGGTTATCACTTGAGGTGGTATTTTCAACCGATGTACCAATGAATGAGTTATGTCTAATCTCTAACAGGTCAAAACTAGTAAAACAGTAGTTATTACTAAAAGGGGAACTGGTCGAAAGTCAAGTAGTTTACCAAAGTATATTTTCGTTTTGTTGAAAAATTACATATTACTAAAGTTTTATAGAAATTGGACCAATGTTTGTGGGTCAAGCCAAACCTCTAGTATGACCTAAAATCCTGAGTTTTGCATGTCTTTTGGTACACATGCAGGAAATGGTTAGTTCACTGGAACAGAAAGTCGACGAAACAGAAATAAAATATGAAGAGAGTAACAAGCTGAGTGAAGAGAGGTTGAAACAGTCCCAGGAAGCAGAATTGAAGATACTCGAGATGAAAACCACAATGCATAGGTTATAAAGTTTCCTTTGACTATGTTTCTCAGTACTTCAATTATCAGAAGATTATTATCTCTACTTTATGAATCTGAAGTGGCAACTTTTGCTTGATTATGTGGTTCCTCATATCTTTTTCTTACTTTAGGCTTCAAGAAAAGATCAATGAAATGGAGACCGAAGAACAGATTCTGCGACAACAAGTCATGCTAACATCATCAGCTTCCAAAAGGCGTTTCTCATTCTCATCTAAGGTTAAATGCCAGAGTGTATAACAAAGTCTTATTTGGACAATTTGTAAGAGTATTTCTTAGTATGTTTCTCAAAAATCATAATGTCTTGCAGAGTCAGGTTCCTGGTCCTGGTCCCGAGAATGGCCACCTTGTAAGTCATAAGATTCAGTCTTTGCAACCTTCCAAAAGGCTTTTTATCTATATTACTTTCTTATTTAATATAAAGAACAATTCCGTGATCTGCAGGAACCGCAGAATAGTTCCACGAGTATGAAGAGATTTGATAGTTCATTAAGGCAGTCAGCTATCGACAAACACCGTGTATGTGCTTAAACTTGGTTTTATGGAAGTATCTCAATAGAATGCTTTAACTTTACAACTGATATGTGAATAATTCATATTTCTACCATTTGAGAGTAGTTTGAACTCATTGTTATTGTTTACTTTATCTGATTTCTAATATTTGGGATCAAATGACTCGTATCATGTACAAAAAATATTTACCAATAGAGAATTCTTCTCTGTTATACAATAGTAAATTTCGATAAGCTGACATGTATTGGTGATTTTTATCACCAATATCATCTAAGTGTAATGAGATTTTTAACTTGTTGACCAATGCGATCATAATGAATATTAAACAAGTTTGGTTGGTGCGGAGTGCACAAATATTTTAATGCATTTTGATCTCACAGGGGTCCGGGGGCAGCGCCCCCGGTAACGGGGTCCAAGGGGCAGAGCCCCTGGCTGGGGTCGAGCTTTATAGAAAATGCTTTACAGAAAATGCATTGAAAATCCGAATTTAGAATAAAACCCGGTTTTGACCTGCCTGTTTGAAAAGGTAGTTTAACCGTTTAAAATGGTTATGAAAACCGTTTTTTTTGGTCATTTTCTATTGCGATTTCTGGTACGGATTTTTCATAACATTCTCAACATATTTCCGTTCTTGAAACATGGAGTTTTATCCGACTGAACTTTCGATTGTACCATTGAAATACTTCAATCTAAAAGTGTTTCACGACTCTCAATTGCATCCAAGTAATTGAAATCTCTAATTTCTAACAACATGATATAATTGTATATATCTATCGTGCAGGAGAACGTTGATACTCTTATGAAAGCATCGACGGAAGATCTTGGGTTCAGTAATGGAAAACCAGCTGTTACATATATTGTATACAAAAGCCTTCTTCACTGGAAAGTTTTTGAAGCAGAAAGAACTAATGTGTTTGATCGCCTTATCACAGTATTTGGATCTGCAATACAGGTTGGAAGAATTTACATTCAACACATAAACCTCTGTTTATGCATCTACCTAGTGATAATTAATATTTAACTGCATTTCTTTTTTATTTTTAATTGGATACCAATCAACTTGTCTACGGACCATACATCGACTTTCCCAGAAAGAGGAAGACAATGAGCATATGGCTTATTGGCTATCTGCCACATCTTCATTGCTATTTTTGCTTCAAAAGACTTTAAGTTCTAACTCAGGCAAACCCCCTCAGCCAACATCAATATTTGGAAGGATGGCACAAGTACTTACTTCTTCTATACACCCTCCATTAACTCATAACATCATTTTTATTTGTCGATTTCTTAATTGGAAGCTTATAAACTATTTTTTAAAATGATATTTGTAGAGCTTTCGCAAATCTCCATCATATTCCAACCTTGAAATAGTACGCCAAGTGGATGCCAAGTACCCAGCTTTGCTTTTTAAACAGCAATTAACTGCTTATGTTGAAAAAATATATGGAATTATTCGTGACAATTTAAAGAAGGAATTGTCAACACATCTCTCTTCTTGTATCCAGGTACCTAGAAATTGCTTTTGAATTTGTATCCCAATCTTAGGCAACTTCTAATGCTAATTTTATATTTTCCTGAATAAATCAGGCAGCAAAGCAATCAAAAGCTGACACTCCTCCATCTGTTTTCTGGCAACGTGTAATCGAAAGCCTAAATGGCATGCTCAAAACTTTGGAAGACTACCATGTATGTGATCCCTATTTCTTTTTCATTTTAATTATTGATCACAAGTCCTGCATACCTACTCATCGAACAAGATTGTTACAGGTGCCAACAGTTCTTGATCAAAAGATCTTTAATCAAGTTTTCTCTTACATCAATGTGCAGCTATTCAACAGGTAGATGCTATGCCTTTGATGGATGTTTAAAATTTTAAAACATTATATCAGTTGTTGTATTGTAATTGCTTTTTCTATGCAACCTTAGCCTTCTTCTTCGTCGAGAATGCTGCACATTTAGCAACGGGGAATATGTAAAAGCAGGGTTAGCTGAGTTAGAACTTTGGTGTGGTCATGCCACAGAAGAGGTATTCATTGGTTCAAACTAAAGAAACAATTATATTTCTTGAACTTATTGTACATAGTTCTAACTAATTTCATTAAATCAGTATTCAGACTCGTCATGGGATGAGCTTAAGCACGTCAGGCAGGCAGTTGGATTCCTGGTATGTACTTTTCTACATATCAAAATTTTGTAATTATAAACCCTTTTGAAAGTATCTTATTTATTTGACCTGCTTTCAACTCCCAATCATGTAAAATATATAGGATAAAGTGTTAATAATGAATCTTCAAATCATTGTCTTTCAATGTTTAATCACCTTGGTGTTATTAAAAGCTTTCACTATTTTCATCCTACAGGTCATACACCAGAAGTCTAGAATTTCCTATGATGACCTCACAACTGATTTATGCCCTGTAAGTATCCCTGTGTTTGTGGTTATATGTTCACTAGTATCCAGATGGCGTTTTTCTTTATTTTTGGTAATGACACAATTGATGCACTTTGTTTCAGATTCTAAATCTTCATCAACTTTATAGAATTTGTACACTCTACTGGGATGATAATTACCATACTAAGAGTGTAGACCCCGCGGTAAGAATAGGAAAGCTATAATTGCCACATAAGTTATTTTACTTTCCTGGGAGTAGAGGTTCCTGATTTGTTAGAGGTGGCTACTTCGACCCGTTTACTTATGAATGGGTCAATTTGGGATGTTATTAATCTCAAAAGGGTAAAATAATTTTTTTTTTTTTAGCTAAATGGAGAATGGGTCAAATTGGGTTAGAAGTTGCCCAAAGTCCATCTTTAATGAATACAACCTCCTAAATTGTTTCATTCAAACAATTCTTTCGAGACCACCCTGAGCCGGCCCATTTCGAGCCATACAAACAATGGCCTGTTTCAATCCGAACCCATTTGGACCCATTAGCCAACCTGCCTGACCCCCATCTTGCCGCTTCTACTAATCTTTTTCTGTTTTGTTCTCTTTGTGAAAATTCTTTCTCACCCTCTTAGTTGTGTGCAGGTTATTTCTACCTTAAAAGTTCGTTCAGAAGGGTCCGAGGATTCTGAACATAGCTCCTTTTTGCTGGAAGACGATCCCTGGTAAGCAATAAGATACAATACAACTGTACACAATCACAATGTTAAATACCCAATAACTTATTTTATTTTATCTATATGCAGCATTCCATTTTCAGTTGATGATCTTATCAACTTCATCGATGAGAAAGATTTTGCAGAGATGAAACCTACTTGTGCTATTGTAGAAAATCCAGATTTTAAATTTTTGGTTGAGTAATTCTATTTAGTTATTTGATTCTTTTAAGATCATTGACTACCACAAGAGCATACCCACATTGGTGGGGCCAATGTACATCACACCTCACCTTTTTTCTCCTCAAATTTAGGTAGATTCTTAATTGGGTATGCATCCACTGCCCTGGGTGTAAATCATCCTATAGGTTAGATATGTAAAATGCATAGGTAGAGTATATAGAAAGGGAGTGATGCAGTTTAACCTGTGCTACATATATTTGTTCCATTAGATTAGGTTCTTTATAGCATTATTTTGGAAGAGTAATTATATAGTTCTCCATTAGAAAATGATCCTTCATGTTTTTTTCTAATTAACCAAGTCCATAAATTCGACCTTTTAAATTTCCTTCTTGATAATAGCACAAACATTCTGCAAAATATATATCGATTACCCATGACATGTCACACATTAATATTAATCAGCATAAGACTTCCATTTGTTTGTGTTTAATTCTTCTCTTAATATGTATACATAAAAGCTATTGTAAACTTTGTAAAATTCTTCTCTTAATATGTAAATCAATTTGTAAACATCCTTTGTAAGAGCACATGAAGTGGTTCAGTGTTGTTCTTCTTGAGCTCAACACTGATACGGAAATGTTGGGGCAGTGGTCAATAGTGAAAACTTTGTTTGCAACTCCCAACATTTTTCTAAGTAAAATTGGAGTCTCAATTTGTGTTAAGTATAAGGGGAAATCACACAGATGCTTCTTATACCTGCCGATTAAACCAAAATGCTCTTTCTCGTTAAACTTCTACCAAGATAATCTCATTTGACATGTGACCCGTCATTTGTGGATGCCAAACTTTTTGCGGGTATCCGAAAACTTAGAAGCCTTAACATACATAAAAAAACTCCTTTTGCCAGATCTGCAAAGTTATGGAGCTAGTCAAGTCTCACTCCCTATTACAGTGTATTCATTGTTAAATTTCAAACTTAACGTAAAAAACTCCCGCCGAAAGCTCTGGTGCACTAGTGCTGGGTAAATACAGTTCCCTAGTCTTCCGGCATTACCACGTGTAAACTGTAAACGTGTGGCAATGTGTGAGGGTGCGTGTGGTGGTGTTTACTGCTAAGGTTTTCTTCTTTGCATTTGGCTCAGAATTCAAAGATGGATGCTAAAGTATAGGCGGTAAAACGTAACTCGTCTTGAAAATTAACAAATCTAGTGAAAATAGCTTTTGATGTTAGAAGTGTGTAGGATCCATAAACTTTGTATATTCACAAGCCTCACGTATGCCGTGACAAATACCAATCGTCTATTGTAGAATAAGTTCATGTTTGACCCCAAAAAAAGTCTTAGACTTCCAAGAATGCCATTCATATATAGGTAAAACGAGTTTTTTTGGTAGAACTTTGGTCAAAAAGAGCATTTTGATTAATCGATTGAGGAATGTAAGCAGTATTTTGACATTAATTTTAATATCTTGACCCATAATTGCACTACTCGAATATAATCACATATAGATGAAACCCGACTAGAAAACGGGTAAACGAGGTTTAATCGAGATATCCTCTGATATTTTCGACCCTTTCAATTACCACTTTCAAGATGTTTATTTGAAAGATGCGAACTTAAGAGTTATTGTATGGACATCAAAACATCTTACCATTAAATCACCTTATATTTTTAAAACCTGGCTCAAAACTTTATATTTTTTCTTCTTCTACTAATCTTACCATCATTCGGTTTTTATTAATTTTCAAAAGTATAGCCAATTATTTACATGTCATATACATATATCTTAAATCTTAAATATAATATAGGAAGCGGATGATGACATCATCAAATATTTAATTGGCCAAAAGAATTTTTTAATTTTATTAAATTGAGTAAAATTAGGAATTTGATGACATCATCATTTAATTTAAATTTTTTGTCAATTAAGTCCTTTAATTTTACTCAATTCAAATTTACAGTCCCAAACTTTTTAAATTATATAACCCTTATTAAAATTTATAAAATCTATTTCATGTATTTGTATATGTTCATAAACATAAAGGAGTACTTATATCAATAAACGTTATGTTAAGTTTTTTATGCGTAAAGAATTATATACGAATCACGTTTGTGACATCATGCATATTCAATTTAAAAATGCAATTTCAACTCAATTTCAATAAAAAGAATAACCTACATTTTATTATAATTATATTTATTATATTTATATATCTATTTAATTATCTATTGTTATCTCTTAGACCATCAATTTATATCTACCCTTATTTCAAACAGTTCTCTCTAACTTTTACATAATTTTATTAAAATCACCAACAAATATATTTTATTTATATTTATATTATCTCTTTGTGTTGGGTTTATGTTTATAAATTTCTGGTGTGTTTACATCAATTCTAACTTTTATTAAATTAAGATATACGTCAACAAGAATCTTATTTTATCAAATATTCAATTAATCAATAGGGTTATTTGATTTTTTCAAATTGATTAAAATTAAGGAAAAAATAACATCAAAATTTTTCAAAAGAGTTAAATTAAGAAATCAGATCCCTTATTTTAATTAATCTAAAATTTTAAACCTTGTAAAAAGAATTATAAGCTAATACTTTAATAGTATGAACCATATAATAAAGTTGTACTACCCGTAAATAATTATGAAATAGTAGGTTTTATTAATGTTACCTATTTGTTCCACTACTATCACAATATACGTAAAAGTATCATTAGAGAAATTGTAGACGCATTATATAATATCTATAGATGAAGGAAAAATATATCTCCATTCATTCAATTCAGTTAAATAATATAACATACTTTCATTATACTAATTTATTATTTTAAATACATTTAGATAAATAAAATAACTTCAAATACTTCCACGTACATCTCGAATCCCACATTTAATTTTATTCGACCTTTCAATTAACAAGTTATAGGTTTAGGATAAGATTTGCGGTGTCAAAAAATCTCCAACGTTTCAACGAATATATAATTTTAAATCTTTAAATTAGTAATAAGGATAAATATAAGCTAATTCTCTATCATCTAGAAAGCTAATTCTTAATTAAAACTGTGTCATTTATAATTTTTATAAAAAACGTAATCATTGATTAACATAATTAAGTTATGACATTTGAATTGTTGTGTAAAAAAAATAACTTTTTAATTTAATGTTTATTCTAGTAACTTAAAAGACATATGTTTATACACGAATCTGAACGCTAATATATATATATAATCAATTCAAGTATTACTTCGATTGATTTGTAATTCATTAATAGAAATGCATGTTTTATTAACTATGTTTATATCAAAAACATACCTCTTTACTTAAAATGTTGCCTACTGACACATTAGTCTTCCAACGCTTCATAGGGAAATTATTTTTAAAAATATGCGATTCATTTTTACTAAATGAAAATACAAAAAATAAAGAAAACACGCAATGAACTTGTCAAAAGTGTCCATCCCAAACACCCAACAATGATTCTATAAGAAAATAGGGAGTGGTAAAATTAGTCTGAACAATATTTTGGAATAACATTGTTATTGAAAAAGTAAAAGAGTAAAGACTGTACTTTTAACTTTTTTTATTTTTTAAAATTTAAATAAGTTTAATAAATTGAAGAAAATAAAAAAATTAATTAAATATAAGAAATACATTCGTTAGAATAAAAATACATAACTGAAAGAAATACATTCATTAAAAATAAAAAAATACATTCAAGCATCTCCCGATCCCGAGCCGAAATTCCACATCCTCTCGTGAACCTTCCCATTTTCCATTAAAATTATGAATTTTTCATGTTCCGATAAGTGATCCACTGACGTAGACAAAATTCTTAAAGCAGCTTCGATGTCCTTGGTCTGGTAGTAACTTTTTTTTTCGTGACGGATGCCTTCAAAGGTTGATGTGATTGTGTCATCAGACGAAGTGCGGGAAGAAGCGGCTGAATCAGTGGACGTTTTTTGAGATTTTGATTTCCTTGTTTTTCCCCGTGGATTTTCGAACGGATCCTCAACAAATAGCACAACATTCGGGTTTTCATTGTTTTTCTTCAGTTCCTCATCTAAGTCCAACTCGTCCTAGTCCACTATTTCGCAATGTTTTGGAACGTTTCATCTTCCGACGACAACGAGATCGAGAGTAGGAAAGGTTATCAGGATCTTCCTGCCTTCTTTGTTATCCTTGAAGCCACTTCTAAATACCTCCCCACTTTTGGCATGCCGTATTGAGTTTCAACCACTTTGAAGACAATGTGTCCTTAGTCTGTTCAAATGGTTGGTCGCGGCTATGGTACTCATTCATCACAAGTTACCAAAACGACTCATCGAATTGGGCATTTCCTTAGTTGGAATATTTAAAAACGACAATCTAACTTTGCGCCAATTAGAGTTCGTCCTTCGGTTCCCAATTGTTGTGGTTGGGAACAACCTTTTTTTGTTTAGGTTGTGAGGATCCCACCTCCTGATTGTTTCCTTTCTTTTTGGAACTATTTCTACGAGACGAGATTGATGTCTGTACTTCGTCATCGTGTGATTGCATGTAGGGTTGTTGCATGTTGGGTTGTTGCATGTCGAGTTATTGCATATCGGGTTGTTAGGTGTTTTGTGATTGTTGCCACATTAGTAAAACTTTATATTGATCGGGTGATATGTTAGGTGTTTGATAGTATGGTGTTTGATTGTATTGTGTTTGAGAGATTTGTGTTTGCGGCATATAGTATTGATGACCAAAATCGGGCATGAGAGTATTGACAGGTTTGAAGATGATGATACGTTTGGAAACGAGTTCCGTTGGGAGTGTAAGTTGTTCGACATAGTGAATTATAGAGTTTTTGGGTTTTTGAATTTTTGAGTATTTGAAGTGTTTGAAAAAAAAACATAGAAAGTAGCGTCGCGCATTTAACATTGTTCATAAACGCCATTCAAAATGGCGTGTGCAACACAGTCCGGGAGTAGGAGAACAGCTTCGAACGGCGTTCTCAAAGTGGAACGGTGACAAAAATAAACCCACTCTGTATGTTGTAAGATAATTGTTTATAAATTACATGCTTAAAAAATAAGATGTTCTTGAAATGACTATCCATCTTCTCTCTTTCTCTATATTAGTTGTTGATTTTTAATGATAAACTAAATTACTTCTTAATAATAGTTTTGCGAGTTCTCAGTCAAACAAATATTTTATATCTTCCTATATGAAAAAGCTTGTAATTAAATAAGTAATGACTTTATAGTAAAAACTTAAAACTTGTTTCTTTGCTTTCTTCGTTGATCATAATTTTTAATCTAGAGACCTTTTAGTTTCTCATGCTTCCATGTGATTATCTTTTTATAATAAGAGTTGCTTTCCATCTTTTAAGTTTTAATCAAAAGCTTCTTTTCCTATATCGAAGTGAAAAAAGTTATCTTATACCTTCTTTTTTTTTTTAATAATTTTTTGCATTTAAAGTGTATGTGTGTTGGTAATATTTTTTATAACTTTTTATATAGATATAGAAAATAGTGTTCAGCGCATCATTCTAATTTTAATGATTGTTTTAATATATGAAACTTCACAATTTGATGTACTTACTTTAAAAAATTAATCTAAATGTTTTTGTTCTTTTGTTCTTTTTTGTTTTTTTGGTAAATCAAAATGTAAATTAAACCCTTTCTAAATTTTACTACATAATAACTATTTTTACTTAACATATATACAATCTTTCCAACTCAAAATTAGAGTAAATTACTTAGATCATCGTTTCCTTTTTGAACACGATCGTCCTTATTTTGTTTTTGTAAAATAGACCATTCATGTGGCTGCAGTTTTTGACAGGAAACGTCCATGTATTCAACGACGTTAAAATTTGTAAGTCAAAGGATGTCACGTGACTATCATGTAAGTGTGTTTTTGTCTTTTTAAGAGATATCACATTACTCCTTTAAAAAGTGTGAGCATTATAATTTGAAGTTGGTCCTACTTTACATACTCTCTTTTATACCTCTCGCCTTTGGTACTTGTTAAATTAGTCACATCTTGTTTCTATTTTTTATTTTCCATCTCTTATTACCATTCAAATTAATCACATCTTGTTTTCACTTTCCACTTTCTATCTCGCACTCTCTCCTACATATCTAATATGGTCTCCCACTTTTCACTTTACACCTTCCACCCTCTCAAACACATTTAATCTTGTTAATAAATAATTTTGTAAAATAAATTTGTTAATTTTTAAACTAGTTTTTTTTTTTATAAAAATATACTTTTTATTAAAAGAAAACTTAGTTTTCATAAAATATTTAGTTATAAAAAGGTATATTTTTATTAAAAAAAATCATAAACTTTCTTTTAAATTCGTTTAAAAAGTTATTTTTTAATAAATATGTCTTTATAAATTATATGTTTCAACGGTTATGGTTATAGTAAATAGGGTTAGTTGCAGTATTTGTTCTTTGAATATTCGTTTTGCCGATTTTCTCCCTACTTGGATTTTTTTGACTTTTTTGTCCTCATGGTTTTCAATGTTTTCAAAATTGTCCTTTTCACTAAATTTCATTAAGTTTCTCCGTAAAATTGTGTAAAATGACATAAATACCCTTCTTCTTCAATTACTCCCCATGTAACCCTAAATCAAAAACCACATCCAAAACCACTTTCCATGATCAAAAGCAGGAAACGCAAACCACTTTCAATTTTATGATGTTAATGACTTGTAAATCAAAAACCAGAAACTCACACTTGATAAAAATCCAACTTTCAATTTCCATGGATTTGTTTAACAATCACAAATTAGAAACCCCTTAACATGTTGCCACCATTCGAAATTCTATACGCAACTAGCAGTGAACCAACAGCCACTAGATTACAACCTTCTCGTACTCCAAACCTTCAATTCAATATTTTTATTTAATTTACAGTAACTCAAAATTAAAGCAAATTCTAATCAAACTTTAAATTACAGAAATAAATTATAATTATTTACAAATCCTTCTCTTCAGCAAAAATAAACTGAGCAATTAATTGAGATATTGGTTTAAATCGAAATCCGCCACGGGAGATCTGCAAATCAGCCTTTAAAGACTCGACCTCATCAACAATCTTTGGTTTAACTTGGAGTCAGCATTCGATTACGAGGTAGATGACGACACTCTTGTTGGATCCGAAGAGCTATCGGTTTTTATCGATTGTTCGACCGGAGTTCTAGGCGGTCACTATTATCTATTTACGAGGTAATAAATTTCGACGAACATACCGGCGGCGGTTGAGGTTCAGCAAGCCAGATCTGTATAAAAGAGCTAGATGTATATGTATTCATATGTAATGTGTATATAAATTGTTGATTGAGTTTAATTTTATAGATTTTAAATTTGGTTTTGATTTTGATTTGGGAATGAGTTAGAGAAATTTTTTGATTTGAGGATGAATAAGACATGGAAATGAGTACTTTTGTGCATATAGAGTATGAGGTGTTTTTCAAGGTGTTTAAAAAAGGAAGAATGGTAGTTTGGTCATTTTATATGATTTAAAATAAATATTTAACGAAAGTTAGTGAAAATGAAAAAGTTGGAAACTACAAGGACAAAAAAATTGAAAAAATCTAGCGAATGACAAAATAGCAAAACGCAGCATTGACAGGGATAAAAAAATAACCCTTGTTAATAAATTATTTGATATGTATATAAAATATGTACTTTTTTAAACGTCTATTTTATAAAAATTTTGTTTGTTTTGTAAAAGTTTGAAAACTTTATTTTTTTACTATATTATATATTATATATTAAATATCAAATTTTATATGTTTATGTAGACTAAAATGATTATAGTAATAATATTAATATTATTAATAGTATTATTGAAAAAGGGGAACAAGGAAAACAAAAGAAAAAGTAGAAGAAGATGAATTACATGAGGTGGTGGTAGGGGATAGAAATTTTGAGGGTAGAGATAAAATCTCCCTTTGCGGAACGCACTTATCATATTCTCTCACAAACTTAAACCCTAATAATATTATCACCATCACCATCAACATTAAATATCAAGAAACAACAAACTCAGATATGTAAATCAAAATCATAGATTTTTCAAATTTTGCAACCCATTTTGTTAATGTTTCAACAACATAATCCATCTAATATAATCGCTAACACTTGTTGTAATTATATATCAAAATCAAAACATAACAGAGATCAATTGCATATACAAATACAATTTTATTGTCAAATGTGTGAGGCAATGACACCACAATAACATCATAAATTCCATAAATCACAAAAACCCCATGAGTGTGGTTTGTTCCTCCTCGATTACCAACACCACACAAGTTGTTCTTCCTCGATGACCATTTACCACCACCACTTGGTCCATAACCGAATCTTCGTCACAGATGGGTGTTTGGATTTTCCAAATCAGTTGGCGGGAGGATGGGGGAGATGGTGATGCGAAAGAAATCAAAGAAAACGGTGTTTCATTTGGCAGATTCACTACGGAGCATGGTCGCCTGAAAAATAGCAACCGTCATCTTAAAAGTAGTCGTGGTCGCAGATGTATGCGATCGGATTATACCAACCTCCCTCAGATCTATTTAAGTGTTCATCCACAAAATGAAAATGGAACTTTTCTTTAGTTAGCTTGAATGATTTGTACGGGATTTAGAGACAAAGATTTAATTATCGGAGGTGCTAAGTATTGCGAAAAATTTTTTCGTTGGCTAATCATTACTAATGTATATAAAATTGTGTCATATCTAATATCCTTGGGAGATCAACTTTCCTTCTGCCATTTTTAGTTGGATCCCACAATTATTTGTCGCTTTATGACTGACATCTCACTCCTTTATTGTGTGCAGGTGTGTGTGAGAGTGTTTGAGTATGTATTAAAAAACAAACAAAGTACTACGTTCTTTCAAATAGAATGATGTGATGTCTCTTACATATTCTTTTATTCCCCCGTTACTGTTTGACTAGACTATACACTACCTTTCTCAACATTAGTCTATAGTTTGACCATAAATGATAAATAACTTATTGAAATTAACGTGAAGTGGAATTTAAATTCTATTATAAGAGTAGCTATACTTACTTCAATAGATCATTCTTTCTTTTACTCTTTCATTCAAATACATTTATTTCTATCTTTTAACAAAAAGCTAAAAAATAGTGTGCAAGTTTTTGAAGGAGTTTGACTGAAGATTACAACATTCATATATAACCTTAAACATGAATTATAATACGAATTGTATTATTTTTTATTCACATAGACTCTTTTATATTTTATTTTTTATATGCTACTAGATTTTTTTCCAATTACACTACTGGAAAAGGTGTATTATGCTAAAAATTATATAAATAAGGTCAACAACAACAACTAAAAATGAAGTTTTTGGCTAAACCGTTACATCAAACAAACATAATTACCAAACTATAATCTCTATCAAAATACATCCTAGGCAATATTTTGATTAACAACAATCAAACACAATAATTTCCTTTTTTTCATTTTCGTTTTTTCACCAGTTTATCTTTTTCTTTTAACAACTTCTCAAATTCACATCTACCTACACATCAGGCATGTATTTTCTTGTTTGTTTATATTTTCATTTATTTATATGTACTTTTTTTTAACAATAACTGTAATATGTTGACAACAAAACAAAATGATCAACATAAATTAGAAAGGAAGAGAAACAAACACATTTATAGCAAATAATTAGTAACATATTCATGAATAAACACATTTGTATCAACTTTTCGTTATTTTCATATAAAGTGATGGAAATTTTTTACGGAGATAACTCAACTGATGATGTTGAATTTTACATTGGGACACCAGAATTTGCCACCAGTAAGGTACAATGTCGGTTATTTTATTTAAATTTTTATCTTTAAAAATCCTTTGTAAATATTAACAAAATTAAACTAATTTATAAATCTTCAAGTCTCGCAAAGATTTGATGGATTAGGTATAAAATAAAGAACGATCTATTGGTGTTGTCATTATCACTAAAAGATTTAATAAATATCCAAGTCATTTCGTATATCAAGTTATACTCATGTGTGATCGTAGCGGTACATATAATGTTAAGGATTCAAGTTAAGTTTCTGACAAAAAAAAATGTAATTGTCAATTCTAATTAGAAGGAAAACATTTAAAAGAATATGATCGTTGGATGTCAACGGTGATATGTAATGAATATAATCATCAAGTTGTACAGTATATGGAGGGGCATCTATTTGTAAAACGATTAACTAAATATGAAATTAGTTTGGTCGGGAAACTAACAAGGAAAATGTGGCACCACATAATATTTTTTTAATAAAAGAGTGGAATGTAAATAACGTGTCCTTGCTCAAAACCATTTATAATGTGGGGCAAAAAATTTGTATAGCCGAGCAAGTAGATAAATCTCCCATGAAAATTCGTATGTCCATTTTTCATTTGAATGGTTATGTCTATGAGTTTTCCAACAACGATTCAAACGAGTTAGACAATCTCTTATTAGTTCATCCAAAATCATTAGATAGCGTGCTTTCCGACACATGGCGATTATAGATGCCACGTACAAGACGAACATCTATATTTATGCTATTTGTTGAAATTGTTGATGTAACTTCAACTAACCTGACATTTTCCATAGTCTTTGCCTTTATGGAAAAAGAAAGGGAGACTAACTATACATGGGAATTAAAATGTCTAAAGTTAACATTAGTTACGTTCATGCACCAACGTGTTATAATAACATACAGAGAGTTGGTTTTGATAAATGCATGCCATGAAGTGTTTTCGGATGCTACTCGATTGCTTTGTAGATGACACATTAGCCAAAACATTGTGAAGAACTGTAGGCAAACGATCAAATCACAACCTGAATGGGACTCATTTCTTTCGTTGTGGAAGTTTCTAGAAGATTCTTCAACATCGATGTAACATCCTAAATTTTGGTTAAAATAGTAGTTAATGTTCTTGTATTGAATAAATGTTTAATTATGTAATTAGATAATTAGTGTACTTGTGAAATATAGAAAATTGTGTGCAATCCTCTATGTTTGCAACTTCATAACTTAAAATCTGTAGGGATTTGAATCAAATGTTGAACACGAGGGTTGTAGTTCATGTTTCAAGCTTTCCAAGGATATAAGATTTGCTTAAAATGGACGTCTTATGACTAAGTTATGGTGGTCTAAAGTTGACTGCAGACCCATTTTTAGTGCTGTCAAAATATTGACCTAAATTCATGTGCATCCCCCTATTTTTGTTGCTTTATAATTTGAAATCCGTTGGGTGTTTGGTCTAGAGTCGAACACGAAAGTTGTAGTTTGTGATCCAAGGTTTACAAGCATATAAGATTCATCGAAAACGGATGTAGTATGAGAAAGTTACAACGGTTTAATGTGAGCTGCATTATCAACAATTTGTGTATTCTATGGGTTAAAGTTTGAAAGGCCATTTAGAGACTATGACGCCAAGTCTTAGTCACCTTTTCATCTGTTTTGATACTTAAAGTCTGAAAGGCCATTTAGAGACTATGACGCCAAGTCTTAGTCACATTTCATCTGTTTTGGTACTTAAAATCTGAAAAGTCATTTTAGAGACTATAACACCTTGTTTTAGTCATTTTTCATCTGTTTTGGTAGGCAATAAAACAGTTGACCAGATTTGACTTTAGTTGACTTTTGTTGACCACAAATTTAAAAAGGGGACCATCTACATTTCCACCTCAATTGAATAAAAAACTCAGCAAGTGTGTGTGTTTGTGAGATTATAGGAGAACTAAGAGTGTGAAAGTAATTGCAAGCAAGAATCAAGAAGGATTGAAGCATTTTCACCATCCAAATTGTGAATCAAAGGTAATAACTTGAAACCCTTCTTCTTGCAACTAATTTTCTGGGTTTTGAACACCCTCCCTTAAGCCCTAATTTCCCCTAAAGGCTTGCATGTTTGGAGATTAGGGTTATGTGAGTGAATTGAGGTTGTATGTGTTGATAACTAGTGATAATTGTTGCTATTTCATAGCCTTTGAATGTTGATGATGAAATTTAGCTTGATTAGGGTTATGTGAGTGCATTGAGATTTGTATATGTTGATAACTAGTGATAATTGTTGATATTTCATTGCCTTTGAATATTGATGATGAAATTTAGCTTGTACAACCAAAGTGTAGGGGAATGTTGGCTAAAAATCTGCACATGTCAAAGTGAGTAAAATAATTGTTATAGACCTTAATTGTGGCTTGTTTAAAGTATGATTGGGTCATTAAGACCTACACGAGTATAAGAGTCAATTTAGACCCACATGTTTCAAGGTATGAGGCTAAAGAGGATTAGAATTAACGTTTAGACATTAAAACCGTGCTGTTGGACAGATTTGGAGACTAAGAGGGTTAGTGAGCAAAGGTGAAGCTATCTAACCGAAATATTGAGGTGGGTATATGAGGATTTTTACAATTTTGGGTACATGACTAATATGAAAACCTTATGTTTTTGTCTAACTCTTTGCTGAATTTAAAGCATATATATAATTCTTGTGTGTAAATGTTTTCATGGATATGTTAGCTCAATCCAAGTAGTAAGTGGATGATGAGGTATGTTGATTGCTAACCTAATTGTGCAAAGCTTATGTTCACTTCATATGCATCTCATGGCATCATGGTAAATTGATATGATATGAAAAGTAAGGTTCATGCATACATGATTTTGGGATTGCATAAGGGTCTAGACCAAATAGGGTTCCTTCATTGGAACCAAGGCACTACTGGGATTGGTACTATCCTGTCGAGAAGAAGTGGCCAAGCTTCCATACCGGATGGGATGGAAAATGACGAGTGGTGGCCGTAAGCAGCTATGATAATGACGAGTGGCGGCCGTAAGCAGCTATGGTAATGACGAGTAGCGGCCGTAAGCAGCTCGGTTGTGGTACATAACCACCTATGGAATGGAATTGACGGTTAATGAGTTGGAATGGTCCGACATAGTTGTAAATGGAAATGTTATCATGCATTGCATCCTTGTTGTATTTATATGTACTAAAATTTTGACCGTGTTAAAAACTGAATCTGGAACTTATGGGTCTAAAACCCATGTCACTCATAAGACATTTTTGTCTTACGTATTTTATTTAATGTCATGTACTCCAGGTTCAGGATCAAGAGTGTAGAAGGTAGAATCTTTAGAAGATGATCATTTTCGTAAAGACTAGAAGACAAGTTAGCTTTCACTCCTATTTACTTTTACTATGGTTATGTAATGGTACGAATTCGTAACACCCAAATGATGTGTACATAATTTGGAAACAAGTGTTTTTGTTAAACCATATTTTTAATACATGAGTTGAAGTCATGCAAATGATTTAAAAACAATAGTAAATTTTGATAGAGAAAAGTGGGGTGTTACAATCGATATCGTACTTGAATAACTATAATCAACTTAAATCAATGTTGATTCCATATCCACGTATGTTTCTGTATTTCACATTCAATATTTATTTTTTTGTATCCATAATATTTTTACTTCGAATATATTTTTTTAGGTGTTTTCAACTACATAAATCAAAATTGGTTGAACAAATATAAGGAAATGTTTGTGTTCGGCTTGATTGGTCAACATCTCAACTTTGAAAATAGTACAACCAATCGAGTTGAGAGTCAACATGAAAAGTTTAAAAAATACTTGAAATCTTCAAAATCTAGTCTCTGTAGATTTTTATCACGTCATGGACTCGCAACTTTCACCAATTAAAGAAAGCTTAGAGAAAAGTAGAAGTGTCCGCATTCATCAACATAACCTAAAGAGTTTCAAGTCATTACGCGGATTTATTTCATAGGATTCCTAGTTAGACTCATCAAATTGTGGCTGTCAACTCTGCAATATTTGTGGGTTACCTTGTGCTTGCGAACTTTCAGTCTATTTGAATTCAGGTCAATATATACATCTAAAATATATTGATATTTTTAACCTTAAGACCTACAACCACATACTCAATCAATCACCTTGACGTGATTGATATTTATTTCTTGTATATAACAACTCAAAAAGAAGTAATGCTACAAAAAGATTACAATATACAACACAAGAAGAAAGTTCTTTGTGAGACTACAGAACAAGAACTTTACAAAGAACTACAAGATCTACCAAAGGGCATCAAACCCAAATCCGAGAATAATATGAATACAGAGAGAAAACGACTTAATCAAGAAGAAAATATGTGAGTGAAAATATAAAAGAAAATGGGAAAATCCTTTTATATATTTACCCAACATAATATTACACTCTAACCCTTCAAACTTTTTCAACCTTGCAACTGGAACACAGGACTCTGTTATCTTCAAAATATAGACACCAACTCATCTACAAGCTCACATCTACAATACATTTCCAGAACTAATTATAACATTTTTGGTCCTACAATTAACCAAAACAAGTTTAACTTTAACAAATAATATCCACAACTTATTAAAGCTAAGATTGAATCATTTATAGCCCTTTCAACACACTCCCACAATCTTAGCTTCCAAACACAATCACTAACTGTCACTATTACAAAAGTTCTCATGTTGACTAGAAGTCAGTCCTTTTTAAAAATGTCTGCAACATTAAAACTTGAATCTATCTTAACAGTTTTCAGAAAATCACTACTTACTTTTTCTCTAACAATATGCCAGTCCAATTCAAAATGTTTAGACCTTTCATGGTGTACTAAATTTGCTGCTATTTGTATAGCAAGCACATTATCACAATGCAAAAGAACAGGAAGTAAATTTTCAAGTTTTAGTTCTGTTAATAGATTTATTATCCACAATAATTAACAAATAACTGCAGCCATGGCCCTATATTCTGCCTCAGTAGAGGACCTGGACACAGTTGCTTGCTTTTTGCTTTTCCAAGAAATCAAATTGGATCCTAAGAAAATGCGAAATCCCATTATGGACTTCCTGGATACCAGATTCTTACCCCAGTCAGAGTCCACAAAAGTAGAGAGTTTAAGATCCATACCTCTTATAAATTGAACACCTTTACCTGGGTTTTTCTTTAAGTATCTCAAGACTCTAAATCAACTTGCCCCCCAGTTTCTGGATCATAGATGAATTGGCTTAGAATATGAACAACATAGCTTATATCAGGTCTTCTCACTGTTATATAAATCAACTTGCCCACCAGTTTCTGGTAAATAGAAATGTTGCTAAGCACAGTTTCATTTCCACCTTTATAAGCTGCTACATTTATTTCAATTGGAGTATTCAAAGGCTTACAACCCAACAAACTAAACTTATGCAACAACTCAAGGCAATACTTCCTTTGTGATAAGCACAACCCATTACTAGCATCAACAACTTCAATTCCAAGAAAATATTTCAATTTACCAAGATCCTTAATCATAAAATTAGTACTCAAAGCAGTTTTTACAACATTTATTTGGCTCACAGAATTCCCAATTAAAACTATATCATCCACATAGACTAAGAGAACAAGAAACACATCATCTTTACACAAAGTATACAAAGAATTATCACATTTACTTTGTACAAAACCAATAATTACAAACAACTAGACAACTTTTCATTCCATTTACTTGGAGCTTGCTTAAACCCACAAAGAGATTTAATCAACCTATACACTTTTGTTTCAGTTTTATCAAAGTAACCTTGATGAAGAGTCATGTAGACTTCCTCATCCAAATCCCGATATAAGAAAACATTGTTAACATCTAATTGATAAAGAGCTCAACCATTATTCACAACAAAACTAATAAACTTTAATTAATTATATTCACATATTTTTTAAAATGAACAATTAATTTGGGACGTACATAAAAGGAAATGTGGACTATAAATATGAGACGGGGAGAATAATTTATATAAAATAGGTTATTTTATGTTTCTTATTAATAAACTATAATGAGCTCAATATTTTTATAAATGTCGTACTTATTTTTTATGTTTAGTACATTATTATGACTTTTGGTTGTTTCAAAGTATATTTAGTATAAAATATAGTCTACGTATTAGAGAAAATTTATTTAGTTTAAATATGGATTATAATAAGATTCTATTTTCGAACTATGTTAGTGTTAAAATTAATGTTAATTATGTTCTCGGATAGGGTCTGTGCGAGTGAGGTCAGATTCACATGTGGGATTGGAGGTAAGGGGCTGGTGAAATAAACGTATTTTGCTTATGGTATAAGTTAATATAAAGGGAAAGAGGGATGCTATAGTTACAAACATTGTATACAAAAGAAAGTTACAAACTGATTTGTAAGCATTCTATTGGTTTTTTATTTATCACTCTTTTATCTCTCTCTTCATTTTATTGGTGACACCTCAGTTGGTATCCCAGTGTTTGTAAATTGTTTGTAACTATATCATTTCTCAAAGGGAAATGTGATATTTTTGGAAATGACAAACATAAGCTTACATGTATGACACGTGAAATCATTTAACGGAAAATTTTAATGTTGTTGGCTATAGGAATGTTTCATGTTAAAAATTGAAATCACAGGGTGGCCTACGTTACAAAACAAATAAGGACAGATCGTTTTCAAAAAGAAAATGATACGCGGATAATCCCAGTAGTTTACTCTTAAAATCGTTATTCATTTTTTATGTTGGGCGTGTTTGGTGCGAAGCTTTTTGATAATTCTAGTAATTGAACTTTTGGTTTTAACAACCCAGATCCTTCTTAAATGAGTAATTTATGCTTGGAAACAAAAAGATAATATAAATTAGTGAAAAAAAAATCCATAATAAGTCTTTTAGGTAGCTTCTAAAAGAAATCTGCAACAACAAACTCCAGCTTCAATTCCAACCACAAGCGTTATACTCGTTCCAAAATCATTGTTCATTTTCAAAAATAAAATGAATGTAATCGATCGAAATTCTCGTATTGCTTCATTATCAACAAAATCCAAAGTAAGAGACTGTTTACTTATTTTCTATTAAGTTATGATGTGGATACGGATAACTGAAGAGATAATAAAGAGCAATCTCTTTATACTATTAAAAGAAAATGCTAATTAGGTAATATTGTTGACCTTTTTCTTATAAATGAATATTAACCTTTAGATACATCTCAATCTATAAATTCTATCCATTGGATCAAATTAGTCAAAATCTTTACCTAATAATTGTCTCTCTCTTCTTCTCATTGAATGTTATCTCCTACAAATTCATTCATTCATTAGCCGGCTTATAGTCAAAATTAAAAGGATTAGTAGGTTCTATGAATTTTAGCTGCTTAATTCAAAATTCAAAAGTCAAAATTTTATGCAAATACTTTTCAATTCGGTACCAGACAAGCTAATTTTGATCGCAACATTTGAAAACCCTAACTTTTTTATTGAGTACCAGAAAGTTTCTGCAGGTATGATTACGATCTCTGAGTTTTCATATATATCGTTTTCGTATTTAAATCTTGATCCCATATTTAATCTCATTTTATGATTTGAGTAAATTCGACTTACAAAGCTTTGATTTTGGTATATAGATCATGATTATGCCTTAATCAATTTATTATGATACTTTCAGTTTGTATCGCTAATAAGTCTTACAATTTGCTATATGTATGCTTATGAATTCAACGGGTAAAGCCCATCATAAAGGAGAAGCCAAACACCCGCAAAGATTGACGACAATGAAGATTCAAGAAATCTGGGAGTATTAAATCAATGGTATGTGTTTGAACAAAATTAGTGCATAGATAATTTTATTTGTTTAGATTTATGCGACTCACAACTCAACATGTGCATTTTATTTATGATTTATAGAGTTTCAATGGAATTGACTCATTGAGCAAACATGAAATCAATTTGAGGCCATTAATCGCAACGGCAAACATGTAATCAATTTGAGACAATTTTATTCCTGTTAATTAAGTTTGTATTCAATGTTACCCTTACAAATTAATTAAAATTCTTATTAGCAGGTGTGTTCAGATACGACTCACTATCCGTAATTAATAGAGTGATAAATGGATACCACCCGTATAAACAAACTGATCAATTTACCTTTAATTGATATTTAACTCGTGTCAAACAAATAACAAAAACTGTGTTGAAGGTTTTAAATAAATTTATAATAAATAATATAAAAAAAAAAAAGAAAACGAAAAACAGATAATATAACATAATTTGACTACACAGACGAAAATAACTCAGAAGCATATTTAATATATAAAATATAATTTGAGATAATAATAAAAAAAGTCATAATAACACAAGTTCGAGGAGATATATCACTGACTGTTTTCAATATTCAACTTTAAAAACGGCCGAATAATAATCCTTTTCAAATATTCAACTTTAATAAGTATTGTCACAAACTCCAATGATAGTTTATCACTAAATGTAAAATAACAGTTGATCTTTTGATCTTTGGCAAACAATTATTTATAAAAGTAAAATAACAGTTGAAAACTCTGTTATGCATGATTGTGGTACTTTGCGATCACCAACGATTGTCATCGCTGCACTCTTATTGGGAAGATTCGAAAGAAAATAATTGTAATATCCAATTGTTGGACTCACTAAGATCATTTTCAACAACTGACACGTCAATAGCGTGTCAGTTGAGACACGTCAGCGCTACATCAATACATCTCAAACTGATACAAAATTGATATACAACAGACACACCCCTGCCAACCCTGACGTGTCACTTTGACTTTGATTTCTGAGCCCTACAAACATTTAAATAAAACAATTTAATTCAATTAAAAACATTACATTAATTAATTAAAATTAAACATTAAACATTATATTAATTAATTAAAATTAAATATTAAAAATCAAGCCCAAATACATATTAAAATTGTCGGCCCAAATGCAGGCCCAATACAAAAAAATACAGGCCCATTTCTTGTTTAAATTGTTACTCTACCTACCTGCTAGTCTGCTACTTCTTCTTCCACATACAGCAGCCCCCATTCTTTTTTTTATTTGAATTGAAGAAGAAAACAGGGAAGAAAATGAAAGTTGATTTGCAGCCATGGTCAAATAGGGGAAGAAAACAAAAAAGAATTGCTTGCGGTCCTGCCTCACTCGTCCCTCCCTCCGTCGCCAAACTAACGCCACAAACAGACGCGCTGAATCGACGCGACGCTGCCAACGGCGTCGGTCGGCCGACGTGCGTCGATTCCCCCTACCGATGCACCGTTGGTTATGGTCTAAGATTCTCAATTTCCGCAATTTACTAATGGATAACTAGGAGTGAGTTCAAAGGAGAAAGAAAAATTAGTAAAGAAATGGGAGAAAAGTTCCTTTAACCCTTTGATTCAGCAAATTAACTCTTTGATTAAAAAAAAATGTTTATTAATGAAAATATTTTTTGAATCATAGATAAGTATTTAATGAATCACATAAAGCATTTTTTGAAATCATATTTATTTTTTTGTTGAATCATACTTGTATTGGGGTTATATATTTGGAAGCCGCCCAAATATATTATTTTGTTTTTGTAGGCCGCCCATATTTGAAAACGATTTTGTAGGCCACCCAAATATGTCATTTTGTTTTTGTATACCACTCATATTTGAAAATGATTTTGTAGGCCACCCAAATTTGTATATTGTTTTATGTATACCAAATTCGACTAAAAACTCATCAAAAAAATGTGAAGGCACACAAATACCCCTATATTTGTTAATTAACATTATTTATATTATTTTAGCTTTATTCAAATACATGGGTATTTGTGTCCCGTCACATTTTTTTGATGAGTTTTTAGTCGAATTTGGTATACATGAAACAATATACAAATTTGATTGGCCTACAAAATCGTTTTCAAATATGGGTGGCCTACAAAAACAAAATGATATATTTGGGTGGCCTACAAAAACAAAGTGATATATTCAAGAGGCCTCCAAATTATAATCCCTTTATTTAAAATTTTTCTTTCTCCCTTTCTTCTCCTAAACTTTTCTTATTTTTAGATCATATTACTGGATAACTATTCTAAACCGCATTGATTTTTACTCACTTTAGTCAACGGACTCACAAATTTGAAATCTTCAAACAGTACGATGTCCTATTAATAAAAGAAAATTGATACGTATGCTTGAACTCGTAGATTTAAATCTATAATTTATAGATATAAAAAATTGATTTGAAGAAGATTAAGAAAGTGAAAAATCACATTTTAAATGTCAAATAATAAATGATGTATATTTTGTCAAATCTATATTATTAGGCATGTATAGCGTCACTCCATATGAAGTTCATACATAAGTATCCTCAAAGTACATACGAGAAGTATAGTTTAATTATAACATTTAAGATGGCGTCAATGATTTTGATTTCTTGATCCTAGCATGCCTATAAAGAGGATTTACACATTTTCTTTACAATATTTAAAGTTTAAAATTACGAGATTTTCATACTTTTCCCTTTAACAAATTAGAATACTTTCTATATTAGAATTATGAAAAATCAGACATACGTATAATAGTTTCATTTCTTTACTATCAGACATTAACTATTATTGAATTTTTCTACTATCATAAAATCGTTAGATAAACATGCTACAATCGACAAAATACCAACAAATTTCGCTATTTAGCGTGGATTTATGCTATTTTTATAATATTATTACGCTCTTAGTTTAGAAAACATATGTCCCTTAACAAATTATTTTCATTTTAACAAATGCATAATTATTTAAGTCATTTATTAACTAAATGTCTATGTTTTCTTTATGTTTAGATTACGTTTAACTTAAAAAATTGTAGTATTGGTAATCAGTTAAGCGTATGATATGGAGATGAGGTAATAATTATAAGAATTAAGTTCAAATGAGGATGAAATTTTTTGTGAGAATGGAAGAATCAATCTCAACCATCCATTTCATCAAAATAATAATACCTCCACATTTTTAAAAATTGAATATCTCACAAACAGCTAGTCAAAAAAATATAAAAATTGCACCATAAAAATCATCATTTTTTTCTCTTCGATTAGACATCTCACAAGGTATACTTTCGACGAATTTTTTTTTTCTTCATTTTTTGGTGGGTTTTCAAAAACTGGTAACACATGTGTTAGTTGCGGTAACACATGTGTTAGTCGCTAGTAACACATGTGTTACTGGTTTTCAACCGAAAAAAAAAAAATCTTTTACCGAAAGTATATCATAAGGGATGTCTAATCGTAGAGAAAATAACGCTGATTTCTATGGTGCAATTTTTATAATTTTTTAATTAGCCGTTTGTGAGATATTTAACTTTAAGGGAAATTTGGATTTTGCAAAATGGATGGCTAGAATTCATTCCTTCATTCTCACTAAAATTTCTATTCTCATTTGAATTCAACCCGTTGTAATATCGTTTTTGTAAAGTGAATAAATGTTTTAGAACAAAATAACAATAATAAAGTAAACAATTAAAATGAAATATATAAAGTAGAAGTATACGACCCCAATGAGACACAGGTCAAAAAGATAGTTAGAGCACGAGGAGTGGATTCGTTCCCGTCACTGTTCCGACTCGAGAACGTCATCTAACGGCGTTCCCCCACACCTCGACAGGGTTTTTGACGGTGTTCAGCTCGGGATGCTATATTAAGTCATTTTTTGTTTACAGACGTAAAATATTGATTTAAAGTAAAATAAAATTTTGCGAACACTTAAAACTCGGTGTCTTCCATTTCCCCAATTCTCAACTTCAATGTTCTCACCAGAACAATGAAAAAACAGTGTCACCACTCGTCATTCTCTTCCCAAAGTTTGTCAACATTGTGGAGACACATCGAGCGCCAACGTGTTTATAAGAGACAAGCTTTAAATAAAATGAGGTGAGAGAGAATTAGACAGAGTCAAAAGTAAAAAATTGATAGCATGTTTAGTTCACGAATTGTTTTTATTGTAATTGGAATTAATCAAAGGAATTATAATTTAAAAAAATACAATTTCTTTTAGTAAAAGAATTTGATAAAGTCCGATTCAATTTACTTTTAAACTAAATACCCTTTTGTAGAATGATATTTAAATATCAATATCATTTAACTTTATAGAATTCTAGCAAAACTTGATTGTAGCTGGAGTGGGAAGCATATGAATGAGGTTGATAGTTAAACCTTACATTTAGAGTTAGAAAGTTGAAACTCATGTTATTATATAAATAATTGGTAAAGTAGTTAGTGCTAGAGTTTACTATGTAAATTGACATTGTTTAATTGGGTATTACTTTTGACCCAACATTCATTTAATCACATTTTTATGATATGTTCATTATTAAAATTTAAAGTTACACGGCTTCTATTATTCGCTGAAGAACCTTTTTGTTCGTAGATCCGTTGTCAAAGGCATGTTTTTCTATATTAAACTTCATGTATGACGACTCAAAGTTATTATCATGTTCTGAACTTCAAAAGTTAATTGGCCGGTGTTATGATACGATCTCTACCTATATAATTAAAATAAAGTGAAAAATATAACTGGCTAGGCTAGCAACCGAAAGTGAGAACCATGGGCGGAGCTGTACACAATTAGTATCACTGCATCCTTTTTAGTTTATTTTTTTGTTCTAAAGGCAAGAGGAGATGAATAATACAGAACAAATAATATGTAGGTTTAGACTCGTAGGATTGAATTTAGACTTAAATATGTGATTGGTAGATGAGAAAAATTGATTGAATGAAATTAAAAGAGAAAAAAGATTAAGCTAATGAAAAAATTATGTCTACTTTTAGTCCTATGTAAATAGTTCTATATAACATTATTTATAATATTAAGTTTTGTTAACGATAAATCTTTAGAGATGTCGTTAAAAAATTTTGAAATATATAAAATGATTGTACTTAAAGCCTTATTGACAGTTTGATTGTTAATGAGCTAAGATAGCTAGCCTACTAATTAGAAGTGCAAGTTGAAAGCAGTAACTGAATGAGATCTTTTATCTTCCTTAGTCATTACTTGCACAAACACCAAAGTTTATAGAAATCGATCATGTTACAATAATTAACATATTTTTTTTTTTTACTAACATACATACATTACATATAGGGGTGTGCAGAAATAAATCATCAATAAACAAATCAATCGGAGAGCTGAACCGAGATAATCAAATCAAAGTAATAAACGACGATTCGGTTTTTCATTTTAGAACTAACTGAAATAACTTTCGACACGCGTTGAGCTTTTCAATTCTCAAAAATCAAATTGAATTGAACCGATCTCAATATATATGTCACTAAAACTTGTGATACATACAACTTATATAAAATTAGTCGGATCTCGCACAATGCAGTGGTTATAAATAGAAAATATGATAATGATCGATAATGATAGTCGTTTTATTGATAATGATTGTAAAAAGAAATTTCATTTCATTTGTAATTTATATTATCAAAATAATAGTATTTCAATTATTATTTATTTTATATTTCAAATAAAAATAATTATGAGGTGTATAAATTAAAAGAATATAAAATGTTTAAATGTTTATAGGGTATTAAATAGGAAAGTTATTACACGTGTTTATAGGTCAAAAAGATATATGAGTATTTTATATTTTTTTAACTTTTATTATAATTTAAATATAAAAGTGCTTTATAAAAAAGTATAAATTAAGTTGTGATATTTTATTTCAGTGGAGATAATGTATACCCTTAGGTCTTAGCATCACAAAATATAGGTGATTTAACATCAAAACAAATTTCTATATTTTATAGCTTTCACCTCCAACTTTATCCTACATGCATACTTAGGCCACTCCTATCTCTGATTGAAACCGACTGGTCAGTTTTTGCCAACTCAGCGCCACGTCAGCTTTTTTAAAAACTGACTGAAACTGAATAACAACTGACTGCCCACTGCCATCCCTGACGATCAGTTTTTTTTCATTATTTAAAACACAATAATTAAAATAAAACACATTTCATTAAAATAAAAACATTACATTTCCTAAAAAAAACATTACATTTCCTAGGAAAAAAAAACTACATTTCCTAGAAAAAGAAAAACATTACATTTCCTGAAAAAAAACATTACATCTCCTAAAAAAAAACATTACATTTCCTAAAAAAAGAAAAACATTACAATAATAAAAAAACACACTAAATAATTAAAACGTAATCTAATTGGCCGTTTGTTTGTTGGCAAACTTTTTAAGATTTCAAAATTTGAAATTTTGAAAGTTTGAATGAAAAAAAGAAAAAAAGAAAAAAAAATGAAATCAAGTCGAACACCCGTCGGATATCCGACTTAAAACTAACGGACCTCGCAACCGACGGGCCCGTGACATCCGAATCACTTTCGTCGGCTCAACCGAAGAACGGTTGGGAGTGTCCTTAGTTCCTCTTTTAAACCCAAAGGTACCAACCTTAGATGACATCTATCTATATACAACTCTTATAAAAATTTATATTTTTATTTTACACTTAAGTGATAAAAATCAAAAAATACAATTTTAAACTTAGATTATTTATAATAAGAAAACTTTACATTTAATTTAGATAATTATGAAATCATTCAATTAAAACTAAAATATGAAAAGTAACATAATTTAATAAATGTTTATCGACTTTTATTTGTTGAGATTATTTTTATTGTTTTAGTTGACTTTTAAGTAATCATAAATGAATCGTTTTATTAAATGATGACATTTATTTACAACTAGTTATATAAATTGAAGATCAAAATGTATGAATTTTTCACAGATATTTTTATATTATCATATCTTATTGATTTTTTAAATGTCAGTCGCATTGCATGACTAACTTAGTATTATAATTAAAGGCTATGGGGCGGCCTCTTCTTTTCGACAAATAAACAAGGATAATACTTGGCAGCTTCACGTTCTCTCAAAAGTTTTACTCGCCACCTTAGTAGTCCTCGGCCGATCTGTTAGCCGATTTATTCTAAACCAAGATTAACACGGGAAGATTTTGATTTGGCTCAATCCATTCCTTTAATATAGTCGATTATGTACCGTATGTTTCCAAGGGTGTCGTTCAATTTCACATAAATTAAAGAATATTTCCATGTAAAAATTAACCAATTATTATGTTGATCGTGAATCTCATGTTCAAATATGGATTCTTTATTCTCATTCTTATCACATCTATTATTTTGTTTCTGATTTCATCTTTTTAACTTCTTCTCGACCGATTGAAACTAGGGTTTAAATCCTAACGTAGAGATGGAGCAGAAAGCAACGATTTGTATGGTCTTAAGTACTCAAATCAATGGATGTTCCCGTTAAATTTTGATGTCTTGCTCTGTGTCAATGAAGTGTTTACAATTGACTTTGGTAACTATTTGTTCTTATACACACAAGTTCTTTGTTAAGTATTTTCATCGTTGATTATATTATTTATATTAGTTTATTAGTGTAATAATGTTAAGTAATTGATTATGCTTTAGCTTAATCGTTGAACTCTAGGGTTTAATTAGTGTTGCTTGTAGAAGTTTCATGAAACATTCTTGCTCGCAAATACCACACCGGTTTCTGCAAGTCCTTAGGAAGAAGTAAACATGCCGTTTCGGTTATGGAGTACTTCGATTGATTCAGAAAGATGAATATCGAGATGAGCCATCTCTCATTGATCAACTTCTGTTGTTTAGTTTTTATTATTTTTTTCCATCAACCCACAAAGTCACTCTTTTTTAATTTATAGCATTTGAAGACATTTTTAAAATTTCAATATTTTTCTAGAAATGAAAAACTTGTCCCATTTTCTTAACAAACTGAAAATGAAAAATTATGAAAAACTTTACACATTTAAACGAACTCATATTTCATGGGTTTTCTTAAAGACATTGATGTTTGTTGCTGGTGTTATGGGTATATTAATGAAACCCAATGTTTGTTGCTCATTTGGTGTCACAAACATTTTAATGATACACAATTTATTTGTTTCGATAGGTTTCCCCAAATACATGTAGCAGAAGCTAAATCGGTGAGACGGCCCTTAATGCATATGAAAGTCGCCTTAGTAGGCGTACAGAAACGACATGTCGTCGCTGTAGGGTCGTCGCTATAAGTTTGTATGAGTTGGTCAACTGCGACGACCTTTAGCGATGACACTCTGGGCCCACTCTTAAATTACTTGACCAGAGAAATAAATCGAAAAGAAAATCCTTTAGCAACGACATATCGGGCCCACTTTTAGGTCAAGTGTCGTCGCAGTAGGTATACTAAGATTACAGTAAGTGCTAAAGAGTTATGCATGTTTTAGTCAATATGTCATCGCTGAAGTCTTTTTAAGACCACATGTCGTCGCTAAAGGGTTCTGCAAATTTTGACAACATCTTGTTGTTTTCGCGTTATTACCAGGATTTACCCTGTCTTTCGTTGCAACACCTTTCAACCTGTTTTAGACACAATTTATAACAAATTTTTGCGCTTTTCAAATTGATAATTCAAATACGCAAACGATTGAATTCTAATGTAATATTGTTCAAGACAAACAAACAACCAACTACTTCCAACAAACAAACAAACAAACCAACAACAAATGTTCGAAACTCTCTAACAAATGTTCAACATACCCAAATATAATTGTTCAAAATGCCAACATAATGGCACAAACTTACTCATCATCATCGTCGTCGTATTCACCTTTTCTTCATCTTAATCTTCTTCTTGGCCCGAAATAGATTGAAAGTAAGAAGATATGGAACCGATATGTTATACTGTCTCAAGGCTCAAAAAACAATTTCATTAGAATTAGTGTCATTTTACGTACAATAATTACAAATCAATCAAACTCATCACTAGAACAATAATCAACTTTACATTCATTATTAGAATCCATATTTTTGCTTTAAGAATTGCCAATGACATGAGCATCGTCGTCTTCATCATCAAAAAAATCATCATCTTCGCGAACTGAAGTAAGAATAACATCTTCGACTGCATCAAAAATAATTTCCGTTGATTTCCATCCCCACGCAAGCTCGAAAAATTCAAAGTATCCACATTAGCATCCAGTGTAAGATCGGATGAATTGGTATCATGTATAACATCTTCTTAGTTCTCTTCCATGCCTTGTCGGTCCTAGATCTTTCAATGATTCGCCTCTTGGACGACCATCTAATGTTGTCGTTGGGACTGGTCTTCAAGGTAAAAGACTTGCAACGTTGACATGGGCAACGACATTGACCGTTTGAACTCAAGTGATTCTTACACCACTCGATGAATGCATAAAGACAATCTTTAAAGTCATCGGAAAAATTATTTCTAAGCTTAGTCCAACTCTTATCAATTGTCATAACTGCGGATTTTAATTTGTATCATATTTCTCAAGTTTGCAAAGACGAAATTACAATTAAGGGTGGCAACTATGGATAGCAATCCTAACCCACTCTTTGAATGTTTTGTCTCATACATGAAAGCGTATAAATGATTTGGACAATATTTCCCCTAAACTCCCTAAATATGTGTACGAAACACATATTCGTAGGAGTAAAGGGAAAACATATACCAAATTTTTAAATAAATAGCAAATCAATTATACGCATCCATATCCTAAATGATACAAAACATTCAAAAAGCAGCCCCAAAAAGGGGAGTTTTCGAAATTAATTTCTAATAAACTAATTTCGGACGGGCTTCCTATAGGATTGATTAATTTCGGACCTACGGTAAAGAACATGGAATTCCTGAAATTAATCACTAAACAAACCGGAGTTTCAGGTGGTGGTGGAAGAAACGATCGGATTTGTTGGTAGTGGTGGTGGTGGTGGTGTTTGGATGTGGTGAAAAGCAAGGAGGTTTGGGTGGGGGTGAAGAGAGGTGAGTTTTAATGGTAAATTGGTGGATATTAGGTGGTGAAACGGGGTAGCAATCGCATCGCAGCGGAGAAAATGAGGGAGGAAAAAATAGGGTTTGAAGCTCACGGGAAGAAGAAGCTACGTGCGTGCTAAATATATATACAGGCTCAATAGCTGCGACACGTAGGCCCTACAACGATGACACGTGCTGTTGCTATAGGGTTACTGGGAATAGTGAAATATTGGAGGGCTTTTTTACTTTTTCGCGAAAATAAAATGTCGTCGTTGTAGAGCTTTTGGGGCGACGGATTTAATTTTAATTTATTAGTAATTGTTTTATAATTAATTGTTTAATTATTTAAACATATTATAACTATAAAATAAAACTAATTTAAAATAATATTAGTATTATATTAAGAAAAACTTACATAATTATAATTAAAACTAATTTTGTTTATAATTATTTATTTAATTAAATAAAAATATTATACACTTAAAATATATTAACTAAAAATAATATTAGTATTTAATTAATACAAAATTATATAATTATAATTAAAACTAATTTTGTTTATATTTATTTGTTTAATTAATTAAAAATATTATACACTTGAAATATACTAATTTAAAATAATATTACTATTTAATTAATTCAAAATTATATAATTATAATCAGAACTAATTTTGTTTATAATTATTTGTTTAATTGATTAAAAATATTACACACTTAAAATATACTAATTAAGCATAATATTAGTATTTAATTAAAACACTAAGGCGTTCCATCAAACCCTAAGACGTTTGATCAAAACCTAAGGCGTTTAAACAAACTCTAAGGCGTTTGATCAAACCCTAAGGCGTTTCATAAAATCCTTAAGTGTTTCATTAAACCCCAATGCGTTTAATTAAACTTTACGGTTTTTAAACAAACCCTAAGACGTTTCACCAAACCCTAAGACATAAGCCGTTTCAACAAATTCTAATTATATACTCTCTCTGTGCAAATTAAGTGTCTTGCTTCCCTTTTTTTGTTTGTCCCAAAATAAATGTCCACTTCCAAAAGTAGCAAATTAACTTTACCATTTTATCCTTTCTCAAAACTGATACATGAGAGTCTGTGCAAAAGTAAGGGTAAAAGAGTCATCTTCACTAACAGACAAAGCAATTTCTAAAACTCCGTAAAATCTGATACATGACACTTAATTTGAGACGGAGGGAGTAAAATACAAAAATTATTTAAAATTAAAACTAATTTGTTTCTAATTATATATTTTTTATTATTTAAATACTATTATAAATAAAAAACAATAAAATATTTTAATGTCGTCGCAGTGGGTCTATAGTGACAAAAATAAGTCAGACCCGAAAAAAAAAAATTTGTCGCCAAAATGAAAAAGCAAAAAAATAAAATAAAAAAACCCTATACAAAAGCGTTTTGGGGCCAAAAAGATAAATAAAGAAAAGAAAAATCCTATAGTGACAATGTGTAGTGATGACAAGCAGATGGTGGTCAAAGTAAGAGGATATTTTATTGTTTTGCGACCCTTTGCGTTGACATTTTTGTCGTCACTGAAGGTGTAGTCTCTAATTCTCGTTTTTCTTGTAGTGTAGGATGCATATTACGTAAAATAATTACTAAATGTTGAGATGAACAATTGTGAATGTAGTGTTGGTAGATTTGTCCACCGATTTCGGTTTCATCTTGGATACATCACCTGGTGGAAACATGCGGTTTGAAAGTGCTCTCTTTAAGCTCCATCATATAATGATCCAGATGCTTGATCCATCGGTTTTTATTTATAAGGTAAGGATAGTATGTTCCCATTAAAACGCGTTATGTGGAACAGGTCATACCAGTTGTATTATGTTGATAAATGAATTAAGTTGAATAAATAGTTAAATTTTGAATGGTTTTAAACGTGTCAAAAATCGACCAATTATGTAACTAAATGACTACAACTTTAAGTAACATAACTGTTGTGATGTATATAATAGATTAGTTGGTTACAAAATTTAAAGGAAAATGGACCATAAAGTGTTGGCCGATGCTCACAGATAATCACTACAGATCATGTGTTAATGACTTATGTTTCTCTATTTGTCATTGTACAATTTTTTAACTCTTGGCCCTTTCCGTTGTTTGTTAATTTGCAGAACACTAGACCCAGATGACCTTATCACAATCAAATGTGATGTTATATGACAATTTCCTTAGTAGATTTATTTGTTGATTTTCAGTTAGCTTAGAGGTAGTCTAGCACATACATGGTGAACATATTTATTAGCAAGCCATGCTATCCTATCTACAAACCATTCCTTATTAAATTGTATTTGTCAATCTAATTCCATATCACTAAGAAGTAGATTTATCTTTTTTTGCTATGATTTATATTGATATTATTACTATTGCAGTTGACAGGTCGTGTGATGATGACCACTAGCATTCGCTGTTTTTCTAATTCCACAATAAGTGATTCAACATTCACACAAAATGAATATGGAGAGTGTTGGTAAAAAGAAGCTCACAAAAACCCAAAAATAATTTATTTTTCTTTTGAAAATTGGTGTACCCCAGATGTTTTCAATAAATTCTCCAGATCTTTTTATTTAGCTGATCCAACTCTGCCTTGTGGAATATGAGATCATCGCCATTGTTCTTGGCAGCTGCTTCAGTCTACACGACTAAGTGTAGTTTTTATGGGATAAATAAGTGGTCAAAGAGTTGTGAACGGCATACTAACTACTCAGAAGATGAGCTTTTATTAGTGTTAAAATCGTGATATTAATTAATAAGTTGACTTCCCAATTTTGTTTTGTTTGACTTTCTATATATATAGGGAATGTTCAAAAATGATTGTTTGGTACCATCAATAGGACGACGTTCTAACCATGCAAGTGCATTTTGATGTTACAAATCTATTTTATAAGCCAGTCGAGGTTCAGATTATTAGCCGGAGCATCTTTTTCTCAACTAATAGAAAACAATTATTACAATACATATCTAAACTCTTTATTAACAATCACAATTTAGGAGGGTAATGCATTCTAACTAAATGTGGAATTCAACCCACATCTGTAAAACATGTCTTTATTGGCACGACTACGGTTATGTTCTGCCCACCTTAAATCCAAAACCTGATTATAGCTGCAAGACGTTGTCCATTTAATCTTATGCAAAAGGCCCTCACCAATCTCAACTTCTGCTATACCATGAAAATCTGTTATTATATCCTTCTTTATTGCTTTAGTTTACCTACACATTTACAATTTCTCAGTAAATATAAAATTTTTGTATCAATGTAGTCGAAAGTTTTTATGATTAATTTGATTTACATATAATAAGTCGTGGTCATGACTAGGATGACTTAGTAGACTAACTAGATGTGTGCTTCGAGCATGGGTATACCGATTCACTTTACCCAATAAACGTTCAAGAGTAACTTCTGAATATTGATTCAAATACTTATCAACTAGCCTAATTTAGATGCCGATCTCGAATAAGGTTGCATATCTCTAATGACAACTTGTAATTTGTCAATAAATATTGTGATATTTACTCAAAACTTACAATCTTAAATTTTAAAGAAATATAGTTGCTATTGGCAAACGTTGTTAATCAACAAACTTATGAATGTGAATGTCAAATGCTACTCATAATTTCGTTGTATATTGATTTCTCGTGGTTTTCTTGCGGCCGTCCATCGAACCGCGGATACAAAAACCAGTTCTTTGATATATTGAAATGTCTACATTTCGAAAACTTAAATGCTATATTAATCTGAAAGTGAAATATTTTGAAGCCTTAAATACTTAAATTCTTTATACGATCACACCACTTGAACGTCCTTCAGAACAATTTTTTTTTATAATCGTAAGACATCTATAATATTTAATGATGAGACTACATGATAACTCAACTTAATAATGATTTTTGAAATAATTAAATAATACCTCATAATTTTTAGTGCTGGTTATAGCTTAACATACTTGAGGAGTCACTGAAAACTTGCTTCGAATTGCATCCTTGATCAATTAATTTTACGTACACATATATGGCTTTCCTTTCTACTCGAGAGCGCATGTGAAACCAAAAGTTTTTTTGAGTTCTTAACAATTAAATATATATTTGTTGGATGCAATAATTAAGAATGGTAAGAAAAAGTTGAAAAGTTGTTATTAGAATGGAAAAGTTAGTAGAGCTAGCTTTCACAGAAACAACGTACACATGCACTATCACTATATATGCAGCTGGCTATTTGACCTTTCTAGCTAGCTACCATTTTTTTGTTTGAGCAACCCATGCATGCATGGCATGCCCCCATGCTTTAATTCTCTCTCATCAAGTATGAGAAGAGGGTGGTTGGCTGGCAGTATATATATGTATGTACATGTGGGAGCGGACATACATTCTAGTCATGAAGTATTCCGTGTTACTGGTTATTTGAGTCCACGTACTGTAATTTTTTTTTTGAAAAGTTGTCAATTAAATAAGAGTGTTACCAGTTCTTTTAAGCTATGCAACTATTTAAAAACTTACATATAAGTAGCTCTATTAGTTGGAGCACATGCATACCTTCAAGTTGAAGATCATAGGTCCAATAGTTGAAGCTAGGTCGGACCACTAACCTTTTATTTTGTTTGATTAAAAAACGTTTACAACGTCAATCGGTGTTAAAGTTCTAAGTTTGTCTCGATCAACTACGAATTGAATGGAGCTTCAAATCTCTATGTTACCGGTGCCAAAAACTTGTAGTATATATGTATAGTTTGTATTAATAAATATTATCTTGAAAGAGGATGATGACAATTTATTCTATTAACATGGATTCTACTCCTTTTCCAATGACATTTCGGGGAAATATCGTAACAAGGAACCAAACACTAGCTTCTCGTTTTCTTGCATGAAAAGGAGTGTTTGTGACTAAATCAATGGTTCCATGCACATGCAACTACTTTAAAGACTTACACCCATAACTTATATTATATCAATTAATATTTATCATCTATTATATATGGTTGAATCTATTAAAAAATATATTTAAATAGTTCTTAAATTCCTGTGTATGTTATAACCATATGATGTATGAAGTTACAAGAAAGGAAGTATAGTTGTGTTTGTTTAATCATTCACAATCCCCAAAACCGCGTTGTAAATTGGAAACTCATCCGATTGTTCATCCTTAATAAGCATATTATATGTATCGATTTAGGGTAATGCTCGCCTTAAATGTTAATATTTTCTAAATTAGAGTGTGCATACTCAATCTTCGAATAAATAATTGATTTTGTCACGAATGTCATGCTACAAATAACAAGGGATATGTGGATTGAATAAAGAGTTTCTTGTGGTCCCAAGAAGAAAGAATTTTGAAGAATGTTATTAATCGGCAAGATCGAAAAGGACCTAATTCTGTGAGCCAGCAGTGAGATAATGAGATGCAATGAAGGGAAGTGGGGTGTGTGGTTCCATTTTCCAACATGAATACACCTTCAAGATGACCTGCTCCACGTGCACTTTCATCGATCATCGTCCGCCACACCTCGTCGACATGAGCTGCCGCATATCCTTCCTCGTGAGTACCATGGGTTCAAGAACCTTAGCTCGTTGGTTTCGTCATAAGTTCTACTGATTTGGACCCTTATTTATCTAGTCAATAGACTCGAAGTCTAAAAAGATCTTTCCTACAGTTTAATTATCTTCGGATAAACATAATATGCAAGTATAAGACATATTTTTCTCTATAATGAGCCGGACCCACATCCATGGGTGCAGATCAGAAGGATATTTAGCTATGTATACGTACGTGTATATTTCAGAACAATATCAGCTTTTCGTAATTATTATGATCTGCGATAACTAGGTGAAGTCGGTAGCTAAAACTTATTAGTTTTATTTAGACAAGTAGATGAAGTCTTTTTTCTTCCTTTTTACCAAACAAGACTTATAGAGACCAGCTTATTGAAACTATGATCTCAAGCTTATAGAAGCTCTCATAAGTCCCCAAGAAGCGTGGTGCCATACACACCCTTTAACTATATAAAGTTTTTGTCACGGTAAAATATACTGATCAAAGTTTTATTTTTGTAACAATATTGTACAAGTGCTTATATTAGTCATTGTGGACCCTCAATGAGGCAACTGTTAAATTTGTTCAAATTGGGGATGTGATCAGAATTAACTACATAATATCTTGCTGTTTGGTGGTTTACTCCTTGTATGCTCTTAATGTCATTAATTATGTCTGCCTAAACATAACAGAGCAATATATATTCAACACTTGGATTAACTAAACATGTTACTCATTACATATATATGCCAGACTTCATCTAGTACTACAAGAGTTTACCAACTCGAAATTGTAAGATTACATACATTTTGCTGAATAAATATACTCTATCTTTATGGCCCCGATCGTAGTTTTTCTTTCCTTTAGGTTCATTTTTTCCATTTTCGGATACTCGAAATGTGCACATTGAAAGATAATATACAACTATCAGAAATAGGAATTAATCAATTAAACCTTATATTAGTACCACAAAAAGATATTAGAGGCCACAATAACATGTATAATTTCTATCGCATGATTTAAAAATAAAAAAGAAGATTCACACCCACATCATATAGAAAAGAAAAGGACCATCTTAATGCTATCATTTTCCAATTCCAAACACATGCAGCCCCTATTTATACCTCTTCATCTCCCTCTCACCCCCTCCACACATTTCATTACTTTCTCTCTCTCATCCATTTCAAGTTTAATTAATTATTCCCATACTTAGAAACCTAGCTACAGCTGTTACACATTCTACCAATTTACAACTTCTCTGTGTCATTCACAATTCACTATAACTATTCTACTAGCTTTCTTTTGATGCATTGTGCTTGTTATAACAATCTCTTACCAACAATGGTTCATCATGAGAACTTGTTCCCGCGCCGCTGCATACTAGTCAATGGGCCAGTCATCATAGGGGCCGGCCCTTCTGGTATTGCAGTCGGCGCAGGACTACAACAACAAGGGGTTCCCTTTGTTATTGTGGACCGTGCTGACTGCATTGCGTCTCTATGGCAAAACAAGACTTATGATCGCCTCAAACTCCATCTCCCAAAACAATTTTGCCAATTACCTTACTTCCCTTTCCCTCCAAATTTCCCTGAATACCCTTCAAAATATCAGTTTATCAACTACTTAGAATCCTATGCCAAGAAATTTGAGATTAGCCCAAGGTTCAATGAGTCTGTCCAATCGGCTAAGTACGATGAGACTTGTGGTCTTTGGCGTGTTAGAACCGTGAAAGGTAATTGTGAGGTCGAGTATATATGTAGGTGGCTTGTGGTTGCAACTGGGGAAAATGCTGAGAAGGTGGTGCCTGATTTCAAAGGGTTGGATGAGTTTGGTGGCACCATTATGCATGCTTGTGATTATCGTTCTGGTGACGTTTTTCAAGGAAAACGAGTATTGGTTGTTGGTTGTGGGAATTCTGGTATGGAAGTCTCTCATGATCTTTGCCACCACAACGCTTTTCCATCCATGGTCGTTCGAAGCTCCGTTAGTAATTTATGAACTTTAGCTCTCTGTTTTTTCTTTCTTTTTTTTATGACATGAAAAGCACGTTGATTCAAAATATACAAAAATGAAAATTCCTTGTGTTTTTAGACGGTTAACCATTTCCTAAATGTTGTTTTCCTTAAATGAATGACAGGTTCATATACTACCAAGGGGAATTGGTGGGAAATCGACTTTCGAGTTGGCAACTAAATTAATGAATTGGCTTCCAATAAAGGTGGTTGACAAGATACTTCTAGCTCTTGCATGGTATACACTTGGAAACTTAGAAAAATATGGTATAAAAAGGCCATCAAAGGGTCCTTTACAGCTCAAGAACAGTACAGGAAAAACCCCTGTTCTTGATATTGGTGCATTACAAAAGATCAAATCTGGGAAAATTAAAATAGTCCCAGGAATCAAGAAATTCTCAGCGGGTCGGGTCGAATTAGTCAATGGAGCGAATCTTGAAATAGATTCAGTCATTTTGGCAACCGGGTATAAAAGCAATGTTCCTTCATGGTTAAAGGTAACAACTTTTAAATTTTAACAAAAGATTTTGAAAGTGAAATACCATTTTATACCCTTGAGCTAATTAGATACATTTTAATTAACAGGATGATGAATTCTTTTCAAAAGAAGGGATGCCAATGAGACCATTTCCAGAAGGGTGGAAAGGGAAAGCCGGTTTGTATGCAGTTGGGTTCACTGGAAGAGGTCTGTCAGGTGCATCTATTGATGCCATTAAAGTTGCACAAGACATTGGTAACATTTGGAATCAAGAAACAAAGCAACCCAATCATTATGTCACAATATCTTGCGATCGAAAATGCAACAAATAGAAATATTTAATAAATAAAACTTATATCGTTTAAAACTTGTATTGTTTTTGGTTTTCAATTTTGTAAGCTAACTGACATAAAATGTAAAAAAGTTAAAAAGAAGAATAGCCCTCTCCGGATAGAGTCCAGACTCTGACATTGTGTACAAAAAAGAAGGAAGACGAGGCTTTTTCTCTTTTTGTTTGTTTTTATTTTAGTGTTTTATTTCTCATTTTCGGTTATATAATTTGTATTTGGTGATTTTAGTACTGTTTATCAAATAAGACTTCTTCACGTTTCATCCTTGTATACATACATTTACCGAAAGATTAGCTGATATATAAAATACTTTCTGTTTGTATTTACTTTATTTCATCCGTCAAACAGTTTTATGTTTCTTGTTCTGTTTTTAGAAATAAAGATATGATTGTGACTGTCGTTAAGTTTGTTAAAGAATGAATAAATGAGAAACATGATACCGAAATTAATAAAGAGAGGGAGAATGGTGTAGACTAAAAACTGTAGGGGTCACATAATGGTCCAGCATTTGTAGTTAATTAAACATATGGGCTCTAGGTCCAGAGGCTGGTCCAGACAGGGGGCCACTGCTATTACTCTTCACTCTTTAGTCTTGTGACTCAAAAAATTATAGGGGAGTACTTCCCATCTTTAGAAAGTAACTTTACAATAGTGTCAATTAGAATGGAATAGATTTGTACACTACAATCCCCCTGCTGCCAAAGATGCGAGTTTTTTGGGGCTTAAAAACTAGATCCATTATTAACACTAGATTATGAGTTTTTATAAAGATTTTGATGTTATGATAAGGGTCTGTCAAGATGTTTTTATAGTCCAACACATATAAAGGGTATGTTTGGTGAAGTAGCTGTAGGCTGTAGTTGTAAGCTGTACGCTGTAGCTGTAGGCTATAGCTGTAGCTTTACGTTTGGAGCTTTTCGCGAAAAGCTACTTCTAGTAGCTTTGAAAATTCGATTTTTTCGTTGGATTCTAAAGCTACAACTTGTACATGACAAACAGAGCTTTTATTTTTATAGGAGCTTTTTGTTCAAAAATTAAAACCTAAAGCTCCGAAAAACTTCATGCCAAACAAGGCCAAAGCCTAGTATATAAGCTAAATGAGATTTCACTGTAAAATCAATCGGTGATAGAGGGATTAGTCCATAAGCTAATATATTTGCTTTGGTTTTGTTAATTATCTGGGGGTCATTAGTTGTTTTCGGTTTTTCTACTCTGAGAAGTATAAAAGTTAACTTGTTTGAGTAAAAACCCACTCGTTTTCTCATTTCTTGGAGTGGATGTAGTATAAAGTAAAGAACAAAAAATTGATGAAATAAGTATGTGAGATGTGATGCAACCAGACACAAGCACAAGGTAAATAACATGCACAAAATCTATCATTAATGTTTCATATATCTATATTCCTCAATGCCAACAACAAACTATCCTTTAATTTTGAAATATCTATTTGAATGTCAGCCCATAGGAACATGAGATACAAAGGGAAATGGAAAAGGCAGATAAAAAGACAACAACCCATATGACTCCCCATACTGTACATTCCAAAAGCATTCAGAAATTGCCCATATACATTTGTCTTTTAAATTCTATTTGCAAAGTCAAAAAGTCCAAATCTTTTTTCAAAATATGCATCAGGCATTTATGTACAAACATTTTAGCCTCAAATATTGGCTTGAAGTGGTGTTCCAGCTTGTAATAACATAAGGAAAACAGTTGCATATGTGTCGTATTGTCAATAGATGCTATAAAGATTACCTCATCAATCTTCACAACTTGTTTTGTGCAGCAGATTTAGCTATGGATACACATCACGTAGAATGCCCATTCCTACCAGGAGCCTTATGTAGGGTTACTGGTTACATGTTATGGCACTTGTCTTTTTATCCAAGTTCTGCAGCTTCACAGTAAACTTGTTTGTCTTCACACCTGAAATAATTCCATTATTATTTACTTCAAGTACTTCCAATATATTCAAATTCAAATTAACGTAATATGAAATATAATAATGTGATATAATATAATATGCATTGATATTAAATTTTTCTGTGATATGGTTCTTGAGTTCATTAGAAACATGCACGCGTTTCTGCAGTCAAGGTTATAATTTTTCTTTTTTCATATCTTTCAGACCGTACATGCAACAAATAAAACAAGAATAGTTCATTCGTTGCTTACTCCAAAATCCAAACGATGCTTTATGGGAACGAAAAACGAAAAAGAAAAAAAACCAACAAAAAACAAAAAGCAGTCCCTGAAGGAGCTAGATTGGTTTAATTAGTTAAGAAATCGATCGGGACGTCTTTGAGCTTGAACTTTTGTAGGAAATCACTGCTTTTTACTTCATGCTTCAAATATAAAATCAGTATAGTTTGAAATTGAAAACCATGTTCTTCTAATTCTCTATTGACTTCATGTGCATGCATGTTGAGCGTGTGTAAATCAAAGAGTAAAAATTTTATTCTTAGATACATGTATGGTGGCTAGTTGAACACAAGCATTGATGATATGCGCAAGTATGTACGTGAAAATATATTTTTAAACAAACCACAGCACATGGAATCAAGAAAAACCGCATATTAATTAAGATGCATAGAACGATGCAATGAACCCTGCACTAACTCTTTCCACATTACAAATTGACAAGTCCTTAACCATACAATAGATGAACACAATTCGAACGAATTTCAGTTTCTTGAATAGTTTTGTTAAATATATTCAGTTTGTTGAGTTATAAAATTGAATGCCTTCAGCAAAAATATTTTATATAGGTACCCGTTACCATCAAACAAGATACTGTTGACTTTTGCAATCAAACCAATTTATTTTTTAAGTCAAAATTGATATGTTGTTACACGGTCAACGCGAACATGTTTATTAATGTAGGCGATGTAGTCTTAGTGTACAACGATCGACCAACTTGTACCATTACTACCTTAGGATATGCATGACCGCATGATTCTGGACCTTTACAATGACACCAATAACCTATTTATATAGTCTTACATAGTTATATTATAGATGGTCTGGTTATTTATTAGTAATTCAAACCCAATAATACAATATCACTAATCACTATATAATTCAACTAAAATTTATGTAATTCACGACATGTTGATAACTGACCACGCTAACATTGACCCGTCCACAAGTGTCCAACCAAAGAAAATGTGTGGAAAACAATCAACTACGGACTACCCGCAAAGGAAAGTGTCGGCCAAACTAGTAAACCAGACATGACCATTTTCTCAAAGTTTTCTACTTTGGAACCAATCGAGCTACTAGCCTAAATAGTAAATATTGCCACCAAAGTTGAAGCCTGTGGGATTCATGAACACTAGTCTCCAACAGAGATTTCCATGCTTCCAACCACTTGGAAATCTGATGCGGGTCTAAGTGTGGAGGATCGGACCCTTGTGTTTTCTGAGGCTCAAGATCGTGGAACAAAAGGTCTTCACGAAAAAGGCCATAACTTGAGCTACGAGTGTCCGCTTTAGGCCCACAACCAAGCGAATTGAAGCTTGGGCCGAGCCCAACGTTGTGATAAACGCCATAGGTGGTCTATCCAACTTTCGGGCCCAAATTCGCTTTATTTAGAAGTTATTGGCTTATTAATGTTTTTTTTTCAATTTTTGTAGACTTTGTTTTTGGGCTAGAGTCCGGTCCGTTTATCTTTTTTAGCTCGTTCGAATTTCTGGTTGTTGTTTAGGGTTTGGAGAAGATTGTTGAACAATCAGTTTTGATTTTGATGAAAGTTCATTTTTCTCTCAATTTTGAGTTGAATTTATCATAATTGTCTGTATTCGTGTGAGTCAACGATAGTTAGTAGAATTCCTCCTGGTATTCGTGTGAATCAACATGTTCAATTTGCGTTATGAATTTCAGTCTACATCAAATTTCTAGTTTTTAACTATAAACAAGATAAATTTACTAATAACGGTCCAACTTAGTTTGAAAACCTGAAAAACGGGTGAAACCGATATTAGTTAAAATAGTTGGCAAACACAAAAACCTTCCTAAAAAGTTCAAAAATATGTTGTAGATATATCATATATCAGACACCCACTTAATGTTGGCAAATTTCTGGGCATATGAGTTTTGACTTTGGTATGTATCAAAAACCGATGCATCAATCCCAGGTACTCGATCACGTTGAAACAGTAAAACTAGAAGTCCATGTTCCTTTATGAGATATGGAGTACTAAAAGAATGACTGATGGTATAATACCATAGTTCCATTTTCAAATAAATTTTTTCTGATGTATGAGGGTTTTTAGAAGGTGAATATAGTGTCGTCGTCCACCTAAATTTAGGTGACAAATACTTCAAAACGATATCATTCTGGTGCATATTGTGTAACAAACACTTAAAAACGATATCAATCAGGTGTATTTTGTGTAGATAAAATTCACTTCGACTAACATTTCTTGTAATTGAACACTGATTTGAAGCAATAAAATTCAAAATTAATATGTATCTTACGTAAGTTTTTCTCAAACACTATCAACAAGCAGTATGTACATCTCACTACTTCCCTCTCCTCTGGCTGTGCACCACCAGCCATTGTCCGCCGAAATGGCAAAGTTTCTTTTTTCCCCGTAAACATTTCTTATTTGTTCATTGATGTTAATCCTATGTTTTATATTTTAGCAAGGGATAATGTAATATTTTTAGTTAGTAATTAGTGGAATTAAATTAAACGAAAATGAGATTTTTTTTAAATAATGGAGGAAGCAATTTTAACTGTCTATTCAATCAAGATAATAATTCGTCACACTTTTAAAAATTATAAAAATTGCATCATAAAAATCAACATTTTTTTTTCTCGATTAGACATATTACATAATATACTTTCGACAAACTTTTTTTTCTATTTTTTGATGGGTTTATCAAAACTGGTAACACATGTGATAGTTTCCAGTAACACATGTGTTGGTTGGTGGTAACATATCTGTTACCAGCGACTAACACATATATTACCAGTTTTCAACACTCACAGAAAAAAAAAATTCATCGAAAGTATATCATGTAAGATGTCTAACAGCAGAAAAAAAATGTTGATTTTTATGATTTAATTTTTATAATATTTTAACTAGCTGTTTTTGAGATATTTAATTTGAGGGGAAAGTTGGATTTTGCCAAATAGATAGCTATGATTCATTCTTTCATTCTCACTGAAATTCTCATTCACATTTGAACTCAATCCGAAATTAGTAATATTTTGGTTAAACATTTTGCTCTTTTTTAAACATATATAAAATAAAATTTTGCCAATTAAAATTATACAAAATTTGCTCTACCCATTAGTAAATCGCAATCTACGATTTATGTGTAGGGATTTGCATTTGTGATTTTGGGGTTTGTGGGTGGATCTAGCAAAAAAATTTGAAAGATTTTAGAAAATATTATTCAGAATGAATAAAAGAAATTACATTTTAGTCAAAAACTGAAACCACCCACCCGCAAACTCTGAATATGCAAACCGCCAACGAATCACAACTTCGAACATGCGAATACAAATCTACACCCGCAAATTATAAATTGCAATTTGCAATAGGACAAAATTTTAGTATCTTCGGTTAGTTTTGGAATTTAATTGTGAACAGAATTTCACAATAGGAAAATATAAAACGCTAAAATGTTTAGTAACCGAAACACAAGATAATGTTTACACAGTAATAAAGATATTTTGTGAAGTAAATGAGTTGACGGAGTAACTTAACTTCCTCGGACAGCACTCCACTTTCCAATTACCTCCACCTCCGTCTCCACTTTCAACTAGTAGTTCTGATATTCTGTTGAATGTTTCTTGAAAACATGAGAAATCAAGTCATCACAGAAGAAGATGGGTATGAACCATCTGAAGATGATTATGATGGCAAATTCTCTAGTAGGGTGTTCAAAGATTTCATAGGTGAAAAGAAGAAAAATAGTAAAAAGAGGAGAAAGAAAAGAGGGAACAATGAAAATTTGCAGGACCCATTAGTTGTGTTTGGTTGGGATATTATGTTAATGATACTCACTCATCTCGACGCACGCAGCGTGGCACTATCTCTTATGGTCTCTCGTAGCTGGCATGGAGTCGCTTCGAGTGACGCCATATGGTCGAAAAAGGTACACACTACTTAACAAACTATGTGGTTTTATATGTAGATGTAGACTTTGTTTTCTTGACCAAGTTGTTTGACTTTTAATCGGTGTTGATGATGATATTGTATCTTTGAGTCAAATACAGGGTTGTTGTTATTGGTAGATTTCGAAGAAATTGGATTCTGTGTTGCAGCTCTGATCATTAGAACTTGTTGTAGTTAATAAGGGTTCTTCACAAATTGGGATATGTATCGCTTTATCAAATTGGGATATATTCTTGATAGCCTCAGTGAGGGGGGGAAAAATGAAAAAGAAAAAAAAGACACTAACCCTTGTTCGGTAAGTGGATAAAACCTATGATAATTCATGAAGCATATGAGTGTTGGAAAATGAAGTTTAGAGGGATCATCTAACGGTAGCAACTTAACCATCACCAAGGTGGCCCAGCAGTAAGGTGGCCGGATGTCCTCACAAGAGGTCTCCAGTTCGAATTTCCCTCGGCAAACGTCTTGGGAGTGGCCAGGGAAAGGGTCATCATTACGGGATACCCCAGTTAGGCCACGTACATCTGAGTGAAAAAGGACTAACCCTTCCGGGTAACTTGAACTGAGAAAACCTCATCAATTTACCCGTTATCTATGGTAGCAGTTTGTTAACATAGGTTCTAGCCTACAAGAGAAGGTGAATGGATGAACATAAATTGATTAATGTAATCTAATAAGCTGATTCTTATTCTTGTGATACAGACTCAGGGATTTATATCAAGATACTTGATAGTTCTATTTTGCTTCTTGTTGCTGATGATTTACAAGATAACATTAAGAAAGGAATATTGCAAGCTGAAGAATGCAAGTTGCCGTTGAAAACAAAACTTGAATGTTGCTGAGTCACTGTTCTATATGGGTAAAAAGTTTAAAGTGATTTGAAGAGTATATCTAATTCATATATCCATATCGTGATATTGTATGATCGTTAATACCTCTTGTTGTACGTTTACTTGTTTTCAAGTAACATTTCTGCATACTGCTGGTCAGCTGGTGGTAAGGGTTCATTTTGATAAACCTAAGCAGCATAGATGGACCTTTTATGGGGTGGGGGAGTCCTGGCCCCTCCAAAACTTTGTGTGCCTTTAGTATAAATTTATATTACAGGGGTTAAAAAGAAATATTATTTTCTATGTTGGCCCCTCCAAATATTGAGAAAAAAATAATAGGACGATTTTGTTCCCCCCAATAAAATTGTTAAAGATCCGCCACTGATGAGCAGCAAGAGGAGGCAGTTAAGTTAGAAACGTTTGTAGATATTATTCTTTATGCTCTTATTTTGTTTGCATAAAATATAAATCCTAACTTTTTGTCTTGCAGTCTGAAATCGATTAATAATGTGGATGTACCAGCATGTGTTCTAACTAGGAATTCCAAAAACAACTACAGTAAACACAACTCAATTATTTAGAAAAAATTAGAACCCATGAATAGTAATCAACTAGGTTATATATAATATATATATATATATATCAGAGTAACATTCACCTCACTCTAACAAACCCGTGTACGAGGACTAGACTATTAATTTCTTGAAGTATATGTTGTGTTGTACTATATATATTGCCTATTGAGTTTTCTGAATTTCCTCCCGTGAGATGGATTTTTCATTTGAAAGATTGCATATTGCCCATGTGGCATAGTAGAAGGCTTCCGTTTATCATACTACGGGTGATATATCTCTTTCTTGATACCAGAACTTGTATCGGTGGTTCAGGTGTCAGCATGTCTGTAAATCTTTGTGGATCTGGTTAGATTAGCAATTTGTTACTCAGTGCAGTGGCTGCCGACATTTACAAACCGTCTATGCGTATGAATATCTATCTATCTTTATTGATTAGTGACAAAGAAATTTATCTCTTATCGACAGTGTGAAGAGCTATGGGCTGGAAAAGCACATATACCCCGTGTGTCACTAGTCAAGGGGTTGTCAAAGTTGGCTGCTTACTCCTTATCGATTATGGATGGCACCCGTGTAGGTTTCCCACTCCCTTCTTTCTTTTTCATCATGCAAGTTTCTTTCTTTTTACTTCAAATTTGTGTATTTCAGAGCCGTATCATGAAGGAAGATCTATGGGATCATGCTTGGGAGTTTCACTTCAAAAAGGCAGGTTCTTTTGACTCGAAGTATTGTAGACTTGTAATTTACAGTCTCTTGGTACAGATGTGTTCACTGACAGGTTTGATTACTATATTGCCCTCAGTTGGCCCCAGGATATTGGCGTAACTTGGATCCACACTGTAAAGGGACGGGCCCACCAATGCGGCGCTACTTTCACCCAGACGGGAGTCAAACTGCTGACCCGGGTGACAAAGTATGGGGTGGGCATGAGTGTTGTTACTCCATTGTTACAAGTTTCTTGGCAGATGGGAAGATCAGGGAGCACTATGTTAGGATCAACCGCTGGCCCCGGATGTTCATATCAAGGAAAAAGGATTGGGGCTGGAAAATGTCAAACCACCTCTATAGCTACTCAAGTGTTCCAGATGCTGATAAGAAAGGTGGCACTGGTCCCTATTTTCTGGCATACTAATGAGTGTCTGTGGTCTGTTGAAACTAGTTTGGCTTTTGGTAATTCAGCAACAGTGTGGACATTAAAAACTTGAGGATGTCGATGAAGTTTTTGTCAATATGGTTCGGTTGATGTATTGCCTTCTTTTTTATCTGTGTAATGAACTCTTGTTAAAACAAATATTAGCCATGTAAAATAAATAATCTTTCAAATCTGTAAGCTAGATGTGGCAAGATGGATGGAACTGAAGTCTGTAAGCTAGATGTGGCGAGATGGATGTATCAAATGGATATTACCGAGTTACCCTGTCTAGTATATACAATTGTTTTTTCATAAATAGTATCTGGTATTTATATTTTTGTGTAAATAATGGTCATAATTGAAGAATCACCGTTACCAGAGCAACAATGTGACCGTTGAACGAGGTTCTTTATAATAGATTTAGTGCATCTGCCAACTTTACAGATCCAGACTCATTTGATCTGTCATTCTTCTAGCTGAGTTGTATTGTGGGATTCGCTTGAGATGAATGGAAACTCTAATCAACTCATTTATAATTCAAATGGTTAAAATCGCTACCTGTGTGGTTCATGGTCAAAATTTATAGATACCACTTGAAAGGTCATTCGGATCTAATCAACTCATTTATAATTCAAATGGTTAAAATCGCTACCTGTGTGGTTCATGGTCAAAATTTATAGATACCTCTTGAAAGGTCATTCGGATCTAATCAACTCATTTATAAATCAAATGGTTAAAATCGCTACCTGTGTGGTTCATGGTCAAAATTTATAGATACCACTTGAAAGGTCATTCGGATCTAATCAACTCATTTATAATTCAAATGGTTAAAATCGCTACCGGTGTGGTTCATGGTCAAAATTTATAGATACCACTTGAAAGGTCATTTGGATATTCGTATTAGGATATTTTGACAAGAAATAGCAAATTATGACTCGTGAGCATGAAATTGACCACACCAAAATTTCTATGAAGGTGGTGCACAGCACAACACCATGCTCCTGGTATGATGTACTCACGTGCCCCTCTGACCAAATTGGGTGCTGATTTAGAGAAGTCTTACACAATGTGTAACAAGGTACGCAGATAAAAATAAAAACTGTTTGAAAAGAAGAGAATAACATTGTAGCATTCATCATTGCACGAGCATATCACCAAATAACCATACATCAAATGAATTCTGAAACAAAAAGGGGGTATATAGAGAAAGTGTTCACCAAAGTATCATGAACTGATGGAGTTTATTTTTAAAAGAGCCCTTCTCTTGTGATACAATTGATTTAACAATCCAAGATCAGATTGCTAACAATACCATGCTCACCAGACCTCAGGACGCATCTCACCAGTAGCAGGAGGCATCCATTTTCCAGAGTGGTAGACGCTCTCACCAACTTTCCACCCAGGCACGTCTTTCATTATTCGAGCCTCTTCCTCCAGATATTTCCTCCATTCTTTCACAAATCTGAACACAGACCAACCAAATTATTTCCAAAAATAATGAACAACTTGAAAGGAGAAGAAGAAAAGAACAGCCATTTCTGCTTACCTTTCATCCTCTTCTGCTTGAAGCATGGGCAAAATGGCCCTGCGGGCAGCATATTTTTCCTCCTTTATCGCCCTAAACCAAACAACAATGATTGAGTTATTGTTCATCAATACTCGTGACATGGAGAAGACCTGAATAGATAATCATACAAAACTTGAAGGCAGAAGGACCACACCCAAAAGGGACTAATACCAGACCGGTTGATATTTCAATACATGGACTAGTTACATCAAATCCTCCTGTTGCGGTTGGGACAAGTTATGATATTTCATAAGGACTGCCTCTATCTGCCAAAAAGGAGCACCTGTGATATGCTTTATTGTTTTACACCTTGTAACCACTATCTTTTTATAGCCATTGGGATACTCGATCCAAATTTTATCCGGCTAGTTTTCTCAAAAACATAAGTAAAGGAGCTCATATTTCGTATGCTCTCGGTACTCAAATCTCCTGATTATATGTTTAAATCCAGCACCTTAACTTTTCGACTTTCAAGTTTCATTATTGTGTTGAATGAACAATTGAGCCAATTGTGGTCGGGGACGTAGGAGATATGTGCTTGAAGGATTAACGCAACTCAAAACCAAGAACAAGACATTTCAAGTCAATATTTGAATTGTGCAGAAAAAATTGACGGGTTTCCAAAGATGAAGGGAGCCAGAAGTGAATTCCAGAATTCACATGAATGAAGAAAAATAAATAGATGAACATAGCAGCATATAAAAATCGACAAGACTTTTCATGTTTTTTAATAGCCAGTCCTACAGCTCATAAACTTATAATCTCATCTTATCATTATTATTGCTGAAGGATTTGTAAGTTGTATGAAAGAACTTAGTTTGTAACATTTTTTATTAAATTGCAACTTGCATTTTCTATTTTGTAACCTGTGATTAGAATTTATTAGCTAAGGTTGCAATTTCAACAGCTATTTTTTATGAATTTACATTTACAAATAAAGGAAAATAGCCAAAAAGAATGGTCAGAATTGGTTCTTTTATTCCTGGCCACAGGTCAGAAATGTTGACAATTTGGACCTATTTGAGGATCTCTTACAACCTTTCAGTATTATTAACCTTCTTAGCAAAGTCAAGCTTCACATCACATAGTGCTTCTAATTTTAGGGATAAATAAGTGTGCTCCCAGAGGGTAGCAACTTATTAATTTTGCATTGTCAAAGCAAGTCTCAAGAAGTTACAAGTCAAATTTTCTATGACAATTATGTCATACTTAATGTCCACTGGGCGCAATCGCACTTTATAGAATGTAATTCGCAAATCCATATGCATCCGTTGCCCAGTTCAATGGCCATGCTGCAGCACCAAGTTTATCACATTAAGCAAAGTCCTTAAATCATGCTACTCCTACTCACTTGTAGCTATGAATACCGCCATATGTCAACTTTGTGATCTGGACAGTTAGTATTTCAAGTTCCAAATAAAAAGGTCAATGATTACAGTAAGCTCAGCTCATCAAGTGAATTGTGTACACTACTGTCTAGGCGAAACAGACAACAATTTCCACACCAAATGCAATAATAAAATAGAAGAAAAGACACCTGTACTCTCTTCTAAATTTCACATAATAATGTGAAAATATACATTCCTAAAAACAAGAACGGCAGATTTAAAATTGCCAAATTATCTACTTAAATTCCATTAGATCTGAAAGCGGTCAAGTATTACCAAGTGAACCTAACAACCAAAAGCAAATATAATTTGAATCTGATCATCATCCCACATCCCCTTTTTTAAGTTTAACCATCATCAACTTGTTCCCTTCACCTGATAAAGTCCTACAGTTTAATTTTGCAATTACAAAAGACTCGAAATTGACATGATTCACATATTTGTCACCAAAATGCAAATTTTGCAGCAAAAGTAATATCCAATTATTATATTTTATCAACATACATTCACTACCCAGTTTAATGCCTATCTATGACATTAACCATTTAAGCAAGGTCCTAGAATCATACTTCGTATTTTTGCAACTACGAAACAAACTGGGTGATCCTAAGGATTTAAACTTTCAGGTTCTCAAACAATATCCAAATGGTGATAGTAGACCTACCAAGTGCATATACGAAAACAAACAGCCATGCCAGACTACCAAATCCATTATTTTCTTCTAAAGGGACTGAAACTATCTGAAGACCAATTAACATTCCTATAACTAAGAGCTAAAACTTTACTCCACTATACCTCCAAACAGAATCACAGTACAAATATCGAATAATACCAAATTACAAATAGGGCTAGGTTTTCATTTCAATTCAAAAACACTCAAGATTAGCACCAATTTTTCTTACAAGTTACAAATTACTAACCAAAAATCTCAATTTGTAGTCACATAAGTTTCAATGCAATTAGAAACCTACAGAAATGAATCAATGACCCAGCTCCAATTTAAAAGTTAATAACAGATCTGATACAAATTTACTACAAATTAAATCGATCAACTCCAGTCATCAAATAAATTACTCCCTACATTTATCCTCAATCACTCAACAAACTAGGGTTTCAGGAAATATAAATAAAAAATAACATAATAAAAAAAAAATAGTAATCAAGAATTAAAGTATATTACCTACGGATCTTGTTGCCCTTGCCGACCTGATACATGCCCCAAGAGAAAGTACCGAAAGCGGCGAGGAATATAGCGACGGCGCTGGGACCTTTGGACGGAATCCGGCGTGCGTATCGGACCGGAGCAAAACCGCCGGGAGGAGGACCGTCTTGGAGTAACGGCATATCCTTAACGCTCGCCATACCTGGCTTATTCCTAATCGATGCTTCCGTCATCTTTCTTTCTTTCTTTCTTTCTTTTGTTTCTGCAAAATTTTACCAAAATGCAGAATTTATTGTTATTGTTGATGAAGTTTTCAGTTTACCAAGCGGATGACTCAGGCTATCTTGCGCACGTCGGCACGTGTTTAAGTTTGTGTCGCTAACCTACGCATGTTAATAATGTTTTTGAGAAAATTATAAAAATGGTCCTTGCAGTTGTCGATATTACATCGTTTCATATTTTATGCAAATTAATTATACCGATAGTTCTTTACATTAATACTTGTTATGAAAATAGTTCTTTAGTCATTGAGTTAGGTCATGTGCCTTAGACATTTCAACCTTTTTCCCCTCCTACTTTGGACTTATTATTAGCTACGTTATTGCTCATTTATATTACAGTTAAAACAACCTCTAAAAATGTATTGCTTTAAAAATTTCACCGATTCCTACAAGACAGGTATCAGTTTCAGGAAAATATGACATGTCAAATTCTTAACATCCCCAATTGCATAATCTCCGAGAATGTACTCTTTTTTACTATTTTGGAATGTCATATTCTTAATATCTCCATCTTTAAATAGTGAGATCATTTACTATTTTTAAGGTATGGGTCTTTTCGAAAATATATAACATCACATCAACGCTTTCAGCTATATAAAAGAAATAATGGAACTTTTTGTTTTTACAGATCTAATTTAACTGCTCTACATAATAACTCGAAACACAAAATTTTCTTATAACCATTCATGTAGAGTTGTGATTTACTTACCCAATAATACATTCAAATGTCAAATAAATAAGAGCAATGTTATGGTTACAAACAAATTATACAAATAAAAGTTACAAACTGAGATGTCAATATTACATTGGTTTATTTTTTTCTCAATGATCTTTCTCTTCCTCTATCTGATTGGTGACACATCATTTTGTATCCCAAAATTTATAAATTGTTTGTATCCATATCATTTCTCAATAAATAAGATGAGTTTGGATAAGACAGACCGGCCTTAAGAAAGTTTTTATATATGTTAGCCATATTATTTGGTGCACTTACAAGATTGTGATTTTCTTTCGGAGGACACGCATCAAATCATCACTTAAAGAAAACTTTTCATGTAAAATAGACACTTTTTAGGTATCAATTTAGATGTATACCTTTCTATACAATATTCATTCATATGCTATGTGCAAATAAATAATTAAGTTTGAAAGATTTAGTTAAAAGAAAAAGCATAAATGTTTTCGGTCTGAAGAACGACCTCTAATGGAGTCCTGAGAGTAAAGAAAAAAAAGTGAAATACAAAGAACTAAAGTTATTATTTGATAAATAAATGATAAAGAAGCGTGAAAAGCTATAATTGAAATTCACAATGGCCAAATGCTCAAATTGGAATAGTTAGTCATCTACTACCACACTCACAGTCAAAGAGTGGCGAAGTTAAAATGGAGGCAACGTAAATAGCTGCTCTTCAAAAAGTTTCAAATTATATAAAAAAGTAATTTCTTTTAAAATTATTAATGATTTTTTTTATAATTTTTACCCTTCGAAATGAAAAGAAAACAATTCTTTATTTTGATGTTCGCTCACAAATGAAAAAAAAAAAAAAAAAAAAACATAATTTTTTTTTCGTCTGTGTCAATCATCTTAAACCCTTATTAAGCATTTACCTCTTTTTGCTTAAAACTTAAAAAGGGGATATGCAAAATCTCTAATTTACCGTTTTACACAATTGGAAACAATCCCTCTATTTAATACAAAATCACTATATGCAAATAAATTTAACTACCTAACACTATATAAACAAACTTGATGCACCAATTTAAACACACTATTATTATTGCTATTTGAAATATAGTTTTATTTTCTACTACTTTTTTATGTTCTTTTTTACATCACCATATGAATATAGTATTTTTTATGATTTTTTGTTTAAGTGTTGTTCATCATATTATTTCATATTATTAGTATTTGTTTGATCTAAAACATATATTCGAATCAGTTTCACCGCCGAATATATAATTGAATAATATTATTACCGTCGTCGCATTGCGCGGGTACTAGGCTAGTTATATATTAGCTCTACAGTAAAATAAGTACTCAGTAAATGGAAGAACACACTTGCCCTTTTGAGGAAATCGAGTCTTGAGGGGCTTACCGGTGATAGAGAGAAAATACATCTTTTTAAACACCCGTTTTGTTCATGTACTTGGTGCATTTTCTAACTCACTGAGTCTCTAGACGTCGTTCCCATACCCATAGTAAATCCGCCTCCAACCATAGAGATAGTGACGTAAAACTGCATAACTAAAATACAATATGGGTTACCAAATGAGGCAATCGCCACCAGAGTTATCAAACCTTTCGTCGCCCATTTTTTATTCTAACTAATACCTTGTTATCTTGGGTGGTACAGAGATACAAGCCTATCACTCCAACTTGTAAATCCATGTGACATCATTACATGATGAGGTTAGAGAGAAAATAGCCAAGTCAAATGGAAAGCATCGGCTAGATGCAAACAAGAATAGAAAACTAACTCATTTGAACGTGGAGACCAAGTTTGGGTGCATCCTAGGAAAGAAACATTCACTTCCAAGAAGTCGAACCTTGAGCCTAGAGTTGGTACACCATTTGAAGTACTTGAGAAAATTAACGACAATGCTTACAAGATCAAGTTACTCATAGAGTGTCAAGTTACATGTATGTCCAATATTTCTCACATTTTCCTGTAGAATATGAAGGTGAACAACCATCCTGATATCGATGCAGAATCTTCTCAACACGACACGAGGAGGAGGATGATGCAGGTGCAACGTTGACAATGTTATCACTTTGGATGAACTTCAGAACATCAAAAAATTTATGAAAAAAGTTGGATTTCCAAAATATTCATTCAAGTAAATTTTCTTGATTGATAAAAAGAATTTTTTTGGCTATGTGATTAGCCTTGGAAGCTAGCTGTTTTCTTAAATTATTTGTCACCTTGTATCCTTTTCCCCTATAACATCATACCTCAAGTAGCTTGAAAGGCGAATAATATGAAATACAATAATAAGAGCATTGATTTCTCTTGTTAAAAACTTTCTGACCGTCAATTAGGGTTGGGTCCACTTGTGGATATCTGTCAGTGGGGAAGACTCATGCACTTCGTGCGGGTGTGAAGTGAAGTTTTGTGGATCCAAACTAAGCCGCAGATCGATTCTTAGTTAAGCTATATTTTAGAAAAATAGTTAGTTTTCTAAGTTCATATCTTTGTTGCCATCTTCCCAAACCAGCCTTGTTTCACCCCATATGAGATTTTCAATCTCACTGGAAACGAAATTATGATTGCTTGTATTCAACATATAAATTAATGCTAACTCATAATACAGAAATGCATCAAAAACACATTCAGGACAACTTTGATTATGATTTCTCCCTTTAGATGCCTTCAGCCCTGGTTTTTCTCAGCATTACTCAATGGCTTGTTTCAACTTCCTTAAAAGACCCCCAAAAAGGTCGCGATTGCAAAAAGTAGAAATAATACGCCGCCCAGATAGCCAACCTGACATATTCCAGATAATATCCAAAGTCTTAAGAAGCCGAAATCATCAAAAGAATTCAGAGTGGGATTACAGATTAAACAAAAAGAAGTACCAGTTTTTCAGATATATAATTGGCAAGAAACGCTCCTCCTACTGCTGCTATAGCAGTTGCTAGCAGGTGACCAGCAATGGCTCCACTTGCCACACCCCATGGAGACTATCATAATCAGAATAAAGATGACATGTATTTTCAACAAAATATAAATATATAAAATAAACTACAGGGGACGGATATGCAGGTTATGCATGCTCAAAACACATTCGGGCTAAACTAGTTAGGTTTTGGGTCGAGCGGCAAACACTTGTCGTCCATTTTTTACATAAGTTGCCCTTTTATTATTATTACAACTATAATCAAGCTAAAATTAATTTGAGAGGTTATATGTACTAAGAAAGTACTTTGAGCAACTTTTAAACTACTAGAGTTATTTGATCAATTCCCTTCAGTTAATTTTTTCATTTGACCAGTTAGATATAGAACACAACCCAAATCTACTCATTGATAAGTAAATGGGTAAAAAATGTCACCCACAATCAATCAGTGAGGTTTTGGTGCAGTGATGTACCTGAGCAGCCCCAAGAGCTATGGTTGCAAGCATTGAACGATCACCCCATTCCTACAAACCATATGATAATCTTGTTTCATGAGTAATCGGCATCATACCCAAACAAAAAGTTAAAAGATCAACATTTTGAACATAGAATCCCACAAATAGAATTACAAGTTCGATACTAACAACAAAGCACGCGAACGAAAAGAATGGTAAGATCGATATGTTAAACATAGCACTATAAAAATTCTGCCAATTATAAGAAATGAGACCAACATGTAGAAAAGATAAGAGGGTTACCGCAAAAAATACAAGACTAAATGACTTCCAAATGATTTCAAATGGATTCTTGAGCTGTTTAGATGCCTGCACATACCAAACATACAAAATAACTCAAACCATTGATATATGTCAGATGGAAAAGGCAAACATACAGGGTGATGAGATGAAGATCACCTTTTCTTTTACTAGCTCTTCAGCTTCTGCAAATTCATCAAGTTCGTTGCTGTTTCTCTCACCATTTTTATTATCACTTGATGGAAGCTCCCATGCATCCTTGATTGCTTTGAGGCCAAAGAACATTAAAAGTGTCACGGCTGCGTATTCTCCAATTGGCAATGCTGTTTTAACGAAGGATTGACAAATTAGCACTCTCTTATTATAAATAAAAAGAACATGGTGAAATAGATAAAGATGGAAAATGAATGATGACTTACTTGTCTGAAATTGAGCTGGTACTGAATTAAATATCCGTCCAATTATGACTGACAAAATAGTCATCAGTGATAAAGCACCCATTGACCCCAAGATAACCTGATCATTCATGTAACTTGGTTAACCATTTGTGATACTATGGTCAGAAGTGGAAAATCGGGCGGGTTGGGCATGTGTATAATGGGTCAAAATGGTTTTCACTCAAAATTAGTAACTCTATGCAGGTTACAACGAGTCAGGTAGGATTGACCCAAAAAAGCACATTTTTTTGTCCATTTTTCAAGTATAAATAATTACAATATAAGTCGTCGAATAAAAAGATTTATATTCAAAATACAATTTGGATGACCTCATCCATTTGATTTGTTCTCTTTTCAGTTATTTTGTTGTTTGGGCTCCTTTGAGATGAAACATGGCCTAAATTGACCCATTTATAAGTAGACGAGTAAAATTGAAAGCTCTGATAATAGTCAAATACTGGATTATGTGAAAATCATACCAATAGTTTATCATACTGCATGGCCAATAAAGCTGCAATGAAAAAGGTCTGATCAAATAAAGAAAAGGATATATTAGTTCGTACACTGGGCCAACTTTATATTTATATAAGGAAAGCATTGGTATGTGGATGATATTTAGTACCTTATCTCCAATTTCAGAAACAAATATCAATGTAAAAGCAGCGGTGAATCCCGACTTTGCTATTGCTGCTAAGAGAGTTGAAGGTGCACCCTTCCCAAATGCAATTATTGAAAATACTAAAGCACATCCAGATAGGACAAGGGCTATTGAGACCGGGTAAGGAATTTGATTAGGAAGCTTATTACTGCCCAACACAAAAGGAAGTTTAAAAAGCTTTAGTCTTTACTCTAGAGATTGTTACAAATATTTGCAATATATAACACTCCTCTAAAAGATAGTGTATAAACAATAGAGGTGACAATTGCTGGTCTGTTCACCTACGAATGGATCGACTCGGTAATGGGTCAAAAAAGTTTTCTTAGAAGAAATCGGTTCAAGCTGCTCAAGGATGCATAAACCTTCTAAAATCATTTTATTCAAATATTACATTGTCATAAAAAAGATATAATTTTTATACTCACTTGAAACTTTAAGTGTTTACAAAAGGGATTATACATCTGGAGGCCACCCAAGTATATCATTTTGTTTTTGTAGGCCACCCATATTTGAAAACAATTTTGTAGGGCACCCAAATTTGTATGTTGTTCCATTTATACCAAATTCGGCAAAAAACTCATTGTAAAAATGTAAAAGGACACAAATACCCATGTATTTCTTAATTGACATTATTTATAGAGAAAATTACACCGATGGTCCTTTATTTTGAAACTCGTTAAGCCGATAGTCCTTTAGACTAACGACCGTTAACTACTTCGTTAAAAAGGACCATGTGTGATATTTTTTATTCTTTTATTTTATTTTCCTTTGAATAAATTATAAATTATAAATTATACAATTTAATATATATATACACACATTATGAGGTGCAAAGAACATCATTTCATCTTCTTCATTCCACTTATGAAATTAATCACCAAATCCGGTCATTTTCTCCATCAAAACATTAAATTTTATAGTCCACCACCCAAATTCACTTAAACATACATTCGTGACTTAAAATTTGATGTATTGTGCACAAATCATCTTCAGTCACAAATGTATATTTAAGTGGATTTGAGTGGTGGACTATAAAGAAAATGACCGTATTTGGTGATGTATATATATATACATTATGAGGTGCATAGAACATCATTTCATCTTCGTCCTTTCACTTATGAAATTCATCACCAAATCCGGTATTTTTCTCCACTAAAACATCAACTTTTATCGTCCACCACTCAAATCTACTTAAAAATACATTGATGACTTAAAATTTGATGTACTGTGCACAAATTATCTTCAGTCACAAATGTATGTTTAAGTGGATTTTGGTGGTGGACTATAAAATTTGATGTTGTAGTGGAGAAAAAGACTGGATTTGGTGATGAATTTCATAAATGAAATGAGAAAGATGAAAATAATGTTCTATGCACCTCATAATGTATCTAGATATATTTTAGATTGTATAATTTATATTTTATTTAAAGGAAAATAAATTAAAAGAAAAAAAAATATCATACATGGTCCTTTTTAACCGAGTAGTTAACGATCGTTAGCCTAAAGGACTATTGGCGTAACAAGTTTCAAAATAAAGGACCATCGGTGTAAATAAAGGCTGCCAGTGAAATTTGAAGTAAACATAAAGGACCATCGGTATAATTTTCTCTTATTTATATTATTTTTTATTCAAATATAGGTGGGGTATTTGTGTCTTTTTACACTTTTCCAGTGAGTTTTTAGCCTGATTGTATACATGGAACAACATATGAACATGGGTGGCCTACAAAAACAAAATGATATACTTAGGTGGCCTACGAATATATAATCCCTTTACAAAAAGATTAAAAAAAGAAGTTTGACAATAGTGTTTCGGTCGACCCCCACCTGACACGTTTTGACCCCTTACCCAATCCGCTTGACCTGCCCGCTGTACCATGTCTAGTAGGTAACAATCATGCCAAACCTCACACAAATATATATATATATATATAAATTGATCATCAAAGAGCAAAAAAGCTCACTTGATCCCCATTCTTGATTTACCTAGAAAACCCCTTTGGATTGACAAAAACCAGTAAATCAAAACTGGACCATGATCATGGTAGATTTTGAATCAACATGCCATATTTGTATAGTTTTATTCCAAATCTCAAGATAACACCGTATTCTACAGCGTAAATATAAGACACATGATCAGAAGAGAACTCACATATCACCGGTTGGAACATTAGTAGATAAATTTTGGTTATCGTTTTCATCTCTTCCTGCATACCCCCCAGCATTAGATGCATTTACTCTAACACTCTTTCCTGCCAAATGCGGTTTCAGTACATCTCTGCATTGTACTGCATAATCCAAATAAACGTCATTTAATCTTTTCCAGATAACATCAAACATTAACTTATGGTAACAATTTAAAATTCTACCAATTCACTGATTCCGTACCCATTTTCCCAATTGTAAGGTCAATAAAAAAAAGTCAACTACAGCAGCAAGCGTGTTCCTAATTTCCTGTTTACTAGGGGCAATCAAGGTTTCTATTTTTCCTTTAGCTCACTTGATTACCAACCAAACCCAACTTAGTATCTGTTTAATTTATGCAAAAATGAGTGAAATTATGAAACTTAGAAAATAAAAAATGTACTAGAAAACTTACATGAACATGAGGTTCTTGTGGGTAATTCAGCAAAGCAAGGGGGAAAATCTGCAGATGCTAATGAAGGAAGCTTTTTTCTTGTATTTGATAACACAAAAACTGGTGTTTGATGACTAATTAGGCCTGTCATGTTTGAATTATACTGGGTATTCAGTTATAATTTCAGATTCATTTCTTTCAGTAAAAAGAGCATCTGAATCAAAAGAACTAAATGATACAGAAATTGACTGTTGATGAGGTCGGTATAGTGTAGTTGATGATGGTTGAGGGTTAAAAATTCTATCTTTTCAATAGTTTGTTGTCCAGAGTTGGGGGATCTTGCTGTGCTGGTGGATAGAGAAGAAGAGATAAAATGATGGCAGGCTCCTAAAACGGTGTCGTTTTATGTTGTTTTGATTGGTTCATTTCGATACTTGATGTCAAAGACAAGTAGGATTACTTGTAGTGACCAGTGACTCGGTGAGTTGGTTATGTAATGAAAAGGTTACGGTGATCTCGATTGAACCTTATCGTATGTATTTCTATTCAATTTTTAAAAATATGGTATTATCGGAATTAAATGTTTAATTGGCTTACTTGTAAAGTGACCATAGGTTCATAAGGTTTAAGTGAGAACTCAATAATGTAACAACGTACTAACATATTCTATGCACAACGCAGCAACCATTACAATTTTAGATGTATTAATTTGTTCCTTTAATAACATGTCTTTAAAAAATAGTGGTACATCATGTTTCAAATTAATATAATAAGGGATGACGTACAATTTTCAAAACGATCTGAAATCCGATTCGTAACTCACACTTGCCAAGTCGAATCCTACAATGCGTTCAATTTCGACCAGAAGGTTCGGGTTAATGGGTCGATCAGTCAAGCAGTAAAATAAACATAAGTTTTACTTTGAAAAAAAACAAAAATTCAATCCGAAACCAACTTACTAACTCGCAAATTTTAACCCACTTGACCATAATTTAACAAGCTAACTTGAAATCAACCCTAAATCTATCAACTCGTACATAAGTGACTTATGCGAGTCGTGCCCGCAATGAGTACTTTACGCCCGTCAACCTGTGCTGTGAATTAATTTTCGACCCTTTAACTTGAGCGTTCCAATCAGACCTGTCTCGAATGATCTCCCTTAATTTTAAGAATCAAAAGTTGTAAAAATTAAGTTACAAATATCTAATATAGATATTAAATGATGGTTACAAAGAAATAATGATTAATTGCTTTTAAGTGATTGAAACTTTAGGTGCAAATAATTTATATAATAATATAGATAGTATATTGTTTTGTATAAGAGTCAACATAATGAAGTACTTAAAGGCACTAAAAATATGAGTCGCGTGAGTCGAATAACTTTTAGGAGACAAATTCCCAGATAAAAAAAGCTTTGTTGTATATTAGAGTTATGTTATTCACAGAAGCTTGTAGTCCAATAGTTTGTATGTATGGTATTGTATGATTGGTCTATTTAGATTTTTAAGTTTTAAGAAAAACAAAGCTAAATGCTTTAGGAGTTGTAATTTAAAAAACCTGTCGGAGGAGGAAAGTAAGAGTCTTGAGGTTCCTTTTTCAGAAGACGAGATTTGGAAGGCGGTTAGAGATTGTGGGAGCTCAAAAGCTCCGAGTCTGAACGGATTAATTTTATGTTCATTGAAAGTATTGGAGAGTGATTAAAGGTGAAGTCACTAGAGCATTGTCTTGGTTTTGGGAAAACGAGAGCATTAGTAAGAGTTGTAATTCTTCTTTTGTCTCTCTTATCCCCAAGGTGAACAACCCGGTTGAGCTTCGTAATTTTACACCGATTAGTTTGATTAGATGTCTTTATAAAAATGTGGCCAAAGTTGTAGCAGACCGGTTGAAGCAGGTCATTGGGTCGATTATTGGGGATGTGCAAAGCGCATTCATATCTAGCAGATCTCTTTCGATAGAGTTTTAATGGTAAATGAGCTATTGGATTGGATGAAAAGGAGGAATAGAAAAGGATTGATATTTAAGGTGGATTTTTAAAAGGTTTATGATTGTATTCGGTGGAGGTATTTATTTGCTATCATGAAGCAGATGGGTCTAAATGGATAGGTTGGGTTAGGGCTTGTATGACATCAAATTCTAATTCGGTTTTGGTGAATGGGTCCCCAACAGGGGAATTTCTACTGAAACGGGGGCTTAGACAGGGTGATGCATTGTCTCCAATTTAATTTCTTTTGGTTGCAGAAGGGTTGAATGTAGCTATAGAAGAGGCAAAGTGAGCTGGGGTGATTAGTTGTGGGGTTGAGAATGTCCCGTTTAGTTATATTGTTGCTCTATGGGTAGACTTGCTTCGTGGTTCACGGTTTTGAACAAATTCAAAAGTAGGTTCTCGGATTGAAAAGCGAGAACGATTTCTTTTGGTGGTCGGGTAACTTTGATCAAATTGGTTTTTGGCAGTCTTCCATTGTATTTCTTCTCACTTTTTGGGCCCCCGGTATGTGTTCTTAACTCTCTTGAATTTATCCATAGAAATTTCTTTTGGGGTGGGAAAGGGGAGGGTCACAATAATACTTCATGGTAAATTGTGGTAGCGTTTTAAAACGAAGGGTAAAGTTTTTTGGGTTAGAGTTATATCTTCTATTTAAGGAATAGATAGGGGTTTGGATGATCATAATGGGAGGAGGGATTGGGTGGGTAAGGTGTCGGTTAATATTATTAAGATCGAGGAGGTCATTGATGGGGTCAGGATAAACTTTTCTAAATCGTTTATTAAAGAAAAATTTTAATGGTACAGATACGCTTTTTGGGAAAGATAAGTGGTTGGAGGGAGCAGAGGCTCTTTCTAATAAGTTTGCAAGATTGTTTAGTTTGGAGAAATTTAAAGATATTGAGGAAGGTGAAAGAGGTAATTGGGTGAATGATGCTTGGGTTTGGAAATGGGGTTGGTTGAGGGTGCCAAGAGGTAGGGTGGTGGGGGATTTGGAAATGGGTCATTTTCTAAGTTGCAAAAATCTGCTTAGAGTAGTGTCGCTTGGTCTGCACTGCACATGATTTGGAGCTATAGAAATAGTAAAGTGTTTAAGGACTCAAACGATATGGTCCCAGATTTGTTTAAGGAAGTTCAGGTGAGATCGTATGGCTGGTTTTCTGCTCGTTTTAAGGCTGCAAATATCACATGGAATCAATGGAAGATGGCTGCTGGAGGTTTCGGTTGATGCATGAGTAGGATGTTGGGTCATCTGTAATTGTTCTAGGTCTTTGTTTGTAGCTGCTGTATGTTTTGGTTTCTGCTCCTAGTTTTGCCCCAGTGTTGTGGGCTGTGGTTTTTGTTTTTTGTTGAGCAGGGTGGTTCTTAGTTAGCTCCATATTACTCCTTGTAATAGTGAGGGCTTGTTTTGGTTTTGTTTTGTATCCTTGTTGTACTTTGTTCTTATATCTATTTTATGGGCAGTCTACTATATCCAAAGTTTGGCATCCAAGGTCTTGTTCATTCTTTCTTCAATCTCTATGTTTTATAGTCAAAATCTCTTCAACTCAATTTATCATGAGAATTTTGAACAACCCAATATATCACCAAACTAGTACAAAAGTTACATAAAGCGGCTCAAAGTCTCATGAGAAATTTGGTAATTACTTAGTTTGCAAATATTTAGGTAGTTTTTATGTGTTCACGTAAAAATAAAAATAACAATGCAAATAAATACAATAAAAATCCAAACACAATCTGAAATTGCTTTATCATATTTAGAAACTAGGCTTCACTACATCAATTTTTGAAATTACTATGGCCATGATTTCTTTTTACCAACCATTTGGAAATGTATCATTTGATTTAGAAACATAGAATCCATCAGGCATCGCCAACCAATAACTATCATCATTACCAGCAAGTTGTTTTCTGCATTTGGTAATAATCTCCCGATCAACCAAAGCTAAACTTTGAGTTTTTGATCCCCACCAAAAGTAACCATGAAAATGTGTACCGAATATTTTTCGACAAAAATCCAGCTATAAACTGTATTAGACGGCCGGTATAGTATGATTTCCGAGATCATCATCATTTGACTTAATTTAAACCACAATATCATGGACTGGGATTTCGTTTGTAATGTAAATAGTCCAATTTGTAGTTAGGATAGAACAGTCTGCATAGGTTGGAGTAACCAAATGACTCAGTGAAATGAAAGAGAATAAAGAAGAACAAATAGTTTCCTCTATGATTCATGAGTTAATATTTCTTTAAATCATAAAAATATGGTCTACAATTTTTCTGTATTCAGATATAGTATTTATACAGGCTGGTGTTAATTAATTAATGCATAGTAACTACATTATTAAATTTCCATACATCATGTTACATATGGCCGGTGCAATAAACCATTCATATTCATATTCATATTCATATTCATATAAGAGTTAACAGAAAATTAGGTTATTAAACTTTATTCAAATGTTTACTTTTATGAATCTATCTTCATTTCAATTTGATTGGATAAACAAACTTTTAAAATTATTCAACAAGATAATCCATCTAATGAAATTCATTCATCAAGATAAACTATCTTAATGAAATTCATTCATCTAAGTGAACATTTTAAAAGTTTGTTCTTTCAATCGAATCGAAATGAAAATGGTTCATGAAAGTGAACATTTAACTAAAATTTGATACCCAATCCGTCTATTAACCCTTTTATAAATATGAATATGAACGATTTATTGCACCGGCCTTATGTAACATGATGTATGGAAATTTAATAATGTATAGAAGGGTTAAAAGTGGATTTATATATTCTGTTTCAAACAAAACAAAGATTGTTTTTTTAATATTTCTATAAATAGTAGTGAAATAAATGATTAGAGGTTATGATTAGTAAGGATGATATTAGTAGGATCGAGGGCATGCAATAAACGAGCTCGGTAGATCTTCTTCCCATGTCCCAACTACGACCCAGTTTTTTATTTAATACGGAATGCGTTGTGAACTACCTTTCGATGGGGGAATTCGTTTTTGGTTATCCAAATCAGATGAACTTCGACAATCTCGTTTAGAGCTTTAGATGAACTAAAAATAGTAAGTGTTTTTTACAAAGAATAAAACATTGTTTACCAAAACCAAATGCTGTTTAAATGAACGATAAATAAACCTTTCTTTTTATGTTACTATTTTTAGTAATGTATTAAATCTTGTAAACTCAGCCACATATTTCACAAGAAGTTTTAGGCTTGAAAAACTCGTACTATAACAAGTGTCCATTTCTCTTTATTTGACTTTTAGCTACACATTTTGTGACGGCCTTTATTTATGAATGAAAATGATTTTTTATATAAAAAACTTACGTGACATTTCAAGAATGAAAGTTTTTAATATACTGGGCCTTGTATTTTACTGTATCATATTAAAGAGTAATGATTCATTACATTATAGAGATATGATGACAAATCTACTTCGAAAAATGCTCAAATAATGATAGTTTTTTGTAAATAATGAAAAGTGTTTTCGACTCGTAACACAATTATATTATTTTATTTTTATATTTATTTACGATTTTTACAAAAAAAACTACTGAATTCTCTTAATATAATTGAGCTATTTAACTCATGGGGCTTAGTATGCAATATCGCACGGGACCTCTCAAATTTATTTGTCGGTCCTAAATTCTATATTTAACTTTTTAATGTGAGATAGATAAAATAATCTCTCGTGTTGTATTCCATATCAGATAATCTAAATCCCATATGTCGGGGATGAGTCTCTTTGTCTTTCGAAGATTATTATAATTCTATAATTTTGGACATTTGAATAGAAGAAGGAATGTTTTGTTTTAACTTTCTAATTTTTTGTTGATTTATAGGATAAATCAGATGAAAAAGTTCAAGAAACATGTGATCAGGTATCAGAAGCAGTTTAGAAAGGGGCAACACAGGTAAATTTGCAATAGTGTCTGATTATGGATAGTTTATTATCAATTCATCTACTTTTAGAGATAGTTTTCATTATCTGATTAATTGAAAAATGATCTTGGGTTACGAACATGACGAAAGACGTTAGACGGAAAGTAAATGAAGCTACAAATAGCATAACACGAAAAGCGAAAGATGATGTTGTTGGTGTGGCAGGCAAAAAACTTAAACAAACAGATGTCGATGATAAGTGAAAAACATTTGTTCCGGTGCTTGAACATGTTTACGATTCAATTAATTTTGTTACCGTTCTCTTTAACAAGGTTTAATTACTGTTAATTACTGATAAGTAACAGATTTACTGGTTGAAGAGTTGATGATTTAATGTATTACAGGGTTGTTACACGATATGTTGTGTAAAATGGTTAGCCATGTTTTTACTGATGTACTTTCAAGTGATAATTTAGCGGACAGTTGATGTGGAGGAGGGGTTAGATCGAGTCCATGAAAAAAAGGTGCCTCGTACGGGCAGCTCATAGTGAACGTCCATATAAAATACATTGATTTTCATGGGAATTAATAAAGATGTATAGAAAAACATGGTGATTTGTACGTCCTGATGTTTTATTTGTGTGTAATGATGTTTCTCTTTATATCTATATACTACTAAATAAATGATTTTAATCATTTTACAGTTTCAGTATTTACAATTTTCAGTTAAGGGTATATGTCAAAAACTACTCATTTAGTATTGTAAAAATGATGATATAAAAATCACTATCATATTGAAAAAGTTGTGAGTTCCACCCACTTGCTTTAGTCTCTTTAGAAAACTACATGTGAATTTGGTAGGTTACGTAGTATGTGTTCAGCAGTCAAGGTGGTAGGAATGTTAAAAATATTTCAAAACTACAAAACTGAATCGAAAAATTGTTAAACCCTAACGAATTTTTAGGTTACCAAATTGATTTTTTGTTTTTGTTTTTGTTTTTTGGCTTGGATAACCGTATTGAAATTTTTTCAATTTTAGTTTTAGTACATGATTTTGATACAAACGGTTAACCGAAAACTGAGGAGATTTTAAATAGAATTTTAAAAATGAATATTTATATTTATATTATATATATAATATAATATATATATATATATAGAAAGAGAGAGATATATAAATATTTACACTTTTTACTTATACTAAACCCTTTATATTTCTTTAAATCCCATTTCACTATAGTTTAGTTGCTTAACTTTTACATACTAACATAACTATTAATATTTGGTTATGATTGTTTCTTAACTTTTTACATACATACAACATAAATACACAATACTTAACAATAAAATGCAAATAACTAAATATTAAAGTGATCAAAATTTTCAATATGTAATAAATAATTATCAACAAACGTGTATTTGTGTGTTATAATTTAGTTTTAAATAATTATTAAATATTAAATGGTTAATTGGTTAACCGAATAACCAAACTGAGAAACTTGGTTAACCAATTACGATTAATCGGATATTACAGTTTTGTTTAGGTTCACGAAAATGTTGAACTGATATTTCGATTACCGGTTTCAGTAATCGTTCGGTTAACTTTCCGTAAACACCCTTGGAAGTTACATATTCATTTTAAAGGAGTAAAATAATTTTATTTATTTGTTTTTAATTTTTTTTGTTTTATCCACTTTTTAATGGATAAAGTTATAAAATGTAATTAATATTTTTAAAATAATTATATTTACGTGTATGTATTTTGAAATATCTTGAAAAAGCACCTGCCTACATCTCCATGTGTGTGCGTTCCATATGAATTTGGTTTACAACATCATGTCATCCTCTACCTATAATGGTCCTAGAAGAATATCAACCTGTTGTAGTGAAATTGTTCTGTATCGTATAGAATAGAGTAATTAGCAACCATATATCAAATGCCATGTTTTCACCGATTCCCTTTTGAAGTCCGTCACAATTTGCATACCAACCGATCATTATTAGAAAATTACTTAGAGTTAATAGTTTGACAATGATTAATATTTATAAAACTTTCATAAATTTTACTATTTTCGTCTTATAATAAAGATTTATTTTTCATTTTAATAAATTATAAAAGATTTTAGTGGTAGAAATGATATTTTATCGGTTACAACTAAAATTGACAATGTTTTTAAGTTTTATGTTATTTTTAAAATAAACACTTGTAATGAGACGAAAACCGTATAATATTTGTTAAATTTTGAGAAAAAGTTTTTAATCCACACGCAATACAACTTCAGAAGGCATACCTTATGTTTTGGCATAAGTTCTGATCTGTAGCTACAAGCCTACGATTAATAATACTAGTACTATTTGAAAAAAGAAAAAAGAACTAACGAAAATCATAACTATTACTTATTTAAAGAACTGAAAAATATAACACACTTTCTTCTTCGCTATAATCCAGTACTAGATGTCGTCGCCGGAACTCCATCTTTTCCGGCGATCTTCAACAAAGCATCAGGTTTTGCATACTCTTGATCTCTTTCTCGCTTAATTTCCTTTAACAATGCGGCCACGTCTTTCATCGTCGGTCTTTCTTCCGGTGTGGCATTCACACATAGTAATGCAATTCCTAACGCCTGAACCATTTCCTCAATATCTGATTCCGGTCTAGATAACAAGCTTCGGTCAAGCACTTCCGGTCCACCCTTTTTTTGTCTTACCCAATCAACTATGTGTAACCCATTTGGTATTGTTGGATCAATAGGTTGTTTACCTGTTAATACTTCTAGTATAACTACACCGTAGCTATATACATCACTCTTTTCTGTTATCTTCATCATGTATCCATATTCTGAAATTTAACCCACCAGAGAAGATATTGTTTTTATTAGTGCCGACAACCTGTTTGTGAAAATGTCTTTTTGAAGTGTTTTGGGATTGTTTATTCAAGTGTCTATTTTTATACAGGGTAGATTAGTAAATTTGAATGCTTTTTCTAATACTGTTTATATCTGCTCAATTAGAATTAATAAATACTCATGAAAGTGCATTTAGTATTGAAAAAGAGTGAAATATTTATTACCTGGTGCGATGTACCCGTAAGAACCAGCGACGGTTTTAGAGGAACGAGCAAAATCATTGTCATCAACGAGCTTTGCAAGGCCAAAATCTGCGATATATGGCTCGAATTGTAGACCAATTAGGATGTTATTTGCTTTGATGTCTCTATGAACAATTGGAGGAACGCAGTCATGGTGTAAATAAGCAATCCCTTGTGCTGCACCTAGCAAGATTTTGTACCTTAATTCCCATTCTAGAGAAGTTCCTTTCCTTTCATGTAGGACGCTTCCTAAACTGCCGTTAGGCATGTAATCATACATGAGTAACCGCGTCTTTTGATTCCAACAACAACCCAAGAATCGGACAATGTTTTTGTGTCGAATAGTGCCTAAAGTTTTCACCTCTGCTGAAAATGAGTCTCGAGTGACTGATTTCCCTTGGTTGCAGCTACCATTAACTGTCATCGACGGCCAGAGCTTTTTAACTGCAATAATGTCACCGTTGTCCATATCAGCACGATATACAACCCCGGAGTACCCTTTCCCGATTATGTTAGAGTCCACTAAACATTTCAATACTTGTTCTACAGATATGTTAAGCTTCTGAAATGGAGTGAACTGCCATGGCCATGACTCTCCTAACTCAGACTCATCGTCACCCTTTATAATATTCCTCCTTCCCCTTAAAACTGCCAAAATTCCCATTATCATTAATGCAACTGTGAACATAACAAGCATTGCAATCATAAGTCCTGACCTCTTACTGTTCCGTGATTTATATTCATCTTTCCCATTTCCTGTTTTCCCGACATTGTTCAAGAAACACGAGTCCTTCCCATAAGAACACAACGCTTGATTCCCGGCTAAGTCCATATCAGATAGTTGCCTGAAAAGCTTTGTATCAGGTAAGTAACCACTGAAATTATTGTGAGAAATGTTCAATGACACGAGATTTTCAAGATTTGAGAGTGAACTTAAGTTTCCATCAAGCTTATTGTATGAGATATCAATAAGTGAAAGCTTGTTGAGTGCGGATATTTGAGGTGGCAGAGGCCCAGTTAGTTCATTGCAGCTCAGGTTTAGGGCAATCTCAAGTGCGTCAATGTTGCATAACTCTTTAGGGATTTCACCTGTTAGCTTGTTGCTACTCAAATCAAGCAACTGGAGACTTGTACAGAGACCAAGTGAAGGGGGGATTGCACCAGAAAATGTGTTCTTGCTCAGAGTTAGCTTGTTTAAAGAAACTAGTCTCCCGAAACTAGCTGGAATTGGGCCAGCAAATTGATTACCAGAAACATCCAATACTTGAAGACTAGACAATGATGAGAAAGAATTCGGTAACGAGCCTTCTAACATGTTGTTGCTACAGTCTACCATTTGTAACTCTGGACAACCTGCAATTTCATCAGGTATCACCCCAGAAAGCCGATTTCCTGATAAGTCAAGAAAATTTATGCTTTTTAAACCCTCTATTTCTTTCGGGATTTCACCAGTTATTCGATTATCTCCCAACCTCAGTCTCACTAAAGAGACACAACTCCCTATTTCCTTAGGTATTGAACCTGAAATATCATTTGAAATCAGAAGCAATTTGGTCAGGTTTTGTAGTTGAAACAACCCTGGTGGAATACTACCAGTGAGTGAATTATGCGACAAGTCTAGTGCTTGGAGATTACTACAATTACCCAAACTTAAAGGAAGACTTCCTTCAAGCTGATTATCCCAAGCGAAAAACACTTCAAGCTTTTGCAACTTTCCAACATCAGGAGGAATCAACCCTGAGATTTGATTAGTATCAAGCTGCAACTGTCGAAGACTGATAGCATTTGAAATAGCTACCGGTATCGAACCAGATATATTGTTATTACTAATCATGAACTCTTCTAACTCAACAAGATTCCCGATAGACCATGGTATAGTGCCAGACAATGAGTTCAAAGAAACATCAAACATTTTCAATTTACTACAGTTTCCCATCTCTTCAGGTATTTTTCCAACAAAATTATTCTGCCAAAGCAACAATTTTTCGAGCTTCTGGAGTTTTCCAAACTCAGGTACAATCAGGCCAGAAAGACTATTTTCGTACAAGTAAACTTCTACAAGTTCCGAACAGTCACCAATCTCAGGTGGAATCTCACCAGAGAGCATGGTGGTGTATATGGATAGTGTTTGGAGTTTTGTTAGCTTACCTAAGGAGCTAGGAAGTGACCCAGATAACTTGGTGTCCGCAAGGCCGAGAATAGTCAGGTTACCGCAGTTTCCTATCTCGTCTGGGATCTTTCCAGCGAGGTCTTTGTTTCCACCGGCACGAATAACTTCAAGGTTTTGCAACTGTCCTAATTCAGCTGGGATGTTTCCGGTTATTTGGTTGTCGAATATGACAAGATTCTTGAGGCTCCTACAGTTTCCGATTTCAAGTGGAATGTTTCCTGTGAGCTGGTTGGAGTTCAAGATCAAGTCTTGAAGGATTTGAAGATTGCCAATAGATGGTGGGATGGGACCCACAAGACTATTAGAGCTTAAATCAATGGAAATGAGTTCGCTGCAGCCGGAGATGTCATCCGGAAGAGTTCCAGTGATGTTAGCATCTGTTATTGTAAGTCTTTGGAGATAGGGAAGTGAAGAAAGATTGGTGGATAAAGATACTTGTAAAGGGATTGACCGAATATTGATTTCAGTTACAAAACCAAGTGAGTTGCATGTTATGTAACTCCAGTTACATGGGCTATTATTATTGGTGGTGGTGTCAAGTTTCCAATTTGAAAAAGACCCATGAAGCCAGTTGAAAAGCAAAGTTGCCTCATGGTTAGAGCCACCAACAACGGTGGTGGCGGTGGAGAGAATCAAGATAAGGGTGTAGATTGATGGTTTTGAGAAAGAATGAAGTTTAAGATGGTTATGGTTATGGGGTGTTGAGCTAGATGTCATGGACATTTGCATCAAATTGCAAAGTTTTCTTGGGTTTGTGGCATTTGGGATTTGGGGTTGTTTTCTTAATCTTTGTGTTTGTTTTCCTCACTAAACTTTAGTCTTTTTTTCAGGGTTTTTCTTGCTCGAGGTGGGTGATGGAGGAGTAGCATATAGTGCATAGGGTTTCTACTCTAATTATATTATAAAAAAGCCACAAAAACAGAAAAGTGATTAAAGAAATGGAATGATGAAGTAAGGAATACATTGAAATTTGTAAAAATAGCATCACCATCACCACTTCCACCATCACCACCATGGTTTGCATCAATCTCAAGTCACTCTGTTTTCTTCCAATTTATATTTGTCGGTTTGTTTGTGTATTGAAATTTACCTTCTTATTTTTACTTCAATTACCACATATTTTATGCTACAAATTGCATTATACATGCATACTGATATGCAAAATTTGTAAGTCGTACATTGCATGCATTACTTGGAGTTACAGTGTAGTTAATAAAAGCATCATAGTGTAACATTATTATCTTAAAATTTTTACTATTAAGTGGTTAATATTTCTAACCCAAAGGGAATAATTAGTTGGTATATGTTGTAGGATTTAAGGAAGGTTTTGTTGAAAAATGAAGCCCTGTTTCATGGGTCGTCTTCTTGGGAAGGTCTCCCATTTAAAGGAATCTTTCCACGTTGTCGAGCAGGTATATAATATTCAAAATGTTTAAACTAGTTGTTGGTACCTTTTCTTTGTTTCTTTCCATAAAACTTTAACTCGTACTATAATTTATGTTAATTAGTAAATCTTGCTGTAGGAAGTTGGGTTACTGTTAAGTAACTATCATGTTTGAACTACTTGGTTTCAAACAATCTATATGAAATCTAATCTAGAACGCCTGCTATGAGACCGGTTTTAATGTTACACCCAACCTATAACAACCATTTTTAAATGGATAGTAAGAGAAAATTTGATAACCGTACGAGGCCCTTTCCAATCATACATCAATCTCTATCTATGTATATAGAGGAATTTGAGAATCTTTTCAGCATATTCCTCTTCTAAAAAAAACTCCTCTCCAATCATCTTTAAAACTCCACCTCTATAATATTTATCTAACTTAATTTATAGTTGACAACTATAGTTTTTAATTATATTATATATCTTTTTAAATCATTAAATAATAAATAGTTCACTGTAAAAAGTATTTATAATTGAAAACATATTTATAACATTTAGTAAATTTGAAAGTATTAAAAATATGTAACAAACATATTTAACATACATAGCAAACATATTGTAACAAAAATATTTAAGATACATAGCAAATAAATTAGTAAGAGTAATTATGTCTAGCTTCATTTATTTATCTAGCGATCGTAGTCCTAACTAATTGTAATCGTTAAGTTGTAGTTTATTATTTTAATATGTTTATCATTAATGAATGTTGTCTTTTTATTTTTATTATTGCGTGTATTTAATTTAATAATATTAATTAATTAGTTATTAACAATTAACATTAACAATATTAACTATAAGAAAACATATAAGCATGACTAACAAATATATTAACTATGGTTTAAAGTTTCTAGAGGATGAATAGTGTTCCTCTATATATAAAGAAAATCTGACTTCCTCTATCTCTATCTCTAAATATAGAAGAACTGATGGAGTGCATTTTTCCTCCTCTATCTCTACATAGAGATAGAGAACAAATTTAGAGGAACATTGGAGATGACCTGAGTCATGAATTGTGTGCTACTGAAAACTGACATGGTTTTAAGTTGAAATATAAAGTTATTGGATAAGACTAAAAATTTGAGCTTTAAACGTTACAAATGGTATCAAAGCGGTAGTCCCTCTCGAGGTGAGATGAGTGAGAGACTATGGATCTCCTCGAGAGATTTTAAAAATGTGTGTGGGGATTAGCGAGCACGTTTTAGGGAGGAGTTTGTAACAACTAGTTTTCGCATAGATAAAAAATATGATCATGTTATAAGCTTAAGCTTTCAATTGTGGGATGCTAATAACTTATACCATGGTTTTAACTTAACATATGAAGTTCAGACTAAAACCTTCAGGCTCTATGATGTGACAAAACTAGTTGGAGTGGCTCGGTCAACAGATCCAGCCATATATTCAAGAACCCGTCCTGTTTAGCCAATTTGATGGTCTCCCCTATTTATTATCTATTTAGTTTTGAGTTTATTGTTCGGTTATGTATTGAATCTGACCTTTTACTATTGTATACGTTGAACTATTAAATGTTATATTGTATGCATTATACTTGTACAAAAAAATATTATATCTAATGGGTGATCTGTTAAGCAGGTAGTCAATTTTTATAATTCTTTTCATCTTTTTGTCTAAAAAATCCACATCACCACCACCACATCATCAATTTTTGTTAGATGTGTTACGTTAGCATTTTGTTAAAAAAACTTAACAAAGACCGAACACCAGTAACAGATGACTGAAAAATTGAACTTTTCTAGACCCAACATTTATCAAATAATACCTTCATTACACTCAAAACTAAAATAAAAAATAAAAAAGTTGTCACACTTGTGTTCGTTTTGAACCGTCTCTACTAGGACAAAGTAGCACTTCGCCTTTGGCTCAAAATGGAAGACGTTACCAAAGACGCCCATTGAGAATGGTCTTATCGGTCTGATGATTTTTCAGACTACTTTTCCTAAAGGACACTTAATTTCCCTTGATAGAAATTTTTAAGAATCTGATTGTTCAGCAAAGATAACCAAAAACCCAACTAATCTCATAAGTTACCAACAAATCAACAGCAACAACGAACCATCAAAGCAGGAACAACAACAATATCATCACCACGTACTACAAAACATCATCTAACTATAGATATTATCCAACAAACGTTATCACACCAACAAAAACAAAGCCCATATATCATCGTACAATATCATCATCAAAAAGCGGAAAACCCCATCCATTATGATGATCACAAAGAATTCTGGCGCCTTCTCCGACGCCGGCGACTTACAACTCTGCCCATATATAAACCATAGCCGGCTAATCCACGCGTCGATTTTCAGATCCGGCCGACGTAGTTGAGTTACATATCCACCAAGTAGATTCGTAGATCTGGGTGCTTTTAAGTTCATTATCTTCAATTTTCTATTTTGATTTGAGCTTGGTGTTTATTCATGATGATGATAAATATTATTCATAGTTGTTATTTGGTAAGTGATGGTGGTAATTTGGTAAAATTTCAGTTTCATGATGTTTTCTATACGAGTGATGTTTGTAACTTGGTTTTAAGATCTTGAAAAGGCTACTATTTTGAATTTTTGTATTTTAGTTTGTTTTAAAATGAGTATTTACTTTTTAAAGTAATATATAATTTTATTAGTTTATTCATAGTAAAAAAATTTACAAAGCTAATTCACATAAGATTGTGTAAAAAGTAAAGATAAGTCCATCATTTTTCTCTTACACAATGTGTAAATTATATCTTTTTTCTTGAATTTTATATAATTTAATTGAGAGCAATTATTATGGAACGAATGGTGTATATCGTAGTATTGACTTATTGATAGGTTTTCTAAATTGTTATAAATGTTGTGTCTAATAACTTAGCCACATATGACAAAACTAAACTATATCATCAAAACAATAGAGTAAATTATAAAAATGGTCTTTGTGTTGTATTAATTCTTTATTCTCCATTCCTTAATTAGGTTTTTCTATATGTTCAATTTTTGAACACAATGTTCCTTTACATTTTTAGTCCATTGTTCAGATGATAGGACTAAAATACTTTAATATTTTAGTTTTTTCATTTTTCAGAGTTTAAGGATATTTTAGTCGTTTCATGTGTACGAAAGATCAAAAATATAATGAAACATCTATCTAAAGATTGAACATGAAAAAACATGACTTAAGGGTTGAAATTGATAAAAATGTATAATGCAAGGACCAATTTTAAGAATTTACTCAAATGAAAATGAAAACATGTACAAAGCATACTTAGTCATCCAAACCTAGACAGTAGAGATGTGCAAAGTTGTGTTACTATGTACAATTCATCAAATGATTAGAAAAGATAGATTGCCATCCAAACTTCATATGTTATATACTTATATTTATAATTTTATCTTACTAATGAAAACATATTTGTTTATGAATTATGTTCTATTCTTATATTTGTTTATCTCTACTACCGCGGTATCAACAGAATAATTTGATTATTTTAATGATCCGAAAGTTGCTGTGAGAAAAGCTGAAGGAAAAAGATTAACAATAATAATAATAATAATAATATAAGAGAATTGTAGATCCACGGCTCCAAAGTTTCTTTTTAAATCATTGTAAATTACACTTGTTAAAGTAGCAAGGAATGATGACTTTTACAGGAGTATGGATTTTTCAAGTTCTTACTAAAATAATTTTTTGGAGAAACTAAATTAAGGCATTCCATTTCTCGTCTATGGATCAATGGACTAATGCTTGACGTTTTCAAATACCGAGGGTGTTTGGATGTTGTAGACTAGATTTTGATTTTATGAATTCTTCTAAACCAAGAAAAAAAACAAAAGAAATCTCATCAGCCCGTGTAGTGGCCCAAGTCACTAAACTTAGCCCATTGATTCCTCGTAAACCTCAGTATAGAAAAAATGAGAACCCCAAGTCACTAAACTTAGCCCATGGATTCCTCATAAATCACAATAAAGAAAAAATTGAGAACCTATAGGCTTATCTAATTCCCTAAGCCTAGTATGTATGATTAAAACAAAAGATAAGAACTTTAAAGGATGATTGCATGGAAGACTCATTTCATTGAGATGGATCCTAATGGCCTTTTTTTTTTACAGAATGTACAAAGTAACAAACTTTCATTAAAATGGTAAAGGCTGTAGAAGTACTTGTGTCCTACATGCTTAAATAGAACAAAATCCAACCATACACATTTCATAGAGAGAAAGATACTCATCCTATACACAAGTCTGCGAGCCCTAGGCCCCTGTATCTTTGACTGTCCTTGTTAGAAATTTTGTGAATATTTAAGTGTCTTTGGTTTGTTTAAGGTAATTACTATGGGTATAAGATTTGATCAAGAGTATTTCATTTTAAGTGCAAATAATTAGGGTCTATGGGTGATTAATCATTGACACTCTGACGTACGTGCAAATCCGGTTCGAGATTAACTCAAACGAGGGTTATCAAGGAATTAATCCTCAAAATCACACAGTGCGGCAATTTCGAGTGTATGGGGGGCTGGAATGTGTTTGAGGGCAATCACTAGTTTGATTATACAGTGAAACCTACCTTTTACAAGGTTCTTGAAGGATGTCAATTAGGGTGCAAGAATGGAGACATTCTGTGAGATTTGTGCTGACATGGACCAATAGGATGAGTCGACGAAGTTAGTTGGGTGGTCATGCAAATAACAGCCTACATGAATATTCTCTTTTGTATGGTTGTTATGTGTTATCGGGAGATCATGTAAAGTGTGTGTTAGCCGAGCTCCGGAATTATGTCCTTCGAGCTCGGGATTCGCTAAAACGGATTCCATTTTTGGGAGAGGAACCATAACGTTCATGGGAGCTTGTTCTTGGAAGTGATATTCGAGGTTCGAGATCTGTCATGACGTGGTTAGACCGGCTCGGCTCGGTTCAAATATATTATTTGAGTGGCTTTATATGAGCGTGATATTATGTACATCATTAGAATTTATAGTAAAATGAAATATTAATGAGTATCACTTTCAAACCCACCCCCTTATTGGGTTTGAAAAACCCTTCAATTTGAGGGTTTCATTCTCATAATTTAAAACCACATCACTTAAACAAACAACTTAAATTATTCCTTCTCATTCTCATTCCCATTCTTACATACCAAAACCCTACATCCAAACATATACTGTAAACCTATGTACAATAACTGAATGGTGGTACAAGTATGATGTTTGATTTTAGAGTACATCCTTGAATTTAGAGAATCTAGTTATAACAATTAGAATCACAAATTTTTAATTTTATCTTTTTGTGTCTTGCTTCTTGTTTTCATTGAGGGTTAATTATGTAGAAGTACTGTATGAAATGTTACCTGAAGAAGTTTAGTTTATACGTATAACACTAGAAAACTTATTGTTAGTGTATGTAAACGATAATTTGTTCATCATATAACTAATATTTTTTATAACAATCATATAAGTTGTCATGTAATTATCACATCACAAAAACTCTTAGTCATCTTACCGGTTCATTTACAATTATTAAAAGTTTAATATATATAATTTATAAAATAAACTTACAAGGAGGGATTATTGTAATTTATTTTCTTGTAAAATACACGTGAATTAATTACTTTGATTAAAAAATTATATTAAAATTATTAGAATTTTATACTTTTTAATATGGAATAATATATTTTTTTAATAACATATATATGATATGCAAAGTAAATTTGTGTATCATAACCTTTATAACTTTTATGCAATGTTTTGAAACCCGGGTCAACCATTGACCCAGCTAAGCCTCCAGGTCCGGTCGGACCGTTTGGTCTGACCGGTCAAACCAGTCTTTGACTTTTCTTGACTTTTTGATTTTTTTAGACTTTTTTACTTGAACTTATACGCTTAAACTTTTAAAATTACAACTATAAATTATAATATTTTAAATGAAATATATGATCACTATTAACTTATTGTAGAATTGTCAAAATAATCACTAAAAGAACTTTTAGAAAAATTATAATAGTTATTTACAAACTAGTAATAAATATTTACAAATACAAAACTATCACAAAGTCATAGCTAGATCAATTGGCAATCAACCCATTCAACAAACATGAGGTCTCAGGTTTGAAACATGGGGTATGTATTTTTATAGTGTTTTATTTTCCTTTAATATTGAAGTTGTCCCACATCGGTGATAACACAAACCACAACCTACTATAATCTCCTATATATTCCAAGTCAAGCACACAAGTAATTCCAACCTAATCATGGTTGACCTACTAATTTGAAGGTTGACCTACGCGGTTCTGGTCGAAAAAAGAAAAAAAAAGGTTTAAACCGATCCGGGTCAACCGGTTCGACCGGTGAACCGGCTGGTTCGTTTCGAGTCAAAATACGTGGTTGAGCCGAGTATAGTCGAGCCGGCGTAGGGTTCGGGTCCTGGTCGAACAGGCCGGTCTGACTGGGGTTTAAAAACACTGCTTTTATGTGTAATAAACACTATTAAATTTTTAGTGTTCACACTAAAAATTATAAAGTTGTGATACACAAATTTAATTTGTACATCATATATGTATTTTTTTTGAAAACTTTTTATTTCTTATTAAAATATATAAGATTATAATAATTTTAATATAAATATTTTTATCAAAAAGATAGATAATGTTAAAATAAAAAATAAAGAAAATTCAATTTTACCATTACTGCTATAAAAAAATAAACTACAAAAGGGAACCTTCCCCTAAACTTATAAAGTTGAATACTCCTAATATAATTCTCAATAAAATTTGAACACGTTTTCAAAAATTTAACCACTTACCAGATGGAGTAATGGATGATATAATTTGATCAAATTCTGTTAATGAGCATAAAAAGTTTGCTAACCCGCATAATTATTTATGTTATATGAGTTATGGTATATATGTTTAAAGTATATGTCTAAAATTGTGTCTTATCTATACATCATGTGACACATGCTTTTTACTTTTTCCTTTTTTCTTTTCTTTTCTTTTTTTATCAATTCTAAAATATAATCATCGTATTGTTAGGTCTAATTTTAAATATATATTTTTAAATATATGTATTATTTTCCAGTTATTCTTCTTCTGCTTCTTATTATTACTATTATCATTATTATTGTTATCATATTTAAGACTTTAAGAGATTAAATACCAAAGTCTTAAATACATGTAAAGTTGTAAAATTAAATTCATAAGAATTAGGTGTTGGGCTGTTCATTTTTAAATATTCAAAGTTTCAAATATTTGAAGTTTGGATATTATATTTTGCCACTCGAAAATCGTATCTGAAATTTTAGATATTCGAACATCGGATACTCGAAATTTCAGACACGAATATCAGGTTACTCGGATATTCGAATCAAAAAATAAATATAGTTTTATCAGTTTTTTGTATTTTTAAATAAAAAATCATACATTTATAACTGTTTAGATGATGAATTTAATATCATATAAGTATAAAATATATGTATATGCAATCACATTATAATTTGGTTGATCGAAAATATTAAAAACATTTTCTATACACGATAGCTTTGTTTTTAAACATATAAACATAGGTCATTTGATAAATCCTTTAAATAATAAATTAAGTAATTACAGAATTTATATTATAATTCTCAAAGTTAACAAAATAAGTAATATAAATTCACAAATCGTAAATAAAAGAATTGTTTTCTAAATATATAGATATCTAAATTACTCAAAATTTTAAAATTTAATATTCAATATTCGAAGTCGAAAGTTCTAATTCCACATTCTAAATATTTAAAAATACGAATATTTAAATTTTTAAATAACTTCGAATAAGATATTTTGAATGTTAGGATTTCAGATTCGGATAAGAATATATTAAACACTCATGTTAGGCATTACAATGGGTTTGCTTCACTAAATCCATGAAAATATGGAGATGAAAATAAGTTGAAGGCAAAAGGATAGGTCCCTACATATTAATATGTGGGAATGAGGACCTACATGTAAGTAGAGTAACATGGGACTACATATGTTTATATGGGTCCAAACTTCACATGACTACCAATTAATCTTTCACTTGACCTCCCCACTCCTTTAACCTTCTCCTTAAATTGACTTGATAATTGAATGGTATCTTTTGGAATTTGAATGGTATCTTTGAGTTAGCATCTTATAAAAATCATTTTCATTGGTATTATATACATTGTTAAAAAATCTTACAAGGGAGAAAAGTTTTAATTTAATTATAAAACCCACAATATTTTTAACACTATAGTCTGAAAATATAACTTCTATATCTTATCTCTCCGTACTTTTCTCAAACGAAATTAAATATTATTATTATACATAACCTACAATAAATGATTCACTTTTCTTTTTTCCCCTAACATTTTCATCATTTATCAAAATAAAGTTGAAAGGGTCTCAATCTATATATGCAATCAAAATACCTATGTAAAATAATTTTACACATTCACTATTTTAAATGTTCATCACTTACATATACCTGTTTAATATGTTCTTTTTTTTTCTAAACTTTTATCAAGGTATATTTTTTAAACGGTTTATTAGATGTTAGTGGTTCAGGTCTAGCAGTAACATCCAATTGGGCAGTATGCTAACCTTGAGACCCTCCTGATCCTCCTTTTTATCGTCTGAAGAGGTAAAAGTCCCGGGTGGGACTCGAACTTGAGACCTCCCCTAGCCAAACATACCCTCCCCAAAACTCCATAAAACAACCTTGGTGGCCAACTAAGCTAGCCTAGTTGGTTACTTTTATCAAGGTATTGATTTCTCCTAAAGGTATTATCATAGGAAAAGAAATCAAGTATCACCTAGTTAAATGGTCGATAGCTCAGATGTATATCTTTGGCATTGTCACAAGCTTTTGAATATAACGTGTCGTAAAAAGGATTATAATTACAACGACGGGCACGTTAAGGTGATTGAAATAGTGTGTCCTCCTATCGGACGTTATCTTTAGGGGTAGGTTTGTTATTCTTTACGTCAAGTAGACACACATTGAAATCTTCTATCAAGTATGCAAAGAATTTAAGTTTGATACTATGAATGTTTGGTTACTTTTATGAAAAGGGAATTGAAGAAAGATTATGTTTGTAAATTGTAGTTTTCTTATAATATATGCCCAAGTTTTCTGTGAAGAATCCTATGAGTTTGATCATGTTTATGGAACCACAGCATTGCAAAGGTTACACAAAATTATCTCTTGTAAATAAAATATCCCAAGATTAACTTTTGATGGCACCACACCCATCATCATCATAATAAAAAAATACCAAAATTGCATTTCCAATAAAAGAAAATCCCAAAATTATGAGCCTCTTCCTCCACATTCATCTTTTTTTTTTTCTATTGCACCACATGTCATCAATCCACAACACATTAAAAAGAATAAAAGTAACAAAAAGATTCTTGCTTCAATTGGCAAGAAAGTAAACAAAAGTGCAAAAGATTTAACTTTAGTACTTGCAACCAATGTTCCATAACAAATAACTTTCCCCTTTTTTTCTCCATTTCATTACTCATGGTTTACACATTCAATTCACACTTTAACTTGTATGAGAAACTAACATTACAAAGATAAATAAAAAGATATGCAAACGGGTCAGGTTGGGTTGGGTCAGGAAAAGGGGATAATGGGTTGATAGAATGAGGATGAACAACGCTAGGCACCTGCTCTTTGGCAACGGCGGTTTGAATTTGTTACAGCTTGGCCGAGGTTGCACAAAAAGCAGATAGAAAACCAAATAGGATATTTAAAAAAAAAAGTAGTGTATAAAGTGAAGGATTTATATATAGGTGATTTGATGTAAAAAGAAAAGAGGAAAAAAAAAACAAAATAAATACTCTTTACGAGTGACGATGGCTAGCATTGGCGGCCCCTACGACAACCAAGAACACCAGCACCAGAAGTAATGGTACCAACCATTGAAGATGACTTTGCACCTAAACTTGAAGCCCTTGCATAACTTGCTGAGGCTCCTGCACCAGATTGTCTGAAAAATGCACCATTAAGAAGTAGATCACCTTCCGATCTCCAATTCCAACCATGCCACTGGCCTGGAGCTGTATCCACCCTTTTTGTAACCTGTCATTTTCCATTTAAATTTCATTAATAGATCTAGTTGACTTTATAATCAACAAGACTTTAAAAGTATTAATTATAAACACATGAGTGTTATTATTATACCTCCTTTGCAAAAGGATTAACAGGAGCAAGGTATCTGTTTCCTTGGCTGTTGATCGTGGGGTCTGCACTTCCACCAATTGCATACATCTCCCAATGGGTGTAGTCATTGTTCACCACATGGAAGTACCCATGTCTACATCTGCACATTTTTACTATATATGTGAGTTTCACTTGTTATTTCACTTCTAACTGATCCCATTTTTTTCGTTTTGAAAGCAGTTAGAAGATAGCGTTTATGAAAATTACTTATCAGGGTATTGCTTACTTTTACAGTTGATAAACAAATCCAAACACCTTTATGAAAATTACTTATCTGCTTGTTTTTGAGGAAATAAGTACTTAAAAATAAGCATGTTAGAACCTACTTTTTCTTAAAAGTAGATAAGCGCAATAAAAATAAGTAATACCAAACACCATTGGTTGTTTGAATGTTTAGCAAAATCTAATTATTTGAGGTTTCACAAATGGTCACATTCAAAACAAAAATACCAGAAACCCCTAAAGAGTGTATAAAACTCAATAATTGATAAATCAGACCTTGGCATTCTTTGCATAAGACCTTCTCCAAAATGGTTGTACGCAATAGTCACTTGCATTAGCTTGTCCTTCGTGTATGAGTCACTATGGCCTAACAACATCACCTGTTTCATCGCACACAATTATTAGATAAATTATTTATGTCGTTTAACTTATCAGACAAAAAAGGATATTGATTTAAGCACCTCGTTGTGGTGAGTAAAGTAGTTATTCGAAATGGTGATTGCAGTCGAGCCCATAACAGCATCAACAAGTCCATCAGCACAGTTAGAAAGAGAATTATGATCAACCCAAATATGACTTGACCCAAATATCGAAATAGCATCACCATCTGCAATAGTCCTAAAACCATAATGTGAAGGGGAGCTTCTAACTAGCGCGTTTCCAGTGGGCTTACAATCATGAATATGTAAACCATGAATAATAACATTAGTAATGTATTGAATGGTAATGCAAGCTCCATTAGCAATGTGGACATTAACTCCACGAGCATCAATTGTTTTAAAACTGTTCATAATAAGTTCTTGTTTTAATTGAATGACCATATCACGTTTGAACACGATCCAAAGAGGAGCATCTTGGATAACAGCATGACGTAAAGTGCCTGGTCTTGGGTTAACAGGATCATCGTCTCCAGAATCAGTAACAACATAGAATCGTCCATCACGCCCTCCAATAGCATTTCGGCCAAAACCAATACCACAATCAGCAAGACGTTTACGGTTTTTGTGCCAGTTTGGGTCACACCTCCAACAATCATCAATTGGATTACCAGTTCCACATGAAAAGTATCCCAGTTTCCTTCTTTCTGTGCTGTTTCTCATGCTCCTGTTCATTTTCACAAATCATTAATTAGCTTAACAACATTTATCATTTTATGGTAGTAGTCTTGTTTCATTACTTATTAATGATGATTTTTGTATATGTTCACTTTATCTAAAAATAATAAAAGGAGTATAGTTTGATGTGTCAAGTTGGTGGTGAAAAAGACCAACTTGGCACACAACAGTTTTTAACTATTCTTGATGTTAAGTGCATGTGCAGTTGTGTGCCTAACCAAAATGGATGTAAAATATCTCAGTTGGCTAGCAATAGTAATATAGGGTTGCTAAAAGTTAGTTGCCTTCATTTTTCAAATACCATACTTTTGACGTATCCTTAGAATGGTGTGACAGTAAAAGAATACTGAATTGGCCCTTGAATAATTTCTTTAGCTTGATCCATAATGAGCAAAATTGAAGTTTTAAAATGGCAGTAAAAGTAGTAAAAAAAATCCTATATATGGGTCAGTTTTCAGCCTTTTTTTTTTTAATGGAAGCATTTCCTAGACAAAGTTGAGTCATCCATTAATTAAGGATAGTGTGGTATTGCATGTATCTCACTTAGTGGCCTAACAATGTGCAGCATATGAATAGAAAGGTTGGTGTACAAATATGTTTAAAGCTAAAAAAGAGTTTTAATGATACTAATAAAAGACCCATGTGGGAGTAGCACATGATGTTTGCTTGCGTCTTCTATTTATTCACACACAAAACAGATAGTATAAATGAAACTAAACAAAAAGAAAAGAATTCCTTAACTATCCCATCTATGTGAAAGGAAAATGTACAAATGCCAATAAATGTCAAGTTTGAAACATGAAAATTTAGGAGCCAAAAAAGTGGGTTGGGTATCAAGGCCTCAACCACCATTTCAATCACAATTTATGTGATTATCACCTATTCAATAGTTTTAGAAAAGATTATTTTACAATAGTTTTTGCATAAAGCACATAATTAAATATAAACATTTAACAAACTGTCTCATAATGTAATAATATGCATTTTCTTTTTATTTTTTGAATGCTCACTTTTGAAAACATCATTTTGAAAATGCAAAATCTACGTTACAAATGTAATAACAAACACTCTTATGGTAAATTACGATATGTCATTTGACCACAATAAAATGTGATTCATACGCAAAAAATACTAAAACTTTTATTTCTACATTTTAAACAATCTTACTTTTTTCTCGTCTTTTGTTATGATGTAAACATAAAACTGTCGAACTGTCAGTTATCTACCGTAAATTAATAACTTCATATCATCTATAAATTACCACCCACAATTTATCGATTTGTATGAATGTGTATCGAGATCGAGATCGAGATATTAGTACATTTCAACCATGGAGACCACCTCCTCAGGATCTTGAACTGCTTTTTCATTCAAAGCTTCAGACTCTTTTGCTCTGCATAAAAAATTAAAAATAAAATAAAAAAACTTTAGTAAATAAAACTGTAGTTGTCAGTAATGAATGCAAACTTTATAGAAATAGAAAAGTAGCTTTATACATAAGAAATTCCATATCGTTCAAACTTCTACATTAATGAAAAACCACACATTATTACCGAATGCAAGTGAGTGAGCACAGAAAGTGACACAAAAGACCAAATTAATGGACCGCCATTTAACTGGTCTTTCAATTAAGGTTATTTCTGTAAATTTACCGCAGTAAGTCAAAAGTAAGGAACCGATCTGCATCAACAAACTAGACTGCACTTAAAACTACACATTCTGCAACCTTTGACGGACATATGTATAATGTAAACTTATAACCAGAATATCAACCGAAAACATGTATCAGACCAATGTTTTGAAAACAAACCCGAACCGATCGTCTCAAAACTATGAGTGAATTCTTGAAAATAATAAGACACATGAGCTAGTATTGTTTATTATTTACCTGTCTTCCACAAATGAGATGTTCAAGCTCTGAAACTGCTCTGTTTCAACAGCCCTGTTACATACACAGACGTTTCATGTGTTAAACTTCAACTACAATAATCAAGCTCTGAATAATGTGTGTAATGTGTAAATAAACATGTGTGTTAGAAGTGTGTGCTTGTTAAAGATTTGCTTATTCTGTTCAACATTTGTAACACATTGAATTACGAACAAAATCCAACCTAGAATTCGAGTTATCGTCTTTTTGATTAGCACCGGCAACAACGACGACAATCAGCAAGGAAACTAACAAAAGAAACGAACATTGAAACACTAATGGCTTAAAAAAAGCCATTGTTTCAGTATCAAATGTGAATGTGTGTGTTTAGGTGTGTGTGTGGAGTTTGGATCTGAATTTTAGAGCAAGGTGAGCAACGATATATATGTGTACAAAGAGAGAGGGTAAAGACGAAGTGGGTGTCAATTCACCAGCCCCAACGTAACGGCCTAATTTATAGATTTTAACAAAATTAACTAAAACGTTAAAAACTTAACGGCCGTTTGATTTGGACAGTTTTAACCGGTGTTAAGTTCAGTTCACTCACCGACGCTTGCTTAATAAATTAGATTTGGTTTTAAATTGGATGACGCTAATTAACAAAAAGTTAACGGTTCTGTTAATGTGGCATGTCAGCATTAACAGATAACTAACCTTTTTGGGTTCGGGTCGGATCCAGATCTGCTGCTAGTCCGTACCAACATTCGAGTGGAATTTTGGATAACTTTTCTTTTTTTTCTTTTTTTTGTTTATTTGATTATTATTTGCTTAGGAACTAATTTTCAATTGCGTTCCGAGATTTTCGGCGGGTGTTATTGCAGGGGAATTGCTTACAGTCTGTTTCAAGGCGAATTCTTTTTTTTCCTTTTCTTATTTAATAAAACAATTATTTATATATAAATATACTAAAAACTTTTAATTCAAGAATAAATAAATAAATAAATAAATAAATAAATATAAATAAGTGTGTGTATGTGTGCGCGAGCGCGAGCGCGAGCGCGTGTGAATATTCACCATATAAAAAGTTGTGAAACAGCTAGATTTATCTTTATATCATGATTTTGGGGTTTAGTTATAACTAAAAAGCTTTGAGAAAGTGATCTTTTGTTAAATATATTTAAGCATATTCGGACAATAATTTTTATTTTATTTATTTATTTATTATTAATATTTTAGAAAAGCAAGTACTTACGCACTCAACTACCACGAATATATATTAATTCATGAATATATACAATTGTCCTATCACAGGACTTGAACCCCAACATCATAATCGAAAAGGTCAACACGAAAATTACTAATATAAAGTCGCTGTTTGGCTCGTTAAGTGAATCTAGAATGTAATTATGTAAATTGAATCAATATTTTCGTTTATATTACCTAGAGATTTAGAGGTGTTCATTTAGGAGCTAATTAGTTTTGGATCGAAAGACGTTATCAGCTTATATAGGCGGGTGGAATTGTTGAGTTGCATGTTGGCCTGTTGGGTAATAACAAATGCATTTGGTATATAATTGTCATTTCATAAAAAGATAGTAAAGTAATAGTAATAGTATAGTAATATTAAATAAATAAACATCAATTTCATCCAATTGGATGATCATTTTATCTTATTACAATATCAAGTAACAACAAGGACTCGATATAGTATAAGATCTTCAAAAATCGTAGAAACTGCTTAAAATTTCGATCTTAAATCATAAAATATTATAGAATTTAGATTCTACTTGATATTGCTTGATTTGAATTAACGAGTTAAAAAAATAAAATAAGTAGTATTCTATCATATAAAATGTTAAGTAACTAACCGTTTAATCAATCTACAATAGTAAATTTTTATAATTTTTCAAGTTAAATGGTTTAACATTTGAAAATGTGTATTTTTTGAGTTTTTATCATCCATTTGACAGTATTACACTATTATTACAACGTTTAAACTATAAATATTTTACTAATTGGTTAGAAATTTGATCTTTTATATATATTAAAACACATTTGCAAGACACTATATCGTGTATTCGATTAATATCTTGATCAAATCTTATGATTCCCATTTTACAAAGACAAAACAATCCCATGTAAGATTTTGATATTAACAACATTGATTTGGAGTATGTTTGTTAAGATGAAAAAAATAGCAGAACATTTGATGTGGTGATTCAAGCACCGGTATGAATCATATAGTCATATGAAGTGATATAAATCTAATTTTACTTTAAAAGTTGTGAAATGATGCTATTTGTGATGATATTAAACTAATCTATTTTTAGGGGAAAAATCTACCCCTATCAATTAATTGATTCTTTTATAATCTCTATTTCGCTACTAGTGAGAATTTAGTATGTTATAACAATCTCCATTTTTACAAGGTACTTAAAGCTTGTATAAATGGATCTATTGGGCTTATGAGAAATGAGTTATATATAACGATTATAATATAATTATTCGGAGACCTTTTAATAATTTGCACTGTTATATCATTCATCAAAATGTATCAAATTCTATACTTCAACTTATTGGAAAAGATAAAGGAAAATATAATGAGCTTTTAAAGATTTCAATGAAATATTAATAGTTTAAATGCGAGAATAAACAATGAGAAAGAATTTGTCATGACTTTATTCATCAAAATGGCAACATTTTGATAGTGATATTTGATATAATTTGAGGGATATTTGGGGTGTTTTAATTACTACTTTTGATTACTGCCAACTAACTTTAATGGTTGATACTTTTAGACCCTTTGACTTTTAAACAGAAAATGGCACATTATGATAACCATGTTTATATCAATGTTGTTGTAGATATCGCCAATTTCGTTCTGTTTATGTTTATATGATCATACAAAAGATCTTTTCTTATAGATTTTAGAATATTTAGACCACCAATGTTTTATTTGGTCTCTATATATATATACATATATATATATATATATTTATTTTTATACAAGTATAATTGTTAAACTAGCTTAAAAATAAAATAAAGTCTTTATAGTAAAAAAATAAAATGTTTTCTATGCTTAAAATTAGATACTAAAACCTAAAAATTTGATAAAGTAAAATGGGAAAATATTGGTCAATAAAAGGAAAAAGAAATAATGAATTACATGATTTGTTGATTGTATGGTTTAAGAATATTTTAAAGCTTATGAAACAAAAAGAAAAAAAGGTCATGCAGTAATTTAGAGATGAAGGATTGGGAGAAGAAATAGGAATGGACAAATACAAAAATAAAGTTTTAGAGTTTGTTTGGAAACATAGCAATAGGTTATAATTGTAAGTTGTAAATTTTAGTTGTAGGTTATAGTTGTAAGCTGTAGTTGTAGACTATAGTTTTAAGCTATAAATTTATTTGTTATAAACTGTTTGGCGAACTAGCTGTAGTTGTAACTTCGAACTGTAAAATGACATAAAAAAGACATCAATATAAAAATAAAAAATAAATTTAACAAATAATATTTTAGTGTAGAAACAATCATAATTCAAATATCACCTCTTAATATCATAATTATATGTCTTAAATATTTGATACAAAAATAATTTTGAGTTAATGTATTAGGACATAATATATTTCTTTTAGTAGTTATACATATAAAAAATTATGTTCATACTGTTCGTAACACGAACTTTTCCATTATTTTCTTAAAATATTTTTAATATTTTAAAGGACGTTAATATTATTAATTTATTAAAAATTAAAAAGACAATAACTTCAATAAATCATAGTACCGATATATCAATTATTGTCAAAATTGTAATATTGACAAGGACAATTATGTAATTTTATTGACGAAAAGCTAAATCTCCAAAAAACTTCTAAAAATTTTATGTCAAATATACTCTTTTAACCTATAAAAACTAGATACATTTAAACTAATGAAATCTCATAATCGAAACAAAAACTTGTATATCATCAACAGAAAACCGAATGATTTTAATTTAGCCAAAAAAACAAATACTGAATACTTGTCTTCAAACTTAACCCACTTGCCAAATTCGGTCTAAAATTCATTAAATAATTAAAGGTGGTTACATACCGACATTTCTCTTCGTATATAACATTATATTAATTCCAAGTGCAATCAACAGCGACTTCAAGTTAAACATTTACCGACAGAATATTTCTTGAAATAGTGAAATATTTGTACACTTTTATTCTAAATACATACGATAAATTATTTAAATCATTCATATACTTTTTATTTTGTTCTGCTGGTCGTTTCTAACTTTTCAAAAGTATTTGAATTGTTTAACTTTTAAAACTTTTGGTCGTTTCTAACTTCTCAAAAGTATTTGAATTGTTTAACTTTTAAAACTTTTATTCATTGATAGTTCAAAATGAACTATTAAAATAATTTAATTTTTGAAACTTTTATTTACGGGAAATTCATTTTGAAAGTCGAGAATGACCGACGGCACAAAATAAAAAGCACATGAATGATTGAAATAATTTATATAAGAACACCTTAAAAATAAGAACGGGTAAGAACATTTCATATCCGCAAATGTATCTCATAAATCAATAGATTCACATTCATACATCTCAAATATGTGGAGAAATATAGATACGCATTCTTATAAATGCATAAAAATTGAAAAAATGATTGATGCACGATTTTAGATGAAAAATGTAGAATTTGCATCAATCGTTTTTCTCAAATTGTATATATTTCTAGAAATGTGCATTCATTTTTCTTTGCATATTTGAGATATACAAATGTTACTTCAATAATTTTATCAATTATAAGTGTAAATTTGAAGCGTTCTTACTGTTTTTATTTTTAAAGTGTTCTTATTTGATCCATACTCTATGTATATATATCATCTCACAATTGATCATACCTTTTTTCTGGTAATATACAGTCGATTGAAGTTAGTATGAGAAAATATTATATTAAGACAGACTTCCACATACTCATATACTGCCAAGTGATGGATCAACAAATAATCCAACCCATACATTAATAGGAACAGAGGAAACGTTTGGAAAATTAGTTAACTTAGACAGCACTTAATCATCAATGGTCATCTAATCACAAACGATTTCTTGAACAATTTCATTAATAGTTGTTCATTAAACAAATTACACAATAACATTTATGCTCTTAACAACACAAATATTAGATATTCTTGAATGTTAATTTTATATAAATATTACACATTTGGTCCTTCAAAACTTCAATATTTATATAACAAGTCTCTCCTTTTAGTCGAACAACACCTAAAGTTGTAAATTCTTAGCTGCACATAAGATTTATCCTTAGTTAATTGGTATGATTGGCATAAGTGACTCAAATTTTGTAAGTTCTAGTTATATAAACCAATGCATACTTGCAACAAAATTGGTGTTATTTATTGTGTTAAGAAGATAGTAAGTTTGGGTCATTGAGCCCCCCATCCAAGGGTTTCAGTCTTGTATATGAGGGAGCAATATTATGGTTGCTAGTCATGCAAACAACCCAAGTGACTTCCATCATTGGAAAACATTTCACGCTCACCTCTCAATTCTCGGTTTTTCTATTTACTTTTTAACCTCATTATTTTTATAACAAATATTTTTTAGTTTTTATTGTTGGATTGTATGTAAATATCGTAATAATGTCGTTTTTAACTTTCAATTTATGAGGAAAAACGATATTTTGAATAACATTTGTATTTTCTCGTATTCCTTGTTAAAAGCTAGAAGTAATTTAGTGTCTTGTTAGAATGGCTGTTTACAAAAACCATTGTAATTTATAATTATTTCTAGTATCAAACTGGAAGTTTATATATATAACAATTTCTGCTGGTAAAAAAAATAATTATTTTTTAGTTTTGTTTACCGATTTGATATGAATTTATTTTATATTTGGCATCCACTTTGTATTAATAAGTTTTATTTAACCATTTGATATGAATTTATTTTATATTTGACATCCACATTGTATTAATAAGACAATAGTCAAGATTTATTTCAACTAATTAATATTATCTTTTCAACATTGATCTTAGATCTTAGATTATTATTTTCTTTTACCTTTTAACAGTAGGAACATAATCATAGAGTTGCACAAGCTTCACCATCCATCACACAGGACCAAAATAACCCATCATCATGATCATCATGCATGTTCAACGATGGTACAACTTATACGTTTTTATTTATCTGATTTATCGGGCATGTTTACCATTTAATTTAGATTTTTTAGTATAGATCATTCTTTAATTAATATCTATATATATAGTTTTAAATCCGTATATACACACGAGCTATGCAAGATATCAATGTGCATCATTTTCGATCATAATTATATTACATGTCGATTATAATTATATTACATGTAACATTTTATTAACATATAAAAAACGGTTAGAAAGAACTCTAATTTAAATTTATTACATAAAACATAAAAAGTTATTACTGAAAGTTGTCCGAAATGACTACATTCACCCCTGTTGTTAATTGAAAATTGAAGTTATAATCATAATGCTTAATTTTCTATTGACTAAAAAAGGAAAAAATATGTGAGAATTGAATTCACACTTCTACCACTATTATATGTTATTTCTTCACAAATCTGTATAGGCAACAACATGTATGACTAAACCCTTTTCACAAAATTTTATTTAAATTGAAGGTGACTCTTTCCATCACTAAAACTTATAGGGAAAATTAGTAAATTTGATTTGTTAATGAAATCAAATAATTTAATTGGTTAATAGATATTAATTTTCAATAAAAAAAAATTTCTTTTATTAATATGAAAATCATTATTATTAAGATCTTAATCTTTTAGGGTTTCGAAAAGTTTGGGTTTCTAAGATTATGTTTTGAGGGTTTTGAAATTTTTTTAACATCAAGAGCACTAAAAAATAAGTTCTAATGCCTCGAAAATTATAACTTTTATACATCCTCAAAGGGTTAATAGACAGATTGGGTATCAAAATTTGCGTGGATGTTCAATTTTATGAACTAACTTTTTTTCGTAACAATTAGATGAACATAGTATACGGGTTGTTCAATAAGATAATCATTCTAATGAAATTTATTCATTTACATGAATCCGGTAACCTGTGACCTTTTGATAACCAGCATGTTTTGTAAGTACATTCATGTAATTGTAATGAAAAAAAGTTGGTTCATGAAATTGAACATTTACGCAAGATTTGATACCCAATCTGTAAATAAAAAAAAAGCCAAGTATACAAAGTCACGTCATAAATAATTCCACGTAGTCATTTAACCGGTGTAACCGGAAGTCTAAGAATTTTTGACCGGTTTCAATAGTACGTTTATCTAATTGTTACGAAAAAAAAAGTTAGTTCATAAAATTGAACATTCACTCAAAGTTGGATACATAATCTGTCTATTAACCACATCCTCAAAATACAACTATAATACACTATTTTCTATAACTATCATACACCAACATTTATATGACTATGGTGTTTATTGTATAGCTAAAAACTAATGCATAATTAGTTCAAAAATTAAGTACATCAAACTTTAATGAAAAAATTAGATATCAAAATTTGATAAAGATATTGTATTATTGTTCAATAAAACACAGAAAATGATCATGGTTTTAACAATTAGGGCATAATCATTCGATAAAAAATGTTACTTCATAATCCAAGAAAAACATATTGTATCATTATTCAATAAAAATAATGCACCGTTCAAATAAAGTTTTAAATAATAAAGAAAACTAAAAGTTTAAGTAAAGGCTTAAAAAGTAAAAAAAACAAACTGAAGTAGGAGAAAAAAAGTTTATATAAAGGTTTTAAAAAAATAATAATAAAGTGAAAAGTCTATAATAAGGTTTAAAAAGGTTGAAATGATACTTGGATAAAAAGTAAAAAACATAAAAGTTAAAAGGACGTTTAAGTGTATTTAAAAACAAAAAACAAAAAAAATAGTTAAAAACAGTGAAAACATGTTTAAAAACACCTTAATTAGCTGGAGGTTAAAAGAAGAAAGTGCAAATAATTAGAACGACAAATTTAACTAGAAGTCGCTGATAAAAAAACCTAGAATCTTCTTACACAAAAGACACTTAATCGATATATTTTCTCACTAAGAGACCGTTGATAATTCTAAAGAGTGTAGTAAACTTACACAACATTTTCTTCGTATTTGCTAACTGATGGTAGATGGTGCATCGATTTCACTTAAAAGTATCTTATTTTTCTTCAAAATTGTCTTTCACTTCACTAACGATTTCGATCTTCATGGTTATACTATCTTTAAGGGATTTTTTTATTCACGTATAACGTATCACATCACTAGTGAACATTGGCAGAGCTTTTAAGGGTCAGGAGTGATTTTGACCCCTCCAAAATTTTGTATTGTTAGTGTAAATTTATATTACAAGAGTTAAAAAAATATTATTTTATATATTTGCCCCTTCAAATATTGAGAAAAAAATATCAAAACGATTTTGACGCCTTCAAAATAGGCGTTCAAGATTTGTCACTGCTTTTTTTTTTTAACAGCAAATATATGTTAATAAACTAGGAAGATGCTAGAAAATTACAAGGACTATAAAGCCAATCATTCCAATTAGAAACTAATCTACCTCTATACTTTAACCAAGAAAAAGAAAATAATCGAATGGAATCAAATATATCACATTTTCTCATTTGATGAGAGTTAAATGTGATATTATTTCGATACTGGTTCTTCTTGTTGATTGATCCGGGCAAGTTATCTATCCATGAAGACCAATTTACAATAGATGGTAATGCTACGTTCGTAATATGGCACCAAACCCGAATCATTCTCCAAACAGTAGAAGCCACTTCACATGAGAAAAATAAGTGATCAATGGACTCTACATTGTTGTTGCAGATTGGACATAAAATCGATTCAATTTCCATTCCATGCTTAGAGAGATTTAAACGGTGTAGGAGCCGATCCAAACGAAATCTCCATAGAAAAATATTTACCTTACGTGGAAGACAACGATTCCAAATCGTTGAGGAATTCAACGAAGGAAGTAAAAGGTGATCAATATGAGAGCGAGCAGTACTCACAACAAACAAACCATCTGACCCAATGTGCCATTTGCAGATGTCCGGTTTAGAAGTTAACGTGACATGCTGAAGTTCAAACTGAAGAAGAAGCATCGTAGCCTCAGTGCATCCAAACTTAATGGATCTCTTCCATTGCCATGTCCACTGACCTCCAATAAATCTATCATTGACCATACAGTTTTCGTTTGTGACTAGACGATTAAGTCTGTTGAAACGAGAGCAAAGTGGTTCATCGCCAAGCCATAAATCTTTCCAAAAAACGGATAGAAGAACCACATCCAATGTGACATTTTAACATGTCTTTAGGAAGATAGTTACGTGAATGAAGATAGTTGGATGAACCAACTATGTTAGCCCAAATTACATTCGAATAACAACCCTTGCCATCAAGACCCGCTTCCAAACCGTGGATAGATTTAATGAGTTTGACCCATAGTAAATCCGGATTATTAACAAGAACCCAACACTATTTCTATAGTAACGCAAGATTAAATGACTTCAAACTACCAACTTCCAAGCCCCCCTGATCGAAAGAACCTAGAATATTATCCCATTTAACCGATGACATCTTTCTGTTACCGTCAGAACCTCCCCAAAAGAAGTGAGCCCTCAATCTTTCAAGTGTATTGATGATAGTCTACGGAGCTTTAAACAATGATAAATAATAAATACCCAAACTTCCTAGAACCGCTTTGATCAAAGTAAGACGACCACCAATAGATAATAAATCGGCTTTCCAATTAGACAATTTGCATTTGAACTTGTCAACTAAGACGTTCCAACTCGATAAGGAACTCATACTTTTGCCAATTGACAACCCAAGGTAAGAAAAGGGAAAAGTATCTACTAAACAACCTGTTAGATGTGCCTAATGAAAGATATTAATTTATAGATATAATTAAGTGCTATATTTATATTTTTAATTTTAATTTTAACCTGTTAAGCGATCCAAAACAAATTTCTTATAGAAGACGAAAAACACAACAAAGTGACGATATATCTTCAATATAATATAGTTATGACTTTAGCAATGTAACTCTTGTCACAACATTTACTGTGTACTAATAATCATTTTGACTTTTTTCACATTCGCTTTTTTTTTTCATTTATGGTATAACTAACCTTAAAATTTCAATAAGTTGTTAGATCTACTTTTGTAAAAAGGATATAGTCAACCATTTAACGACCAACGACCTTTACGTTCTTTTAGAGTCCAATATAATAATAAGGTAATTGTTTTGAAAATAAATTGAATGAATTGAGTGGTTACATCAACAATTGAACTAATCATGATGTGTGGTTATGATTTATGAATTGTTGAACAGCTACAATTTTTCCTCTACGTTTTGCTTTTCATTAACTTATTAATTACAATTTGTTCTAATTAATTTCGTCTCTTTATATATCAATAATAATAATAATATTAAAAAAATTGAAATTATCTTCAATTCATTAACATCTTATATAACGAACTCTAGTTTTTATTTTTTTTATTTTTTGAAATACTAGTTTATTGTCCCGCGACTACGCAAAAGTAGACGTGATAAATTTGTAATAGTTGACTCATTATAAACCCTTGTAATAAATATTTAATATAAGTATAATGAATTACAAACTTATTATAACAATAAAAAAGCTATTGCTGATGTAGTATAGTATAGATTAAAGTAATATGAACAAAATAATGTTGTCCATATAAAATAAGCGTCAACCATTTATTGTTTTGCGTGATAAAAAATATTCATTAAAATATGAAGGTTTAACTGTAATTTAAAGACAATTAAGTGTCAAATGAATAAAATAATAACGGAGTATTATCAAATTTGTAGGGATTAATACTGCTATTTTTCAAAGCTCATGACATACCAACAAAATTGACTTTAACCCCTAATATTAAATCTCTACCCTTAAATCAAAGAAAGAATGAAGGGTCAAGATTTGTTTATTTTATCATCCTTTAATTATCTGATAAAGATGAAAATAATTTTATGTTGAAGTATGTAGCGTTAACGAAAAAAAATGTGATTAAATAAAAAAGAAAAAGTAATTTATAATTTTATAATTAATTTATATTTGAAGCAGTTGACTATTTAAGAGTAGTAGTTTATACATCATCATTTTATAACTATTCATCGTGAAAACTTAGTAGCTTTTAACTATGTTTCACATATTAATTATATTGCCATGTTTCTTGTGAAAGGTAAAATAGTAAAAAAAAAATCACTAAATTAGTGGTGAATGATTAAAAAAGAGAAGTGTAAAAATCACCACTCATTATTTAAACTTAATTTACGATTTCACGAACAAACTAATACATTTAAATGGTCTAACAACACATAATTACAAACATGTTTATGTACGTTTCTTAGTAACAACCGATAACACAATTTCAATTTAAGCATTTGTTCACCGACTTTAATTCGACAATCTGTAACACTTTTGAGACCAAATCCTCCACTTGAAGATCACAATAACAAATTTGGAGTATCGTAAACGATAAATAACTAACCAAAATATGACATGAAAAAGAAGGAATATGCAGTTCATAATAGACCAACAAAATAATTGTTGAAAATCTATTCTATTGGTGATACTAAATTTTGATATACTCCGTATATTTTTTGAACTTTTTTTTAATAAATTATTATTCTTTTTAATGCCGGTAACATTTCTCTTCATTTGGTTTTAGTTCATATTCCAGCAGGGACACAGTGATTGGCTATATGGAAAACAGGCTATTAAAAGGCCAATTCCAAATCACATATCAAGAAAAAGTAGGGCCAAACTTAGTCACGGCGAAAATGTAGCATATGTCATACATATAGTTGGTCAAACCACCATTGACATCCAGCAATTCTTGAATCCATCACAGATCGATCTCCGTAACCTATTTCATAATTAATATAAATATAAATGACGATATTGTTTATCAAATGGTCATTAATTTAGCAGTATCAAGATAACTTAAACGTTATAAGATTGTAGGTTAAAATTCCGAAGTTATAACAAATACACATATATGTGAAAAGTTGAATGTATCCGTTATATGTGTTTGTAATTGCGCTTCAAGATGGTAATAATAATAATAAAAAAAAAATAAAGAGATCATTTTTATTACGGAAAAATTATTATTGTATTTAAAGCGCTTAAATATGCATTTTATCTTATCAAATAGATGAACTCACAAATAGTAAAAACAAAGTTTGTTGGGATTTTGACTCTAGTTACCTAGAGTTGTGAGATTTGGAGATTCGGATAACTTTGGTACCAAATTAACTTGGAGAGCAAGTAATCTATTTTATAGGAGTTATTTAGCGGATTTGATTTTCATTCTGATTAAATTTAGGGTTATGTATTTTTTAATATAGATGTTATAGTTTCATAATTCTATGTGAAAAGCTTAAAAAAAAGAGATAGCCTATGAGAGTCGAGTTGTGATTATCTGACCATCCCGTGTGATGAGTTTTCGGTGATCTAATAATGTCGTGAGCGCCTCCATTATTGTAATCTATTGTATAGAGAGTGGTGTGAGGATATTCAATATGTGGAGATTTAAGCGTCTTAAACTTGTAATATCTTTTACATATAGTAGAATATAACCGGCTGATAGTGAAAGGATTATGTGCAAACTAATTATATTAATTCATTTAATCTGGTAATTAAAACACTAAAGGTCATACTAATGCATCACTAGCGGAAATGATATTTGTTATAAGCGATAATATATATGAAATTATTGATTAGTTATGAGTTAATTAATTAAATGTGAGATAATTTAGTGACTAAATTTAGATTAAAGTAAGTGTTTAAATTATGAAATTTATTATAAACCTTAGGGTTTAGTTTGTAAATTAAATAATACTCATCGGACAAGTTATGTGTACATTATAATCATGCATATATGATGTTGTATTATATTTAATTAATTAAGTGATTTTGTATATGATGTTCTATAATTAACAGATTTTTTAGACTGGACTCGAATGAAGAATGTCTACTAAATGAACGTTTCATTAATGACAGTCGGTCCTGGTGTTGGAAACGTCATGTAGCTTCTGGACATACTGGGTCATTGTTGCTCCAGTTAATGGATGAAGTGTCTCAGCTTTCATCACTTTCAGGTTCAAATTCATGGCAATGGTTGATCGGTAAAGATAGCATTTTCACGGTTTCGGAGACTCGGGAGCATATTGATGATATTATTCTCCCTTCAATGCAAGTTAGTACAAGATGGTATAAAGCTCTTCTTCGGAAAGTCAGTTTGTTTAAGTGGCGTTTAAGATTGGATCGGTTACCACATCGTTTGAACATATCCAGAAGAGGCATGGATATTAAATCGATCTTGTGCTCGGTGTGTAATAATGGTATGGAATCAAATGAACATCTTTTTTGGTCTTGCGAAGTTGTTGTTAATGTATGGTGATTAATTTGGTTATGGTGTGATGCCCACTTACCGACTTTTAATTCTGTTACAGAGGGGATCCTTTGGATCGATGATATGAGGAAGTCAAATGTTCATAAAGAAAGGATGTACGTGATTGCTGCTACTACTTGGTGGATGCTTTGAAAATTTAGGAATAATATCACTTTCAATACTCACTCGATGAGAAAAAGTGATATTTTCGATTCTATTCGTCTTTTTTCTATTTACTAGTTAAAATATAGGCGTTCTAATGTTTCATGTTGGAATGATTGGTTGAAAACCCCAATGTAATTTTCTAGCACCTTGCTAGAGTTTTTTTTTTAGTTATATATATCCTTTTGCTGTTAAAAAAATATATGATGTTGTATAATTAAGTGATTTTGCGATATGCATATCTAGTTTTGTCCAATGCAACCTAGTTATGTTACAAAGTTTTTTGTAGTTTTCAAATTATTTACAAAAATTGGACTACAAATTCAATATTAGGGGCATATTCAAGTCGAACCAACTCGTGATTTACTCGAGATTGACTCGAAAAGTATTTAAGTTTGACTCAAACTCGAGCTACTTGGGATGACTTTCAAGTCAACTTTGAGTTTTAATACAATCATTTGAAAAGCTACCGAGCTTTATTGAATTTGTGTTATTTTACAATTTTTTTTTCTCTATATGTATATGTATATTAACCAATGTTTTAAAACCCGGTTTTTAAGTCAGATTGGTCGACTCCCCGGTTCCGGTCGGACCGGTCTTTGAATTTTCTTGACTTTTTGAGTTTTTACAAATTTTTATGGCTTTTTACGACTTTTTATAATTTTTTTTTTAATTTTTCTTAACTTTTTATAACTTTATTAGAACAAACCCCCTTTGAAAGTTTGTCAACAAATAGATCTTAAAAAAAATACACTAGTTAAAAGAAAAAATGGTGATTTAATTCGAATTACGAGTGTATATATATGTCATTTCAAAGTTTACACCTCAAACTTTCAAAACTACAATTATAAATTATGATATTTTGAAATGAAACATATAATGACTATGAACTTATTATAGAATTGTCAAAATAATCATTAAAAGTACTATTTAAAAAATTATTAAAATAACCATTTACAAACTAGTAAGAAAATATTAATAATTACAACATTGTCACAAAGTTATGGTTAGATTAGTTGGCAATCAAATCATTCAACAAGCATAAGGTTAGAGGTTCAGAACATGAGGTAGACATTATTGTTGTGTGTATTTTCCTTTAGTATTGAATTTGTCCCACATTGGTGGCAAGACAAACCAAAGCTTACCATGACTAGGGTTGGCCCTATGCACGGGCGGCATGGGCAACGGCCCAGGGCATCACATGAGGAGGGGGCATCAAGTTTTCGATTCGTATATTATTTTTTAGAATTTTGAATTGAACGATAGAGCTATAATGACTTTCATACGGTTTAATACAGTTAAATAATAGTTCTAGATGAAGAAACTATGATTTATAAAATTTTAATGGAAGAAAAAGCTTGATAAGTATTTTAATGGAGTGGGCAAGGGTTTTTGTTTTGGGGAAGACGTTTCAAGGTACAAGGTACAAATTTTCAAATGTTTTTTTACTTTATAGTTATCTTTTTATTTTAGCACCCTATTGATATCTAAATTCACAATTTAGTCTCTGATAAAAAAACTAATCACAATTTAGTCCCTGTATTTTTTTTTTCATTAATTCAACCCAACTTTTACATATTAATGTAACTTTAGTGTTCTTTTCAACAATTATATATAAATTAAAAGAAAAAAAGATATACACGATAGAAATATTTTTTACAAAAACTATGTTTTTTTTAAGAAAATCACATACTTATATCGTTGATAGAATTTTTAGAAAATCAACTGTTTTTGCTAAACAAAATTAGACACACCGCAACATACACATTAGACAATGTGTTATTTATTGCTAATATAGAATCTAACTTCATAAAAATTACTATGCTAGATATGCTAGATGTCAATGATTTTATTTGAAAGAGTTAAAAATCCAATCATATATATTTATGCATTGTTATTATTTACTAAATACTTAATATGTTTTAATTTGAAGTTTATCTTCACAAGTTGAAATTTTTTATTTAGTTATTTAAAGTTGATGTCGGATTGAGGTGCTTAACTTGATTTAGTTTAAACTTTTAAAAGTAATATCTTGTTTTTTTAACAAATTAAGTAAGGGCACTTTTTAGTCGTCTCGCCTGGGGCATTAAAAAACTCAAGACCGGCCCTGACCATGACCTCCTATATATTCTAAGCCAAGCACACAAGTAATATCAATTTGATCACGGTTGACTTACTAATTTGGAACGTTGACCTACGTGGTTTCGGTTTAGAAAAAAAAAAAAAAAAACTATCAAAAACCGGTTCGAACTGGTTCCCGGTTCCTGTCCAACCGGCCGGTTCCCGGTTCGACCGTCGGTCGTTGACCAAGTCAACTTTGGTCAAAAACCGGTTAATTATGGGCCGGTTTACATTTAAAATCCGATTTGACCGGTCGGATTGGTTTTCAAAACGTTGATATTAACCGTATTTATTTATTATATTTTTTAACAAATTTTAAGTTGAGTTGAAAAAAGATATCTAGTAAGTCAAGTTTGAAAGTAAACGTGATTGATATTAACATTGAATAATTTATTTATTATAGATATTCTAATGTTCATAACAAGTCGAGTTGAATCAGAGTGAAAAGTATTGATTAAATAATTAAGTTAGCTCGAGCTAGCAAATAAAGAAGGCTTACCACCCAAATTTATATTTTAGATGCCCAATTATTAGTTCATCAAGAGAAATAACACAACTAGACCCCAATGCCTCCTTACCATACACTTGTGGCATGTGCAATTTAATTTGGACATTCAAATGAAACTACCAATAACCCACAATTGCTTTCTAAGATAATACATCCAACAATATCTGTCAAATCGGTATCAACTTATCTAAAAAAATATCAATATCTAGACATAATCAAATTATTTCTACAATCTTCTTTTTGATACCCATTTGGATTTAAATGACCTAAATTCTTGCAAGGATTTACATAGACAAAGCATGTGTACAACCATGTGCCCTATAGAAGTAGTGGAGTACAAGTCATTTTATGCGTCGTTATCAACCCGTCGTCTTTGTTTACTATTACTATAACTCGCTTGTTCTAAATTAAGTCATACAAAAGTTTGATTTTCAATAACGTTTGTAAATGCCGGTTAGTACAAACAGACATGAAAGTTATAGATTGAATGTGAAGTTTCACACCTGATTAAATGAATGAACATCAGCCACCCAATGCGTTGTATAACGTAAACAAAAAGGTACCTTGATACGGGTTTGTTCGCTTTTATTTTCACATTGAAATACAGATAATTATATTAATTTTTACCTTGATGAAGGGAATGTACCTAACAATAGAAGACCTCATTTGGATAGCATGAAAATTAATCAACCAGAATTTCTGGATTTTGAAATAGCTAGAACACTCTTGCGACGATATACCATTTTGCTTACAATTACCAAATCACTATGAACTTCAAGCTATTAGATGATTATGTTGACTCAAATCCGATTGTGAATCTAGGGTCCATTAAGTTGAGGGTTTATGTTTCTTATCCATAAGTTATGTTCTGTTATAAATAGACATGCAATTCTATTTGTGTAATCACAATTATAATCGTAATCAATAGTATTACTCTTCGTTTTTACATGGCCTTAGGGCTTTAAGTTCAAGCCACCATCAAAAGTTTGCTCCTCCAATTCTCAGGGCTTCGTTTTTACATGGTATTTGGAGGAATCTCAGTTTATATAATTCTTTCACTTTACGTATTCATTTAATTAGTTTTTTTTCCCTATCAAACTCATAAATCTTATCACACGAAATCCTAAGCGTCATAATATACTTAAAGTATGTTGAGTAGCCATCAATCAAATAAATTTTTCTTCCTTATCAAAACTCTTTTCTTCGCTGTCAGAGATTATTGTCATTGTCGACAAAAGTTTACACCACATTGCCTCTGCTTTCTAAAGGCAAAGCAAATCATGACATAAAAAAGAAAAAAAAAGTTGAACATAAAAAAAACTTTGAAAAAGACAGAAGTTACAAGGGAAAATAGATTAGAACGACGGCTGCAATATAATTACAAACAAAGAGAATTTTTTTTCAATTACTATAAAAATAAACAATGAACGGAGACGATGAATAAAAAAAAACTAAAAACCAACTAAACTCACAAAACCTCAAACTCAATATTGTGGTTTCGTCAAAGAGAGGATTAAAGGACAACAAAGCATGAGGTGCTGCAGGCGATGAAGCGAACAAGTATAGTTTTTAGTTTTTAGTTTTTGTGTTGTATATATTGATAAAAGAGATTGTAAAAGGTTAGGAGATAGATGAGATTGGTAGATTCATGAACGGGGAACGCAAAGAGATGCGGATGAAAGAAAATAATAGAAACCCTAAAACTCTGATACCATGTTAAATAATAAAATATCATGTCAGGTAATGAGTTTATTGATCAACTATTTATAATGATACAAGAAACCCTCGAAAGCTAATGGACCCTAACCCATCAGTACAATTGAAGTGGACCATACTAATATACTAACCTTAATCTATATTCTATTACAAGTAAGATCCTCTCAAGTTAGATTCTCTTCTAGGTTGTCTCAAGTTGATAAAACATGAGTTGAAACAAAACAGTAATCCCTTTTATTTTTGCTAATAGTAAACTGGAATGTGTTTCGATGGGATTAACATGACCAACTGAGGGATCATAACTTGAGAGAGCATAGCTTTTGTTAACGACAACATTACCGTAACTAAGAAGTTCAAAAATGCATAACTATAACTAAAAAGTAAATAGATTTGTTGTTTTCGAGTTCAAATCCTTCTCAAGTGGTTCTCTTATGAGTTATAAATTGCATGTAGTGGTTCATGAAGTGCTTTTAGTGGTGACAGTCCACAAAATGAAGTGCGGAAGTTCAAGTTGATGTGTTTAGTTTTTCTTGCAGTGGTCTGGATTCACATTTCAGGATTGGGGAACCTAAATGTGTTAAAGTTCTCAAGGTGTCCAAAATGTCCAGTTTCTGGTTTGGATTTCTAGTTATTTATGGTTTTTGTGTGCTAGTCCAAGTCAATAGGTTTATTTTGTCAAATTTCTATCTGTGTTCAAGAGTATGTATCAGCATGTATTCAAGAGGCTGTACCTATCCTTCTCTAGTCAACTTTGATGATTTAGAGTTTTCTAATTTAATTTATACTTTTGGTGATTTTTTTTTAAAAAAAAACAAGTAAAATTGGAGCTTGTTGTGGATCTGGATACAAACAGAGATGCCTCTCAATTTTCGGATGCTCTGTGCCAAAAATGAATTAATTGACGTAAGGGAGGTCCTAAATCTAGCTATAAGATATTTTATTATTGTAATTCAATCAACTTTAAAACAATTAAAACATATTCTTTTTATTCTAGTAATTTACAATCAATATATGTATTTATATAAACTCATACATTTTGAGGCCCTATAATTCAAAGTACCTGAGCAGTCGATCACCTCATTCATCCTCAATGACGCTTTAAATACAAATATATTAAACATATGACGATGCTTTAAGAGTATCTCCAATGTTAGCACTAAAATCATTGTTTACACAAAAATAGTGCAAAAGTACAAAAAAAAATCACTTCAATGTAAGCACTAAATGTTGTACTATTTTAATTTAATGACAAACAGTATTTAATGTTGCACTAAATTTGGTACAACACTAAACACTATTCAAATTTAAATAATAATATATATAATAATTAAAATTTAAAATTTATTAATATGACATATTGATTGTAAATTATCGATTAATATTTTTTAGATTATTATATATGATGTTTACTATCATACTTATTAAAGAAATTTTATAATTTTCATGTATATTATTGGAATTATGAAGTATAGTGATTGTTATTATTATTATTATTATTATTATTATTATTATTATTATTATTTTTGTGAATTGTTACTTTGTTGCAGTCTATTTTCTATTTAACCTTTACTTAGATAATAATGTATCGTTATTTTTGTTTATACTTTCCTATTAAAGTAGGTATTATTATTATTATTATTATTATTATTATAGTATTATTATTATTATTATTTATTGAAGTTTCCTACGTAATTCGTGGGTTCATAATCTAATTTTAATTATATTACTCCGGAATACGGAGCAGCCAAGGGAACCAGCACGAGACCCGAATCCGACGAGGAACGTTCACGGATGACAGTTATTCGGGTCAAAAACAGACTTATGGGGCAAGCATAATCCGTGTTTTAAGAGGTCGTGGGGACCGGTTTTATCCCTAAATCAATGGCGAGATATACCATCGGAATACACCATCTCACATGCACACTCGTTACTGATTATGGATACTAATTAATTAATTAGTTTAATTCTATGAATTCATTTTAGTTCTATCTAATCTCTATCAATTAAATTCATAAAATTTAATCTATATTTTATATTAAATAATCTTTTGTATTACTTTAAAAATATATCATTGTAGAAGGAATAAGTATTAGAGGGAATGATTCTCGATCTCCTATTTTCTTATGAGAGAACATGACTTTCATGTTCAAATTAAATATGAGAGGACTCATGTTTTATGAAATATGGTAAAAGTTAAGGATAATTTATGACGGCGCCTACGAATCCGAAGTTATTTACGAATTTCTGACGACGTTACTAATTTGCAGGTTTCGACTCGATGGACATACTAATGAGGTAACTGGTGAATCTAGTGGTAAACAATTGGACACCACCAGTAGATCTTTATAAGAGTGATCAATTTAACGTTCATTTTCACGAGAGGAACATGTTTGGATCAGGTTTTAGTCAAAACGTTCATTTTTAGATCTTTCTTTATTCGTTTGATTATATAGTAATCTTTTTTGTAGGGTTCATAAGATTTTGTTTGATTTGGATACCTGTTAGAAAGAAATGGTGGAAATCTAGATTTAGATAGTTGAGAAAAAGTTATAAGTTTTGTATTTGAGGGACGGTGATGATGATTAAAGAAAATGAGAAGGGAGGAGAATAAGAAACGTAACAAATTTGAAATTATAAAATGAATTATTAAGGGTATTTCAGTTAATTCAGGTGAAAAAGGATGAAGTTAGAAAATTGACGGATGTGATAATGAATGAAACGAAAGGACTGGGAGTGAGAAATTGAAAAATTAGAAGGACGGAAAATGTAATTTACACTTAATCCTTCTAATCTTATGTGTAAAATGTAGATGATCTTTATGCAAGTAGATTAGCCTTTTTGAAAAGGAAAATGCGGTAGTAATATAAACATAAAATCTTATTATTTATTTGGTCCCAACTCCATCACTTATCCCAGCTGTTAGCACTTTTAGCACTTCTCCGAATCAATATCGAATCTGGTCTCTTTTTCGATTACTTTTTCTTCCTCAAACAAATAGTCAATACGATAACGGTAAAAGGCCAACTACGTACATCACTAACCTTTTGGAACACTTTTGCACAATTTCAACTTTTAACTCATTTGTTTATTTGTAACGCAATAAGTTTGAAATCTAGTGTTTGAATAAACTTACTTGGCTTAGCTTATTTGTTTGGGAATTTTATAAGCTCAAAATAAGCTTCAAATTTTGAGCTTATTTGCTTATAAGCAATAAGAAATAACGTCTCAAAATAATCTAGTATTTAGATCATTGTTTTTTGTTCCTTTGATACAGGTTAAATTTAGACATACAGTAGATTAAACAGATGGTCAATATATATACGTTCGAGTGCGTAAATTAACTAGAGAATTAGAGATGGTAGGAATTAAAATTGGTTTAACGTTGTGAAAAGTTCTATGGGTGTGCTTAAAAGTTATGTTTCCATCTAAAGGTGTTAAGGTCCAGCAATAATGAACTACTCAGAGTTCAAGTTCGTTTATCTCGAATTCGAATATGAGTCGAGCTTCAACATAAATGAGTACTTGATTAGTTTCACGAGTCAGACTTAAAATATTAGTTCTTTCGCTACTTATTTAAGAAACGTTGATAGGTAAAAAAATATTGAGTTATTTATCTAAATACAACGAAAGCTGTTATTTTTTTAATTTTAATTGTTTAGGCATTAATAAAAGGTACTTATTCTACTTTAACAATTCTGGACTCCACTTTGAGAGAAAGTGAAGCTTTCTACCTTAATCTTGTATGCATCTTTTTTTATATGATGCAAAAAATCCGTACAGTTTTGATTTGGTTATCATTATTTATTTATTTTATTATTATTATTTTCTGTAACGACAGATTTTATTAAACAACCTTGCAAGTAGCTGGAACACAAAGGTGACAAGCATCACTTAGGGCTGGATATGTAGAGCTCGACTCACAGTCCAATCCATGCAACTTTATATTATGGAGTCCACTAACAAGGCCCATTTTGTTAGTTAAAACTTAATACCAACAACCCATTTAACTCTTCTAACTCTGGGCCTAGCCCAGGTGGCCGACGATATTGTCATTTAAAATTTGGCAAATTCATGTGAAAATCAAAACTCATACTTCAAACAACGTATTTAAATTACTGATTGCTAATTAGTGAAATACAACTAATAAGTTGAACATTTTATAGGAGTAAATAAAATGATAGGTAACATTATTTTCATCTCTATATGCATCCTTTTACATATAATAAACATGTCTTGAGTGTTTGCTAGTCTCCTATTGATCCATAGATTTTGATTATATATATTTAGAATTAAGTTCAAATGAGAATGAAATTTTTTGTGAGAATAGAGGAATTAATCTCAACAATCCATTTCATCAAGATAATAATACCTCAACATTTTTAAAAATTGAATATCTAACAAACGACTAGTCAAAAAATTATAAAAATTGCACCATAAAAATCAATACAACCAAATATAATGGAAGGAATTGTAATCTTGTTGGCCTGATTGAAATTTCAATTTATTGCATGTTAACTAATATGACCCCAAAATAAGTAATACTTTGCTATCATCATAATCACTGTTTTATAATCAACTGAAGACACTTGCTATGTATTTCAACAAAAGCAATTTAATGAACAATTAGATGTTCAACATTTATTGCAATCAACTGAAAATGCTTATCAAGTATTTCAGCATAATTCACGTTCACCAAATATGATAATCTGGATTAATGTGCTCACAATATCGTTAGCGGAGTCACTAATCACGCAAACTCCAGGTTGTGATTTTTATGACCATTTAAATGATGCATCGATTTCAATAACTAAATGGTCCATTAGGTGGAAATGTAGGGTATGTTTGGTGAAATAGCTGTAGGTTGTAACTATAACTGTAGGTTGTAGCTGTAGGCTGTTGGCTGTAGCTGTAGCTTTAGGTTTGGAGCTTTTCGCGAAAAGCTACTTCTAGTAGCTTTGAGAATTTGAGCTTTTCGTTAGATTCTAAAGCTAAAGCTTGTACATGACAAACAAGACTTTTATTTTCATAGGATCTTTTTGTTCAAAAACTAAAAGTTAAAGCTCCGAAAAGCTCCTACAAGCTCCATGGCAAACAGGCCCGTAGACCGCTTACACATATTAGCTTTATGATTTCCAAATTCTTAATGTATTCGAAGTCTATCATAGTTGGTGATTAGCGAATATTCAACTTTTATCGAAAGCAAGCTACCCATGAAAATCATATATTATATTCAAGAAATTCCGAGTTCTTCAAATTATTCTTACATGATTTATAAATAATATTTCTTTCGCATCATTATTAACTCGGAATTGTATAACCGTTTATGCTAAAAAATAATCACGGTCCATAAATATCTTGTTTATGACCATCTATGCCTCAATTTCACTTATACACTTTATTTTAAACGTATTCTTCTATACCTCTCAAGTAATTGTACATTAAATACAATACTTATATTAAAATATAGCATCACTGAAAAGCAAAATATGTTTCTTAATTTATTCATATATTTATGAGGCATATTTTTTTCACCATCATGCGCTAAATGAGATTTTATACGTTCTCAAAACATGATACATGTTACTAACAATTAAACATGTCACAATGTCATATTATCAACCAATATTATAGATATAACCAACATTTCGATGATAGTTACAAATCATAAAAATGGAGCAAACATGGGACAATATTTATAGTCTTATCATTAATTTATCATTAATGTCTTGATGAGAAAGAAAAGCACCATCATTTTAATTAGTTGTATCAATTGGACCATCATCATCATCATAAATATTATAAATGACATTTATCTTTCTTGTTATCTTAAAATATAAGATATTAGCTAGCTAATTTTCACAATATGTTTTTGAGTAATCACATACACATCAAACACCTTCTTAACTAGAATTATCTCTTCATTTTTGATGATTGGTTGTGTTCTAAAAATGAACTCATGATAATAATCTCAACCATGTCTAAGACCATAATTTGTATTTATTACTATTGTATTATCACACTCTATTCTAACAATGGATATCAAAAAGACAGGTTTCATGGTTTCTCATAACAAACAATCATGAAATCATATATAAATCCCTTCTTAATCCCCTTTGTATATAAGTGATTAGAAATTACCTCATTGTCACATGATATCAACCTCAATGTAATTGCTTAGTCGTGTTACACTAATTCATTAATTTAATATGTTGACAAACTAATGAGGGAATATTTAAGACAAGATTTATAGTGTTATTGTCATATATGTGCCTTAGATTATCAAATAATCGGCATCGTCTAGAAAAGGTAAATTGACTCTGATAGTTTTACTTCAATAAATCTCGTATAAGCTCTAGTAAAAGAACTAATTAATACACTTTGTAAAAGTCAAATTATGCTTCTTATATCACGGGGATCGAAAGTAGCTAGATGCTTAAATTCCACTCACAATTAAACACGACAATAAACCGTGGTGTAAAATATCATCAACAACTTATTATATGTATTTTATCATGCTCAAATATGTAACCAATCATGTATTAACCATCAAAATTAATACCTAATAAGTATAAATATAAACACATAACCACTTTCTATTAATCATCATTTACTTTCATACGTTTTAACCGTTACTAACATCAAAATCAATTATGACGGTGAAAGTTTTACTGAAATACATATTAACAAACGTATGTGATTGAACACAAAGTAACAACAACATTTTAACATGTTTCACGTAATATTCGACCAATTTGAGGTTAGATAGCAAACACAGGGTCTCTATCAAGCTTAAATATATGACCATTATTATATATCAAGCTCAAAATAAAACCATTTCTGACACATTATCTTTTATTCAAATCTAGTCATGATAGTGTACTAGATTTGAACAATACAGAAGGGTGTATATATATGCTCACAAATCTTTTTAAATATTGCCATCTATAGTTTTCACTTTTTCCATACTATAACCAGCTTCAAAGTCTATACTTAATATCCATAAGTCTTGTAGCTGGTAAAATGAATCTTTATAAATTTCGTATATGTTGGAGTTCTACCAAAGCATTTATCTCTTAAGTTCCATTATTTACAAAATGCCCACATCAATGTATACTCTAATTACACTATAAACAAAACCCACCCATTTATACAGTAATAATTCAGACCATAAGACTCACTTGCAGAGTGTGATAACCAAAAGAGTTGCACCCCAAAGCAACTTGCTTATGTAAAAGAAAATCAATCGACAATTAGTGTTCATAACCATCACAGATAGTGCTGATTTTCATAGTTGGTTTAAAGTCAAATAATGTGCCATCCCGTCGATCATTAAAAATTAAATTGGGTGGAAATTTTTAAACACATTAGAACAACTTTTGCATCTCATATATGGTAGTCAATATTATCATACATAAGTTTATTCACATTTTCCAAATGAAATTAATATGATTAAAATAAATCGTAAATCACGTAATGTATTTTACAAAAATATCATCCCAATTTTCAAAATAAACTATCTATCTACTAGAGGGGAGTTCAAATGAGAATGAAAATTTTAGTTAGAATGAAGGAATGAATCCTGGCCATCCATTTTGCAAAACCCAATTTTCCCCTAAAGTTAAATATCTCACAAACGGCTAATTAAAAAATTATAAAAATTGCACCATTGAAATCAGCATTCTTTTCTCTACGATTAGAGATCACTCATGACATATTTTCGGTAAATTTTTTTTTTTTTTTTTTTTTTTTTGGGTTGAAAACCAGTAACACATGTGTTAGTGGTTGGTAACACATGTGCTAGTTTCGGTAACACATGTGTTAGTGGCATGTGTTACTGCTACTAACACATGTGTTACTGCAACTAACACATGTGTTACCGCACCTAACACATGTGTTACCGCACCTAACACATGTGTTACCAATTTCGAAACCCACCAAAATATGAAAAAAAAAAAAAATCGTCGAAAGTATACCTTGTGAGATGTCTAATCGAAGAGAAAAAAATGTTGATTTTTATGGTGCAATTTTTATATTTTTTTGACTAACCGTTTGTGAGATATTCACTTTTTAAAAGTGTTGGGGGTATTATTTTTTTGATGAGATGGATGGTTGAGATTGATTCCTCCATTCTCACAAATAATATCTATTCTCATTTGAACCTAACTCTATATAATGTTTATTTAATTAGTTAAACATAAAGTCAAGTCAGTAAGTAATACCAATTGGATAATTATTTAATCCCCAATATCATGTAATTAGTTAAACATAAGTTTTAAATGATATACGCAAGTACTGGTCCCCGTACTCTTACAACACATTACTCACTAGGTCTTATTTGAGTTTGATCTTCTCCAGCTCGATGTCACGATATATGATAGTGCATAATGTATCGATAAAAGGGAAGATCGACTCGAGGCATTGAGTGAATTTACTAACGGTCTCAAAGAGTATTTAGACGCTATAAATTTTTTGGAGAATGCTGGGTGGGAGACGACGGTTGATTTTCCTTTTAAGTTTGTGTACAAAGCCTGTCATGATTTGCTTCAGCAGGATGGCCCACTAGAGGCTTGCGGAGTCTAGGTGTGCAAGAACCGGACATCGCCTGATATGATTATCATTTATAGTTATAAGATTGTATTTGGGCCTTGTATTTGTACTGGATATGTATGATATTGTATTTGTATTGGGATTATAGTTGTTTTTGATTGTATATATGTTTTGGTATTTCCTTATTCTTCACATTGTTGTGTTTGACAAAGACTAAAATATTTCATTAGATAGGGTTTTAAAACATTACAAAAAAGAAAGAAAGAAGCAATATAAACACTAAGAAATACATAGTTTAACTGTTATACAATTGATTGAAAGATAAATACAAAATTACAATAATTGAATATTAACTAATCGAACAACCGCCTTGCACTTGAAGAGCCAGTCATAATTTTAGAAATGGTTAACTGCATCATTGTTTCAAAATTTGACGGATATGTCAATCATTGCGTGTAACGTAGACCTCAATTTCTCTATGTATTTTCGCATAAGTAGTAATCTGCTTCAATTGCTTGACATCATCCGTAATTAACTATAAAATAGTATCAATGTCTTAATCATGCTCTTTAAAATAGCAGTACCACCCCTAGCTGGAGCCCAATAATCCAGCTCTTCCAAAACGTAACCCAAAAATTTTGTTGAAAATTAATCAACATCTACACAGTCAATAAACCTTGAAAGTATATTTTTCTTGCGCCCTGAAAATCTCCACCGTGACAAAGCGCGATCCTAAACAACTTAGGAACTGTTGCTATAATTCATCAGTTTTGGTTCTTCATTTGGAGATCAAAACTGCCAAAAATGATCAGTGTGAAGCATTTCGGGAAGTCTTTTCTTGATTTTTCAAGCAACAAAAAGTAAGAGTATTTTTCAGAAAATTTTTAAAACAAGCTTATGATTATCTTATCTTAGAATCACAGTATTTATAGAAATTTTAAGAATTCCAAAAATCTCATAAAATCTTATTCAAAACAGATAAAAAAGGTATTTTAGCCAAAAACTGATTTGATCACATGCACTTAGGTATGTTGTTTTGTTGATGGACACACAAAACACAAAAGTGTCTGGGAACCCAAGAGTTCTCGGCCATACAATTCGTTTCTTGGCCACCAAATTCATTTCTTGAACACAATCTCGGGTACTTTGGGAGCATCATGTTGCGTTTTGTGATTAGAGGGTAGCTTATTGCAAAAAAAAAAATTTTGGTATAAAATTATATCAAAGTGTGTTTTAAAAGTATTTTGGTTAAATTTTTCTAGAAACATCATTCTTTGTTAAATGTATCATGCATTATTGTTCCTTATTAAATATGACAACGTCTAGTGAGATTAGTTAGCATAATAAATTTGAGAGTTAACCCCTAAGCTAAATTTTAGATTAGTTAACCTTGAGTTGCCAAGTTCAATTTTAGATTAATTGTCAAATGAAAGTAGCCAAGTAGAATCAGGGGTTACTCAAATAAATAAATAATAAGAGAGAAGTTAAGAATGGGTTGATAGGTTGCTTATGCTTGTTAAGAATAATATTCATTCTCAACGTGTCATGATATGTACTTTATCGAAAGCATTTAACTTAGCACATGCTCTCTATGGAAGTTTACATTAATTTATTTGGTAGCCGTTAATCATCGAATAACTTTCTATTATTCCAACGTTAGGATACTACTACCAATAGGCAATAACACCTCGTATCATGATCGTTTTATGACAAAAGTAGTTCTATTTCCCCCCCTTCTTTTTACCTCTTTGCCGAAAAACAGAAAATTATAATAGAATACCTTTTAACTATTGTTGAAAGAGGTAGTAAGAATACGAGTATCACCAGCTTTTGAGAAGACTTGCAATAAAACATTATCCTATAAAAAATATCTAACTCAATCATACAAATTAACTCTAAGATAGAATTTCACTATGCTCTAATAATAACAGTCCATGGTTGAGTTACGCGGATGTAAAACTAGTGAGAAGAACACAAATCATAAGTCGATGCCCGCATAAGGACTTCATTTTGATCTTGTGCATTATAGAATCCCAGCATACATATTTTTGTTTAAAAAATTGCTCTATTCCTAACTAGTCATATTGACCATATTGTGCACGGGCCAATCAAAGAACAATATCTTGTAGCCCTTCATTCCGATTCCTTGATTTCAGTCTTCGACAAAGTCTACAAGAGTAGATGGGATTATCTCCATTCGAAATTTCACCAATTAAATAGGGGTGTCGAAAGTTAGACATACCAATAACATTGTATAAAGAGGTGTTCAAGAACTTCACTGCACCAAACACAATCAATCCCTTCATCTACGGGAATTACGCCTTTAAGACTAAGAACCTGCTTAACAGAAATCCTACCTAGAACCGACAACCACGAGGAAACATGAACTTTTGATGGAATCTTATTGTTCAACATAACTTTGGTCCATGACGGTGAAGTTGTTGAAGATGCCGATAATAGTAATAAATTAAAAGAAGCTTGTGACACCAAATATCTACCAACACTCTTACAAAACCCTTACACCCACTACTTGACAATGTATTTCTTTTAAGAATACAAATATTCACAAAAAATATTACAAATATATATTGTTTATCCTCGATTACATATATTTATTTCGACTTTCATATTTTAACCCTGTAACTTTATAATTGAAAGTTTACTTTAATACCAACGTACTAACAAATCTCCGATAACAATAAACTAAGTAAACTATTATTTTGCAATCCATTTTTAAAATTACCAAACCAAGCTATATCTAGTCAAAACTTCACTTCTTGACACAAGTTAACAACCAAATTAAATCACACAAATCCCTAATACAAATTACCAAATACGCAACCAAATAACAAACTTGTAAGCAACTATGCGTAAAAGTAAAAACTAGTAATAGTTGAAGGACTATTTATGTACTATAAATCTGGTGTACTAGTCTATGCATTAGTCCAAAATTAGAATCATTCTTCTTTTTATTCAACACTACTAACACACACTTGTTCTTACACAAAAATAGCGAACAAACTCTGATCTGCACAAATTTCACCAAAATGCAATACAAAAACTTGGGAAAAACTGGATTAAAAGTATCCCAACTTTCATACGGAGCATGGGTAAGTTTCGGCAACCAAATCGATGTCAAAGAAGCCAAAACCCTACTTCAATGTTGCCGTGATAACGGCGTTAATTTCTTCGATAACGCCGAAGTTTACGCAAACGGCCGTGCTGAAGAGATCATGGGTCAAGCGATTCGTGAACTGGGTTGGAAAAGATCTGATATTGTTGTATCAACAAAGATCTTTTGGGGTGGGCCCGGACCAAATGATAAGGGTTTGAGTAGAAAACATATAATTGAAGGAACAAAAGCTTCACTGAAAAGACTTGATATGGAATATGTTGATTTGATTTATTGTCATAGGCCTGATTTGTGTACACCAATTGAGGAAACAGTTAGGGCTATGAATTATGTGATTGATAATGGGTGGGCGTTTTATTGGGGGACTAGTGAGTGGTCTGCTCAACAGATTACGGAGGCGTGTGAGATTGCGAAAAGGTTGGATCTTGTGGGGCCAGTTGTTGAACAGCCTGAGTATAATATGTTTGCTAGGCATAAGGTATTGGAAATTTGGAGTGTGATTAATGTTTTAGTGTTTTTTAGAAGCTTTTCTTTCTGTTTATTTTATATGAGAGAAATCAATCGTGATCGACTGTTTTGTAGATTTGTTTAGATCGTATTGTTGATTGAGATTGGTTCTTTAGTACTCCGTATTTATTTGCTTATTGCTAAGCAATTCCTAATTCGAACGGGTTATCTGCTTAAGCAAGAATTAACACTAAAAAATAATTGTGTTGGTGGTTGCTTATTTTTTAAGCAGATGAGCCTTTTAAAATAAGCAATAACAAACAACCCATGATTTAGTGTTTTGTGGATTTAACTAGATTGGATTGTTCTTGATGTTTTGTAGGTTGAGAATGAATATCTTCCATTGTATAATAACTATGGGATTGGGTTGACGACATGGAGTCCGCTTGCATCTGGTGTTTTGACTGGAAAGTATAACTCGGGAGTTCCGGCTGATAGTCGTTTTGCGTTGGAGAACTACAAGGTACATTTTGGGATGTTTGGTGTTGAAATGAATTGGTTTACATTGGATGTGGTATTTTTTGGAAGATTGATGCTAAATATGATTATATAAGTCTTAGTATAAAATAATATATCTTATTTGGATAAATTGATTACATGTTAAGTGATAATATTTAGGGTGACTTACAACCTGTTTGACATGTTTCATTTTTTAGGTTAGTTTGGTAAGTTGACCTGCTGGACGTATAATTTAAACCCAAATTGACACATGTACAATTAGGTCGAAATTACCACTTTAAATCACTGGCATTTGTTGTTGCATATATTTTGGAAATGTCATCCCTTTGTAGGATCTAAATGAACTAAGGAATATCTTGCTTCTGAATACGTCATTTTGTTTGTTGTTATAATGGATAGAACACTATGGGTTTGAGCAAATTGTACAAGTTAGAAAGAGAACAGATTCAAAGATTATTAACTGCGTATGCTAACTCGAGCAAGAGCCTAGCTTTGTTAAGGATGCCATAGACATGATTACATGAACAAACAAATTGAAATTTTTTTGTTGCTCATTGGGATATACTACATTTGTTGTAAAATTCAACAATCTTGATCTTGATTGTCGTTGAATGGTTATTAACTAACCAAGATAAGTAGCATTCAGTCATTCACCATGCCTGCAAAGTTTCTTTCTCATTTATGTTGTTAAACAAGATTGCCACTCAAGGACTTACGACCCTTTACCCTATGAAAGTTGTAATAATTTACATTTTGGGGTGTTCAATCATAACTCCAAAACTCTATTTCTGGGAAGTTTTCAGTTCGCAGTAATTTAGAAACCCATCAATTATGATGCCAAAAAGTTGATGACTTTGTTATTGTTGAAGAGTATTTAGACACTAAGGAAATAGTTATAACACTTCGTAAACTATCTGCACGGTCAAACATTTCAATTATCATTAGTGAAGGGAATATAAATTACTGAATGAAGAGGTTCAGGATATCCATGTTTACTTTGTTGCGATGTATTGTACATGTGATTACTCTATTGTTATATATCAATATATCATGGCAAATATGTGCCACTATTCAACATGATGCTAACTTTAAGGTTTCAAATTGCAATGTTTCTCTTGCAGAATTTGGCAAGCAGATCATTGGTGGATGACGTGCTGAAAAAAGTTAGGAACTTGAAACCACTTGCGGAGGAACTAGATGTACCCATGTCTCAGCTTGCAATTGCATGGTGTGCTGCAAACCCTAACGTCTCATCTGTAATTACTGGTGCCACCAAGGAGTATCAGGTCAGATCATATCTTATATATCAACATTGACTAAAGATTCTTGTTCTAAATTTTCCAGTTGCTGACTAAATCTTTTGGGTTATTATCACGTGCAGATTGTAGAGAACATGAAGGCGATTGATGTCATTCCTAAGCTTACACCTGATGTGATGGAGAAGATTGAAGCAATCGTTCAGAGCAAACCAAAGCGACCAGAGTCATTTAGGTGAAGAAATCATTGATAATGATGGCTTTCATAGCCTAAACTTCACATATGAATTTCTATTACCCTTTTAAAGTTTAAATTTTCAAAGAGTTGGTCGTTGTAAACATAATTTTTATGAGACTTTATCAGTCTGCTGTGAACCCCATGTTACCTATACTGTGGTTGTTTGGTACGGTTGTGATATTGAGTCGAATGTGTTTTTCGGTTGGACAACAGTATATGATCTGATTATTGAATTTAGGCTGGTTGCTTTTTCAACGCTTTATCAAGTTATTTATGACTTGAAAATTTAAATAAAAAGTGCACAGGGGATTCCATCTCTAGTTTTCGTCAACACTGTTTTTGCCAATTAAATTTGGGTACCTTTGGTACAGGGCAATGGAACCAAAGAAATGAAGTTGAATTTATTTCAACCGTGTGGTTATCTAAAGAATTATGAAACACGGAGAAATATACTTCTCTAGAGATGAGTTCCAAAATTTTCAATCAATTGTATTTTTCATAATTTCTTTCTATGAATCAAATTCATTTCTTTGAATTTCTCCCTATCGAACTTGCCCTTAATATGTTGAAACCCAGCTAGCATTCCGGTTTACTTAACCCCACTAACACTATATGCACTTGTGTTTTCTAGAATAGGGGATAAATTTAATAGCATTAATATCTAAAATTCCAGTAGTATACAGGAAGTGAGTGTTACATGAGGAAGGCTACCTCGGTGAGAGTCAAGAAGTTGCCACTTACTCTTCTTTCTTTGGTTCCATTTCTGTTCCTTGTGGCCTTTCAATCTATGAAGCACTTGGTTTATGCAGGTGATTGTAGTTGCATCATTGTCTTGCTACCAGTTTTTGCATTTTTGACTGGAGTGCCACAGACATAGCTTGGAGCTTGTTTGTTATCTCAGTGAAGGATGGTCTGTCTGTTGGATCTTTTGACCAGCACTCTTCCATCCAATGCCTTCCATCCATGATCACAGCATTTTGAGATAGGAGGCTGCAGGGTGTTAGTCGAATTTGAAATTTATTGTCCATCGAATTTGAAATTTATTGTGAGATAATTTTTAAATAAGATTATACAAAAGAATATGTTTAAAATAATAGTATAAAATTTATAATAAATGAATTAGAAGGTTTTGAGTATTTGAAAACACTTTGGGTAGCTTTTGGACCGTTTCACCCGGTCGACCCATTTGACTTGCTTCTATCAGGTGTTAAAATTTAATCATTTGACCCATTGGAGATGCAACCCAAATTGACTCATTTTTTGTTAAAGCTTTTCATTTATAAGAAAATGTTGACAACTAAAGGAAATGGGGCAGTAGGATAAGGCACCTTCTCAGAAACCCGATTACAGCTCTCGTCAAGAAGTTCTGGAGCAATCCATGGAAGTGTTCCTCGTGCGCCACCCGAAACAAGTGAGTTACCCTTGGTTCGTGATAAACCAAAATCACCAATCTGAATAATATGATCCAATTGGATATATCATACATGCAGATGCAGGGCGCTTAACTTTTGCTTCTTACTTTACACACAGGTCGCTCAGGATCTCCCAAATTTACAAGCAAGTTGTCACATTTCAAATCAAAGTGAACAATGTTTTTCAAATGCAAGAATTCCATCCCAATTGCTGCATCTTGTGCAATTATGAGCTTCTTTCTCTGCTCAAGTGCTCTGCAAGAATTATGAGGTTACATTAGGTCCATTGTTTTTGAAGTCAGTCACACAGAGAATTTAGAAGGTTCAAACTCACCTACTCTTTTTTGAAAGAACACGCCTAAGCGACCCACTAGTCATGTACTCTGTAACAGTTGATAAGGTTCCCAAGGGTCCATCACGTGCAACTCCATACAATGCTACCACGTTTGGATGGTGAAGTTGTGACAGGATCTGAGTTCTCTCCAAAAATCTCTGGTCTGCAAAAAAAAAAAAAAATGTAAAACGTGTTGCAATTTTCGTGGGAATATTTTTTGATTTGTTACACTTGAGAAACAGCTTTCTTTAATTTTCTTGATAGCAACATCTGTTCCCCTCCACTTCCCATGAACTGTTCCAAATGTACCACATCCTAGTTCACTTAGTTCTTCAAGATCAGCATTTTTTATGGTCTGCATAATACATATGGAACTTTATGACAAATAAGCACAAACTTTGAGTCTTATAATACCAATTCTATAACGAGAAAAACATAAGTACATGAATGAGCAATACCTGCAGACCGTGTATTCCTGCTTGAATTTCAGCCATTGTAGCATCACTTATTGGCCCATCCTTCATCCTATTGTCATTTTCAACACCCTAAAACCAGGCAGAAAATTACATCTATAAAAGAACTACATCCTGATTAAATGTAAATTGAGTTTAGTGCTTCTAAATGTATTGAACTAAGGTCTAACATTCATAGTGTGTATCGAACTATTCGGGTTTCCATTATGTACAAGGGTCTTTCAATTTATTGTTATTGTATGTATTTTGGTGACATGACAACTTGTAAGGATGTCACATAGCACCTTCTATAGATGACACGTCAGTAGAAGTACCATAAATTACTTACAATAGCAATGAAGAACAAGTTCATTATACACAATGGGATCCTAAATAGTTCAATACACACTATGAATGTCAGACCTTCATTCGATACATTTTGGTGCACTTAAACCTGGTGTTCCACTATATTACCTTGCTGTTAGATTGAGAAACACTCTCATTTTGTGTAGTTTTGTCTTGTATATAGAGGAAGTCTGATGTCGATAGGAGTATGTCTGGTGGCAGAAATATTGGCCCATCATCCACATTCTTTTCATCTGTGGTTTGTGACAGACTCATGTCACCTAAATTATGTATAAATATCTCACCAAGAGAAGTTTCACTGATAATAGGAGCAGAAATGGTGAGTTTGGTATTAACAAATCATGAATTATACGGTCACTCTTGTTATAATCTGAGGCCAATATATGATCACTTTCTTCAGATGTAGTCAACATAAAAGGTTTCAGCATTGACATCTGATATATTATGCTGCAATCCAGTAGATAAATTGGAAAATGTGTCACTAAGTGTTGTAGCAACCGAATACTGCCTTTCTAAAGGAGTAGCTGGTGATACAATGTGCTGACATTCTTCTGTCTCTGAATCAAAACCCAAGTTTATCATATTAGGACTTTGTTTATGAGAGAGGACAAACTTTCCAGATACGATTGCAGGATCATTAATCATTGGTTTCTTGAAGTCAACATTACTTTGACCATAGAGAGTTAGAACACAATGATCTTCGCTTGTCTTTTTATGCGTCCCGAATGGCAAATTTTCAAGATTCTGACTAACATGATAACTAGTGACATCTCTTTCCACTTCTAATCGAGTATTAGTTATTTTTTTATGATGAAGTGGCATGTGCTATAAAGGAGGTATGTTCATGCTTTTAGGTGTTTGAATAAATTGAGCGGGTGGGAGGTTTGGAGTCAAACTTAGAGGATCTAATTTCAAACTTGTGCTAGAATCACAAGAAATCTTTTGCAGACTTGGTTCTAGAGTGCTATTTACAGCAACCACATATTTAATGGCATTATCGGTCTGATTAACAATACTTGCCTCAAAAGAGAATGGACTATCACGTTCGTTTAAGGTTTCAAGAAATATTCTTAGTCTTTGGCACCCCTTTTCTATTTCTTGATATTCATCAACCATATATTGAAAATCTTCATCAGAACATACCGATACAAGTGCATCAAGATCCTCACCAGGAAGCTGGTATTTGATTATATGAGGCTTGTTACAAATAGCGTATGTTTTCTTCACGAGTTCTTGATAATTGATATTTTTATTAATAGATATAAACCGTGTCTCCCTCCGACGTATCTAAGCTTTCCGTCACTTGGTCTAGTCAATATTTTACCACCAAAACTGGATAGAAATTTCATTTGCTGCTATTCATGAATACCAGCATAAACCTTATATATTTCATTTGATTGTTGTGAATTCTTATGATTGTATCCCTTAACAGTATAGTCTTTATGACAATATTTCTTAGATCCATCAGAATAAGCAGTTAAACATTCGGTTTGAGGTCCTATGCCACCCCACATGTCTGAAAAATCAGTACCACTTACATGATCTTTTTGGGTGATTTGAGCATCGTTACGATACTCATAAACAAGTTTTCACTTTCATTGCATTGGACTTCAACTTTCTTTTGTTGGCTAACATATCGTGCAGGTATTCTAGTAGTGCAGTCTTGTACTGTTTCAACTATTTCTGTAAGTATAATTTCATCGTCGTTTTGGAACTCTTTACTTTTATGTATCGTTCTTCCAAATGTAATACAATCTTCCTGATATTCTTGAGAAGATAATAGTCTAGATTAACTTCGTCCATATTAACATTCTCTAAATGTTGTTGCCTTCAAGTACCTGCAACCTCACTTTTCATTGTCCCAAATAATAGTTTCTAATGATGAATGACAATTTCTTAGCTGTACATTTGAGTGGCAACTAATCGCCAAATAGAACGGCCAAAATTTGATACAGTAAGTTTCCAAATTTTTTCTTAAAACGTTAAAGACCCCCAAAAAATCAATGCATCTTCATGTCTGGCAGCAATGACTTGCAATCCAATAAAGCTGTATTTATCATTGAGGCATTTCATTAAACATGTTATCTCATCATCACAAATCTATCACATCATATGAAGTTTTCTTGGGGTTTTGCTCCCTTTACCCCAAAAATTGGAAAACAAAGTATACCAAACAACAATAAATCATGAAAAACAAAGGGTACCTGCAAGGAGATTTCCATCATTGCTGTTGAGGAAAAGAAGATGAAGACAAAGAAAAATAGAATATGGGTTTTGAAATTATACGAAGTACGCAGATTAACTAACTTAACGACAGGTTTCTTCATGGGGTAGGGGCTCCTACCCTTAACAAATCTTATAAAAATCCCATATACTATAGTTTATGTAAAAATGACAAAAAATTTTCTACTTTCTTCAAATGCTTTTTACTGATATTGAAATCTATCTTATATATGTGACTCGCATCCTAGTCATTTGTATCTACAAAATTTGATAACTGACAGATGCATACCGGCTCATTCATTCTCCCTTAATGATAATATTGCAAAAGGAATTGGCGGACCGTTAAGTTGAGCGTTCGTACATATCGGTAAACGTGACCAACTGTATAAACATGAGTATTATGTTATGTCAAATCAAATATTTCATACATCGGATTTATTCAATTTTCTTCTCTTTATTGACAAACAAAAGCAACTATCAGATTAGTTGTGCAAACGAAAGATTTTTTTTCTAGTAGATAACACTCCAAAACAAACTTCTTACCACTAAAACTAAGTCTCTACAACCTGTTGAGGTTGTGAAGTGAAATCAAGATTCGCAAGTGGTTGAAGAAGTTGCGACACAATGGTTAGAGTTGCGGCACAATTCTGGAGTGAATTTGAGGAGCAAACTCACTATTGGTAAATCGCAGCGCGACTAAAAGGATCGCGGCGCGATCTATATAGCGGCCACTCTTTTTTTTTTTTTTTTCAAATTTTGCTCACTGTAAATATAACTTATTTATTTGTAAACCTAACACCTCCGAATTTAATAAGATTTTTCTCTAATTTAGTAAACCAATCTAGCTTATTAGATATATCCACGTTAATTTTGTGTATTCGTTTCTTTTCTCGTAATCGTTATTGTGTATTTGCTTTGATTTAATTCCTTTAATATTTATGATATAGTTTTGTGATTAGACGTTTTTATTTGAACTTATAATTCCTAACCCTTGACTAAAAAGAATTTCCCTTCAGTTCTGATACTATTTGGAAATACTATGAGCATAACCTGGACTATTGCTCACTCTGTTTTGGTAGCTAACTACCAAATGTACACTTTATGTATTTTCACATCTATTATTTACTTACACACACAAGAGATGATTAACTACTTAAGTGATTTGTAAAACATCAATTCTCATATGTACTAAGGCCGATCTTGACTCAATTGATGTACCTGTCGAGTTAAATAATGCCCTTATCATATAAAATATGCATAATTTTTTTGGTAGTGTTTGTTTTTCCGTAAGCATTTTACGCATACCCGAGCATGTTATTGATGTCTCTAGTTGATGGCTTCCAATTATTTGGAGCAGAGTCGTTTGGAGATTTTGGAAGTTTTGTGCCATAACTAAAACGTAGACCCTTAAATTTGAAATATAATTAGTATATGACTGTAGGCCTTTAAATGCAAATAATTTAGTTATGCGTAAAAACCATAATCTTAAATGATTATGCTTAATTATATATTTGTAATTCATTTTTGTTAGAGATATATTATTACGATTATAATACTTTGTTTTGACATTAAGCGTAGTATTTAAATGTAATCACTAATAACTAAAATGCTAGTGTTAAAATATGCTATTTTATCTTTGAAACATAATTGTAGTTCAGATTTTCAACGTTCTTCGTAAAAAAAAAGGGTACAAAGTTAGAAGTATCTCAGTTTATTGTAGGATATCAAATTACGATTTTAAAATGTGTAAGAAAGTTGATTCATTTGTTGAAGGGTCAAACTGAAATGTTACTAATAATGAGGACTTAACGTGAAAAATGAATGTAGTCAAAGGATCAAACTGAAATACTTTTAATTTTTATGAGTATAATATTCTTTTTTCACTATTAAAAACAAAAGTAAATTTAATTGCTTTCGACATTTAACTTCAGTTGAATAAAAACAAATACTTTTTCATCAGAAACTTACTCAATTAGTCTAAATCGTTAAAAAATGAAACTAGTATAAAATAATATGGCCCGAAAATCTGATGCCCCTAATTGTATGATGTTCAGTTGCTTATGTCACTTATGTCCAGAGCCGACCTTATATGTGTCAGTATACGTATACATTTGTATTTGTATAATATTGTATTAGTCTAGATTTAGCCCATTTGCCCATTGTATGTAATCAATCAAAAGTCCATTTTGTAATTATATATTTCGAGGTAATACAATGTTATGAGACACGGGAAACAGTTATCAACAATATGTACGTCACCAAAGTAAATCATAAAAAATGTAACTCAAAACATCAAATTAGTTTGAGGTGTATAAATCAACATTAGTGACATCAAAACATGCAAACCATATATAGACAAGATATATAGAAGACGGACTAGAGCTATAAATTGAAGGAGCAAAAAACTTTATTTTGTTATTTTCTATAATTTTGAGGGCACAATAAAACACCATTAATACTTTTAAACTGCTTTTTGTAAATCCGCCTGTATTGTCTAGAGCCAAGCTTAGTGTACATGTGCCAAGTTAGTGGGAACGAGTTTATGACTTTTGAAGTTAAAGACGTGTTACTTTTTAAAATATCAGGTCATGTTATATGTGTTTTCTGATAGCAAATAAAGTGGACCCTACAAATTTTATTTATGTTATTTATTATAATCATCTCTCAAAAAAAGGCAACACAACCCAGTCAATTAGTCAAACATAAGGTTGTTATTTTCCAACCAACCAACCAACCAGAGTTTTCTGAGAGTGAATGACCATTACTTAACACAATTCACAGGTTGTCAATACTAATTTCAACATGATCATCTAGCATAGGATGTGAGAGATATCTCATTTTCGCATCAGGATTCACCAATTCCCATCTGAAATCCATTCAAACGTTACACGGTAAATATGAGTAGGAAATTTCATTTTTCTTCGAAAGAAAAAAAAATTTGTTTATTCTACTTATTGAAAGATAAATATATATTTGAATGATTATAACTTACTTGTATCCCGTGGATAAATGATGGAGAAATACGGCTAGTTGTAAGCGAGCAAGCATATTTCCTGCACAGAGTCTTATTCCACCACCAAATGGTTGGTAGGAGATCATCGGTCCCGTTGACGCCTTAAGACATGCATAGACAACTTTAGTTGGAAAAACGAGGTAACTATATTGGATCACAAAGTTAACAAGCTTGGCAGAGACTTACATCCCATCTATCCGGATTAAAACACATTGGATCATCAAAGTTTTCTTCATTCGTGTGTAGATACCTAACCCACATAATCATATTCCATCCTTTTGGTATAGTGTATCCTTTACCATAAATGGAACTCTTAGTAAGAATGACTTGAAACATGGTAAATAAAACAGGACACTAAATACCTTTATATTCAACATCTTTTGTTGAGGTTCTTAATACAAATGGAACAACATTTGCGAGTCTGATTGTTTCATCCACCACCTGCAAAGCAAGAAATCTTAAATCCGGAAAGTCGACCATCATGATTAATACGTAGTGATATCTTTAAGGAATGGTTAAAATGATACCTTCATGGTGTACTTTGACTTCAAAATCTCATCGCTTGTAACAAGTTGTCCATTCCTGTTCTTTTTCAGAGACATGTTCTCATCCTATGTTGGAACAAATTGATATAAAAATAACGCTAAAAAAAGATATCAACAAAGAAGTAAACTACCGCTAGGCATATATGATCCATACCCGAAGCTTTTGTAGAACTTTTGGGTATTTAGCAAGATAATATATAGCCCATGTTGTCACAAGAACGGTTGATTCAAAGCCAGCAACTAGAAGGCTGACAATGTTATCAAGAATCTCCGTATCACTCAAGTAGTTCCCTTCATCATCTTTTAAATTCATCAAGCCATCCAATAGATCATTTATAGGTCGACTACTCGTACCGTGGATCTTCCTCCTTTTGTCCAACTCTTCCTTGAATATTGCCATTGATCTCTTACGACACTGTCACACAACATTACAACATCGATACCATCTTATTACATTGATCAAATCAACGGGGCATATTTGCATCAACCTCCAATCAATCAATAATATATAGAGGTTAACTAAATGATGATAACTCTGTAATAGTATGGCACAAAATATGTTGTGGCCCATTGGGTTAGATCCTTGGTCAATGAATCATACGTTGACTTGTTATAATGGATCACTATCATATGACATCTTACAATACATCAATTTTTGTGTTTTATGTTTATGGAAAGGAAAAGAATAATTACCTGCAGGGCATGATGAAATGTTGATCCTGGTATATTCAACTTGTAGGCTCTGAATCCCTTTACCAGTCCTGCAAAGTATTCGTCTAGTTTACCGAGAGTGGGACCCGGCCCGAAACTAGCAAAGTACATGCCAACATTCTCAAAAGTAACCTTCTTAACTTCCTTGTAGGCAATAAGTTTATGTCTTTTAACCCAAGATTGGAGGGCGGAGATCATTCGTGGTTGTACAGCAAGAGCGATCCGACAAAGAGCATCAGGCTGATTAATACTTCTAGAAACAAGACTTCTGAGTCTAAGATGTACATTTCCATGAACCGAAACCAGTGAACTTTCGCCAACAAGCTCGATATTTGGCCATTTCAATATGAAGCTTTTGTCGTCCCGAAAAACAAATTTACTTGTCGTCGGTAAAAACACAATTACTGAAGGTTTACCAAATAAGTGTGTCCTTATCATCCCTACCCCATCACCGTACCTATATAACATCATATTCATTGATCATAATACTAAAAAAGATAATCGGTATTTAGGCCTAAAAATGATCTACCGTCACATGTCAACGATTTGAGAATGGACTCTTGTTGATATGCGTGTCGTTAGACATTCTTTTAGGCTTAAATATCATTTCTCGTAAAAAGATATAAACAAATAATAATAATAAAAGAAAAACATTAGTTGGAATAGTATGATTACTTTTTACGCTTCGAGTCGATGTAGCTGTCAGGGCGACGAACGAATTTAAAGTACCACAGAAATTCAAACAAATCACCGATGATCGGAAAACCCATATGGCCGGGTGGTAGCTTTTTGCCGCCACCCAGAGTTGCCATCACTAGTCCATATCGTATGTCGTTCCACCACCACAATAGCCAACCGACTAGTGGAACCGCCCCCATCACCACGGTCAACCATAACCCCGACACCATTAGGCCTCAGTTCACTACCTTTTGTTTTCCTCCCTCTGGTTATGATTGTTTAAATCAGATAACTGAGAGCCTATTCTGTTAATACTACTAGAGTAATACCACGTGGAGACTATTGTAAATCAATTTTCCCCACTTTTCAAGAATGTATGGTGAGTCCAAGGCTTTTTAATCACAGGAATTTGTAGTGTTGATGTCAAAAGCGATAGAGACTATGCTAACATGCTGTATAAATTTTTGCAGGTTGGTTTTATAAAATACTTCTCAGTGTTACAGTATATAAAATATAAAAAGACGAACACATGTGACAAGTTGTTCATCAAATATGTAATGTATACCCACCTCATCAGAAGCGATATAAAAAAGTTGTGGGTTAATTGTACGAGAATATATTAAACTACGTTTATAATGTTGAATAATTATTTTATTTTTATTTAACTTGTTATTCATTGTTATTATACGTAATTTATGTTATTTTTACTGAATATATGGTATCACGTGTCATTCTTACATGTTGCCATGTCAACAAAATACAAACAACAACAATAAATTGAAAGTTTATTACACATGATAAAACTTGAATAGTTAGATAAACACTATAAATATCATACTCAAGGCCGGTCCTGAATTTTCGAACGTTCTGAGCGAAACGATTAAAACATGTCCATACTAAATTTTATAAATAAAGAACACATTACATTGTGGATGCTTAGAACCTGTTCAAGCTAAGCGTTTCATCCATATGGCATTTTTTTCTATATATAAATAAAATATTACAACTTGAGAAAAAAAAATTTAAATTACAAATTCAAAATAGATCACTTGAAAGTTGTCTTCGTGCGTTTTATAAGTAAAAAATTAGGTCCTTAAAGACATAAAATTCAGTTACATGTATTATGTAAAGATGATTACGTTAATGCATTTATGTAGTTAGATCTCGAATATGTATTCAATAACATCTTGTGTGTATCTTATTAAACTTTAAGTATATCTATATGTTTTCTAAAAAAGAAAAAATTATGACTTTCATAACTTTTAAATAAAAATATCAAATTTCACAAACTCAAAGACATAGAATATATTTACTTTAAGCGTAAGGTATTTTTGTGAAATTAGTGAGTAATAGTTAACAAAAAAGATTATATATTTGGAGGCCACTCAAATATATTATTTTGTTTTTGTAGGCCACTCATATTAAAAAACAATTTTGTAGGTCACCTAAATATATTATCTTGTCTTCGTAGGCCACTCATATTTGAAAACGATTTTGTAGGCAACTCAAATTTGTATATTGTTTCATGTATATCAAATTCGACTAAAAACTTATCAAAAAATTTGTGAAAGAACACAAATACCCCTATATTTGTTAATTTACATTATTTATATTATTTTAGTTTTATTCAAATACACCGGTATTTATGTCCTTTTACATTTTTCCGATTAGTTTTTAGTGGAATTTGGTATACATGAAACAATATATAAATTTGGATGGCCTACAAAATCGTTTTTAAATATGGGTAGCCTACAAAAATAAAATGATACATTTGGGTGGCCTACAAAATTATTTTCAAATATAGATAGCTTACAAAAATAAAATGATATATTTATGTAGCCTCCAAGTATATAATCCCTCAAAAAAATAATAGAAATATATTCAGATAAGAGTTTAAACTTATAAACTACAAGAGTTGAGGGCTAAATTGCATTTTTGTACAATAACAGAAGATCTAAATGAATTGTTACATAATAATCGGATGTGCCATGTAATCATCTTCCTCAATCCCCACGTTAGTTTTCCCACACCTGCAACTCAATTTTCCCCATCAACAACAAACTTAAATGTTTAATTTTTCTTCCATGATACTAGATCTTAATTATCTACAACATATTCTAAAAGTATCAAATAACTGTAAATTGTTCAAAATCAGTTTATATAAACCAACGAACTTCATATCTACACCTACTCAAATGTAGCCCTTAAAAATTTGATGCCCCGGCACTAATCATACTGTAATCTGGTATACTTCAATTTTCGAGACACTTAGACCAGCAGTCATTGGCTAGTCATATCTAGTTGAAATTCTACTGATCATATTTCTGTGGGTTAAGTATGGGTTAAGACATATGTACGTATTTATAAATAACAAAAAAATTCAAATAAGAATGTTTAAAAAGTAGAGAATGAAAAAATTAATAAGATTATTTCATTTTAAATATTCATTTTCACTTTTTTCTTTAAGATTAAAAATCTCACAAACCGTACGTCAATAAATTATAAAAATTACATATTTGGAATCAGCGTTATTTTATCTTTAATTAGAGATCCCACAAGCTATACTTCCGACTAAATTTTTTTTTTATATTGTTTAATGGGTTTTAAAAATTCGTAATGTTAAATTAAATGTGATTTAAACACTAAATAATAATCACACGCGATTAAATCTTCAATCACATGTGATTTTAAATAATAATCATATATTAGTTATCATATATTGGTAAGCTAATAATCAAAGATCAATTTTTAATTGAAAATCACATGTGATTATATGTTAAATCATATATTATTAAATATCAAACTAGCAATGACATGTAATTTTTGCTGAAAACAAGCGTAATTTTAAAATTTTTATATATAATATTTATGTGAATATACATTAAGCTGTAATCACGTGTTAATTAAGTATACAATAAATAAATAATCGTGTACCAATTTTAGCTTTTTATCATAAATCACATGTGATTATAATTTTAAGACTCGCCACAAAAAATAAAAATAAAAAAAAATCGTCGGAAGTATAGCTTGTGGGATTTCTAATTAAAGATAAAATGACGCTGATTCTGAATATGTAATTTTTATAAATATTGACGTACGGTTTGTGAGATACTTAATTTTAAAGAAAAAAGTAAAAATAAATATTGTAATAAAATGGAGCAATCTTATTAGTTATTCTATTCGAATTAAGTTCAAATGAGAATGATATTTTTGTGAGAATGGAGGAATCAATCTCAACCATCCATTTCATCAAAATAATAATACCCCCAACATTTTTAAAAATTGAATATCTTACAAACGGTTAGTCAAAAAAATAAAAAAATTGCACCATAAAAATCAATATTTTTTTTCTCTTCGATTAGACATCTCACAAGGTATACTTTGCACCGAAAATATGTCATGAGGGATGTCTAATCGTAGAGAAAAGAATGCTGATTTCTATGGTGCAATTTTTATAATTTTTTGATTAGCCGTTTGTGAGATATTTAACTTTAGGGAAAAATTGGGTTTTGCAAAATGGATGGACATGATTCATTCTTTCATTCTCACCAAAATTTTCATTCTCATTTGAACTCAACCCTATTCTGTTCTTTAATTTTTTAATATTCTTATTTGAACAAATCTCTTATAAATAAATATATATTTAACGTAATTGCGTTTACCTTTAAGTACTTGATTTAAAACAAAAATAAAAAATAAAAATTGATCCATCTCATGGTATAATCTTCCTATTTCTTACATGATATGATTTAAGAATAAAAAAAAAATATATATTCGGTCAAACCCCTGTCCCCTAATAATGTATCGTGCTACTATACTAGATTTAATTTAACGTAAATGTGTCTTGAAAATGATATATTAGTGACATATTGATTGATTGTCCATCTTATAACCTTTTTTATTGAACTCAAACATTTATCTATACGACGTCTGCAACTTTAAGGAGTATTATAGCTAATTTTATTGTTTTCTTCTTTGTTTGAGCATCTATTTCGTCTTCATCTCAACCACTATGATCGTCATCATTATATTATATGTTCAAATGTTGTAGCTTCTACCATTATTAAAGATTAATAAATAACTGCTTCTACCTCAAAAAAGAAAAGTCATCGCATAGATGGTTAGGTTGTCGTTGACACTTGACTACGACTTAACTATTAAAGACATATAACGAGACTTAACTACTAAAGAAAAGTCATCGCATAATAGTTTTAACGAAAAAAAGATGTAACTTGTACAATATTATATTTTTCCCAATTATTTTATACATTTGGAAATTGTTTTTGATTACAAATTAGTTTTATGGCTTTGAAAGAAACACTAAAGGTAAGGAAAATGGTTCACTCGCATATCATCTACATCAATCATCAATCTTCAGTTGAGAATTTGAGAGGTTAGATCGAGTCGGATGTATTTCAGACATCCGTCGCATCTTCTGTCTTTTGTGCATTTTGTAATACCGATCACTGCGGAATGGGGATTTGGGGTATAAGTACAATCTTGTTATACATTATCGTATCTTAAAATACTCGTGATTAGATTTTCATGTCTCTTTTGGGCTAATAACTACACAATTAATTGAAGAGAATGGATGTGAGCTCTGCTCCAGAGTGAGAGAAGGCAGCACATTTGCTATCATATTGATTCAACAAAGTAAACATAAGGTTGTGTCGTGTCCGTCTATGTTAAGGGAATTATATGTAAACATAAGGTCATGTCCGTGTATGTTAAAGAAATTATATTTGTCAGGGGACGAGTCAAGCTAGTCGTGAGTTGCTCAATTTCAACTCGTTAAAAGCTCCACATGAGCCGAGTTTAAACAAGCCCGAGGAGAGCTTGAACATATTAACTCGTTAAAACCTCCACACCACTTGAGTTTAAACGAGCCGAGATAAGTTTGAACATATTCTTACATGCAGCTCGAACAGACTAGTGGCCTAAATGAATATATCATTTATAGGGTAAGTTACCTAAAATAGAAACAAATTATTAGCCGATTCTATATTTTAGAAACCAACTACAAAAAACTCATAATTTCTTCATATATCTAGTAATGTTTTACCTGAGAGGCTGACATGCCATTTTTTTTTTCTCAATTACTAAATAACATGTTGCTAGAATTGTAAGCAAAATTTTTGTAGATTTCTAATTTTGAAATTTTTTGTACTTGGTTTCTAGAATTTATAATAATGTTATAGTTCATTTTTAGTTTACGTAATTTTCCCTCATTTATATATATTTACAACTTTCTATGTATTAATAAAATATCCAATTACATAAAAAAAAAAAACTATTATATATATAAAAGTAAAGTAATAATAGTAAATCTTATTATATACAGTTACAAAGTACATTAAAATAAAATACGATACATAATAAGTAATTAAAATAAAAGAAATAATAGCAGGAAATACACAAGTCGAGCCCGAGCCTAACTCGATGTTGTAAATAGCAGACGAACCAAGCTCGAGTTTTACAAATTATGCTCGAAACAAGCCGAGTTCGAGTTCTTTGAATTTAAACGATCTAAGCTCGAGCCTAGGCGAGCTCGGGCTCAGCACGGTTACACCCATATTTCTTGTAGAGCGATATGATAAATGACCCAAACTAAGACGCACAAAAGGAATGATATACAAAATATATTGTCCTTTATTAGCAATTAAATCAATCCACATAGAGCAAAATTGATGAGGGATATATACATTGTTCTATATTAGCTTCATTGTGGTCAAAGTTGTTTGGTTAACTGACCTGGAGATCCGCAGGTCACGACAGAAGTCCGTAGAAGAATCCTACTTCTGAAGCCCACAGTTCCAATTCTTGAATATTTTGAAGTATATGAAAGATTTAAAGAGGAAGGCACGTAATTCCAATATAAAGGTCTTTGAAATTTCTGTTAACGTGTTTGGCAACTTTCTCATCTTTAAGCTAATCATTGATCTATGAAGAAATCTTTAAGACAGCTGATGTTGATAATTCCTAACTAGGCTTCCTCCTATATCTGCCTCCTGTCTTAATGAATAAACTCTTGTATTTTTCCAGAAAACGTTCATTCTCTTCAAGTAAACCAAGCTTTTCATATGATTCAGCTACCTTCCGCACAACAGATTGATTTGGTGGTTTACGGCCACATGCTTCAAGACCTTTGAAAAGCTTTACAAGCTCTTCCCACATTTCATTTCGATAATATACAGATATAATTATATCACATACTTTCCAAGGCACCAATTGCACATCTAGACCGAGTTTCTTAACCCATACTTTGTTTGCTTCTGCTACTCTATTATCCATATCTAGTGCACGTATCAACTGCCCATACGTTCCAATTGTTACACCCTGCCCTTTGCTTAACATCCATTTAATAACCTGAACAACTTTATGCCATTTTTCCTTTTTCTCAAGAGTGATTAATGCCGTTTTCAGCTGTCCAATAGGGAACACTTCTTTCTCTACAACCCAAGTATCAAGTGCACCATAGACTGCTTCTTTACTATCGTCAAGTTCAATAAGCATACTTACAAGAACACTGATTTTGTCCTTTTTAAGGACATTGTGTTCTCTTTGTAGCTTTCTTCCTGCAGCATCTTTTTCCATACACTGCACTACACCTTGTTTGTTAAATTGGTCCTGTATAAATCGGTCTTCGTTCACAGGGGTGTGTATAAGATCTTGTATCATAGTGGTTTGACTGTAGCTAGCAATTGGCACTCTACATATACCAAGATGACTCATTGGCCTAATTAGACGAATAAATACTTTGGATCCTAACATTATGTGGCTGCCTTAGATCACGACCCTGAAAATTGAGTTAATTTGATCACTTATCAGAGATACGTTTAAACTTCTTGTATCAATCAAACCATAAGAATCAATACGGAAAAAAAAAAAAACATAAGGATGCTGACTAGGATTAGTTTCTAGACTGTAAGCTACAACGTTAATCACAGAATTTACATATATGGGCAATTAACATTACAAGAACCCGAAATTTCAGTGATTATAAAACCAGTTGTTGCCTATAGCCCTATACTAATATAGCAAAAAGAGATTCTCGTAAATCAGTGACTAATAAAAAATCATTTCAGGTTCGAATTATAAGGTTATAATGTCGAATATATTGTGGAACAAAATATTGCATAAACATCTTTCTAATAATTCATTTCATGAGATATCCTAACATGGTTATAAAAGTCAAAATTCATGCTCATGAAGATTATCTTACAAGTCAATGAGGATTATCAGTTACATTTACGAGTCAATCGACATGTATTTAACAAACACAAACACAATAACATTTTGAAAAATTCAACAACCTAAAACAACATTATTTAGAAAAGGATTAGGATATTCAATTCGAAGCTATTATTATCGATTTATTAACTCCAAACTAATTTTACGTTTTCTATCAGTCAATACTCAATATGTATACTAACAATTTCTGTAATATACAACAAAACAACTGTCAAGGATTTTGATACGCAAATTATAAATTTAAATGATCGATTAGTAAACATGAAACAAAAATTAACATGTAACAAACGAAGTAAGCACTCAAGAGAGAGAAAAGAGAGAGATTACAAGATGTTGTTGGAATGGACGGTGTTACTTTCCGTACAGTAGCGCTCCGGTGGCCAGCAACGGCGTCGGCGGCGAATACGTGTGTAATTTGTAGAATTGAAGATTAGGCCAGCCATAGACCTCATGGGCCAACGATATAAATTTGGCCTAGGTGGTATCGGCTCTCTACCTACAAAGGGATTTTTAATCGCTCAAAAAGTAGATTGGATTAGTATAAAAATGATGATACACATACTTAATAAAAATAGATTCTTTTACTCTATTTCATATGTCATATGTCCTTATTACAGTAGATACATATTTAGAATATATATTTGTATATATATATGTTTATAATTTTTCTTATTATTTTTTAAATGAAGGGACTTTGACCCGCACATGATCGTGATATCGTTAAACATACATCATTGGTTGAATTAAATATTATAGTCATTATTTATCCAACAACTTTTTTAATAAGGTAAGAGTTTCTTATAATCTAAGTGCTTACGATTATATAATACTCTGTAAAAGTTGTTGCAAGAAAAAAGTATAGTTAAATTACTTCTCTAAAAGTATATATTTTTAACTTTACATAAATTTTGAGTTAATTCGTGTTTGAATATTGTTACATTAAATTTAACATACTTGAAAAGAGTTTACACTAAACACTCCGTATTAAGGGTGAGCATCCGTACCGAATTCCCATTCCTGTATCGGTACCGTATCGGTATCAACCGAATTCAAACTGTTCGGTATTCGTTTCTCACTTTTGTTCCAAAAGAGAACTAGTACTTCCGGTTCGCTACCGGTATTTTCCAGCTTTTCCCGTTTTGGTACCGTACCCGAAATATATATGTTTTCCTTTGTTATTGCTCGTTTGGTTCTTTCTACAATTTATAAGATTTACTCGGAAAAAATATTAGTGACTAAAACATTATTTCTGTGATCATATTATGTGTACATGAACACACAATTATTTTTTGACGATTAATTAAATTAAAGTTGACTATCACGTTTGAATACAATTGGAATTTTATATAAGCCTAGCTAGTGCTTTTTGACAGAAATATTCACGATTTAGCACCCTAGTTAAATCAAATTCCAAGCGCATTGTTTATTAATACCTAGCTAAGGCCCGTGACTTTGTGTCATTACAAAATCACGTAACATAATACAAAACAACGTTTTGTTATACATACATTTTTCTTTGTCATTGTCCTTCTATGTTAAAAAATGAATTTTTTATTTATATGAGATGCATGGATATTAATTGCCTTTGATTTTTATCGAATATAAGATACGTCCACAAGAGTTTACTCAGATTCGTATCAGTTATTCTTTTTTAATAAATTTTTGGTACCAAACCGGGTATGGTACCACTTTTACCGCACTGATACCGGAACTGTACCGGTACCAAACCACTTTAATTGGTACGGTATTCAGTATCACGTTTGGGCTAAAAGAAAAGCAGTACCAACCAGTTCGGTACCGGTTCTGTACCACACTCATCCCTACTCCATATTTTAACATTTTTTACATTTTAATATATACATTGGAGATCATCTTTTAAACTGCCACATTCGTAATTATTTTAATCACTTATTAAAAAATTAATGTTCATTAAATTCCTAAACGTAAGTATATATAATGTAAAATTATTTAAGAGTTTTCTAATGTGTTCCCTTCAAGAAATCCTCAAGAGAGTACTACGTATAGAGAGTATCACCTAAATTTGGCACCACTAATAGATGCTTAATGTGTGCCTATGGGTGCATATCAGAAAAAACCCAAATATCATGTATAATACTTCTCGAGTGGAAACAATGATGTTTATGATGTAAGGATTACACAACTTTCACTCCCCCTGAACATCACCATGGAACTGAAACCGGAACTTCAGTTATTTTATCTCCGTGATGAATTCAACAATAAATTGGAACAGAGATCAAGGACCAGAACCCAACAACATAAAACGGGAATCCAGAATAAGAATTACGAAACATGGACTCGGGCCTTGAACAGTAACTGTAGTAACACAGGAATTGGAGTCCGATATGTTGAATTGAGAACTGAATCACAAGAGGAATTAACAAATCCATTCTTAAGAATGGAACATGACTACAAAACAAGACAACATCGCATAAGGTTAGAAACCAGGAACAACCGAGAAATAAGATCTTGGAGCAGACTGTAACACAAGCACGATAAAGGTTATGCAATTGACTTGGTTTGTAACAGTATTTTCTTTATATTCCATTAACTTCATATCTCCTATCTACTGTTAGAATAGTAAAGTTTATATTACTTGAATTTAATTTTTAATGTACGCATTTAAATGCTTTATTATTATAGTATAGCATATAAGTACATATATAGATACACAAGACCTAAAAATGGAAACAAGATGCACCAGGAACCTAGATAACCTATACCAGCAAAATAAACAAAATAAATTATCATCTCTAACATATACCATTACAATGGTTTTAACATTCACATCAAGAGACTTAAGAGTTTATCTGGGAAACCAAAACGGGTCAATCAAGATTTCAAGTGACTTAAAAGCATTTTAAAAGGCCAACAATAGACCAAAAGGTACACGTACTGATTCATGCAAATGAAAAAATACCAATAATTGGTAACAATCAAACCACCTAATACCAATAATTGGTAACAATCAAACCACCTTGTATTACGTTTGCCCAACCATGATCCATGGCATGCTTTCAGTACATTACCTTCAGCTTCAATAGGTCTATTAGTATGTCTTTAGGAAGTTGACTTGACCCAAGTTGTCTTACAGACCCCAAAAATAAGACAGCACGAACCCATATACACAAAAAAGAATATCAAGTGACTGATGATTTGCATACCGGGCATGAAGTTTTCCTTCTCAGCCATTCATCTATGCACTGTGAAGGAAAGACGGTAAGAGACTCATTAGTTAGATGTTATGAAATCAAAATGTAAAATTACGAAAGTTTTTAAGAGTGCCCACATCTTTATGAAATCTATGAAGGCAAGGAAGATGTCGTATGGTTTCACCAATGGTAGGGGTTTCCAGACATATAGCACACTCTTGGAGATTTTCTGCCTGCATGTGACACCTCAAGTAAGCACTACTAACAACAACAAAAACACCCTGCATACAGGTAAGTATTACAATTACCTGAACTGTTGACTGTGGCAAATTATTTATTTGAGCATGAGTTGCCCCTCCATGTCGGTGATTGTTTTCATCAAGAGCCAACAACATTTCATAATCATTCCTGAAGGTAGAGCAAAGATTAGACGATAGTTAAGAATTTTAAAAGTAAGCATAACTTTCTAAAAACTATATTAAAACACAAGGTGGCGTTGAAATGAAACAGGATAAAAGGCAACGGCTGAAACAATCAAAAGAAAAAAAATCCAAGAAACATGCATTGTATTATCTGATCTTACTCGTTAAATTCACGTCCTAGCTGCAGCAACTCATTTGGTAATCCCATGTCATTAAAGGCAAGCAAGTCGTTAGGTAAATCCATATCATTAAAGGCCTCTAGTTCTTCCAGTATTTGCATTCTCTGCAGTTAAGAAGAAACATGTAAAGTCTTCAATATGAAGTTGCAAAAAAGAAAAAAGTTTAATAACAAAATAAAAAAAAAAAGGTAGCTAAACTTAGGGGAAAAGAACATTTCTTTTTGTTAGATGGATTACCATTTAGATTGAATTGAAGCTCAACAAACAAACTAGAAACAAAAATATATAATTAAGACAAAGAAATAGTGAGATCCCATTTCCTTACCATGTCCACATCCATGTTTGAAGGAAATATTGAATTCCTTGAATTAGTGGCAGATGATACTGTACGTGGGCGTCCAGGAAAACGACCTCTCAATCGAGCTAACCTTGTTGAGGTGGTAGTTTGTGCTTGAACACCCCTATTATGTGGATGGTTGCGTGAAGCACTCGATCGGGAGTGCTGATACTGGTTTGATACTGATGAGACTCTCTGCATAAACACACAAACATTTGTTAAGATAAATAACATATACTGATGGAAGCCACAAGACTAAGAAAGAAAAAGTTTGAAAATTCAGTTCTAGGATCTAATAATTAGTCCGATAAAAATTCACGAAATACTAATGTACAAAAATGATTGGGGATTTAAGGTTATTTAGGGCCAAGTAACAATAATTCGACATTGAAATTTTCAGCACCAAATGTTTGTTTGACTTTCTTGCAGGCAAATTAGTTCCAAGACTCCTTAAGGGCATTCTATTTTAATATGCACTCGTAAAAACTTAAATAAATTTTATAATAGGTATATCAAGATATATTGCAAAATAAAATGGAAATATTCAGCTATACTGATATGTACAGGAATGCCTAATCAAAGTATCAGGATAGACACCAAGACATTTTTAAAAATATGCATCACATCAGGTTGATAGCTTCTTTACAAAACAAAAAGGTAAACAGGAAAACAACAAAATTAAAAGGCTAACATACAGAAGCAGGCCGAAATGCAGGACGACTGCCAGTATGATTAGCACGTGACCTCTGCTCCTGCTGCATTGCTATTTCCAAGGCATGGTGTGAATCCATCTATAGGTATAACAAAAAGTATTGTAAATATTAATATGGATTTTTATCTATAAACGGCTATATTAAAAATTAAAAATAAATGATATAACTAGTGGTGGCAATTTCAAACCATTTAATTGTAAATGGGTTGATCCAGGTTATTTTTCATCTCTAACAAACAAGTTTTGCAAGAAAGAAAGAAAAAACAAAAAAAGTCAGATCAAAAGGAAACGGGTCAAGGACAAAAGGTCGCCCAAAGAATATTTCTAATGCGAAAAACATCCTAACAAATAATGTTTGTAATCACACTAAACACAATAATTAATTTGTAAGAAACTCAAATGTTTTGGGGTCAACATAACCTGCCTTGTTTTGACACTTTACAAAGGAGCTACCCACTTTGACCGGTTACCGTACGCGCCAGACCCCCATATATTGCCACCTCTACATATTTATAATAGATTGGACAGGAAGAAAACCTGGTCAAATCCAAGTACAGATTCTAACTCTTCATTATATAACTGCTCTTGCAGTTCTCTAGCCAGCATCTCATCTGCTTCTAACTGTAGGGCCCTAACACCTGAATCCTCATTACTATCTTGGTTTGTGCTGGGAACATTATTTCCAACTTGTGGAGATAACTCATCAATTGCAATAACTGGACATGAAGTGCTAGCAGCACGACGGTTCTTATTCCTGGTTGATCTAGAAGTTGAAGGTTCCCCAGATGTGCTACGTGACATCATGTCAGAATCACTGAAACGTGGCACATCACATTCTCGGTTCTTACTCAAAGCAACACCCTCTCTTTGTCGTTTTGTCAACTGTGCACGCTCCTTGAATTGCCCTAAGTTATGTGCAAGGCGGGACATGGTATGTGGTGGAGCAGACGCTCGCTGAAAAGAATCTATCTCCAAATCTTCAAAATGATTATTAATATTACTTGAGAGACCACTGTTTTTATTATCTCGTTGCACACCTCTGTTCATCTGTTGGTCAATGGTAGAGCTTGAGACACCCTTACCTCTTGATATATGCTGATCACGGTCTACTAATGTGGGGTTTGCTTTTCTCATAGTGTTGTGCGTGGTTTTCCATCTTTCTAATTCTTTACTAGCACCAGTTGCCTCTCTAAAAACTACAGAGCTCCTGCAACCAAATCACAGAGTCAAATGATCTTCTCTTACAGTTTTAAGATACTAAATGAAACCATGTTCTCTAAGCACTTTGCATTTCATTCAAGATGTATCTCAATCAAAAGTTGCTCCAAAATCTAGTACGCTATGCCCACAACCTCTCAGATTACTTTATAGGTATTCCATATGCAAACCCAACCCATTCTACGAATACAGTGAACTTGTATAGTTGTATTAAAAGGGGCCTTTGCTTAAGTCCATGTGAATATACAACATGAGTAGATCAAGAGAATGTTTTTCAAGGCAAGGACTCAAACACCCACTATACACCTTTTATACACCAATGAAAATGAAACTTGAACCCACAACCTCTTGGTTGATGGGGCACCCAAATACCGATACGCCAAAATCCTGTTGGTATCCTTTCAACAAAAAAGAAAAGTAATAACTCCTGATATCATATTATAATACCTTATCACAGGTAAATTAAAGTCTATTTCTCGGTTTAACAGATAGTACTTCCAAACAAGATATACAAAAACTCAGTGCAATTTTATTATAGTTATATTTTCAGAGTTCCAACTAATAATATTATAAGCCATTCTTTCCATTGAAAGATACAACAATCAAAACAAGCTATGTGGACTTGAAGTGCCATTAGAGGAAGTCGCTATTTCTAGGAAACACATGATGCCATGATGAAAAATAGGTTGCTTATTTTGAAAAGCAGAGAGAAAATAAAGGGTCAGAGAAGCACATATCAAAGCAAGCAATCCTATAAGATAAACCCAAAGTAACTGAAATTGAATAAAATCCGTGAACTTAATACTCACTTTGTGACACATAAATATCTATGGATATTGGCAGTCAACTAGGTTACCAAATATTTTAATTCACATATCAAAAGTGATAAAGGACAGACGGGTAGTAGAGTGCACATCCTAGAGTAATGTTCCAACTTCAAATAGGTATACTTCACTCTTAGTATATGATGTGCCTAGATAGAAACATAGACAGTTGCCGGTGATTAGTGCCAATGATATTCACATGACTTTTCTAGCTATAACATGATTCAGTTAGTACTTCTACATCCAATATTCGTCACCATTTGATTGATATGAAATAAAAAGGGAAAAAGAACAGTAAGAAATACCAATCTCGCACAGTTAGAAAAAATACATAATTGTTGAAAATACCTGTTAGACAGATGCCTACTTCTCGCATCAGCCTCATTAAAAAATGAAGGATTATGAGATACTCCTTTTCCCTTAAACCTATGTGAATCTTTAGCTTCAGTAACTAAATCCTTAATATCAACCCTACTTGATGAACCATCCGATGGCATAATACCAACATCAGCTCGTATATCTTTTGCCACCCTCCCAGTCTCATGCGTCTCTGCTACCTGTTTAGACTTTTCTATGTTAATTGGTGATATGCATCCATTTCGCACCAACCTTTTATGCCTATGGACTCTTGGTGGTGTACTATCCAATATAGATAAAGTGCTTTCAACTTTATGTTGACCTCCAACTACAACTTCTTTTCCACGGTCAGATATAGGACCCAATTTGACAGTATTATTTGATGCAGAAAACACAGGTTTTTTAGATACATGTGCACTAGCCTTTCCAAATACACCGCGCCCATTTTGTTCAGTTAGATCAACAAAACTACTGCCTTCTTGAATTGTAGACCAATGAGTATTACCATTGGATTTCCCTTTATCATTATGTCCATTTTCTACTGTAGGCAGACTATTCTTGAAAGTAGATTGATTCCCTAACATAAAACTCGGAGAATTGCTGCTCTTCTCAGGACGTACAAACAATCTTCGACTACCATTCATGGTGACTGAATTACCCTTTTCCCTCGTCTCATTTCTCAGCTTTTCGTTAAAGTGTTCCTTATCTATCACACGAGAACTACTTGATCCAGCACTCCGATTTCTAATGCTGTTGACATCATTATAACGTGTTGATATAGATCTATCAGGTGTGTCAGGAACCACCTCTACGTCATCAATGTCCATATAATCCATAACCTAGATCACAACATGTATATGCAATACAACAAATCTAATTAGTCAAAATCATAATCTGCACATTGAACAATCATCTCAAATCACAATCATAATCTGAAAAATTAACTTAGACTGTGAGCATTTTTTATAATTGTATTTGATATAACTAAACCAAAACATCAACAGGATTGTGTATATATAAATTTTATGGCAAAAATAATCATATCAAACCCTAAAAATTATCAAACGCTATTATCATACTCCAAAATATCAACCACAAACTCAAACCACTTCCAATACATACAGATATTTTAACAAATAAATAAATATTAACAGCGCAAAAATCAAAATTACTAAAAAAATTCAGATATCAATTTTTTAGCAATCACGTAGGTGTGAATCGATAGCGTTAAGATTAAGAAATCTACAAATACGGAAGTTCATAAAATTTATATTTCAAACCGATTTTTCGTATAAAACAAGAAAATTATACAATAAACAAAGAAAATAAATCAAAGATTGTACCTCCGATTGCTGATGTTGTCGATTTTGAACCAGATTTTGTTGCTAATTCATATAGATTAAAAACCTAGGTTTTTTTTTTTTTTTTTTTTTGTGTATATCTCGTGAAGGAAGGCGATGATACTGCAATTTTCGATCTCTAACCATTCATCGGAAGTAAGATTTGTGTTCTAGTCGCGTTTAGGGATGTGTGGAACACGCACCAATAATTGAGCGTAATTGTGTCCACGCGCGTTGAGGAACTTTTGATGGCGTTTGAAACGTTGCTTGAAAATTTTAAAATTTTATTGGTTAGGTGTACGTTGGGATAGCCTTGTTATATGTTGTTTTGTTGATTGAACTTGGGCTTGTTAGCATTTTATGGGCATCAAAACGGGCTTATCTCTGGGCCCAATAATGTGAAAATTATGCGCTATAGATGCACCATTTCCTTACTGAAAAGTGTAAAATATAAATTCTAATGTGATTCCAGAAGAAAAAAAAAAAAAAAAAAAAGCTAGTTAGGAACTAATAGTTTGCTCGAGGAAAAGTAAAGTTTAAGTGTGTAATACTTGATAATGTGTAAAAGGTCGTGTTTTTACAAATGTTATTTTATTCATTCTAATCAAATAATTAGCATAAGTATTCAAATGATGCATTTATAAGTCTTACTTTATTAATTAGGAGATTACAAAGATGATGCAAAAATAATGAAAGAACACGAAATAATAACTAAGATTTTAGAGCGAAAACGGTGCGATTTACAATCCCGTACATAACGAATTACGATCTCGCATACGGACCACAACCCAACTGTATACAGTTGGATTGGGCCATATACAACCAACCGTTTATGGTCTATCCTCAACCTTATCGGTTTGTTTTGACCGTATCGACATAAAAATGCGATCTTGGGACAGGAGTGACTAGACGCACGTGTTTTTGATGATTTTAGGACGATTTAAAGTGCAACTACGGGCAATCAACTTCATCTATAAATACCCAACTTTACCAACTCTTCAACCGTCGATTTTCCCACGTGACCCACGAAGGCTAGAACCATGATGGGTAGTGTTAGCAGTGTGGGTATTTGGTTCTCTTAGCACAAATTTGTCAATAATCTACATTTTGGATACTAATTGTTGGCCTAGTGTCTGACATAACCAAATTCTAATCTCATGTTCGTTTAATTGAATGGTTGTTGATTTTGGTGATTACCTGGTCTTTCATGATTTCTCACAATAGGCCAAGAGTTATATCTACTCGAATAGCAAGTATCGTTCTGAGGAACACTTTCTTATAAAATGGAATATCATGCATAGGAATGTTCACTGGACAGGTATTACGGTTTGTGAAAGAACCGGTTATGATAAGTTGTAGATTAGTTTGTGTTTTTAGCTGTTCTGCATCTTTTACTCTGTTAGTATTTATTTCAGGTTTAGCATTTTGTTGAAATTTAACGAGTTCCAGTAGTTAATTACTTCAGTGTATAAAGGTGTTAGCCAGTTATGTTTAAAACGTCATATGACTGAATTTAAAAGTAAAATACTTAACATAAAATGGTAAGCATTTGTATACAGGAGGTGTGTAATACACCTTGAAAGAACCAATTTTTTGTTCGTTTTCGGGTCTAGGACTATCTTAAAACAAGTTCTGATTTGATCATGATTGGAACCGGAATAAAATCTGGATTTTTTGATATTTTTATTTTTGCTTATTAATTTGGCTTGGTTCTGTTCCATCTCAATGTACTCCCAAGTACTAATAATACAGGAAAATAACAGATAGTTGTTCAGAATTAATGAAAGAATAAAGTTTAAGGGACTTTCTACAACGACCACATGTTGAATGGACTGATCCCTGGACCAAGTTAGAGGTGTAAATGAATCAAGCTAAACTTGCCAAGTTTTCGAAGTCCACTTGTAAAATACTAAAAAGTCAACTTGGTTCAAGTCGACCATAGAGTCAAGCTTGAGCATTTAGTTACCCTGCTCCTAAAATGTGCTAAGTTTTTGAGTTTCGGTATTCTATACTTATACCCTTCATGTAGATTATAATAAATTTGAGTTGACTCAAGTACTACAAAACCGCACTCGATAGTATTAATTTCACTGATACAACCGATTCGAGCTTGCTCGAAGGTCTCATTTGATTAATCTGGCTCAATCTAGTTCGAGTCAAGTTCCGAGTTTCATATTCGAGTCCAGCTCTAGCTTGGCATAAATCGACTCGGCTTGATTGAATGGCAATAATACACATAGAAACTCTGTGTTGAGTCTTACTTTTGGACGTCCCTGAAATCTTTTCCGATTATCATAATGATGTTAGCATCTCGACCATGACTTATGGCTTTCTAAGAAGATACTTAAGTTCAGTACACATCTCATTATATATCTACTTACCAAAATCTCTTACATCTATTATAAAATCCTTATTTAGTGCCACAACTTTCTCATATGATAAAAAGTTTCATGTAACTAAATTTACTCTTGTTTTCGGTCTCCTAGATAATAGCTGAACAAAATATACATCATCACCATGTTTGAACTGTTCTGTTACTTTGACCATCGATTTAATAGTGTTATTACGTTATCTATTTCACTTCCTTCCTTGTGTCTTATAGAACTTCATCCATAGACACGAGGTAAATCAACCATATCAATGTGATACCATACGGACTCACTCATGACCATCCAAAATTTCAGCCACATACTACTTTTGTGTCAATGACTCCTGCGAGTAGACCCCTTTTTCCTAGGCTTCACTTTCCTTTCGATCCGACCGTTGCATCTAACCAGCTTTCGAGTCTTCAGCTGGCCTTCTCAGCTACTATAGTTGTAAGTTAAAAATCTTCTTAAATAAGTCATCCACTGTTAAAGTCTTGATGACCCTCAGTTGTCAGGTGGTTCTCCAAGTCATTTCTTTCTCCGACCACCGTTATTTTCTTCCCTTCTTACATATATATATATATATATATTAATATGAACCTTACCTGAAATCTGCCCCCACCATAATCACGACGCAACCACCAGAGTACTACGCAATCACCTAACTGCTTCCCTGTTGCGATGAGGTGGGGTCGCGACTCGACCATGCTACGGTCAAGCCTTCAAATGATAACAATCAACATCTTTTAACTGCATACTCCATTCTTACTAACTAATAGTTTATAATTTGGTCCATTTCTTTTATGCAGAAGTTCTAAAAATCATAACCATCAGCATCTTTTTAACGCATAGATACCAAAATTTTATCAATTCACCAATTTAAACAACATCGATTATGGCTCCACTTATTAACTTTGCCTGTTCCTCTAATCTAAATATTTAGTTTTCTCGAAACATGACAGTCTCACATGATTCCGTGATCATGAAGATGTTTCTTTTCAAAATCCAACCCGTTCACATTTACGGTGGTAACTTCAACCCATTTTTGGGTTTAATAAAACAACATAATTCAATTCAGTTTATTTATCACGTAGATAATTGTGTCTACTACCCCATTTGTTTAGCTTTTTGATTTTAATAATGAAAAAAATACTAACCCAATTTCTACCAATAATCCAATCCATTGGACCCAGTATAGGTAATTGACTTAAGAAAGGTGTACGCATTAACATGCTATATTATCCAATAATTTGATCAGTTTGTTAACTCAATTTCATGATTCTATAATGCAATAATTCAGTTATACTTAACAAACTTAAATCATCTTGTATCATACTTCAACTGCCAATTCTTTGTAATTTCCTCCTTATATAAACCTCTAATTCTCCTTCCCTTTAGTAACCAATATTATCTTGGGTCCACTTGACCATCTTCCATTTATTTCCATCTCTTGCTGAGTAAGTGTGTCACTCATGCCGACCAGTTCTTATCATCCTCTCATTAACCACATACATACGATGTCGTCTGATAATGCTTACCAATGATCATTCCTTCTCCAGACATACATTAATTATCGACCAGTTCATATATATAGGGATATAATAAATACTTCAATTCACTTTCATTCGATCTATATACTTTCTCATCATTACTATATATATATATATATATATTGTTTACACACCCAATTATGAATTATTTAGCTGCGATTCCAATCACATTTTTTTCTCTTTAATTACAACGTGACTTCTCAAATCCTCCTTTCACCTACTGACTCTCGTCCACCTAAAATAGGGATTTCTCCCTATAAAATCTTTCATTCTATATTACTTTATAATCTTCGCATTAAAGCCTCTATTTAGTTATTAGATCATTAGAACACCCAATATAATGTTACCGTCTCACTCTTAAGGAGGTCATCTCTTTTCTATTACCCCACCAATTAAATGGTCTCGTTTTTCCTGTATTTAAGCCTTTCTATACAAAAGTTATGTCCACCCTTCATTTCTATAGGTTTACTCGTGTAATTTAAGTATCTCTTGTTGGTTTTCTTTTCCATTATCTCATCGTCATTGGTATACACGTTACAATAATGCTACATCATACTTGTATCAACACTTTCCAATATTTGATACAACCTACTGTGATTTTATTTATTTTTATTTTTCTCAAATTCTTCAATGCATAAGACCATGCCTTCACTCATCAATCACATTTTTTTTTAACAGCAAAATTTTATTAACATTTTAATAAGACACTAATAGGAATAAACGAAGATACAAAGAGACATTTAAGTACAATTTGGGTTACAATTCCAATATACCCAACTAATAAATAACTTTTTCCCCACACTCGAGATCCAAGTGTATGAAAAGAGTTTGATATCGTCACTTAGAACATCATATATTGGCTTCTTGTGAGAGAAGCTGAGCTTGTTTCTATAACGCCATGACACCCAAATTGTTGATTGCACAACAACATCAAATTTGGCACAGTTTTTTTTTCGGAATTAAGAAATGATCCGAGCACGTGATGACTTCGTGTATGTTTGAAAAGTTGATTTCTTCCAAAGACCACCATTTGAAAATCATCTTCCACACACCTTTTGCCACTTCACGTTCTCCAAAGAGATGAAATTCGGTTTCTAGAGCATCATCACAAATTTGACACCCGGTAGAGTTAAGATCAACCCCTCTTTGATCAAGATTGGTCCTTTTCGGGAGTCTTTCGTTTTGAGTTCTCGATAAGATAATAACCTTTTTGGGTGGTTTTGCAACCGAGTTGTTGCAATGCAGTTGTCACTAAATTAAAAGTAAAAGTAAGTTAACAAGTAGTTGGATTCGAAAGAATCAAAGTATTAAAGACGACATTCAGTTGGACTAGTTTACTAATTACTTCAGAGTGTTTGTTAAAGCATGTTTATCTAATATTGTTAATCAAATTGAATTAAGAATAAGATTCGCTTTCAGTCCTCCGGACTGATTGATTAGAAATGATCTTTGGCTTTCACTCTCAGGTTTCTAACTAAACTAAATCTAAATTCAATTCGTTAACTCATGATTTAATCTTGTAAACCTACTTTCGTAAGATTACTAAACTTAAGGTTCTGTCTCTAGTTAAGTTCACTTCAAATACAATTGAGTTTAATTAATAAGTCAATTTTAATTTCGCGTTCACAATCAATTAACAATCATACATATACAAATAATTGTAGTAAATAAACTAAAATCTAGAAATGTTCACTATAAACATCCAATGATTTACCGATAGGACAAATTAACAACTAAAACTCAATCACAAATGGTCCTTCGATTAAACATGAGTTAAACAATGTGAACATCGAAAGATTAACACCTAAAATCATTAGGTCACATCATCCAAGTGAATGTAAATGCGATTAGCCCATAATCAGGCCAACAAGAAAAATAAACACAAACGAAATGGGATTAAACATAGTTCAAGAGAAATAATGATAAACCAAATCTTGTAATGTTTGATTGTTGTTAGAGCCTTGATTCTTGAATTACAATGAATTGGAAGGGGTTGTTAATCCTCCCAAAATCACCAAAAATCACCCAAGTTTCAGAGAGAAACAGCCACCAAAAGCTTAATGTGAAATTAGGGTTTAATTGTGATTAAAACTCAAAAATCCCATATGTGACAGCTATCCGGGCGGGTAAGATAAGTACCCAGCGGGTACTAATGCTTTCAGCCTTGAAATCTTCTTGAAAGTTGTAGCCCTCTGAGTTCAAAGAATTTGGGCTTTTGAATCACCCCAATTGAAGTATCTATGAAGTATTTATGGCCTAAACTGTGGAGCATCGCCGAATCTACAACAATTCTTCATTCTCGACCTTTTCTTCAACGTTCTCATCCATTTTCATCTCGCACCCGTTCCTAACAATAATAATCACATTCAAAGCATATTAAGTACCAAAAGTTCATTAAACTAATAATAAATACGGATAAAACGAGAACTATTGTAAGGAATAAATATGTACAAATTGAGCACTATCAATCCCCGATTTTTTGAGTAATAAAAAATCACCATTATATTCAATTAGGATTCTACATTTTTTTAATCATATAATAAATTTCTCTCTTAAACTGCCTTTTAGTAACTCCTTAAAAGTCGAAGTGGATTTATAAGGCTAGTGTTGTGATGTGTACTCTTGGTGCATGTCTCCGTATATATATATATATATTTAGTACGGGGGAATATAATAATACTCAAAATTAGGGAAACACAGTTATGTGAATTTTTACTTATATAGTTGGAATTACATACATGCAAAGTCTGAGTTCATCTTAAACCTTTGATACATAAGTTCAATAATGAAAACAAACTATATCATTGAAAATGATATCATAACCATTCTCGTTACATTTACATACCCTAATTTAACACGTACATCTAACAACAGAACATACTAAAGATAATCAAACCGATACAACGAGCAACACACCTAACAACATTGTTGAGAACGATACCAACCCATTCTCGTTACACACTTATATATACTAAACTCACACAAAGATGGCAACAACCAAGCGAAACACCGCCTTATTCTTGTAATAACTTGTAACATCAAACTTCAAGCATCAACCACGAAATTTTGGAGGTTGATTGTGGATGATCCGCCATCGTTGACAACCTTTCTACCCAACTCCTTCCATTTCAATACATTTCCACTTATTTCCTCATCTCCCATCACCTTTTTTACACATCTCTCAATCTCCTTCGCTTCCACCACTACATTTCCCTCCCTCTTTCCCACCCTAACCCCTACTTTCCACACATCTTCAATCATCTTGGCGTTCGTCCCTTGATCCGTCCACTGTGGATACGCCACAATAGGAACACCAGCCGCCAACGCTTCCACTGTAGAATTCCATCCACAACTCGTCACAAAACACCCAATTGCTTGGTGGCTCAAAACCTCCACTTGACAACACCATGTCACTACCATCCCTTGTTTTTTCAACGCATCTATCTTACTCAATTTTGTTGCATCATCGTCGTCCCTTATCACCCATAAAAATGGCTTCCCACTCTCCAACAACCCAATTGCCATCTCCTCAGCTTGATCAGTTGATAGACGTGAAATACTTCCAAATGAAACATACACAACTGACTTTCTTGGCTTGGTATTTAACCAATTGACATAACTTTCTTCTGGTGTTCCATACGAGTCTTTTTCATTTAAGGGACCAATAGGAAGAAACTGAAATATATCAAGTGCTTTCATGGATTCAGCTTCTAGTTCATTAAAAGTGTTGATAAGAATTCTTGGAGCCGTTTTAAGTACGTCTATATGTTCTTTATAAATTGATAAAAGAAATTCCTGATCATTTCGGCCCGATTCTTTCAAGAAAAACGACGGCATATCAGCCATGGTTAATGGTGGTAGTCCAGGTAAGTTTAGTGGAAACATTGGGTTATTGTTGTTACTAGATATTAACTTTTCATAGCCATTAAAATAGTAATAATAGATATCCAAAATAATGGCGGGTTGGCACCATAGGAGAGTGGATTTGACACCGTGGGCATTTGCCACGTGTGCCACCCAAGGTATCATAGTAGTGTATACCACGTGGTTAAATGGTTGACCTTTGTCCGTTGCGGAGCAGATGATCTCTGCAACGGCACAAGTGCCTTTTGTAGCAAAATCTGAGATGAAATGTTGAAGGGTGGTAGTTGGTTTTTTGCCAATGACCAAGTTGTGGCCATCGAAGAGTGGGGCATAGGTTAGACCATTTGGGGTAGTTTCTTTGTCAATGCTTTCAATGACACGTAGACTAGTACATAAGGTGACATCGACTCCCATTTTGACCAAGCGGTTGGCAAAACGGAGCGATGGGTTGATGAGGCCTTGGCCTGGGTACGTAACGATCAGGATCTTTCGGTTACTTGTCATTGTGGTAGAGGGTGGTGATCGATGGGAAAAAAGGGAGCGTTTGCTTTTCTGTTTATCACTTGAGCTGAAAATCTAGTGCAAGAATATGTAATATTTATATGCAAATGAAATGTGTTTTTTCTATTATTTTAAAGGCACATGTCAAAAACGTGGTTTGTCCCATCACTTTTTGCAAATGATCTCCTAAAAACATTAGAATCAGACCCGCACCCAGGATATTTGTAGTTAGATGATTTGCACAAAAGTAACGATGTGGTTTTTATTCGTTTTTTCGGTCATTATAACGTTGTTTATTAATGTCCATTTGGGTAGTTTAGGAACGTTGTAAGTTAATTCAACATTTTACATAAAATAATAGCATTGTATATCTATCTACCGTTTTTGTATAAATGTTCATCATTTTGATAAAAAGGCCATTTTAATAATTGGTTTTATGCTTACAAAACAACCATTTTTATTTGGTCAAACTGTAAGCATTATTCAAGTGGAGAAAAGTTAAAAAAACACAAAAAAAGCGAAGGAAACAAATAATTGAAGAACTTTTAGGATTGCTTCATTTTTAATATCTATTTTTACTTTTTTCTTTAAAATTAAATATATCATAAACCGTAGATCAATAAATTATAAAAATTACATCACTAAAATCAGCGTCATTTTATTTTTAATTAGAGATCTCACATGATATACTTTTGACAAAAAAATTTCTTATTTTTTAATGGATTTAAAAAGTTCGTAATGTTGAATCGCATGTGATTTAAACGGCCAAAGCTATTTGGACTTAAAAATTAGCTATTTGAACCAAAGCAAACAAAAATAAAATAAAAGTCAAATGTTGATGTAATGTTCTTTTTTAAATGTTAAAATTAATAATTTTGAAGTGGGTATACTATCATTTATTATTAACTAGCACAATGTCTGCTTGTTACAACGAGTAAATTTATTGTTTTATTTTTAAATATAAAACAATTATTTAGATGAAATATGTAGATGTCTATTTTTTTTTAAGTTATAGTTGTTTAATTATATATAGTTTATTTACCCGCGATTATGCGGGATTACACATTAATTTTTTTTGTTAATTGAGTCATTAATGTAAAGACACCTAAATTTTTATACCAAAAAATGAAAGAAAAAAATTCATCGAAAGTATATCATGTGACATGTCTAATCGAAGAGAAAAAAACGTTGATTTTTATGGTGTAATTTTTATAATTTTTCGACTAACCGTTTTTGACATACTTAATTTTAAAAAACGTGGGAGAAAATGTGTAGGTGATATAAAATTGAACATATAAAATATGCAGTGTTTGAATTAGTGTAGGAGTAACTTATGTATTTATGATATATTTTTTAAATAAAAAATGATAATGTATAGAAAAAAATATAAGTTATTAACGAAAAATTTTAATACACAAAATTTTTAGCCGAATAATTTTAATAATATGAAAGGATCTTTATCTAAATAGTAATTATTTAATTTAACGAATAAATCAAATTATCATTAAATAATAAATGTAGGTGGCGGCGGTTGGTTTAAATAGCATCACCCGATTTAAACACTAAATGATAATCACGCACGATTATATCTTCAATTACATGTGATTTTAAATAATAATCATATACGAATTATTATTTATCGGTAAGTTAATTATCAAAGATCAATTTTTAATTGAAAATCACATGTGATTATATACCAAATCATATATGATTAAATATCAAACTAGCAATCACATGTGATTTTTGCTTAAAACAAACGTAATTTTTAAAATTTTATTTATAATATTTATGTAAATAAATATTAATTTATAATCATGTGTTAATAAAAGTGTACCATAAATAAATAATTGTGTATCAATTTTAACTTTTTATTATAAAATTACATGTGATTATATTTTTAATATCCAACAAAAAAAAAAAGAAAAAAAAAAGTTCGTCGGAAGCATAGCTTGCGGGTCTCTATTTAAAGACACAACAACCTGATTCCAAATATATAATTTTTATAATTTATTGATTTACGATTTGTGAGATATTTAATTTTAAAATTTAAAGTGAAAATAAAGTTTATAATAAATTAAATTTTTTTTATTGATTCTTTTATTTTTATTTGAACTTATCCATAAGTGTTCTACCATTTTAATTTCTCCTATGTAGCAAAAACGTACTCTTTTGAAATATACATCCAAATATTTTCATCTCCCCCATTTATTTCCAAAAGTTAACTCCAAAGTTTTTTAGACCAACTTACATGACGTGGAACAGCGAACTCTTAACATTAATTGCATCATGAATGGGAGTTAATTTGTTCGTACACGTCTTTTTTCTTTTTATGTATAAACCTTAAGATTACATGACTAGGGTTTTTTTTATGTATAAATACGGGTTGTGAAAGATAAATTGAATAATAAAATATAGATAACATTTTTTATTTTTAATATAAAAGTAATCATAAGTTAAATAAGCAATACGCGTTAAATTGAGTAATATGTATAATATGACAGTAAACTAATAGAAACGCATTTAGTAAAAGTGAAAATATAAGATGTTGAATACTAATGAAATATCTAATAAGGAGTTAGTTATCATGAAATAATATTTAAGAGGAATAATAAAATAGAATCTTAAATGTTAAACGGTGAATTAAAAAGATAAAAAATTTAAAGATTATTATAAAATATTATTAAAAGGTAAATTTGACGATCATACAATTTTTAAATTTGTAATGTTCGATAATACATAATTTTAAATTATACTATTTATTGATGTACAATAATACACATATTAATTCTAAATTATTCTATTTAATTTTATTTTTTTTATCGAAACTTATCCAACGATACTAATTGTTTTGAACTTATTCATAGGGACACAACCCATATACAATGAACATAGAAATAATAGAAAAACTTTATATGAATAAAAATTTTCAACTTATTCATCTAATTGTTTTAGAGATTTTTATTCTTAATTTCTAAAATTATAACAAACTGCTACTTTTTTCATCATTATTATTAAAATCTAAAGTGCCATACAATACTCCAATTTCTATGTAGTTTCAAAAGAAGGTTTTTGGAAGAAATGAATGATTGATTTATCTAATTTACAGTAAGAAATTCAAAAATCCTTTTTAGTTTTTATATTAAGTTATTATTCAAAATTTAGGTTTTATGTTAAATTTATTTCATAGTTAGCATATAATACAAATGTTGAAGATTTAACTTATTTTATTTATTCTATATAAATATAATAAGAAGGACTTTTATTCATTAGAATTTGTTCGAAAATATAGCAATTTGATTGGTTAATAGATCTTCAGTTTTTAAAAATAATATATATAAAAGTTTTCTTTAATTAATATTAGGATTAGAATTAGGATTAGGGTTGATACACAATGTGTTTATTGTTAAGACTGATATTTAATCAACAATAAATTCACTAAGATTGCACTCTAAAATCAAATGTTGATAAATGAAGTATTCATGAATTTATACGCAAATATTTATATCATTAAGTTATCGATGTGGGACATATGTTTGCATCTAATACATATAGTTGAAATCAAACTATCTAATACATATGGTCCAAATAAATTTGATTTAAAATTTTTAATAAATGAAGAATTAAGAGTAATAAATAAGAGTAGGTGGAAGTTTAAATTTTTACTCTTTGCATGGTACACGTGAATAATTTTGTGAACCAAATAAAAGTATTAATGTCCATCCTAAAAGGATTGGTGGAGTAATAATTTAATATTGACAATATGTTGTATGTGACAATAACTTATTATGAAAGAGAAATTTTAAATAGTTTATAACAAGTAATTTACTATTTTGTTAGGAAAAAAAATTGAAGTTGAATAAATTTATCAAGAAAATAATTAAAAGTTTAGTTTTGCAAACAAAAATATACTAATAATAATATTAATTAGCCTATAATTCTTCGATATAGGTAAGAATAAAAAAGAAAAGGATGTAAATCAACATAAACATTGCATTTTTTATTTTTGAATAGTGTGTAGAAAAAAAAAAAAGATATAAAATAAAACGAAATAAAAAATAAAAATAAAAAAACATAAAGAGAAAAATGAAAGTGGAAAAGAGGCTTGAAACTCCCCCCCCCCCCCCCCCCCCCTTAAATTTAATCCACTATCATCCATCCCACAACTACTGAACCAATCCAGCTATTGTCATATATCTATGACTTACAAATATATATAACATATAATATACTTTACTAAAGACAAAGAAGTTATAATTTACCAAACCTGTAAATCATGTATATACATAAGTTTTGGTTCATGCATGTGAAACAAACTTTATTGGAAAAGATATATGACACGATAAGAACGTAATACGTGTCACTCATGTTTAAAACAAACTAAAGGGCGATTAAGGTATTTTCCTTACGTAATTACTATAATTACTAGATAAAAAAACTCACTTTCCTCTTAATACCTAGCTGAAACCCACCCTTGACAAAAACCTAATCATCTCTCTCTCCTAAAAACTCTACAACCATCCTTCTTTTTATGTCACAAACGTCTGATGCAAGAATTTTGATGGTAGCGTCGAGTTTCCGCAGTAGTGGCCATAGAAGCCAACCATGGTGGTGGCGCGTTTGAAACATAGAAGATGATGGCTGAACATTATCCTAGTCCCCATAGAAATGTATTATTCCCGATTCGATCACCCAACGAAAGTGTACTCTTCCTTTGAAACCATGCTCACCTTCTTCCTCGATTAATACCCTTATGTGCATTAGTTTTATGAAGATTATGTGCTCCAACGTACTTTTTGTGAAACTTGTATCATTTGTGTATTAACTTTTTGTATGAGATTAATTATGTGTTATATTATTGTAAGTGGGAAATATAAGTTTCCTTTCTAATTATGAGTATCAATTTTGTTGTTTTGTGAATCAATTACTTCATGTTTTATGCATCAGTTTTGGATGTTATTAAATTTTTGTGAATTAGTTTTTGATTATGTCATGCATCAGTATAATCATTTAAGTCACCCCTAATATCATTTTAATACTAATTGTAAATAAGGTAAATCATGTTGTTTTAACACATTTAAATATATTTGTGTGTAAGAGATATTTTGAGAAAATTATACATTTAATTTTTTGGTCCTCATTTTCATGTAGATGTTGAATAATTTGAGTGCATCTTGCTGAAATAATATGGATGAAATAGTAACTAAAACAACAGTTAATAAACAAATTATGCAAAATGACCTATTTACCCTTTTCTCATTTTTAGCTAATGAAAAACGAGTTATTAATTATCAAAGCAATTAATATGATCAAAATCTGATCTACGAGTCCACAATTCGTCTCATTAATCTCACAATAAACTTTGTCAATAGACTTTGGGTTCTAATTAAATATTATGTATATATATGGGAAGATTTAAATGAAAACCTTATAAAAGTTTGAGAATTTGTAAGAACCATCGGAATATGCGATTATTCATATGTACTTAACTTTATACACATGTGAATATTAATACTTGTTCGATTGAGAAACAAAGATGTCAAAAATCGCAAAATTACGTATAAAAATACATAAAAGCACATATGTTCACAACTAAACAGTTAACATGCGAAGAAATAAGTTAAAGTCAGTCAAAATTAGTTTTAACACAAAAAAATTTGGTTTTCAAGATTTATTGATTCTCATAAATATTTTTATAAATATTTTGACATTATCACGTGTGAATGATTATGTATTTTTATAGTTGTTATAGTTTTATATATTTAAATAATTTTATTTGAAACCCTATATACGCGCGTGTGTGTATATATATATATATATAATCCAATTAATTAAAGCATCATGGTCCAAATAGTGTTGATATATAATTTCAAATTAAAGGGTACGGCACAGTTATATTTTTGTGTCTGAAACGTACCATGCATTTCAACTTTTTTAAATGACATGCATTTCTATTTTTCAAACCTACCTCGCATTGGCAGTATAATCCGTGAATTTTACACCTTAACACCACTCTCATTAAATGAGCGAAGAACTTAAGAATTGAAATGTTAGTTTAGAGTTATGTCAGAACTTATTCAAAAGATTGAAACAAATATTAAACACCAGCAATAGTATTCTAAAGCTTTTTTTTATAAAAAAGAATTTAGAAAAGATTTGTTTATTAGAGGAATTTTTTTTCTTAACAAAGACTTGATATTTATCAAGTTTTTAGAGTAAAGTTATTTTCATCGTTTATGGTAGTAAGTTTATAAAGAAAAACTCTTTAAATGTTTTTTCTTCCATTAGAGTTCAAGCTTTTAGAAAAGCCCTTTTTATATAAATTAAGGTGACATTATAAAAGAATTTTAAAAGGTTTTTTATATTGGAGATGCTAGACCACCCTTATTTTATTAGCAATTAATATGATCAAAAATCTGATCCAGTGGTTCACAATTTGTCTCATTTATCTCACAGCAAACTTTGAATGCTAATTATATATAGAGAGAGAGAACGAAATCAGTTCAAATAAAAATAAATCTTGTTGTAAAACAAATGAGACATCATGTGAAATTATGTTCACTATTTTTCTTCATAAACTTTGGATCTTCATCTATATGAACGACCTTTCATCAACCGTCTCTGTCAAACGACCACCATACAACCACCTGTTAAAGGTTGTTGCCGCAAAATATTATCAAATAATCGTCTCCATTTTTTATCCACATAATCTCGATCTCCATGTTTTTTCTTTTTCATTTTGCATTTTTTATTTTTGAAGTTTGAATCCAAGTTTATTTGTGGTTTGTTACTTAAGGCATTAATACTAGAAAGAAAGATTGGTGTTGAGTCAGTTTATTTGTGGTTTGTTACTTTAGGCATTAATACTAGAAAGAAAGATCGGTGTTGATTCAGCAAGTGAGTCGTGATTCGGTTCGGGTTTATGTGAATCAATGAAACATGGATTGTGGTGTCGATTGTCGACTACGATTAATAACCATCAAAGGGACTGCGAAACACATTCAAGCTGTGAAATCGACGACCAAGCCCAAAACTACAGATGTCATCATCGACCATCATCTTTTTCTTCTTTTTTCTTTATAAAGATTTGTGTATCACTATTATATGAGTAGTACCTTGTGCACCAATAGTTGTTCCTTGTGCATGAATGGTTTGTTTTATGTGCATCATTACGTTGTACGTGTGCATTAGTGGGTTGTGCATCAACGCCATCTTGGTTGTGCATTAACAGAAATTTTTGTAAAGGAATTGGTTCATCTAGACAACAAATTCTAACGTATTATATCTAGACAACAAATTTTTGTGAATCGACTTTTTGTTTAACATATTTTTTGCGAATCACCATGGGTTTTTGTTCATCAAAGTTGTTAAATTCAGATTTGATTTTTTTTTCTTTTGATAAATTGTTGTGCATCAAGTTATCTTTATGCATCAGTTTTGGTGTTGATTTTCAGCAGCTTATAAAATGTCTTTTTTATCCTTGAAATTAGTAAATGAACATTTAACTTTTCTAAAAAACTGACATGATCTTATTATCATCTAATGGCTCACATTCGATCTTATTTGTTTCATATTAAGGTTTGTTTTACAATAACCAATATATATATATATATATATATATATATATTTATCATGTTAATAAAACTAGTCCTATATACAACCCATCTATTTCTAATTTCCAACGGAAATAAAAAAAAATGATCTATTTATAGTCCTCGACCAGCTGGAGTATCGGATTGGAAATGACAACATAATGCATAGGTTGTTAGAAAAAGTGCTAACAAGCATATACATATAGTATACCACCTAATTAAAGGAACTAGAAATATTAGCCATTCATTTCCAGAACGTTAACATTCATATGCGATAAATGTTATTCAAAATTAAAACTTAACATTCATTTACGATGAAATTAAAGGATGAGATTTACTTCCCGCTTCTCAAAAATTTGAAATTTCCATATGAATCATTTATATATATAGGGTTATGTTCAAATGAGAAACAAATAAAAGGTGAGACCCGCGAGAACTACTAAATCACAAATTTTTTCCACCTGTTATTGACTTCATTCATATGTGAACATTCATGTACATTTGATTGATAAAGAAAAAAAGTTAAAAAACTCTAAAATTATATCTCAAAACACAAAATAAGAAATACATGTTCACAGGTGCACCATAATGTGAACAAATCGGTAAATGTGTTTTAATAAGTAATTTTTGGGTTTTTAGTTTGTTTTTTTTATCAATCAAATGTACATAAATGTTACATATAAATGAAGTCAATCACATATGAAAAAAATGTGTAATTTAGTAGTTCTCGCGATTCTCACCTTTTATTTGCTTCTCATTTGAACCTGAACCTATATATATATATATATATACTGAAGGAGAATAAAAGATTACTCAATATTTTACCACATAGGCAAAATGACACGTGACGGCCTCTCATAATTTAAAAATAAATAATTATTTAAATTTAAAAAATAAATTTAGATGGAGTTGAATAATATTTAAAATAATAATAATTAATTAAAAAATATATAAATCCTATTAAATACTAATTAAAAAATAAAATTAAACTATTAAACCTATAAAATTGTGAATATAAAAATTGTTCAATTTAAATTCTCGTACATCGCAAAGTTTAAATCTAATATAATATAATATATATATAGGGGAGAGATCAATAGGGAAGTAAAAAAATTAGGGAAGGATGAAAGCAAATCTCAACTATTAATTTCATCATAAATGAATTTTAAAAATTATAAAAATTTTAAACTTTAACATTCATCACCAATGAATGTTAAAAATATTTTTTAGTAAAAAAATTAAGAGCTAAGATTTACTTCCTTAAATTTTGAAGCTTCCCTGTGAATTATTTCTATATATATATATATATAACTGAACGAATTAAAGCATCATCAAATAAAAGGGTACCACACATTTAACTTTTTGTGTCTGAAACGTACCTTGCATTTCAGCCTTTTTAAATGGCATGCTTTTACATTTTTTAAACCTACCTCGCATAGTCATATCTCTTCTCCAACCCATCATGTGGTAGTGTCAGGGTCTTCCTGTGAATTTTATTACTATAAGGAGCAACTCTCTCTAAAGCTTTTACTATTAGAAAAAACTTCAAATTTTAGTGTAAATTTTTCTTTCTAAGAGCATCTTTAAGGAGGTTCTTTCTAAAAATATTTTACAAAAATGCTTTCAAACTTTTTTCTTCATTAGAAAAAAGTTTTCTTCAATAAAAGTTGGAAATTTATCAAGCTTTTAAAGTAAAGTTTTTTGTCATCGTCTGTGAGTGTCGTTTCATTGTGAAAGCTCTAAGGGCATCTCCAATGTAACACTAAATGTTGCATTAAATTTGGTGTAAAAAGAAATTTTTTAAAGAATATGTCCACATCAAATGTGATTAATCTCCAACTTATGCACCAAATTTCTACACCAAATAGTTACTTGCATTTACATATTGCCCATAAATTATATATTTTTATACTTAAAATTAATTATTATTTATAAAAATTGAAATTTGATTATAATATGAAACATAAATAACTAATACATTACAATGATAAAGTTATTAAAAACTTACATTATCTTTTTGGATCATTTGTCCTTATTTTCTTTTGGTTTTGGACTTGCATAATAAAATTATTTCAATTAAAAGGGTTAAAATTAAAATTAAAAATTTGATGCAAAGTTTAGTGTTGCACTAAATTTAGTGCAAAATCTTCAAAAATTTGGTGTACACTATAATTTGCACTAAATATAGTGAGTTGGTTGGAGATGGATTTTTGCACCAATACGTTGAAGATGGCCTAATACCGTTTCCAACTCTGAGCGTGTCACTTGTCAGTTGTGTCACCTCATCTTCACATCAGTATTTGCTATCTCATCTTCACATCAACACCTCCAAACAGACACAAAACTGACACAATACTGTCAACTCTAACTGTATCACTTTACATTCTAAGCCTCACATTTACCAATATACCTCTATTATTTTATACTAAACAGAAAACAAAAACAAAAAAAGAGTAACTGATAAAGTCGATTTTCTTGCCGTTATACTGATACAAAACCCATCGACACACCAAGTAACTTGATGGTGCCAATAAAATCACAAAACTCACCCGTGTCACTCAACCAACCCACACATGCATTGGGAGAGGCCTAACAATTATTAAAAAACATTACAATAATTGTAGCAGAAACATCTAAGTAACATCAGTCATCAGGAGCCATAGCTTTTTAAATTGTGTGATTAATAAAGAACAAATATTCTAACATGGATGTTTGTAGAATTCCATAACTCTATAAAAGTTTAAATGAATTACTTTCTTTGTTTCAAATTTATTATTTATTTATTAATTATAAATAAAAGAACATACAATTTCAATAAATATAATAGTTACATTTTATATTTTACGATGATAAGTTTATCATTTACTTTTCCACGCATTTTTACGGAGTATGTATATATATACTAGGAAGGATAATGGTTGTGTAAATGCACATCCCACTCGATCGAGTTATTTCGAATTTTTAAGTTTATAATTTAACTTATAGATTAAACTAAACAAGATTTGAGTTATTAGAGCTCGGTTTATTTGAATTTGGTCAGTATATTATAACCCGACTAAAATAAAAATTACAACTTTTTACATCTTAACTAAAACTCAAACTTTAGAATATAGTACTAATAGTTTCATATAAATCATATTCCTTTCATCTCATATATATAGAACATATTTCATTCTTTAAACGTCCCAATTTAATTATCCACTATCAAATGTAGTATGTAGTTAAAATTAACTAAACCTCCTATATTATTCATACTTTAAATTTATGTCATAAAAAGATGGGTAAACGATAAGAGAAAAGTTGAATTAATTATTATAAAGTAGACTTTTAATTTAAACGGTGAAAGTAGTAAATAACGTGCATGTATTCAATTTATAATAATAACTTTTTTCTTCAAAAACTATAGATGATTTTTAAAATTTTCACTTTAACTATTTTGTAGTACAAAGATTAATAATTTAGTTGATAATATTTATGAATCACTTTTTACATGTCCCTTGAAAGTAAAAAATAATAATAATTGAAATTCTTTTTATACCTAACTGTCAATATTTTAAAGAACTACATATAAATGCTAAAAAACAATATTTACTTAAAGTAAATTATTGAAAAGGCAGAAGTTAAAAAGAAAAAACAAAGTAGAAGAGAAAATGGAAACAAAAAAGTTTGTTAGTATCAAGTCTCGAGCCCGCGTGCCTAACATTAAAAGTGACAACATTTTCTGCTCCATCAAACCAGCTAATATGTTAATTCAAAAATTACCTTTGTTTAAACTATTCAAGTCAATTGATTTTTATATTTAGCTGGCAGCACATAAGTAAGCCACGCGTTTAATTTTGAAGGGATAGGTGACGCGTTTATATACTAAAAAAGATATGGGTACTGACTAAACTTTGTTACTTTCTTTTTTCTCGAGAAACAAAGAAATTTAATTTGATAAGTGTTTTAACAAATGTCGAGGACAACTGTGAGAAACACACATCGTGAACCTATCCCCACAGACAAACCACAGTTATTAACACTGAAACTTTGAAAGTAAATTAAAACAAAATTGCCACTAAGCTCACTCGCAAAGTTTGAAAACTTTTGATCAAGAGGCGGAGCTAGAAAATTTAAACGGAGGGGATAAAAAAAAATTATTTTATGGGGGTAAAAATTTAAAAATGTTATGAATACCTTAAATTTTTTTTCTTTTTATGTATTTTCAAAATTTTTTGTGGGGGCAACCCCACTCTAGCTCCACCCCGTTTTGACCCCCCGTGAATTCTTGAATATTGACTCTAACCGACGAAGATATATCCAAGTATGTCGAAAGAAATAGCATGGTGAATTGATATTTCCCCAAGTTGAACTAGAAACCAATTTGAGAGATTTCGATGAAACGGATTGAACCTGGATAAAGCTTAAGAGTACTTCCTTTCCTTTTAGTCTTTGAAGAAGAGCACTATAACTTCATACCAACTGTTTTTTTTCCTAAAGCCTTAACTAATTAGAGATCAAGGAGTTCAAAATTAAATTTTATTTTTTGAAGGTGATTCGTCACTTTGAATTAGACCTTGAATAAAACTTTCAAAGTCCTTCATCTCATTTTGTTTTTGAGTTTTCATTTTAATTAACTTACGAATAGCTTTGGCAAGCTTAACTACTACTTTAGCCGACCCATCCTCGTCCTCGTAAAGGTCTTTCAAAGAAAGACAATGGTCATCAGTTCGATCATCAACCACAGCCCACATTTGGCGCGGTGCCCTCTTTTCTTTTGTTTTCCCATTTTCTTCGCTTTTCGGTCTTTAACTTTTTTGAACGTTTTTTTCTAACACGGCGCATGAAGCATGACATTCTTTGTCACGATAAAGATCATTTTCAGATAACTCAAAAATTGGTTGAATTTTTTGTTGAGAAGTAATAGAGGGTGGAGGATTAGGAAAGCTTAGGTTAATGTTTGTTTTGGGGGAGGGACGAGGGTCTTGAGATGTTAGGCTAGACAGTTGGTGTATCTAGTGATTCTAGAGGCTGGAAGATTGATGGATCTTGAGATACAATGACCGGTTGTAATGTAGGAAAGTAAGTGACTAGGGGTTTTTGGTATATATGGAAGGCACGTTCTTGACTCCTTTTTGCTCGTGAGAAAGTGCTTCTTTTACCCGTGAGTATGAAGTGCAACTAATAAATGCCTCCTAAAAATGTCTTCTCTAGCCATGGTAGAGGCATCCGTCTCCAAATAAGTTACCATTAACATTTAAATTCAAATTTTGAACTTCATGAGAACTCCGAGGAGGAGGGGTAGCAATTGACTGCCCATGAAATTTATATTATGATTTCGTGGTACGGTAGTAGAACATATTTTTGACTTTAGGAGTTCTGACAAGTTCCGAAACTGAACGGGGAAGAAAACTGCATCGTTGATAGTTGCATAACCCCTGTCCTGATGGGTGTTGGAATACATGTAACATATTTCTACAAGACAACTTAGAGAAGAAGAAGAATCATATGAATCTTTATCACCAAATAAAATCTCACCTCAACTTTTAGCAACACTGGAGATATCAATCAAAGAAATTTATTTGAACTGAATCCCTTTTATCCCGACCCAAACGATTCTTGAATCTTTATAAAATCATGAAAGTTAGTTGAAAAACCTTGAAAAAGTCGATTATATCCATCAACACCTCCACATTGAACAACTGCACCAAGAGATCCCCATTGTGAGATATTCACCAACAAAATGTGACGTCCATTGTCAAAAGCTTGACGACAACTTTACTACATTCTCTCGGATATAAAAGAGAATATTTGTTCGAAATAATGTTAATTTCTTTGTACATACGCACTCATATGATTGTATCATTTATTATACTGTATTTACACTCACTCAATAGGTATAGTTTAAGTTACCATGTATTTAACTTATTTTCCCAACTATACCCCGTAAATTCTTAATAATAATAAATAATAACTAGCTAATTTCTGTCGTTTTTTCCACTCAATTTTCACAATTACATAGATTCGACGAATGAGGTGGGTTCATTAACAATTTAAAGACGGAAAAATTGGAAAAAAAAAAAGAAGAAAGCATTCACTCCGCTTTCATATCTTATATCTATAGTATTTTTGCCATGGTGGATTTCTCTCTCATTTTAAAAAAGTATGGAATCATGGGTTACTTATGGAAATTTTTTTAATGTATTACACTACATTTACACCATTGAACAATATAAATTGTGTTATTATTTACTTGCATTATAACCTTAGTTGTTGATTGCTTGTATCCTTGTATAACTATATCAGAGTCAAAGTTATCATAAGTAAATCATACATTGTAATAATCCGGAAAATCAATTGGTATCACAGCATATTAGGTTAACAAATAATCTTGATCTGAAATGGCTGAACTTTTACCGAACTTCTTAACTCCAAATAAATGATTACTAACTGTTGCACCTAGACTTGATAGAAGAAAAGTTTTCACCGTGAAGAGATAGAACTGTCATTTACGTAGCCGTAATTGAACCTTATATAATCAAAATTCTGGAAAATTGACCATATGTGCCCATGACACCGGGTGTGGATGGGGCAATGGTTCCAAAAACTGAAGTTACTTCTGATGAACGTAAATTAATTAATAGATTGTTGGACCATGGTGGTTAGGGGGCTCCGCGGGTTGTTGGGTTCTAGTTGCTGTTTGGCTCCAGGAGTTATTGGACTTAGGGTATGGTTGGGCTCCGTTGGTTATTGGGCTCTTGTGGCTGTTGGGCTGGGATGATGTTGGAATTGGGAATTCAATAGCACCGGTTGACCGTTGATGGTTGTTGTTGGGCAATGTTGATATCCGTTTCAAACAATGAGAGACTAGAAAAGAGTTGAGGTTTAAACATGTTTTATCTAAAGTATGATATATATCCTTATTAAAGTGTATCATCTTACAAACACCATATTTGACAGGGAACGAATATTAGCACCAATGCAAGACATGCTTCATGTTTGTTGGATTTCATACGGAAATTTGTGAAGCATCCCCCGTCAAACCTTCCAATTGCATGCTCACAATCTTTCGTCTACAAATTAATCATATAAATGACGGAAAATGAGACGGTTTCAAGCTTTTATAATCCGTATTTATATTGTATCCACTATTTAGTACTATACCATTAATACTATTTATGCGGAAAAAAATACTACGGTTACAAAAAAAGATTCTAATATTTTGTTTACAAACAGCGTATTTTGTTTACTATCCTATGATAAAGGCATCTTACAATTTTATTAGATGCTTTTTATATATAGACTCTTATAATAATAAGATCATCATGCTGAGAACAACTTAAATGTGCATCCTAATATTTTATACTCGTACTAATTTAGTCTAAGATACATAATAGAACACTATATACACTTCAGTCGTTTTAATGTTAATATAAGGCCATCAAAATATCATGTTACACAATAAAGGACTTGATATTCAACTTTAATATAGAGCCTTTATTGTAACAAATAAAACATATATTGCGACAAATTAAGACATACATGTTTCCGACATTTATCCGTGGTTTTAGTTGGATGTAACGTAGCTCGGTAGCGCATTTGTTTTGGGTACAAAATGTTTTGGGTTCAAATCCCGACATCCATACCTATTACTCTCGGAGCAGTAACGAGGGATTTTTTATCAATTCATATTGGACATATCATATAAAATCTGTCATTCTTATGATACCATTATTATGAATAGTCTAAATCACGCTCTAGACTTATATGTTTTTTCTTTTTTCCTTTTCTTTTTGTCCTTTTGTCTTATTTTCGGTTTCTCACATTTTACCCGCGATCGATATTCCTACGAGACAAAAAGAAACTTAAACAAAACTGATATATTTGTGATTTGTGTGCTTATTAATATTTAATTATACTTATTAAAATGTAGGTGGAAACATGTACAAAACATTTATATGGTTTGATAGGCAAGTACGGACGTGTGGGTCAAGTGCCATCCATCGAATTGAGTCATGGGAGTTATACATGTGATATCCATCCACCATTCTAAGTACCACCAGACCATCTCTTCTAGTATAAATTGTTACCTTACAACCATCACTCATATCACACAAATTAATCCATTTTCAACTCATCTAATCATTTTCAACCAATTCTTTTATAATTCTTAATAAATAAATGGTTAGCATTCAGGAGTTTCGAAAGTCACAAAGGGCAGAAGGTCCAGCAACAATTATGGCCATTGGGACTGCTACTCCTCCCAACTGCGTGATTCAAAGTACATATCCAGATTTTTATTTTCGCGTTACCAAAAGCGAGCACAAGAAAGACCTTCAAGAAAAATTCAGACGCATGTGTAAGTTATTATTTATTGGGTTAAATAAACATGTCAATCGGCCGTTAAATTTCTAAAAAATATCACTTTTAATATTATTTACGATGATTGACATGTATAGTTACACGAATTTTAGGTCAAACTTTAAAGTTTGAATATTTATATTTCATAACTTTCTTTTTATATTGTTTCTTTATACGTTTTCAGGTGATAAATCTATGATTAAAAAACGTTACATGTACTTAACAGAAGATATATTAAAAGAGAAACCAAATATGTGTGCCTACATGGCAAACTCGTTAGACGATAGACAAGATATCGTAGTGGTGGAAGTACCTAAGCTCGGTAAAGAAGCCGCAACTCGTGCGATCAAGGAATGGGGTCAACCCAAGTCCAAAATCACGCACCTCGTGTTTTGCACCACGAGTGGTGTTGATATGCCTGGAGCTGATTACCAGCTTACAAAGCTACTCGGCCTTCGGTCTTCTGTCAAACGCTTTATGATGTACCAACAAGGGTGTTTTGCTGGTGGGACCGTTCTTCGTTTGGCTAAAGACTTGGCCGAAAACAATAAGGGGGCCCGCGTCTTGGTTGTGTGTTCAGAGATTACTGCTGTTACTTTTCGTGGGCCTGATGAATCCCATCTTGATAGTTTAGTGGGCCAGGCTTTATTTGGTGATGGTGCAGCTGCTATTATAGTTGGGTCTGACCCAACTGATATCGAAAAGCCCCTTTTCCAGATCGCATCTGCAGCCCAAACTATTCTTCCTGATAGTGAGGGCGCAATCGATGGACACCTTCGTGAAGTCGGGCTTACTTTTCATCTTCTCAAAGATGTTCCGGGCCTTATCTCGAAACACATAGAAAAAAGCTTAGTGGAGGCTTTTAAACCTTTGGGTATAGTTGATTGGAACTCCCTGTTTTGGATTGCACATCCGGGCGGGCCGGCTATATTGGATCAAGTGGAGGAAAAATTAGCCCTAACGCCCGATAAACTACGGGCCTCACGACATGTACTAAGTGAATATGGTAACATGTCAAGTGCTTGTGTCCTTTTTATCCTAAACGAAATGCGACACTCTTCGGCTACAGATCGGTTCAACACCACGGGTGAGGGTCTTGAGTGGGGTGTGTTATTTGGGTTCGGGCCTGGGCTCACAGTCGAGACTGTGGTTCTGCATAGTGTACCCACATAGTTGAGGTATTCAATTCGTTATGCATTGGCGTGGGCGTTGTGTGCTACAAAATATCTTCTCTAGCTTTTATATATATTGTTCAAATTTGCACTATAAATCATTGGAATCGTCTTCTATTGTTATTATGCCAATAAACAACAGTAGCCATGTTGGGTGTGTGTTCATCTCCATTGCATGTTTAATTTCTTTGTTTTTTAATGTTTAAAATTTAATCAAATAGCAGGATATGTTGATTTTATTATAATTATAGCAAATCCACTATAAAAATTATATAAATTAGTAACAAAAATTTTATAATAACCATATAAAGCAGTAAGTAATTAAAGGTTTTAATAATTATGATTATATAATCCTGATATATTAAATCTATAGATAGATAGGTAGAAGATGTTCATCAATTTAAATTACAAAGTTTCGAATTCCACCGTGTGGGCTTTAGGTACATTTTGATCGATTATTTAAAGCATAAATGTAATTTAAGATTAAAATTTGAGGAAATGCATCAAAATACACCTAAAAATAAAATATATAAAATTATATCCTCTAAAAATAAAAATTGAAAAAAACTACTGTCCACACACAATATGCAAATTGCGTATTTCGAGTGACTGAAGTTATAACATATCCATCATATAGGAGTACCCTATCCGCTGGATAGGTGCCATATGTCTGGATTGTTTTGACTTTTTTGACATCTTTTTTTTCTTTTAATTTTTTGACTTTTTTAAAATTGATTGAGGATTAATGTTTAATGACACACCATATTGACTGTAAGATTACAGATTTAAAATTAGAATTTTCAATAGCAAGTTATAAGTGGTAAAAATGCGTTTAAAAATAAAAAAAAAAGAGTGTAAATTGTCAAAATTGAGGGTCAAGGAAGCCAAAATTTTTTTAAAAAAATTGAGACGATTTGCCGACGAATAGATCTCGAAAAAATACATAAATTCATAAAAAAATGTGACTTAATCGGAGTTACGACTCAAAAGATATGACTTTTCAAAATTTACAAAATATATAAAAAAACCTAATCATCAGTTTTGACAATTTACACTTATTTTGACTTTTAATTTCAACTTCAAATTCTAATTTCAAATTTATATGATTTCAAATACGTAAAATTTATAATCAATGTGGATTAAACATTAACCCCTCAATCAATTTTGAAAAAAGTCAAAAAGATAAATAAAATTCGGATAGAAGGTATCTATCCGACGGATAGTATGTCTGATATTGACTTTGTAACTCAAAAAAAGTCAAATTAAGGTACCATATCTGGCGGATAGGTTATAAATTTAGCCACACACAATATGCAATTTGCGTGTTACGTGTGGGTGTTTGCTTATTGCGTGCGAATGGTAGTTTTTATTGCAATTTTGGTTTTTGGAGGGTATAAATTTATATAAGATATTTTTTTATGTATTTTGGTGAATTCCCTTTAACATTTGTCCTAATTTGAACTCATCCATACGAAAAGGTGCCCAAAATGGTCAGAAAACCAGGGTCGATGATCTAAAGTGGGCCGTTAAGGACTTTGCCTACAAATGGGCTTAAAAGTATAAATCAAACTGAGACAACACAATTCCATTTCAGATTTTCAGTTCACAGTAACCAAATGTCGAACAATATAATATAACAGTTTTTTTACTTGGAACCCATAGCTTCCTGGTAAAACAAATGTTTGTGTTTTTGGCGTGTAATGTTGAATCGACTTCCTACTGTTGATAATCTAGTCAATCGCGGCCTAAACTTGACTTCTTCCTTGTGTGTTTTTTGTGAGAATCAGTAAGAAATTTTGGAGCATTGTATTTTAAGGTGTCCTAAAATTCGGGTTGTTTGGCCTAAGGTTTGGGGTTGGTGGGACATTACCAAGCCGCTATTTACATCCATTGCTAATGTTCCCGTTAGAAATCTATTTATTAATGGAAGGTAATGGGTCAACAATGCTTTCCACGGCATTTGTTATGTGTTGTTGATTTGGGCGGTTTGGAAATGGCGTAATAATATTGTCCATGTTATTGCCGAGGTCTTGGAGAAACTTAAGAACAAAGATATTTTCCCAAGGTGTAACAAAAGTTCCTGCTTTGGTTTGCAAATAGGAGTTCACATCAGGTATGAATTGGAGGAATTGGGTGACAAATCCTCAAATATAGATATGGACTAGTTAGAATTTTTTGTTTGGGTGACATTGACTATGCTTCTTGTCTATAGCTAATGCATGTATCCGGTGGCTCTTGAGCCTTTTTGTATTTTTTCTTTTAAGTTAGTAACTCTTTGCCTATTCAAAATAAAAAAGTAAAAATAATAAACTTTTCAAAAAAATATTAACGGCTGTTATCTTTTGACAACTAAGATGATTAACTTAAATAATTGTTTATTCTAGTTTTTATAAGTGTCATATTCTACACCAACTTACTAAGAACGTCATAATTTTCTTCAACAACCACTACCATTAACCGTCGCATTTGATCACCATTTATCGTCGACAATCACGCATGTACAAACCATTCACTAAATTGACTGGATCCGAGAAAGAAAAAAAAAACAAAAATAAAATCAAACTAATATGATAAAATTAACTGAAATAATTATATTAAATTGACAAGCTTATTAAAAAATAAATTAACTAAATACATTCAGAAGAGAATATTAAATTAAATGCATTTAAAACGTGAAAGATAAAAAATTATATGGATGACCACTGTAGTTTACAAAATTACACTCGCAGTTTGTAAATTCAAAGAAATGACCATTGTATCCTCACATGCACAACACATATCAAATTTTAACGGACCTGAGTAACAGTTGATCGGGAAAAGGACAATTCGTGCAATATCTTGCGACTAGGGGGACAATCAATGTCAAAAAGAATTACAAAATCAACAGATGTATATTGAAACCAACCACAATAACGACCTATGTAACTTTTTTTGATAAATAACTTTAGTAAGAGAATATTATTACTAGTTTATATCAGACTATTAAGAAATTCATAATTCACAATGTATACTTGAATAGCATCCTTTTCTTTTATATAAATGAGTATTAGTATTAGTATTTGGTGACATACTTTGACATTTCGGACAAAATGTACCAAAAATGATTTAATAGTTGTCTTAGCACCACAACTTACAAGGGCCTAATTAGTACTATGTAATTAAGAAGTTACAGTTGATGAATGTTAAGAAAACATCAGATATTTCATCCCCTGAAAAAACAATTCTCATAGAATTACACATACACACGAATTGCGAACTCCCTCTAGCTCTCCATCATCCGAAACACTATCGATCCAACAAAATCAATCATTCAGTCAACCCTTTACAGAAAAAAAAAAAGAAAAAAAGGGTACAAGGTCAAGGTAGCAAACGTGGTACCTGGGCTCAAATTCTTGAACGTGAGCAATATCGTTTCCATAAGTATCTGGCCAACTGACTTTTCTTATTTCTATAAGTTGGTCGCTTTCATCACGCACTATTCTTGATTTCTTGAGGTTACTCTTGAGAGGAGTGTGTGCTTGAGGCATTTTCGTGCCACTGTTCATATTAGCTCTTGATCTATTACTAACATTAGTGATCTTCACTTCATGATCACTAGCATGAACTTGTACGGCTTCAATAGTGATCCCATGATGATTATTATTGCTTGATGAAACATTTGTGTTAACTGATTTGTTTGATCTTGATGGCACATAGCAAGAGCATACTAAAGAGGTGCATCGGTTATGTGTTGAGGCCGCCAGGAGTGCAAATATCTTGTTGCACGTACGTATAATTCTTGATCAGTTCTTTTGGACCAAGATTATTTAAGCCAGGATAGATGTATGACGGGTTGAGTACGACTAGTTAAATCACCAAAACTTTATAACCATTAGATTGATTCGCACCCTTAAAAAAACCGACAATAGAGTCGGGTTTCCGGAGATGACGAAAGGAGGGAATTCAGGTGTTGGGTCGAATATGTGTTGTGATAGTGAAATAATTAGTCTAAATTTGGTTGATAGATAATGGAATGGATCTTTAGTATGTAAGAAAAGTATAAATGGACACCTTAAATACAAAATGTGCACTCATGATTTTCCCCCACTAAGGTTTACTTTTGTGCATTGGCACTTGAGTGATGGGGTGAAATGTGATTTTTTTTTCTTTTTTTGTCTTTTTGAATAAAAAGTCTATAGATGGACTATGTTTCAAGATTTTAATTTATTTATTAAAATGGGGATCATGTTATCTTAATATTTTTGTATTTATATAACACACTGAACGGATTAAAGAGGTTGAACAAGTTATATGTGATGAACAATTTTCAATGGTTGTGTATAAAAAGGAAGAATTACTAAGTACATTATCTTGAAAAAACCTTTATATAACTGGCAAAACGTTGACCAGTTCATTCATTTTGTCTCGAAAATAATACGTGAAAGACAATGCTTAACATATAAGTTGCCCGTATGACCCACTAAAAGAAGTGTTTGCGCATATGCAGAAACATGACATCTTTTTTTCACAAAGTCATACCTTCTGGAATGAATTAGAGTACGCGGACGAGAATCGACCTCTAAATTTTAGGTTAGTGGGGTTGAACTCAAGCCTCATTTGAAGATTGTCAACCTTCCACCGGTAAGTATATTGTCAAGTTAGTAAAATGAATCGTTTAGTGACTTCCACTGAGATTTTTATCCATTTAGAAACCTCAAAACCAGTAACTATTTACCCAAAAGGCATGATATATATCGTATTATAGTTTAATTGACATATAGGGTGTATATCAAGGAGTAATAGATAAATAAAACAAAAGAAATAACTACAATATATGTCATGTCGAACTCTCTAGATTCTTCATAAATAGAAAAGGAAAAGGTGAGTAAACAATTATTGAAAAAACTCAAAATTTGTCATACATAGGCTCAACATGTTATGATGAATGTTTTTGTTTGTGCGATTTGAATCATTTTGGGAGCCTTGACTATAAAATCATGGAGTAAAAAGTGTAATATTACTATATCATTTCTGAAAGGACTTCGATATTCAACCTATCCATCAAGAACAATGATATATATGTACCGAATATATTACAACAACACTATCCAATCTCGCTGAGAACGAGGTATGAATGAGGTAAGATGTATGCAGTTATAACTTTACCCGAAAGGTAAAGAGTCTGCTTCCAGAAGGACCTCCGGCCAATCCGAATGTACCGAATATAGTGCTAACAATTATTCTTTTTATTAATAACATATGAATTGCAATTATTATCTTTACTAATAATTCTCGTTCATTTTTATACGTGTTTAAGTCATTGGTTAATGTATGCCGGTGAAATTAAACGAACATAACAAAATTGACATAATTGTGAAAGAAATTACATATATAACTTTACCTAAGTCGATTCACTTAATTTAATATTTTATTTAAATTTTTTTGACATACTGTAAGTTCAAGCTTTACATTGAATTTGTGTATATACATAATAATATTCATATGTACCTAATAACATGAGAGCATGCTAGTATTGGGACGTTGGAAGTCATGCTCCTTTAGTTCAAATTAATTTTATTATGTATATATATTTCGGCAACGATGATGTAAATATTACAAGACATTATATTGTGATATATAAACTTCAATAAGAATATGAACTTAACAACATAAATATAAATAAGATACAACATGACATAAAATAATCTAAACTAAAATATCACTTGCCATAAATAAACTCTCCAAGGTTCAACATGGTAAAAGAAATAGTTTACATATGTCACTTGCCATAAATAAACTCTCCAAGGTTCAACATGGTAAAAGAAATAGTTTACATATGGTGTATTATTTGGGTCATAGGCGGATCCAGTAGCATACCACATGATCACGTGACTCGCCTTAGATTTTAAAATTTATTAGAAAGAATTAGTTATCTTTCTCTCCTATATACTAAGAGGCTGTCCTCTTTTCTATGTGGCATGGTCTCTTTATCTGCAAATCAATATGGTATTCTCCAAGCTCATTCTTAAATCTATCATGCAATGTCATACAATCATTAATTACTAATTATAGTTTTATAAAAAATAATGAGTTTTAAGCTCCTAGTCCTCTTAGCCAGCTTAAATACTTACGAGTGTAGTTCAGCTCGACAACATTCCGGAGGAATCGCTTCGATGTGGGATAAGTATATTTGTTAAATTTAGTATTCAATGTGCTGAAAATTATGTTATGGTGGATGGTAAGTTGTTGGGTGTAAATCAAAGATGTGTAGTCATCAACCTGTATGCTCCACAAGATTTAGGTGCAACATCTTGGTTATGGAATGAAATAAAACAGATTATACAGTCTAAAGATGGTTTCTTTATTGTGTTTGGGGACTTTAACGAAGTCAGAGAGGAATCAGAAATGTGCGGGTCGGTGTTTGATCCTCATGGGGCTGCGTTGTTCAACGAATTTATTAATCATACGGAATTAGTAGACTTACCAATTAGTGGTCGAATATTTACTTGGATGAATAAGTTGGGGTCAAAAATGAGAAAGCGTGATCGGTTTTTAGTGTCCGAAAGTATTATTAGTGAGCAGCCGGAGATGTCTTTGTTGGCTTTAGACCGATCATGGTCTGATTACTCGTCTGTTTACTGCATAAACAGAAGGTAGACTACGGGCCAATCCCCTTTCGGATATTCCATTCATGGTTCGAAGTGCCCGGGTTTCATGAGGTCGTTCTTGAAAGTTATAACGATTTTTCTATATAGGTGAAGCCTGTGTTGATCTCAAAAACAAATTGAAGCATGTTAAAGGAAGACTTAAATTGTGGCAAGGAGAGTTCAAAGAAGCCAAGATATGTACAAGAAAAAAGTTGTGTGAAAACATGCTTTTAATTGAAAAGAAAATGGATGATCCGATGGCTACTTTTGAAGAGGTTCAAAATCGAGCAGTTCGGATAAAAGAGTTGGCAGAGCTTGATAGAATTGATGTTCTAGATACAGCCAAAAAAACAAATCTTAATTGGGACATTGAAGGAGATGAAAACACGACCTTTTTTTATGGGTTGTTGAAACAACATCAAAGGTTACAAATAGTTAAGGGAATTATGCATGATGGCGAATGGTGTACGGATCCTGAGCTGGCGGTAAAGACGACGTTTCTGAATTTTTATCGTGAAAAATTTGCAACAGATCAGTTTCATACCCCAACCTTGCCTTAGTCTCGCTATAAGCATCTTACTGCTGAGGAAATTGAAGAATTAGAAAGCCCGGTTACAATTGACGAAATAAAGTATGTGGTGTGGCAATGTGGAAGTGATAAATCTCCGTGTCCGGATGGTTTCTCATTCAAGTTCGTAAAGAAATATTGGGAGATCATGAAACAAGATATATATAAAGTTGTGACGGAATTTTGTAAAAATAGTAAACTTCCGTTAGGATGTAATGCGTCGTTTATTACGTTGATCCTGAAGGTATCTAATCCCATGTTTGTTAAAGATTATCGTCCTATTTCATTGATTGGTGTTTAGTATAAGATTATTGCTAAGTTATTGGCTCTACGATTGGTGAAAGTGGTTGGAAGTCTAGTAAGTAGTGAACAGTCAGCGTTCGTTAAAGGGAGGCAAATTCTAGATGGACCGTTATTGGTGAGTGAGGTGATGGAATGGTATAAATTAAAAAGGAAGAAACTAATGATATCTAAAGTTGATTTCGAAAAGGCGTACAACTCTTTGTGTTGGGAATATTTAGACCATGTGATGGAGCAATTTGGGTTCATGCAAAAATGAAGATCCCGGATTCGGGAATGTCTTGTTTCAGCTATAGTGTTAGTTCTCGTAAATGGAAGCCCTACGGATGAAATTGCTTTGCATAGGGGTCTTCGTCAGGGGGATCCTTTGTCTCCTTTCTTGTTTATTATTGCAATGGAAGGGTTACATTTAGCAATTCAAAAGGCAATAGAAGATAACAAAATTTCAAGGGCATCTGTTGGTGTAGATAGTTTAAAGGTATCACATTTGTTCTATGCAAATGATGTGGTGTTTCTAACTGAATGGACAACTAGAGATGTTGATAGCATTCTAGATGTGTTGAACGAATTTTATAATTCATCAGGTTTGAAGATTAATATTGGAAAGTCAAACATGTATGGGTGGGAGTGTCCTTAGATGAGATCACGAGTATGGTAGCTTCCATTGGATGTGCAGCGGGCAACTTGCCTTTCAATTATCTAGGAATCACAATTTGGGTGAGCATGGCAGCTAAGGGGTGGTGGGATAGTATTGTTCAAAGATTTAAAGATTGCCTTTCTAAATGGAAGGTAAATATGCTTTACGTAGGTGGTCGGCTTACCCTTATAAAGTCGGTGCTTGGGAGTTTGGGTATTTATTATATGTCCTTGTTTCGAGTCCCCGAAGGTGTGTTAAAAACTTTGGAACAAATTTGTTCTAAATTTTTTTGGGGTAGTCAGGAGGACGCGAAAAAGCTAGCATGGGTGGCGTGGGAGAAGGTTATTGCCGAGAAGGAAAGAAGTGGTTTGGGTATTGGTAGTTTGGCTTCGTTTAATTTAGCGTTATTACAAAAATGGAGATGACATTTTTATTTAATGAAGATGGAGCTTTATGGTGTAGTGTCATTAAAGTTATCCATGGGGAATACTGAGGGTTGGATAGCAGAGAGGTTAGTAGGGTGAAAGTAGGTACTTGGGCTCGTATTATTGGATCGGTAAACTATTTGCACGACAAACATAGATTAGCTCGTCATACGTTGCAGTACAATCTTATTAGTGGTGACAAGTTGCAGTTTTGGAAGGACATTTGGTTGGATGATCAACCCTTGTCGACTTCCTTCCCCCGTCTTTTCAGGCTAGAAAATGATCAAAACTGTTTGGTTCGGCATGGGTGGATTAATGGGCATTGGTGGTGGGACTGGCGCCATGACGTTAGAAGGGGAGCAAAGCAAAAACAATTACAATTGCTTACTGAAGCAGTCTCGTATGTAGCTCTCCATGAAGGTCAAGATAAGCTTTGGTGGGATATTGATATCCAATGTATGTTCTCAGTTGGCATTACAATAAAATATATTGATAACCAAACTTTGGTGCTCTTCGTTGCCGAGGAAAGTAAACATATTTATGTGGTGAGCAAGATTAGAAGCTCTCAACACATTATAATCTATCCGCAAAGGGATCGATATCGCGTCTATTATGTGTCCTGTATGCGGAGTTTCAATGGAATCGGTATCTCATGTTCTATTCACGTGTACGCTAATAAAGGAGGTTTGGACGAGGGTATATAATTTGTGCCAAGTTTCTGTGAGGGATATGGATGACTTCTCTGAATGGCTAGATTGGTTGATAGAATGCCAATGTCCGAAATCGTAAAGTCATACTCAAGGTCTACACCTGCGTGTTGGGTCCTATGGAGCTATCAAAATTCAGTCATATTTGAGTCGGGAAAGATGCGGAAAAGAGACTTAATTGATAATATTCTTTTTTATTCTTTTAAGTGGTTAAAGTATCGAAACCCAAAATCTTGTATTAGTTGGGTTGAATGGTTTCAAAACCATCTGTATTTGTATTAGTCTAATTCTTTGCTAGACTTTTTTTTCATTTATAAAATTTGTTGTTAATAAAAAGACTTATAAACTTAATTTGTCATTTTCATTTTAGTTTATTCATTTATATTTATTTATGTTAAAAAAATTATGTTTTAAGATATTATCAATCGAGAAGCCTGTATGTATAAGCTTAACATATAAAATTGTAAAATCTAAAATTGCATTTTGTAAATAGGTAAGGTCATAAGTCGTTACAACTTACAACTACGAGATGCATCTAAATTGAGTAATTGACCTGCTCATTAAATAATTTGATGGGTCTAGTTTTTTGACCTAGTGGCCTAGTGGGTCACATAAAATTGACGGTAAATTGATTATGGGCCTGGCCCAAGTATTGTAACTACATCTGATTTTAGGCTTAATATTTAGGTCCATTAGAATAGCCACGTACAACTGCTAGTGTCCATCGAATATCATAAGAATCCCCATTGCAATTCACACTGATCGTTGTGGAGACATGAGCAGGTAATTCATTTCGAACTTTTTATGAAATTAATTACTAAAATACTGTTGTTTTATATCTTAACATCTTGTTAATTACTGAAAAAGTTTGTTACATATTGTTATTTGCAAAATTTGAAGCTCAGTGTATGTGATTTCATTTTTATTGTTGCTGTTAATTTAAAGAGATATATAAATTCTGTTAATTTTAAGAACAGGAAGCAGGTTATTTGACCTATTTCTAATTTTGAGTAATGAATGGGACACTGATTTAGGAATTAGGAGTAAATGTCAGTGATGTTATGTGGTTTTTAGCAAGATTATACATATATATGTATGTATTTGAGGATGAATACAATTCAAACACAACTAGGGTTAAGTGACTAAACATATTGAAATAGGGAGAGTGTATAATAAAAATTAGCTGTTAAGTGTTTTTAGATGTATCTAACTTTACCTAAAAATCTAATGTATGTATCATACTTCAAGACTTGCTTTTGTATGAACCGATCTTCAATTCATTGCTATTATACGTGTCCTGTGACTATCTTCACCAGGTAACCATTTATTTCTTGATGTGGCTGCCATAGAAGGTGCCATGTCATCAAGACTGGTGGCCCATCACCGGTTACAAGTGTACATTTGAGAATAGTAGAAATTGAAAGTTAGGTACATACAAAAGAATATTTAAACTTAGGAATGTAGGATACATACAATAGATTTTCGGCTAATGTTTGATACACTTCAAAACACTTAACCCGTTAACCAACTGGTTAATGAGACTGTCTCAAGTAATCGTATATGTGAATCTTCTTCTGTATATCTGTTTTCCTATTTCTCTTTCAGCTTGTTAATTTTCAATTTGTTGTTGGTATAGGTTGATTGCAACAAGAAGAGTTGTTTTGAATATATTTGCACCGAGACTAGCTACAAGGACATTCTGCAATGATGCACCAGTAACGTTGAATAATGTTCCATCTCGTAGCCATTTTAACAAAGTAATGTTTTGTTCTCTAACCCATTTGAGATATATTTGTTTGCTGTCATAGAACTATATCATTGCTACTTGGTAAATCTGTGCCATTTTATTTTTTAATAGCAATGTGGTGGTTTGTCTTATTCTGTGACAAATACTTGCATATAGAGCTTCAGTCTTTTTCTAAAGCCGTTTTTTCAATATTATTAAACAGGAGGAAAGAAAGGAACATGGATAAGGGACCATTGTAACTATAATGTCTGTTTACTTATATTGGGGGCTTAGCTGTGATAATTGACAGATTTGTTCTGCGAATATTTCTTTAATTTAAGTATTTGGTTCCTCCGTTACTTATCTTTTCTTTGGCGTCTTGTTAGTCATCACTGACATTGGACAATATTTTCCTTTTCTTGGAGGTTGAGGATGAGGAAGGTTCTACATGTGAAGTTCCTCAGCATGACATTGCTATTGTAGGGGGTGGTATGGTTGGGATGGCTCTTGCTTGTTCACTAGGTATATTTGTTCCTTGTTCTCTCAACTTTATTCTAGTTAATGAGTTCTCTTATTGCTTTTAAATTCTAATTTGAATGAATTTTTTGAGGCTCAACTATTCAAAAAAAGAAAATCCATGTATTTTATATAGTTAGTCTCATTATACTTTCTAATTTAGATTCTTAGCAAGTTTTCTCTATTTCTTGTCTGCTTGCAGCAACAATGCCATTGACAAAACACTTGTCTATTGCCATCATTGACAGCAATCCTGCTTTGCTAAATGGGCCCTCCATCAAGAAAGATGACCCCCCAGATCCAAGGGTCAGTACGGTCACACCTGCAACAATCTCCCTCTTTAAAGGTATTGAGTTCTGTATTCAGAAGACATACAAGGCAACATCATTACTGTTTGTAAGGGGAAAGAGTCATATTAAAACACTTGGGTCCATAAACAGTAACTTGAATTGTCCTTTATGTAGGTATCGGCGCATGGAAATATGTTGAACAACATCGACATGCCTATTTTGACAGAATGCAGGTAATAGATTTATGATTGAATGCTAGATCATTATCTGTGGTAGCTGTTTATCCTCTTGTTCTACCACGGTTTCACTATTCAGAAATATTATATTGTGCACTAGGTCATAAACTGTCCAGATTTCAGGAAAACTTCAAATTACATGTTCCATAAGAATATAGTCAATATAAAGTTGTCATTGTTCTTTTTCTTGATGCAACCTTAGAACTTAAATATTTCTTCAAATTCACTTAAGTCTGTTCTAATAACTTCGTGATTAACCTGGAAATAAGTTATGTAATAGTATGTACATTTAAATCCTAGATGATATGCTAAGTTGAAGATACATCTATCATCAGTTGTGACTGAAGATTGATTCCTTTTTACTAGGTATGGGATTACACTGGCTTCGGATACACAAGGTACAACGCAAGAGATGCAGATAAAGATGTTCTTGGGTAAGAACATAGTTACTTGGTTCATTATATACTAGTTGTCACACTGTCTAATCACTTTCTTCTGGGATTCAATTCAGCTGTGTGGTGGAGAATAAGGTGCTACATAAATCTTTATTGTCATGTTTGCAGGTAAGTAAATGAATGTTCAGTATATTATTTTGTACAAAGGCTTATAGTGAATTTGACTGATGTAAATTCCTACTCAACAGAATCAAGATGCCAAGAAAACAATTTATTCTACAAGATTGTCATCAATGTCACTTCCGACCCGTGCATCAGTTTCTGCCACAGGAGGCCCTCTATCAAGTACAGCGTCAAAAAATCTTGTGAATCTAGCAAAGCTGGAGCTAAGTGATGGCACAAGCTTGTATGCTAAGTTGGTGGTAAGTTTTGATAACCTGGATATCTATTATTGCATGTGGCCGAACTCTGTTTCCACAGATCGTAATTGTAGCAACAATTAGTTTATAGTTGAACTAGCATTTTTGACCCATTTACTTATTAATGGTTTGATTTGGGTTATATCTTATCTCTAACAGGTCAAATGGATAAAGTTAGAAATAAAACGAATTTGGTTGAAAGTCACCCAAAGTGTATTTTAAATCCATAAACCTTTGAAACCATTTTATTTCAAAAAGTTATATTGTTATCAATATAATATGGTCCTTGTAATCATATTTGACACACCAAATATTTATGAAAGCGTCAAAGTTTTTGCACCAATCATCCTGACTTGACTCCACTTGTTTTGACCCACAAAAAGAGTACTCGTTTTGACCAGTTCCCTAATCTGCCCGACCCACCATGTCATCTCTAATTCATGGTTCTGCTGTTCATCTTGAAAGAAGACACTGACACTTTTTCGGCATGTAATAGGTTGGGGCTGATGGATCCAAGTCACGTGTTAGGGAGTTGGCAGGAATCAAAACCACTGGTTGGAATTACTCGCAGAGCGCAGTCATCTGCACTGTTGAACATCCTGCAGTAAACTTTTGTGCATGGCAACGATTTTTACCTGGTGGTCCAATTGCACTTTTGCCTATTGGTGACAATTATAGCAACATTGTTTGGACCATGTCACCCAAAGATGCATCAAACCATAAGATAATGAATGAAGATGATTTTATAATAGCCTTAAACCATGCTCTTGATCTTGGATACGGTCCTCGCCCCAAATCTGGTGTATTTGGCAGTGATGTACTCTCTTCTTTTTTCAGACCAGATGTTACATCATCAGTTAACGAGGGATTTGAACCTCCACCTAAGGTGATGAAATTAGCTTCAGATAGGATGGCTTTTCCACTTTCTTTGATGCATGCAAGCCAATATGCATCCAAGCGTGTGGTTTTGATTGGTGATGCGGCTCATACTGTTCATCCATTGGCTGGTCAAGGGGTCAATATGGGGTATGGAGATGTATCTTCACTTTCAAATGTCATTGCTGATGGTGTTGCAGTGGGATCTGATATTGGGGAGGTAAGTAATAGGTTTTCCTTTCGACTTCTATCTGTAGTTAAAAAATTCTAAGGTCAAACTAACTAAAAACGTCAGTATTAATGCAAATTGCTTAAAGTTTCTACACAACTTTTAAAGAAATTGCAACTGATAGCTGAATTGTAGGGAGAAGTGATGAAAGTCGTAGTAGTGGCTGGAGATCTTTCATATCACCTGCTCGACCCATGTGACATGTATTCTTTTAAATAAGCCAAATTATTTGGTTACCCTTTAGAGAAAAAATATAATCTTGAAGTGACTTGTTCCCAAGTAAATGAGTCAAAATTGTGACCTCAACAGAACAATGGTGAAATCATAATAATTGCAAAGTTGATATCTATCTCTTACATGCAAATCAGAGGTGAAATGCACTTCGTTTCAATGGCTAGGGTTTACTAAGAGATGTAATGTGCATCATCTTTGCAGGTAACTATGCTGCAGAAATATGAGGTAGATAGAAAAACAGCAAATATAGCAATGATGGCTGTCCTGGATGGTTTCCAGAAAGCATACTCAGTTGATTTTGGACCGCTTAATATATTACGAGCTGCAGCATTTAATGGTGCAAATGTCTTTGCACCATTGAAGAGGAATATCATCTCTTATGCATCCGGAGAGCGTAAACTGCCTTTTATGTCATAATGTGAATAGCTTTTACCTGGAATAAATGTATCATGTACAATGGAAACGTTGCACACTAGTCTTATTGAATAACTTACAAAGTTTTCGGAAGCTGTGTAGTAGCAGTTGTATGAAATGTTTTTTCATTGTTGTGTGATTAGAGGTGTTTATACCTGCATCTGAATGAGCAAATGCTTCTTAAACAATGAAACTTGCAGAAGTTGAGTGTAAGCACATAATATGTTCCTCTAAAGAACATAAATCGTGATTAGGAGTTGGCAAAGGCTAACATAATTAAGCTTTGTATTATTTTCGTTTTCAATCTTTACATTGATACATCTATCCGGTTGAATGTCCTATAGTCCTATACAGCTGAAAGTTTAAGGTTCACATAAATTTGTGCAAGCTAGCCTGGGAGATTGGCAAAAGAAATTGATCTCAGGTGTCAATTTATAAGTTCAAAAACAATTCCTATCCTATGCACAATTGAGCGGCTGGTTGCTGCTGCCTTAAATTACAAAAATGTATCCCGAATCAAGCGAGCCATAACTCGAGAAGATAATCGACTTAGCACTTCAGGTAGCACTGTGGCTGATAAATTTGGCATTATTGGAATAAGCTCTTGGATGACACGATTCACATCTAAACCCTGTAAATGAAAGTAAGATATTTTATTGATCATGTAAGGAAAATTTACAGCGCTACTGACAGTAAAGAACTTTTATTTCAGTACCTGATCTGGTGATCGTGGTCTTGAATCTTGAGCAGTTAGAAATTCAACAATCTTTTGAACATTGTTCAGTATAATTTTGTCTTCCTCTGTTATGTAAGGAATTAAACCGGTGGGTCTCATGGTTCCAAAAGTAGGAACCATGCTGAAAACGGGAGTAGGATTTCGGATTCCCAGTACTGTCATAACTTGGACCAACTGTTCTCTAGTAACAGCATCAATGCCTTTCACAATCTGTTTACAAGAAAAATAATAAGCAATTTCAACACAGATTAAGCATATTGCCTGACAACTGTATTGTAAAATGTTTACATGATCCCGCAGGTAAACATGGAAATATGATGGAAAATTATGAGCAGTACCTCATCTAAGAGAAATTCTCGGAAGAAATTCCCTTTATCAGACAGCAGAAAGGCTAGGGCTGCTCTTGTTTGAACTGGCTGTTCTTGAGATCCGCCTGATTGAAATCGAGGGAATGTAAAGCTTGACTGATTTTGCAGAAGACCAAGTTCCGCCATATCACCATTAAGATCCTCCCCACCACCACTTTTGGCTGCTGTTATGAAACTCTCAAAAGCTTGCATCACATCTATAAATCTTTCAGCATCAAAAACTCCAGATTTACCATATACGGTGTAACGCAAAGCACTTCTTAAACGTGGAGATTCATCAGTGAGGAGCCTCTGCATCAGACAAACAGAAAAATGTCACCTTTGTGGCTGAAATCAACAAAGAAGGTAAACGTAGTTTACTTAATTCATTGCCTATTTGAATACTTCTTTTTTCGTTTACAACTTCTCAGAAGTTCATACCATAGTATTGTTTGCATTTAGTCATCTAGGTATAGTATTAGGTTCCGTTTATTCATATATCGAGACATAATAATAATAATATATATGAATGAGCTATAAAGTATAAAAGAGTGAAGCATGTGTAAATTTTAAGTACATTATACCTGTGCAATATATGGATATGCTTCATCTACAATCGCGAATTCTGGATCTCCTACTAAAGCTATACCTTCAAGCACTCCTATAGCTCTAATAATAAGAGCAAAATAAGGAGGAATGCGGAATGGATAGTCGAATGTTATTTGAGCTAAATCAGCAGCCAACTCCTGAAAGTTGATATTTTTCGCTCCTCCACCTTCAAGGGCCTGATCGAATACTTTGGCTAAAACAGGTAATATTGGATCCAAATTTACCCCCTCTGGAATGAAACCAAGTTTCACAAAATCTTTAACGATAGCATCATAATCTCTATGAATAAGATGAGCAATAGCTTCAATCATCCCATACTTTTGATCATCCGTCAATTTTGTTACCAAACCTATCAGCAGAACGATTATTCAAACATTTAGCACTAGCGACCAACGGGAAGAGCTCAAGTGAAACCAATACACAAAGATGAATCATTATTACCAAAATCAAGAATAGCAAGCTTCCCATCTGGAGTGCGGATCATATTTCCAGGATGTGGATCAGCATGAAAAAAACCTGTATCTAGCAACTACATTCACAATCAACAATGAGTCAGAAACCATTACCAAATGGAAGTTTTGTAAATAAGAATTATGTTTGGTAGAAAAAAGTTTAATGTTTTAAGTATTGACTTAAAACTCGAGTAATTTATATCTCCTTTATACTATTGGCAAAAGTTACCTGCTTTAGGTAGCAGATGACTCCAACATTAACCAGCTCTCCAACATCACTTTCTGTACTTTGTGAAAGCTTTTCACCATCTACCCATTGTGTAGTAAGAACTTTCCTTGATGTGTATTTAGTGTAAGTCTTAGGTATGACAACCTGGAAGACCATAACTTCTTCAAATATGTTGAATAAATCTTAACACAAAGATAACACTACGATGGTAGCATGAATTCCATGTTGACAACTATGGATATATAAGTCTCTGAAGGCACAATAGACGCAACATGTGTTCAATTGCAGAGAGAAAATTACCTGTGGCAGATCTTTCTTCATCATCTCTGCAAAATATGTTCCATTTTCACCCTCATTAACATAGTCAAGCTCCTCAAAGAAACGAGCAGCCCATTCATCAACCAAACCGACAACATCCACAGAGATCTAAAAGTAACGAAAGAAACAAATACCATAAACCACTTGTTTTCGCCCTAAGAAGGGACTATTAGTTCTGTATGATGAAGAATTGATAGAGCAAATAGACTACGGAATTTCTTATTGACCAACATTACCTGAGGAAAGCGTTTAAGAACCAATCCTAAGTTCCTTATGATGAATAAATCAACGGTTACTGTCTCAAGCACAAAAGGCCGTTGTACCTTAACAGCAACCAAATCCCCATTTTCCTTTAGTCGGCCCTTATACACTTGCCCAAGTGAGGCTGCAATATTTCATAACAAAGGTAACCTTTAGGTGCTTCTTTTATAAATTTGCAACTAGTCACTAACCATATGTATCAACAGCTTATATTATTCACTCTTTACATGAAAAAAAAGGGGGTACTGACAACAACGGCAACAGAAATTTTTTTTTTTTTTTTTTTATTAAAATAACATAATATCTGAAAAGGAGGTAATGGTCACCTGCGGCAATAGGGGAAGTTGTGAGTTCCGAATAGATGTTGTACCATGGTTGTCCAAGTTCCTCTTCTATAAATGCCATGGCAATGTCATCTGGATATGATGGAACCTAGGACAATTATATAACAGAAGTGGGATGAGATTTTGAATGCATATATGCTATTAGAAGACATCATGATAGTTTCATAAGAGTGGTTTGAGATTCTACTGTCAGTGAAACTTTACTGTATAAAGTCTGGTCTTACCTTATCGCAAAGCTTTTGTAGCTCGGTCATTGCAGCAGGTGACAGTATATCTGGCCGAATGCTCAACGCTTGCCCAAGTTTTATATAAGCCGGACCCAAAGAGGTTACGATTTCCCTCAACTCAATTGCTCGTGCGACTTCATTCTGATAAACATAACAAAATGCAAGACACACGTAAGAATCAGGTGAGCAGTAGCGATGAAGCTTTCATATGTAAAGAATCAGGCGTCTAGATCATTATTTATGTTTTCTTCCTCAAATCATACTACTTCGATCCTATGAAACTTGCAACAATCACATATTGGCATGCAACTTTAGAGCTTCTCAAACCACCTTTTCTTAGGTTCTTTTCTGAAATCCAAAGTTGTCAAAAGATGATAAATCTACTTATTTATTTAAATGGACCATATAACTCCAAGAGGTGGTCAATCCTATCATTTAGTCCTTTCATAACAGATTTATAATTTAAAGGAAAATCCTTTCATAATCATAGCAACTTCGGAAATTATCGCAGTACCAGACTGAGATGTTGACTTTGTTGCGTTCTACAATATCATGAATGTTCCATTACACACTTAATGAACCACATAATGAGAGTGCCAATATGGTTCGTGGATAAAACAAATAAATAAAAAATAAAAATTCAGAGTCAGAATGCAAGTAGCCACTGTTTATATTTTTTGTGAAACATAATAGGTCCAAAACAACTGGTCTCAATTTTTTAGAAGTGATACGCTATGAACTTTTCACTTTTACAAAGATCATAACCGCAAACATATGTGCAGATAACATGAACGATCACTTACCTCTTGAACCTTCTTATTTATCACGTCCCAAGCAAGACGTGAGAGAAATCCTCCTGCCACAGACGTCAGCTGAATTATACGAGTGGCAACAGCTTTTGGCCTTTTACCCCAATATGCAGAAATACTAGCAGGATCATACACCATTGGCAATAGTTCGCTACTTTCATCAGTCTGAAAAAGACCACAGCATCATATCATATCAGCATCCCAAGAATTTCATATAAGAACATACATGCACACACTTATTAAGACACACAAAGGGCTAATGTCCTATAATAGCAGCATACTTAAGTTAGTGATCCTTTTTGGTACTTGTACAAGATTACACCTGACCCGGTGATTATACTTTTTTGAAATGGGCTAATTTGGTAATTTGACCCGTTTCTTGCCTATGTGGTATTTTTTTCTGATTTCTGTATCATCAATACATAACCAAACTAGTAATTTCAAAATAGTATGGTTACCAAACAGGTAACCAGATTAGGACATTATAGAGTATAATTATCAAAACTGACCACTAGCCTAAGTACCTTTGATATTCTATGACATTAAGCCCCACACACAGATTAAAGAAACCAACTAATTGAAAAGATTGAATCATCCTGGATTGCGAATAATACCTCTACAAGACGAAGTTCAACATCATCGGCAGCAAACTGAGAGTCACTTAAATTTTGACCCCTAAGCCCTTTCATAAGTGATGCCAACTGCTCATTCTCCTCCATCTGAGCCCTAACTCTTTTAATCTCTTGTGAAACCGTCTCCATTCTCTGCAAACAAATAAATTAATCTTTGAAACTGAAACAAAAAACTTCTTCATAATATTCAAAGTAAAATTAGATAGTAACAATGCCGCTAGATTAAAAATAATTATGGAGAAACATTAACATCAACATTTAATTTTAGACAGGACAGTTACTTATTTACATATTTGTTCGGAACAGATGGTAAAACTTTGGTCAAGTGCAGTGACTATACTAAAAACAAATAAAACTCGAACACAAAATTCAAATTATACCGTGCCATTGATCGGTGATCCATTTACCGATCTAGACGATCGAGTCTCGGTGGCCTTCGGTTTCGGTTCGGTTGCCACAGCACGAACTACTTCATTCCGACGTTTAACCCTAACAATGTTCGGAAACGAACGGCGAACCGCGGTGAATCTATTTGTGTTATCGTTTGATTGTAACGAACGAGAAATTGAATCGATTCTGCAACAAGTGAGCTGAGATGTTGCTTCCATAATTCGAATGAAAATGAAGAAGTGATGGAATGAGATGAAGTATGAACTATGAAGGGTGTAGTATGTATGTGGTTATCGTAGGTGATGTGTGTTTGGGTTCACCACTAGTAAATTTGGTGGAGCAAACTAAAATGAACAAATTGTTGTTTTTTGAACACGTGGCGTTTTGAGGAGCAAGAAAAAATGGAAAATAATATTTGCGTTATAAGTTTTGGCGGGTAGTACCTACTTGCTACCGGTATCTTTCTACAAGAAAAGCGTAATTCGTTTTTGTCTTCCAAATTTATTTTAATCACTTAAGTTATGTTGATAGCACAAATATATTTTATTATATGTAGGTAAAAAGATCGTTTTAGTTGTATAAAGAGAGCATATAGATTTGTTATAACTATTACTAATAACGTGAAAGAATCAACTGAAATGAGTAGTTAAAGGTTATATCAGAAGGTATTTAAATACGTGAAATCTTACATATTATACACCGAATATACACAAATTGAGTTCGGTACGAGATCGTCTCACTAAAAGTCAACAAATTCGAGCTCAACTCATTTCGAAACTAATAAGTTCTTGCTCGTCTCAGTTGAAATTTTACTAGCTTGCCTCCCCTTGTTTATTAAAGATTATTATTATTTTATTTATATTTAATACTTATTTTTATTTTGGTGTAACTTTTAACCATATATAATAGCATTCACTCTCATTATTTTAAGTATTACATATATAATTATTTTTATTATGTAATTATATATTACCTTATTTCAGAAAATATTGAAGTATTTAAATGGTAGTCTTGTTTAGGTTTGCATGTTTGTTTGAGTTTTATTTGAAAAGCTCAAGCTCTATCTTTTTTGTTAAACGATTTAAAAATATGTTCAAGTTTGATTAGAGCTCATTTACTATGACATTCTAGAATTTATAAGGCATTATCTTAAAAAGATTATTATTTAGTTATATATAAACGAATATTTTCTATTTCCTTTTAACTTAAAGTAAGGTAAAAGGCATGAGCTAAAAAAATACAAATAAAAAGATGGTCAGGGGTGGGGTGTTGTTAAAATTGGTAACAGATATAACCAAGGGGCTAAAAATGTTAACATCTATTACTTGAGGGTGAGGTGAGGTAATTTATGAGTTAAAAAGCACTTAATTCCTCTTGTTTTCATTTAATCAAAAATAACGGCAAACGTGCTTTGGTTTGGCAATTTTAAAAAGAAGAAAGAAAGAGAAGGTTGTGAAATTAAACCTAGAAGTGAGAAGAATTAAAACTTTTAATCCTTAATCACAAGCCCTAAGGTAAAGTATGCCTCTAATTTATTAATTTTGTTAGAGTTGACTTGAACCCTAAATATGAAAAATGAGTAAAGATGTTAAAATCTGAATAAGGATAGTATGTATGTACAAAAAAGTATGAAAAATCATATTTTGTATGTATATATTGAGAAGAAAGTGGATATACGCGTATACTCATATATGAGAGTTTGATTAATAATGTGTACATGCAGTATGTATTCACTTTTATATATATATATATATATATATTATTAAATAACTCAATTAGATGACGATCTAGATAACTAAATATGAAATATATCTGACCAGTAAAGAAAATAAAAATTATAACCATTATTTAAGAGCATTTAAATGTTGGTTTAATTTATAACAATTAAAGTTTATTGATTTAAAACATTTATAATTACCATGAACAATCATATAAGTTAAATTATTTCAAGATTACATAAATAAATGGTCCAACATGCTTTTATACATGTCTTCCTTTTTGACCGAAGTGTAGTCGGGTTATACTATGAGTCGTTTAATGAGCTCCCCAACCTCAACCTATTAGAATAGTAGGTAACTTCCATGTAACTCCTTCAACAATACTCAGCACAACCTAGTTTCGTTTCTTACGTTAGGTGTACAGAAGACTAATATAGATATAGTTGGAGATTTTATTTGTGTAAGGAAGAAATAAAATTAACCATAATTGATGTTCATAGAAATTATAAGGAAAGGTGAAGGTTTTATTGATGTATAACTTTTATTTTACAAGTATCGAAAAAAGAAAGCATAAGGATCGATGATCCTTTAGATACAGTAAACGTACATATTTATAATCTCCTTCTAGTACTAAAGCATAACATTATATAGTACAAGTTTCAAAACAACATCCTCCTTAAGTATTGTTTGCATGTGTCACATATTCTCCTTATTAGACCTCTATATGCAAGAGTTAACTTGGAGTTTTATTTTCACGTGTATTTCACCTAAAGTGAGTTGCTCTTTGTCTATAGTATTAAGAATATCTCCATGTAGATTCCACATAGACTACTATCTGTTTACATATATATTGCACGTATCATTTCATCTGCTTAATTATCATCCTTAGACGATGTTAAAAGAATACTTGTATCTTCTTCTTTTTCTTTTTGTGGAGAGCATGATGGACACATTTCTCTTTCATGTTGTCTGAATTGACAATTCTTGACTAGGTCTTGGTAATTATCCACCTTTGTATTGCTCTGAACCTTTACATATACCTAAACTAGATACCATATTAATAAAAAAGAATTATTAGCTGTTGTAAAAAGTTGCCAAAAATTTTATTACTTTTTCTTACCAAGAAATTTTTTGTTAAGAACTAATGATACGCAAATAAAAAGCGTTTATTATAAATAATTTTCCCTACAAGGCCGAGTTTAAAAGATTAATTAGATGACATACTCCTTTATTTGAATATAATTTTGAAATTGAGATTATTAAATTTAACAAAAATGTTTTAGCATATTTCTTAACCAAATATGATAAAGATAATTCAGAAGGTTCACTAATTACTTCCTCTGATGACAGAACAGGTAGAAACAATCAACGACATTGTTTCCGATATTATTGATATTGCCAATCTCCTAGGAACTCAAGGCAAGTTAAAGATTTGCTTACAAGATGTTGCATGTTGATAAGGACTAAAATAGAAAAATATAAAACTGATAGCGGCATAATAGAAGTTTTTATAAAAGAAACTGAAAAAATGGATCTTGGTTCTTCTTCAAAAATAGATATCTCTTCTACTTCATTAGAAGAACAATCTCACACTAATGATTTTTTTATTGACGTATTATTTTTCATTTAAACCAACAGGTTATAGAATATAACTAATGATGTTTTAGTTACGTGATGATGTTAGCGCTTATATATGCAACTTTTTATCATATTTAGGTCATTGAAGTTTCACTTTTACGTAGCATTAGTCATTTTCATTTTAGCTATATGGTGGATAGTGTATTAGTTATTGTAGCTTTTTTGTCGTATTAGCTGTCGTATCAACACATCTTTAATATTTTCAAAAATAGTTAAAATAATGATAATTCTAATAGACTCATACTATACTGCTCTAAACACATCATGTAAAAGGTAAATCAAGATCGATTACCAAGCTACAATAATATTTTAACATGTTTTGATCAGTTTACCTAGCACAATTCATTCATTATAAACATTAACATGAAATTCATTTGAATATTGGCACAGTATTGAAAAAAATAAAAATAAATAAATACCTGTGACTTAATAGTTGCATTTATTCACGGCCACCCGAATTTGAGATTTTATGGTAACCATTCATATATATCTGACTTCCCTTTATGTCATTTTCTGAGCCTTTTCCGGAGGATTTCATTTGGTTGGCCAAGAAATCGGGCAATCACTGCTTATATTCATGGTTATTTGATGTGCTAACAATTTCAACATAATATAAGTTTCTTTGTAACTAAAATGTATAACTTGTACATCCATGGCTAATTGGTTGGCCGACGTTATCCAGCTGTTAGATGATGATATAATTTAATATCTATAACTTTTAGAAAGGGTTTACATTATAACTTTAAACTTACGATCGAAAATTACAATATTAACCTTAAAGTTATTTTAGTAATATGAAAACTTTGCATTTAATTGAGATAATTAGGATATTTTTCAATTAAAAAAATACGAAAAGTAAGTTAATTTAACAAATATTACAAATACTCATCATCTTTTTCTTTTACATCAATTTTTATCGCTTTTGTTGACTTTTAATAATCATAAACCTTTTATTAAATGACGATATTTATTTATAAGTCATCACATAAATTAAAGATAAAATGGAGGGATTCTCCACATTCTTTACGTCAATTTCGTAATGTAAAATCACCTTATATTTTATTGAATTTTTAAATGTCCGTCGCCACGAGTAACTTACTAGTGGTTTATTAATACATTTATATATCAGGGCCGATATCTTTTTAGCAAGGCAATAACATATATATTAATAATAAAAATTAGCAAGATGCTAAAAATTACAATATCAAAACGATAACTACAAATGCAACAATGCTAAAACTTGATCCCCCAAATCGACTCTAAAACATGATTCCAAACAACATGACCCTAACAATTACAACCAACTATAATGCGACGATTCCAAACTTGCTTTCACCCAAATTACAACTTAGGGAAGATTAAGCCATCGAAGGAATAGTCCCCGCTATACAAATCCAAAACACAATACTTAACCACTTAAGGGCGATCACCCATAGAAAGCATGGAAACAGGTAAACACCGACAATGACCCTGACCCTGATAACTGACACGAAATCCGCTGAAACCTCAAACCAAACAGTTCCGACCACACATTCAGACCGAGTTGTGATAATGTAAGATGTGGAGACGGTTAACGTAGAAACAAACCATGATTGTTGGACCACCACCGGCTAAAATGGCTAACCACAACTTAATACCACTAGAATCGTTGGCCTACAACTTGCAAAAAAACCTACAATCACTTCAACCAACTGACGTAAAGTGACCTGAGACCACACCTCGAACGACCTTAAACCAAAGATTGGGACTACCTACAATTGCTTGAAACCAAGACATCGAACTACCGAGTCTACCTAACCGGAACCAACTGAGACTGGCTGAAACCACCCAAGACCACCTAATAGAACCTCCAACCACTTGAAACTACGACCCTACAACCATGATCATATGAAACTATAAACTGAACCATCTATAGCTACCTGAAACGACCCATCGTACTGAAGCATGACCAAAACCACCTGAAACTGTGAGCCTGAAACCACTCAAACAATCCATCAGTACCACCCAAAACCACTTATTTGAACCCACTACCGTACCACATGAAACCTTCAACCAAAAACAACCTAAAATCGCATACCCGAACCATTTGTAACCATTGATTTAAACCACGACGTGAAAGAGACGAACATTTGAATGGTTTAAAAGGAAGTATATACATAGGATGGGAAGGATCAGGGCCTCCGAACCGCTGGCCAAAGCCAGTGGCCGAAGAGGGTGAAGAAAAGTTGTGACCGCTGCTTTAAGTTTTATGGTTTTGTAGATTGAGAGAGAGAGAGAGAGAGAGAGAGAGAGAGAGAGAGAGAAGAGTTTTTCGAACTTTCTAAATTTATCATTATGATTATTGTTTACCAGGCCCATATTGATAGTTTTTATTCTTTTCCTTTTTCTTTTAATCATGCTTCTAACCTTTGCTTGAGTAATTCATAGAGTCTTTGCTCACAGTCACATACTCAAATCAGGTAAAACACTCACTTTTCAAGAGACTAGCGTGAGTCAAATTGTTTGGACCCAACAGAATTCGAACTAGAAACCTCTCACTCTTTACCGATGAAGTTCCAAATTTTTGTCGGTTGACCACGATAATGGTTCTATTTGAAAGTTACATCCATGGTCATTTTGATTTTTCAAAAATTCAAAGTTAACATTTTATTAAATAAATGATAAGTGTCTTGAATGTATCAAAAGTTCAAAGTGTACACTTTATTAATAGGATTTGTATGGTATGTATCTAGACTAGATATATACTATATAGTTTTTAGTTATCATTTTTTAAGATTTCAGATATATACTTATTAAAAATAGTTCTTTTTTAATCATTAGAAATAAAAATATGAAGTATGATACATACGGAATAAGTGCATTTTCTCTTACAGAGAAAAGAAATAGATTTCTTCCGGCTAGCTAATGTATGATACACAATACTATATTTTTGATAAAATTTAATAAATCGTATACAATTAATCCTTAAAGTAAGATTTCTAGCCATAAGTCCATAACAGTAACTTTTTCTTTCTTGGAGAACTTTATCTTATTAAAATCTTAGTAAAAATGAATCAAATAACGAATCCGATCAGCGAGGATGACAAAATGCACCCATTTATCAAAGATTTGCTACACGAATTTCTAATGATGTGAAAAGCTTCACTGACTATAAACGAACGAACCCCATGCATCAACCATCCATAATATAACATCAATCCATCCATGGTCCTAATGGTTGGCAGGTATGAGCGAAAAGAATAGCCAATCTATAAGACGACAGCTGTAATATAGCCTTGTAAAAATTGAAGATTTCAAAAGCATTTGAAGCCAGGGCAGATCGAGAGAACAATGATTAGTATTAAGGCAACAATGATGCCAAAAACTATTAATTTCACCTTCATATTCTGAATCCACATTTTTCTCTTCATTTTGGTTCCTTGTTTCTTGAAATCTTGTGCCTAAAACATGATATTAAATCAAACAATCAAATCTCTAGTATTATCAAAGGGCAATGACATTTGCACTATTATTTTTTATAGACACACCAAAATTATGCAATAAGCAGATGTACTGTACATTTTCTTTGTATGAAGTAAAACCATGTTGTAAGTATCACCTTCCATCATCTAAGTTGCCCCAAAATACTTTTTTCGGCTTCAAAGGGTTGAAACAATAATGTTGTTTAAGACAAACCTGATTGCGAAGATTATCAGTTTTATCAACTAGTAGTTCAATCTTCTCTCCGCGATCCAGAACCTGAACAGAACAAATATTTTCCAACGAAATATGGAACCTCTTAATCACTTTTTACAAGCATAAAATACTAATTATGAAAACAATAAGCAATACAAATTTATGCTAAAAAGCCAATTAAGCTACCTTCTCAATGTTCTCCATCATCACTCCCTTAACTTCAGAAACCTGAGCCTTAACCTTAGCAATCTTGCTGATCTCCTCAGGATGGGAGAAACAGTAGCGCATTTCTTCTTTCATTTTGGATCTGAAAACCACAGAAACTGTTAAGAGACTCATATAAATAATAAATAATATGTATCAAAGGTCTATAAATACAGTAGACATACCCAAACTCTTTGTTCAGGTTCTTGGAACCAGCAGTTTTGCCTTTCCCAGTGCCGTATTTTTTATAAAATTCATCCTTAACACGCTCCAAAAAGGCAATGGGAAGTTCCCTTCCGGCAGATTCAACCGCAACAACACAATATGCTGCAACAACCAATTGATGTCTGGTCAAACTATATGTGAATATAAAGAATCCCCTGAACAAAAAGTGAACCATTTGACATGGTTTTAGATCGATTATTTATTTATTTGCATCATATTGAACCCAAAAGTAAGAATGAAAAACAGGAATAACACTATACATAATCTGTTGTAAATGCTGATAGCTCACAGATTTCATGATCAATATTTCAAATTAATGCCACTTCTGAGAAACGTTTCTTGCATTAGATGAGATGTGTTCAAGCATTAGATCATATGATCTTATTCAAGGCAATTTAATGGCATTTATTACGTAAATTTTGCATGCCATGCTTTCGAATCCATATTGGAGTTAATAATTTAATCCATTTGAGCCAACAACAAATGTTTTGTGATTATGGGTTAAAAAGCATAAATATGACGAATCTAAAAGGCGTTATCCTCTCATAAAATAAACTTTTTTATGCCTATTAAGAAATCGTAATCTATCGTTACACATTTAAAAAATCTCCTCCAAATCTAAACATATAAAGTTTCTAAATATTGCGTTTGTCTTCAGACGACTATTTATCATTACATCGATCATAAAACAAATCTAGACAGTGATAAATAAGAAAAACACATGAAGATGAAATCAACCAGAAACTCGACAAAAACAATCATTGAACTCACTGTATCCTTGCTCGAGGAGGTAATTAAAGGTGTGGCCATCACAATTATAGGTGAATCGATTATTGGTTGTGGGGAGTTTTTGAAGACATTGAGCAGCGATGGTTTGAAAATTTCCGGTAAATTCTGTGTACTCAGCAAGGATCACCGTGCCCCTAGCAACAAAACTATAGATTAAAGATCCTTGTGAAGGCATTTTCCTTTTTTTCTTCCTCAAAATCAAATTAAAACGAACCGGAGATAAGTTTCCGGGAGAATGATTCTGAATAGGATGATTGAAATGAAAATGATTTATGTGGAAGAACAGAGAACAAGGTGTGTAACATTTTGTGAGAATGAGAGAAAATGTAGGAAAATATTTCTATTTGAATCCTCTTGTCATTCGGTCATTTTCCTTTCTAATATAATTGATCTTAACAAGTTTTAATAACAAGTTGTAGGTATATACATATATAGGGTTGATCTGCAGGGAAGGGAAAACTAATTTGAACCGTCTATTAACATTCATCGTGATAAATGTTAGTTATCATTCATCATGAAGAATGTTAAAATAGTGGGTAGGGGTTATGATTTAACATTCTTCGTGATGAATGATAACTAACATTTATAAATGTTAACAGACGACTCAGATTAGCTTCTCTTTTCTCCAGGATTACCTATTCCTGTGAATCATCCCTATATATATATATATATATAATATTAAGTTGTTCTGAGGGACTTGTTTTGTACAAGTTTGTTTGTTTAGGGGTGAAGGTGTTACATTTGTGAAGAATTTTCTTATATGTATTACTCCCATTTTTTGTAGTTATGATTTTATATTGTGTGGTTGTTTCTCTTGTTGAACCGAAACCTTCAACGTTCAAAGTGAGAAGCTTTAGCCCCTCTTTTATCAACATGAAGACCTGTAGCCCCTGAGCATTTTCCTTTAATACTTTTAGCACCCAAACTCTAATAACTGCACTTTAACACAAACATAATAAGAAATAACACCTAAACTATTAACATGTTATAATTAGATTGATCATTTTAACATCTCCTCAATCTAATTAGAGAATATGTCAAACAATTTAGGCAAGATAGTTCTGATATCTCTCATTTGTTTTTTTCGATGTACGTTTTTTTGCTGGTCCGACTTGTTAGCACTTTACTTTAATAAATACGCTTTAAAACTTTTAATCAATTTATAACTATTTAAAAATCATAAAAATTGTTTTGTCTTGTTACTAATCACTCTAACTGTACCTTCATTTATTATAATACTCAAGTTGAGTAGATTCGGTAAAACTAGATTTATATTGTTTACGCCTTGTAACAGGATAAAACTACTTTTTGAATCATGTTGGATATTTGCTAATCTATTTTAATGTTATAACAATGGTATATGTTCCATTGAAATCGTAGAAACCAAAAAGTATGTATAATAATTAGTTTACAAACACATACATATAATTCACTTTGTTATGTGCTGACTGAATGCGTACTCACGTGATCAATTGATGGACGGGAAAATGCGTGAATGACGAGACCGGCCTAACCTAAAGTGGGTCCTCCCCAGGTTTCACATCTTAAAGAAATACATGACCAGATTGGAAGTACGGAGGTTCATTCGCAATGGGACAACTCACCTAGTCATGATGCATGACAGAACAGATCGAGCACAAAATGGAATTTCCCTCTAGTAGAGTCTCAAAGGAAAAATTGAGTAAATTTATAATTACGTTAAGTTAAAAATCCAAAACAAATAAATACTTTGAAATTAAATTTTGTGTAGAAAGAATTTCAAAACTAATTTAAATAAAAACAATTGTCCTTCCTAGATACTTTAACGGAAAAACAACCATTCGTTTACTCGTTCATTAACGAGGGAAAAAAGGCGAAACAAGTTTTGTTGGAGGAGTAAAGAAACTTAAAAAAAAAACACTTCGGGCCTGTTTCTTTAAGGCTTAATGGGCTGATTGTTTCAAAAGACTTATTCGGTCACCAGGACTCCAGGAGTAGTTGTTTACTTCAGACTTATTCATTAACCAATGGGCTGAAAGAGCCATACCCATAAATCCACAAAACATGTGTTATCCCCATTCAGCCATCCCTTTTACAATTCTACCCTTATCTTCTTCTTTCTTGATTCTTCCTGCTACGCCCCCATTCTCAATAATCGACGCAGCCATAGGTGTTTCCTCCACCTCTGTGTTATGTTCGTTCCAGAATTCTTGTGAATTGAAGAACAATTGAAGCTAATCAGGAATCAAAACAATGAAATTGACTCGAAATTGAGCTCACGATTTATTCAATTGAACAATATTGAATTACAGAGAGTTTAAGAAGTAAATTACAATTCAACTAAAAACTAATCCAATCGTATACACACTTTCTGTTTTAACTATCATTCCATTGTCTAACGGCTCAACAGATTAACAGAAAGCCGTTGTTGTTTTCTATAATTGGCACGTGACCTGCACACTTACTAATCATCCTGATGAATTAGTTATTTTGTCGTTTTGTGCACGTGCGGTTCACATGGACTTCAGTATTCATAACAAACGATCCCCCTTCAAACATCCTTGTCCTCAAGGATCAATAACAAAATCCGGAACTCTTCGAGCCATGTCAGAATACGATTCCCAAGTGGCGTCATCGATTGATTGATTTGCCCATTGAACTAGTAAATAGACAACTCCCCTGTTCCCCTGTTTTTTTAAACGACGATCCAACACTGCAATGGGATTGACAGCTAGTAATCCAGCATCATTGAAAATTGGAAGAGTACCCTCTGAATGATTGGTGCCTTTACATTTCTTGAGCTGAGAAACATGAAATACTGGGTGTATGTAAGCTGTTTCGGGTAATGACAGTCGATAAGCAACTTCACCAATGAGTTCAATTATCTGGAATGGGCCATAATACTTTGATGACAGCTTGTGATGGAAACTCTGTCTTACTGTAATTTGTCTGTAAGGTTGTAGTTTAAGGTATACCCAATCATTGACTGCAAAAACTCGATCGGACCTGTGCTTGTCAGAAAAAGATTTCATTCTATCTTGAGCTCGTTTTAAATGAAACTTCAACATTCCAATCGCTTGTTCCCTGGCTTGTAATGATCTATCCACTAAATCAACTCTGCTATCTCCCCTTTCATAAGCATGATGTATTGGAACAGGTTGGCCATACACAATTTCATATGGGGTAGAATTAGTGGACACATGAAACTTAGTATTGTACCAAAATTCAGCTAAAGGAACCCATTTGACCCAATCTTTTGGAGTGTCGCCAGTCATACATCTGAGATAACACTCAATGCATTTGTTCACAGCTTCTGTTTGTCCATCTGTTTGAGGATGGTAAGCAGTCGACATGTGATGTTGTATCTTAAGAGTAGTGAACATGGATTTCCAGAAATGGCTTAAGAAAATTTTATCTCTATCTGTAACAATAGTGACAGGTAGCCCATGTAATTTGTAGATGCTATCTAAAAATACTTGAGCCACGGTAGCTGCAGTAAATGGGTGTTTGAGGGGTAGAAAATGTGCATATTTGCTAAGTCGATCCACCACTACTAGTATAACTGTTTTACCTTGTGAACCAGGTAAGCCTTCAATAAAGTCCATTGAGATGTCTGACCAAATTCTATCAGGTATAGGTAATGGTTGTAAAAGGCCAGGACTAGCAGACAAATCAGCTTTGTTCCTTTGGCAGACATCACATTGATTTACAAATTGTTTCACAAATTTCCTCATGCCCTTCCAATAAAACCATGCTGCTATCCTGTGAATTGTAGCTTGGATACCTGAGTGGCCACCAATAAGAGTATTATGAAAATGGGTTACCAATTTCTGTCTTAATTGAAGATCACAACCCACTACCAACTTCCCTTTCCTTCTCATCTGATTCCCTTGCCATGTATACTTGCTATTAGCATCCACTGATTGGGACTTTAATTTCTGAATTAATGTCTGCAATTTGGAATCCAGCTGCCAACTTTCTTGACCTCTTCAAAGAGAGTATCAAATACTGTAGTTAACACCATATTCTGGAAAGTACCTTCATGATTAACCCTAGACAAAGCATCGGCTGCATGATTTTCTTTTCCTTGTTTATAAGAGATTTCATAATCAAACCCAAGCAATTTAGGTAACCACTTTGATTGAAATGGTGTAGTTATCCTTTGATCCATGAAATACTTGAGGCTGAAATGGTCTGTTTTGATTTTGAAGTGTCTATCCAGCAGATAACCTCTCCACTTTTCGAGTGCCATAATCACTGCAAATAGCTCTTTCTCATAAGCTGATAAACAATGATGTCTGGGAGCCAATGACTTGCTTAGATAAGCAATTGGATGGCCTTTTTGTTGTAAAACTGCACCTATACCCGTTCCAGAGGCATCTGTTTCTATGACAAACTCTTCTTCAAAATTAGGTAGTTGTAACACTGGAGCTTGGACCATAGCTTTTTTTAAAGTTTCAAAAGCCTGTTGTGCTAAATCATTCCACATAAAAGCATTCTTTTTCAGTAAAGCAGTCAAAGGTTGACTTATCAAAGCATAATTCTTGATAAACTTTCTGTAGTACCCCGTCAAACCCATAAAACCTCTTAATTGCTTGATGTTTTGTGGGACTGGCCAAGTGTTCATTGCAGTGATCTTTGTTGGATCTGTGGAGACTCCTTTATCTGAAATAATATGGCCCAAATACTCTACTCTATTGGTACCAAAGACACATTTGCTCTTCTTAGCATATAAACTATTTTGCCTCATAGCTTGCAAAATCAATCTTAAGTGTTGTAAATGTTGCTCTTTACTAGCACTATAGACTAATATATCATCAAAGAACACCAAAGTAAACTTCCTCAGAAAAGGTTTAAAGACCTCATTCATTAGAGCTTGAAAAGTAGAAGGAGCATTAGTAAGACCAAATGGCATAACCAAAAATTCATAGTGACCCTCATGTGTTTTGAAAGCTGTCTTACCAATATCAGGTTCATACATTCTAATCTGATGATACCCCGACCTTAAATCCAATTTGGAAAATACTTGTGAACCATATAATTCATCAATTAATTCTTCAATGATTGGAATTGGAAACTTATCTTTGATGGTGTGCTTGTTGAGTTGTCTGTAATCTATGCACATTCTCCATGTTCCATCCTTCTTTTTTACCATTACAATTGGAGATGAGAATGGGCTATGACTTGGTCTAATAACTTTAGATTCCAAAAGCTCTTTCACCATAGCTTCAATAACATCTTTTTGGGCAGGAGGGTGTCTATAGGGTCTGATATTCACTGGAATGGTATTATTTTGTAGTGGTATCTTGTGATCATGGCTCCTGTGAGGTGGTAAAGCTGTGGGTATGGCAAAGACATCTTCATATTCTGCTAATAATTCTTGATAAAATTCCTCCTCTGTACCAGTATTTAGAGTAGGCTGCATCAGATCCATTGTCATAAAACTTGATGGAAAAACACATAGACACATAGAATTCAATGCTGCATGTTCCACTTTTTTATTCATATGTTTCCCACTCATCCATTGCATTGTAGTTTGTTGACTACCCCTCAAAGTGACTTTTCTGCCCTGGTAAGTAAATTGCATTTTTAGTTGCTCAAAATCCCAAGTAATGGGGCCCAAAGAAACTAACCATTGAATTCCCAACACCATCTCACAACCTGCTAAAGGTAGTAACATCACATCAGTAGTGAATGTTTCCCCTTGTAACATCTATTTAAAATTCTTAGTCATGCTTTGACTTAAAATCTTGTTGCCATCTCCTACTGTAACCTGCAGTGGGCAAGTTGTTTTCATGCTGCAGCCTAGCTTCTTAACGGTTTGTATGTCCAGGAAATTATGAGTACTGCCAGAGTCTATGAGAATATGAACATCATGTCTTCCCACATGACCTTTTACTCTCATTGTTTGGTATGCAGTGATTCCAGATAATGCATTCAAAGAAATTTGAGGAATATTCATTAATGCATCATTATGAAAAGCTTCTTGTAAATCCTCCTCTTCACCCCCTTCATTAAGTCTGGTTTCTTCTTCCATTTCATCTGGTTGAATTAACAATTCCAAGGCAAACAATTGTCCTGAACACTTGTGACCTGGTACATACCTCTGATCACAGTAAAAACACAAGTTCTTGGCTCTTTTTTCTTCTAATTCCTTCTGTGTCAATTGTTTTCTTGGTTGTGGATTGTTAATTGACATGTTTCTTGTTGCAGTATGAGTGGTTGGGGCTGGTAGGGCTAATGGTTTAGAATTATATGCTGTATTCCTATTGAAATAAGAACTACTAGCATTTGATCTTGTCATTGGTAGAATTGGACTAGCTTTCTTTTTTACTGCAGCTATGGTAGCTTCTTGTAGTTTAGACAGGCTATAGGTGTCAGCCATGGAATTTGGTTTGAACATTCTAACTGTGAGAGCTATGTCAGACGGTAATCCCCCCAAGAACATACTAATTGCTTGTGTTTCATTGATATCAACTTTGCTCAATAACAAATTGAATTGATCAATATACAATTGACAATTTGTTTCATACCTGCAATTTTTCAGATCTGCCATGGGATCTTCATAAATTGTACCAAATCTCCTTGAAATTGCATCCTCATACACGTTCCAAGCTACCTCTTCTCCATGATTTTTTATAAATTGTTGATGCCATACCAATGCTTTATCATACAAATGAATTGATGCTATTTTGACTTTGTACTGTTCATTTACATTATCCACCTTAAAGAATTGCTTACTTCTGTACAGCCACCCAATCACATCATCACCACCAAACTTTGGAAATTCCAATTTTGTCATCCGACTGAATCCGTTTCCTCTTTGATTATTACCTTCGGCATTTTTAAGCCTGTTCACGTCATGAGTAAGATACTGTTGTTGCAACAGTATTCCTTCAATGTTCGTGCTCAATCTGTCAATTTTAGCATTGACTTCTGCTACCGATGCCTGAATCAATTCGTTGACCAATTCCCTCACTCCTTCTTCATTATTTCTTGTATTCACCATGTCTAATTTGATAAATTAGCCGGAATTTTAATCGAATTGATTGTGAATTTTGATTGCTCGTTCCAGAATTCTTGTGAATTGAAGAACAATTGAAGCTAATCAGGAATCAAAATGTAACATCCTATTCTACAGTCTGGTAATTTCTATTATTTTAATCGATTATTGAATATTATGTGTTTCATTGTGAAACGTAGTTAAACAATCCTTTTGACTTATTGTGACTAGTAAAATATTAGTTGATTCAAAATTTGTAAGTTTTTGATTTTCTGCGACATAAGGGTTGTGTCGCAGGTTGTCTGTGCGACACAATGGTTGTGTCGCAGGACTGTGTCGCAAAACGGGCTGAACTGAAATTAATTAAGGAGCTTAAGTGTAATTTGAAATTATATATATATAATCGCCGCCCAAATACTTCCAGACCATTTCCAAACACTTAAAATCGTTTCTAGAGAGAGAGTTAGAGAGAATTAGAGAGAAAAGAAAAGAAAGTTGGGTTTTGATTTAATTTGAGCTTTTAATCCGTGATTTCGAGGTAAGGGTTTGATTATTATGTGTTGTTATTGTTTATAAGTGAATTACACGGTTTGATATAGGTTAATTTGATTATTACATGTTCGAATTTGTGAATTTCGAATCTGGGAACTGGTCTGTTCATCTTTGCGACACAAGGCTTGTGTCGCAGGTTGTGTCGCTTAAATGTTATGCGACACAGTTGTTATGTCGCTAAAGGCGGCCATTTTGAGTATTGCGACACAATGTTAGTGTCGCAGGTTTCTGTTGTGCGACACAGTGGTTGTGTCGCAAGGGTTTGTGGTGCGACACAATGGTTGTGTCGCTAAGTTTATAAAAGAGAATTTTGTTTTGCAAATTTTGAAAATGCGTGTTTTTGAGACGCGGTTTTGTGAAAATCTCACTAACTCGGATTTAATTGAAAATTTCATGGTCACTTGGAAACGACCTAGTAATCAAGGCTATATTTTAATAGCCTAGGCAGTTTTTGGCCATCCGGGGTCATCTAGGACCCGAAAATGGCATTTTTCAGTTTTAAGCGGCATTGCGAACTTTTTCTGAGTTTATTTCTTATTGAACTTTTGTTTGCCTAGACTTCAGGGATTACCTGATTGGATAATTAGACTATAATGATAATTATGGAACGAACTTCTGACTTGTTTACGATCTTATGTTTCAGATCAACGTAAGACTCAGTGATATAAGAATCCTGAGTGTGGAGACGTCAGAGGTATCGGTGAGTGGATTCAGAGCTCATCATTTGATTTAGTTGTAACTATTTGGTTACAACGAGTAAACGTAGATGTGTATTAGACTGTTAGTCTTGATTATTGATTATTGATCTACGTGATATGTGAACCAATGTGTACTATGTTATTGAGGTCAACGTGTAGTTGGACTTCTGGTTATTATGTGTTTTACACAGGTTTTGATTCATTTGTTGTGTTTGAGACCTGTGTATGTGTTTAATAACCAGTAGTTATCGGTCTATTCTGTATTGGCCATACGGATTGACGGTAAGTGTTCTTGGGGGAATCCCCGGGTATTATGATATCCCCAGAGCCACCGATCCTCATTGAATTATGTGTGTTTACGATTATTTGGTGTAAACAACTGGTTATGCTAAGTTGAATGTTGTGTGATGAACCTATTCACTTAGCTTTGTGCTAACCCCTCATTTTACTTCCTGCAGGATATGTTTTGATTATTGTGGGTGCGGGAGGTGATTGGTTGATCAAGGAATGTTTGACTGCGCTCTTGAACTCTGATATGGTTTTTGTAATAAACCTTGTTTTGTAATTTTATAATACCCCGCCTTTTGTAGTTTAAAAAGTTTGAAATTAGTGTATTTTTGGGAATTGTAAACTGTTTAATGTATTTTAAATTCATGCTTCCGTGTTTATTAATATAATATTCTTAGATAGAAAGAGGGGTGTTATACAAAACAATGAAATTGACTCGAAATTGAGCTCACGATTTATTCAATTGAACAATATTGAATTACAGAGAGTTTAAGAAGGAAATTACAATTCAACTAAAAACTAATCCAATCGTATACACACTTTCTGTTTTAACTATCATTCCATTGTCTAACGGCTCAACAGATTAACAGAAAGCCGTTGTTGTTTTCTGTAATTGGCACGTGACCTGCACACTTACTAATCATCCTGATGAATTAGTTATTTTTTCGTTTTGTGCACGTGCGATTCACATGGACTTCAGTATTCATAACACTCTGTCACCTGTTCGATCTTCGTCATAAGGGACCACCGTAGACCGCCGCCGCGCACTGCCATCGCCCCCTTCACCGTCGACTGCCATCGTTGAATTTTTCGTCGTTTCCATTACCGTAAAAATCCCGTAAACCACCGTTTTCTGATGGAATATATAAGTAGCATAATCATATATTGTTAGGCAATTTAATATGATTATAATCTCCTATCTGTTTTTACTGTAATTATATATTCTATCCATTTCTTCGTCAGATTAATTCGTTAATTTTATTGCAATTATTACCTTTTTTTCGTCAAATATTCTTTCGGTTGTTCCACTCATTTTCCGATTTGTTTGTTTTGGAGGATTTAATGAAAGGTGCACATCGTTTGTTTGTTGCTTCGAAGTTCAAAGTGGATGTTGTTTGTTTTATTTATTAGCTACTTCCGTCTCAAAATAAGTGTCCACTTTATCTTTTTAGCTTGTCTTAAAATAAATGTCAATTTTCAAAAGTAGTAAATTAACTTTACTATTTTATCATTTCTTAAAACTAATACTTTACCATTTTATCATTTCTCAATTTTCAAGAGTCTATACAAAAAGCAAGGGTAAAAGAGTCATTTTAACTACAAGACAAAGCAATTTTTTAAACTGCGTACAAACTGACAGTGGACACTTAATTTGAGACGGAGGGAGTATATTATATATAAATTACCAAGTTAAGTTGTTCCGCGTGATTGTTGAATTATTACAAACAGATAGTTAATATTTCCACCAATCAGCGAATTATAAATCTTACAACTGAACATTTATCATTGAATATCATGATAAAAGGGTAAAATTGTAATTTTATATAGTTAATATCATTTATTTTGTATAAAAAGTAAACATCATTATTTATTTATAATGTATGTAACAAGTCTATTAGGAAAATTAAGTGACATTAATTTACCAACATTATAAGTTTGATGAGACAAAGTGAAAACTGAATATTTGCACACAAAAAAACATTCAAGGTAGGCTTTTAGAAGACTTGCACATAAAGTTAAAGATCGACATTGAAGAATAGAATGAACTAATTTCCTAATATAATTATGTTTCCTTATGTAAGTCTTGAGGGACTCTATAAATAAAGAGATCCATAGACATTTAGATGTGTGTTTTTATGAGAGTAAACACCTGATCTCATAACTTAAGATCGTCTCCCCATATGAACGATCTAACAAAGAAAGATCGATTCGATTCGATATCCCTAAGGTTGTAAACCCTGATACATAAAGTTGTATCCGTCTTGTTAATTTATCAATAATAAGATTAGGAATTTGATGTTGTATTTATGATTATCTTCCATGTATTATTTATATTGTGATTATTGTTTTAATCTCTTATTTGGTGTTTAACGGGACTACTCAAAGTCAATACATATCTATATAGCCATCGATACTCATATAGGACTTAATAGGAAATATAAGTAAACAACCCTTTTGTTTTGGATTCAAATATATGTCACCGACTACAATTAATGAATAATAATTTTCTTATCTTTAAGTGATATATATATATATATATATATATTTTAATCATATAACCTATGTCATATGTATATATAATTTAAAGTAGAAAAATGATATAAATAATAAATGATGATATTTTAGGTTAGGTCATGTCAATGAAACAGTAACGTGAAATCGGAATATCGACAAAATAGATTGAACACAATTTAACGTAGATAAATTGTATATAGATGATAATGTATGTGTTAAAATAATATACAAGGTAAATGGTATAAACTTTTTTCAACTATGTCATTAAATTCGTATAAATATCTAATGTAACATTATTGATTACCTCATTTTTGTGTCTATATTGATGAAACAAAATTCAAATACGAGTTAAATAACCATTCATATAAAATTAAAAAGTGCATGGTTTAAGAACAATATTATGATAATAGTATTATTATTTTTTTAGTATTTGTTTGTTTTATATGTTAATTTATTTGTAGTATTATATAAGTATAGACACTTACATTATAATAATATTTAATCTAATTAAAAAGTTTGTTACATAAATAATAATTGTAATATTTAATTTAGTCTGATTAAAAAAATTATTACATACATCATAAGATGATTTAAAAATAAAGGGTGTTTTGGCAAATATTTTAAAGATAAAGTTCTATTATGTTAATTTCACTATGTAGTATTACTCTTAATAAGAGTTTAGATGATTGTATAAGGATTTTCAGTGATGAAAATACTATAACTTTTGGTTCATTACGAGCGTTAAAAGAATATCTATTTAATGACTTAACTTTTAACGGCTAAAACTAATTCTCTATGTAAATCTATCTATAGCAAATTATTATAAGAGGTAAGAAGAAAAAAAACTCAACATGTAATATGACAATAAATATAGACTTGAATTCAGTATTTGTTGAATAGTTTGAGTGCAAAAATTAAATTTATGAAGATTTATGGGACGGTGGTGATGTTTTTAAATAGAAAAACCAATAAATGAAAGACATATGTGTATCGTACACTTTTAACACATCTAATTGTTCTCGTTGTTTATTTTAGTGTTATGGTAGATTTAGTGGATACGGATTATGTAGGTCTCCTTGTGATCTTAATTACGAGGTAATCGTGTGGAATCCTCTAATACACAAAACGTTAACAAACAAATAACAACAAATATGTTATTATCACAAATCAAGCTTTATTGAACAACAATAACAAGTGTTACGTTCAAGCTAAGACACAAATACAGTAAGGTATACGAACTTCCTACTGAAAACTCAATTCTAAACTCCTTAATACAATATATTCGGACTTGTGTATTTATAGCCACCTAAGTTCGTACGAACTTAGGAAACTTCGAGTGAATGGTGACATTGTATCTAGCTTTGTTGACAACATGTACGACTAAAGTGTCACCATTGTTCACTTCCAAAGTGGGGCCGGGAACTGCCCGTTGACCGTGATAGAGTTATGGGTTTCACAAAGCCTCTTAACTTTCGTTTCTTGAACCTAAAAACTCGCACATGATATAGTTAGCATTATCAAAATTTGGTCACAAGATAAACCCTTTAAAAGCATAAATGTATAGAGACAAGTTCAAGAAATAATTCATACGACAAACTCGTGATATTGAGTTTCTGCATTCGCCAAAGAGGTTAAGCTCGAAAAGAGTAGCAATAAAGTCAGTAAGAAGAACGAGCGTAAAGTTTGGCTAACAATGCTGCTAAAAACGCCCTCCATTGTCAACGCTTAATGTGTTTTTTTGGTAGAAGACTGACTTGTGGAATTATGAGAAACAAGAGGTTCTTATATAGCCAAGATAAAGTGAATTTATTTGAGGTCGGCAAAGTAGGTTTTTGGTTCATGGCCCATGGTTAAGTGACTAAGCAACATGGTTCAACACAAGTTGGTGCAACCACTAACCTACATTGCACAATGTGATCAATAATGCATGCTTGCTTCATAATTCTGCAAGTCTATATATCAAGAAATTAGCATCATAATTTTATTTAACAGAAATCAGTAGATATAATTATTCAAAATTGTTAATTGGCATCTTGTGATGTTTATTATCACAAACATTTGAACCAAACATCACTTATCAAGTTGTTTTTACCTAAACATATAGAGCTAGTTGTGTGCTGTTTTGGACTTTTGTTTTTGAAGTGTAATAATCAAAAGTTAACTAATTAATGGGTTGATGTCAAAGTCAAATATTATTATTCACATACCTAGGAATATAATAGTTACCATTGCCTCAACTAACTTAAAATATCATTTACTCCCCTAATTTCGATATACATCATAATCATTAGTATTTTGAAACACACTTTAATTCATTTATTCTAAAATATAAGCTAAACGCCAAATTTTATGATAGTAATTTACTGTGAAATATGCTTTCGTATTTTAATGTAATTACTTTATAAACATCTGATATCTATGGTAGAAATTTGTTGCTTTTAACTTTCTGGACTTTCTTTGTGAGGTGAATTATGTCCAACAATTTTTTTGAAAAAAAGAAGAAGATAAACGAGTATATGATTCGTACTTTTACCAATACGTAAACTTATTGCTTATGTGTATAGAATGAAGTTCAAGAGTTAAAAATATATACTTATTTATAAAAAATTTCTCTTAGACGTCTGCTAACATAAAACGCAAACAAAACGAGTTACCACATTGGTTATCAACGTCACATTACCACGACTTACTCATAACTAGTACTCCAAGAATACTCTATATACATTATAACTTATCCGGCACTAACCAATCGAGACCCACATTTCAGATAATTATACCGTAGATAAGTGATTTCCGATTAAGTTTTTGGTCTTCAAAAACACAATGGTGGCCGTGTTTCATTGATAATTATGAGAATGGAAGCACGTATCTACATATTTGCTTTCGAATGAATTGTGTATAACAATTTCAGATTTATAATAGCTAGTTGGTTAATTAACAAATATTCAGTTCAACTCGATCTAATTTGAAAAGTAAAATGAAGTACAGAAACAAAGTCACGCTTAGGTAAGATGTTGTTAGATTGGATGTTACATAGCAAAATTAGTTAGCGATGATAAAGATAGTTTCATTATTATGTCTTCTCGTCCTTGTTTGGTGGGTTGTCCATCCAAAGTTGGATCTCTTGCTCTACTTTTTTTCGTTTTAATTATTGGCATTGAAAAAGTTCTCTATTTTATTTTAGTTCACCCCTAAAAACGAACACACCACCATTCATTTTAAACAACATATATTTGGTGGACCCTTCTCATGTTCTATTTTCATAAAGCGATTCTCATGGCATGGTGAATTTATCTCTTGAATCCATAAGTTAATAAGATATCTAATTTATAATTAGGTAAATATCTAAATAATCATTAAAATTCTAAGTATTTATTATATCAAAATCATGGATATAACCTTTTTTTTTTCTTTATCAAATAATGTGAACATAAGTGATTTGGGTTAAAGCTTTGTTTAGTACATAAGACATTTATTTCGGGCGCACAAAATTGAACGATTTCATTATGATACAATTACATTGTTCTTCTAGAACGACTAACACTAACACATTATTCACTATGTACATATGTATAAACATCAACCATATTAATAGTTGGTTGTCGGTATCAGAACTGTTAACATATGTATTTTTTTAATTTTATTTTGTTCTTGTGAATTTGTGTAAGTTATTTTTATTTTAATTAAAAAAAGGAATGTGTAACCTACATACGTAACTTATTAGTCGATCGTCAACATAGTTTGCAGTGGTAACCTTCAAATCAAGTTCTTGTGTGTTTTGTTAGTTGAACTACTGAAGTCCATCAATATTAAAGAGGATTGCAATTGATGTAAGCTAAGATGTGGCGTTAATTATGTGAATAGAAACTTAATTGGGGTCAAAAGATAACTATTGCTATAACATAGTCGAAGCATAAAAGGGCATATCGTCTAATTTTTGTTTTTTGTTTTTTTTTTTCCATTTTGAAATATTGACTACCTTTTCTATTTTTAAAAAAAATACACATTAAAAGGTGTATGTTCAATTTATATACATGAATTGCTTCAAATAACTGCAATTAAACATTGAAAAATGACATTTAACCTTGCATTATCAGCTTTTGGTACATTAAAAGTGATATTTAGTCTTACATTATCATTCTTAATCGGTAATATATATTCTTTAATATGTGTCTTATTTTTTTTAAAACAAAAAAAATTACTTAATATCTCAAAATGTAAAAAAATGAATTTGTTCTCTTTTTCACCAATTAACCCAACAAAAATAGCTACATCAGTGTTATGGTTGACAGTGTCCCTTGATTATATTTGAGCTTTGACATAAACATAATTGGTTTATAGTTTGAAATTTATAATTTATATAGAAATATAAAATGTTTTATTATATCACAATGTATCTAATTTTATATTTTTTATTATCATCATATGAAACAATCATTTTTCTTTTTGTATGCATTGCGATGTTATATACATCTGGTCTTAAGCAACGGACCACAAACAATGTAATCATAACAAGAGTCACGTTACCGATTCACATGTTATATGAATTAAAATGCATATATTGTAATATTTGAAGATTTAGTACATACAATAAGCCATTTCTTATGTTCACTAAATACAATAATAAATAGAATAAAGATACATACGTATCTATGTAGATTATCCAGATACAAACAAGTAATGAGGATTATCATCTACGAGTTCGTGATAAACATCTAGTGATATAATCGGTTTATATATATATACTCTCAAGTAAATCGGTTTAATTTAGGACTTGTATATATGAATTCTTCATGCTAAAATGTAAATCAAACCATATTTAATTACTAAAGTTGATGTGGGTAAACCGCTCTGAGTGTGTTCTTGAAAACAAGCATGCTCGAGAAAAGGGAGTTATGATTTGATCAAGTGACAAACAAAAAGCAATATCCATCATATTATTGAGTAGGTTAATTTTATTTTAGTAAATCTTTTATCTTAGGTTAAACTTTATAGGTTTTATTTGTAGGAGTGTTTGAATGATCAAACCAAACCATAGCCGATGTATAAATGTGTAGGAATAGTTTTCAACCGACAACACACTCAACTTTACTTCTTGTGTCAAAATAGTAGGAGTACCCTGTGTAAATTGATTAGTGGTATTAGACTAAAAGTTCTCATTTTGTCTTTCGATGTGTAGGTTGTATCTATATCTTGGAAAACTCATTATAGTGTCATTAGATCAACGATTTCACGAAAAATTAACATACATTTGTCGATAGTTTATAAAACAAGAATGCTAGAGGTATATTTTTCCTTAAAAAAGCAAGAAAAGTGAAGTATCTTGGCATATATTGGGGAATTAAGGGTGTGATGATAATCTGGATATTTTTTGAATCGTGTAATCACTTTCTCAATAAAGTATTTCGACCTTACTGGCCGAGTTTATGAAATCTTTACTGGGATAAGACAAAGAAAGCACTTAGAATCTTGGCAGAGAAACTAAGCAAAACCAAAGAGAATTGTTGTGTTTTTCGTGTGTGAAAGTGATACCAAAACATCCTATTATGTCAAGAATTCGTTTGGAGGTTAAAGGCAGTTGGCGAGAACTAAATGTCGCACCCTTCCGCGAATAAATGCAACGTTTCACAAATGCCTATTTATTTTTTGCAAAAAAAAATAAGAAAAGAAAAGGGCTAACGACATCCAAATATAATATACTCGGGGGCGATGCCCCCTTAACCCACGCTATTTAGTAGCAGTCTTAGCTAGTTTGAACGTGTGTGCACCCCTCACTCACTCACTCGTTCTATAACTTAACATGGAATACGCTTTGGTCCTAAGCAATTCCGAATTACACTAAAATGTATAACGGTATTTAGTTATACAACGTCACCGATTTTAAAGCCTCAATTATCATGGACCTTTGTTATTATTAAGGTATGTTTGGTAAAATTAGTTGTTAGCTGTAGCTTGTAGCTGGTAGCTGGTAGCTGTAGCTGCAAAATGGAGCTTTATTTGTAAACTGTGTTTGGTAAAGTAGTTGTAGCTGTAATTTCAAAGGGTAAAATGATCAAAAAGCTCTTAAAACCTAGTTGGAGTAGCTTTTAAAATAGGAGCTTAATCTTCAAACTAAAAGCTTTAAGCTTGTGTATCCAAACAAAGCTTTATTTTTTAAAGGAGCTTAATTTTCAAAACAAAAAGCTTTAAGCTCCAAAAAACTCTGTGCCAAACAGACCCTTAATCTGAAGTTCAAATGAAAAATACACGATTAAAGGGCCATTGAATAATGGTATTTAGTTGTTTTACAGATAATTTTTTTTTTCTCAAATGACATATGTGTAATTCACCGGGTAAATGGTAGTTGATGTTAGAGAATTTATTTAAAAATATATATATTATAGTTTTAGTCCTGCAAGTTTATTAACTTTTACAAAATTATTACTCGTTTTGCCTTCGTTGTACGCAAGATGTACAACAAAGATGAGTACAATTAACTACACAGATGGTTTCTCAAAAATTAACTAGAGGTGAAAGATTCATTGTCGACTTACTTGAAAATTAGTTAGATTTGAATTACATTATATGTTCTACCTCCACCAAATCTGATGAGTAAACTTTAATAATGAAAAAATAGGTCAACTATATCATATACGTCGATTTGCTAAAAAAGCCCTTGGTGCATTGGTTAAGCATTTCTAAAATAAAGTCAAACTATTAATGTAACATCAAATTTCCATATATGTAATAATTTTTAATAATAATAATATTATAATTATATATGTCATTAGTTATTGAATGTTTACATTCTAAACATGGAAGGTTAGCGTTTAAAGTAGTTTGAATTGATTTTATGAGAAGTTAATCATTTCTCTAAGATTGCGTTTGGTTTACGGAATTGATTGGAATTTGATGGAATTGGAATTAAGATTTCATTCCTTAGTTTGTTTGGTTGAATAATTTATAAAGTTAATTTCCATCAAATTCCTTCTACTAAAGGAATTGAAATTTCCTTTTCTTTGATGAATTCTAATTCCTTCATAAAAATTCCGCGAACCAAACGCAACCTAAGAGTATTGGTTATCAAATTCCAATAACTATATCTTCCAAAATAGTTTAACTCAAAATGGTAGTATCACTTTTAACCATATTACCAAAATTAAACTTACAAAATGGGGACGTGATGTGTAGTTGTTCACTTGTTCAAATTATGCGGTTTGTTTCCACTACAATCATGCACTTTTTCCTCTGTAAATCATTGCGTATTTGGTTTAAAATGTATCAACTACACTTGTCTTTCTTTTTCTCTAAGTTCTCTGATTTTAATTTCGACCATAGGTACGTCTTCAAAAGAATTAGGTGATGAAATAACATTTGAAATGACAACAATGTAACAAGAGATCCTTGTTTGAAATGTATGATTGAATAGTGGAAAAGTCAAACTTGTTCATTGCTTTGTTGTTTGTGAAATCTAATGAAATTTTTTAATAATTGAAGAGAGTACAAAATTTTATCTACATATAACAAAGGCTTATCTAACACTTTAAATAGTGGTCACTGGAGTGGGCATGACACGGGAAGAACTGAAAATATCTGAAGATCGTGAGGAATCGAACCGAATCCGAACATGTCCGAGATTTGATGGTCTGGTTCATAGTCTTTTGTTCGGTCCGGACCAAACCCGAGAAAACGTGGGAAAAGAAACGAACCGAGTGTTGAGTATACATTCCTTGATTATAGCATATAACTTCCTAAATTATGAGAAATAACAATTGTGACATCTTACGTGATCATACAAATATAATTATGAAATGACGAGAGTTGATGATAAAAGACTTCAGATATGACAAAAGAGGATAGATGAAGAGTCGAGGGAAGAAACGTAGCCAAGTATCTGGAAGAAGGTGAGTTGTGACGCAACAACTGTTAGGATGTGTGAAGAACGAACAAGGAACTATGATTCTGCGAATTGAGTAGAAGTTGCAAACTTGCGAATCGAGTTTGCGTATTGAATTGGGTGGCGAGCCGAGACAAGTCAGTTCGCAGGACACGACTGCGATGCGAATTGAGTCAGTTCGCTGGGTCAAGGTGGGCTGCGAACTGAGTCAGTTCGCTGGGTCAAGGTGGGCTGCGAACTGAGTCAGTTCGCAGAGCCCAGTTCTCGCGAACCGAGACGGGCTGTTTCCTCTATAAATGTAACCCCTTATTATTGTAAACCCTAATCACGAAATTAATAAGAAAAACTCTCTAGTTGGCCATGGAGTAAACCAATCACCCCGATTGGATATAACCACGTAATTTCCTCGTGTCTATTTACTTTCACGCATTTACTTTATCCGTTTATTGTGTTGTGGGTACAATTGTGTTCAATTGTAAGTGTTGTTTGGGTCCTAAACTCCTAACAACTGGTATCAGAGCTTCAAGGTTTGAAGAACGGGATCAATGGCGGATGAAGGAAAGTATAAGATTGATTACTTTGAGGGAACGGATTTTGGGTTTTGGAAGATGCGAATAGAGGATTTGCTCTACCAAAAGAAACTACATCAACCCTTGTCGGAGAATAGGCCGGAAAGTGTTAAAGCCGAGGATTGGGCATTGTTGGATCGCCAAGCCCTATGTTTGATCCGTTTAACACTTGCAAAGAACGTTGCTTACAACGTTGCTAATGAGAAGACGACTTTTGGTTGTCTTAAAGCCTTATCCAACATGTATGAGAAACCTAGTGCCGTTAATAAGGTTTTCTTGATTCGACAGTTAGTGAATACGAAGATGAGGGAAGGAGCGAATGCAACTGATCACATTAATGAGTTTAACAATATTTTGGCGAGACTGACTTCGGTAAATATTGTGTTTGATGATGAGGTGCAAGCACTCTTGTTGCTATCTTCATTACCTGAGAGTTGGTCGGGAACGGTCATAGCGGTTAGTAGTTCAACTGGAACTACTACCTTATCTTTTGAAGGGATTCGGAACTTGATTCTAAGTGAGGATATCCGGAGGAAAAACGCAGGAGAATCGTCGGGATCCATGTTGAACGTTGACAACCGGGGGTAGGAAAACTGACAGAGGATCAAATCATAAGGGTAGATCAATATCCAGGAAACGGGGTAATTCAAGAGGAAAGAAGAATGTCACTTGTTGGAATTGTAATCAAAAGGGCCATTACCAGTCGCAGTGTAAGAACCCTAGTGATGAGAAAGCTAAGGACGTGAATTTGGCGGCTTATGAAACGGATGATGCTTTGATTTGTAGTGTAGAGAATTATGTAGAATCTTGGATCATTGATTCGGGAGCATCGTTTCATGCTAACCCCACTAAGGACTCGATGAAGAACTTTAGAGCATATCGAGGAAAGGTCCGATTAGCTGATGACAAGAAACTTGACATTCGGGGAATTGGAGATGTTGTTCTAAGGACTTCCCTTGGGACTGACTGGACCTTGAAAGATGTGAGATATATTCCGGATCTCAAACGGAAGCTTATCTCAATAGGTCAGTTGGATGAAGAAGGTAGTGATGTTACCTTTGGTAACCGCCAATGGCGGGTGATTAAGGGAAATCGTGTGATTGCTCGAGGACATAAGAGGGGAACATTGTATATGGTTGAGGTACCCGATGAAAGTAATGATGAGGTACATGCTACTATGGATGTGGGAGTTGATTCTACTCTATGGCACCGACGGCTCGGGCATATGAGTGAGAAGAACATGAAGATGCTCGTTTCTAGTGGGAGAATCCCAGATTTGAAGAAGGTTGAGGTTGGATTTTGTGAACCATGTGTCTATGGGAAGCAAAAGAAGGTCTCATTTGATAAGTCGGGTTCTACACCAAAGTTGGGGAAGCTGGAGCTTGTTCATACGGACGTGTTTGGTCCTACATCAGTGGCATCCATTGGAGGTTCCCGGTATTATGTCACCTTCATTGATGACTCCACTCGTAAGGTATGGGTTTATTATCTTAAGAATAAATATGATGTTTTTGATACCTTTAAAAAGTGGAAGGCTATTGTAGAAAATGAAACAAACCTTAAGATTAAGTGTTTGAAATCTGACAATGGAGGAGAATACAGTAGCAAAGTATTCGTAGACTTTTGTGCTGAAAATGGTATCAGGATGTTGAAAACTGTTCCTGAAACAACTCAGCAAAATGGTGTAGCTGAACGCATGAACAGGACATTGAATGAGAGGGCAAAGAGCATGAGATTATTTGCAGGTTTGCCTAAGATGTTTTGGGCCGATGCGGTCAATACAGCTGCAAGTCTGATCAATAGGGGACCCTCAACACCGTTGGGTTTCCGGATCCCGGAGGAGCTATGGCTTGGGAAGGAGGTAACTTTCACACATCTTAAAATATTTGGTTGTGTTGCTTATGTGAAAGTTAAAGATGTGAACAGGGATAAGCTTGATGCTACGTCGAGAAAATGCACCTTTATTGGTTATGGTTTGGATGACATGGGTTACCGATGTTGGGATGATGAATTAAAGAAGATCATTCGCAGCAGAGATGTCACTTTTGATGAGAACACGATGTATAGTGGCAAGGTAACTACAAAACCAAAACCATATTTTGTTGTGTAAGATGACTCTTCTATTGATGATGTAACAGGTTCCAGTGGGAGTTCGAAAAATCAAGTATTGCCGGAAAGCGGTGAGGAGTCAAGTGATGGAGAAAGTAGTGGGAGCTCAAATGATAGAGAGAGTGATAGTGAAACTGATCAGACTATAACTCCTAATGTACCTACATTGAGACGCTCCAATAGAACGCCCAAACCTACTAAAAGGTTTTCCCCATCAGCAAACTATTTGCTCTATACCGAGAATGGTGAACCTGAGAGTTATTCAGAAGCTATGTGGTCTAAAGAGTCCATACAATGGAAGCATGCTATGAAAGAAGAAATGGGTTCATTAGAGAAGAACAAGACCTGGTCACTAGTAAATCTACCTCGTGATAAACGGGCTTTGCAAAACAAATGGGTGTTCAGGATCAAAGAAGAAGTGGATGGCAAGAAGAGATACAAGGCAAGGTTAGTTGTCAAGGGGTTTCAACAAAAGGAAGGAGTAGACTATAATGAGATCTTCTCACTGTTGGGACATGTTATTGTGACAATAGATCTAGCTTGTAATAGGACTAGTGTATTTATTATCAGTCTTGTATAAATTGGTTTAGACTTGTAAATATATGATATTAACTTGTTATTATTATTTGTTAAATGTTATTAGACAAATATCGATTTTAAGTTAAAGACTGAATCGCGAATTGAGAAGTCAACTCGCAGGTCAACAGACTTGCGAGTTGAGATCTCAACTCGCAGTCCAATCTGGACTCGCAGCTCTCAGCTGCGAGTTGAGATCTGGGGTCGCTGTAAACTGGACTCGCAGGTATATTTATTATAGTATTAAAGGCTCGGTTTTGAGTGATTAACTTAGTTAATAATCAAAACGAAGTCCTTTAATTGATAGTAAAGTTATATAAGCTTAAACCTAACGTATTGAGGGATTCCGCACCTCAATACCTAAAGATAATCTGTTATCGAACCAAGATCTAGCGACCTTACAATTGGTATCAGAGCTTTCGGGCTTAGAAACGTTGTGGTTACAAGGTTTTTGGTTATATAACATCTTTAGGGTCGTTTTTCGAACGAAATCTACGGATTTATTCGTAAAAATACCAAAAAGTTCAGTTCCCAGATTTCGAGGCGCCGTTTTGCGAGTTGAGATTAGGGTTTCTGCGAGTTGAGTTTCTGCGAACCGAGTTCCCCTGCGAACTGAGTTCCTTTGCGAGTTGAGAATCAGCTGCGAACCGAGTTGAGTTTCTGCGAGCTGAGATTCTCTGCGAGTTGAGATTCCTGCGAACCGAGTTCCATTGCGAACTGAGTTCCTGCGAGCTGAGATTCTCTGCGAGTTGAGATTGACTTGCGAACTGAGATTCTCTGCGAGCCGAATCTTACTTGCGAACTGAGATTTTTGCGAGCTGAGACTTCTGCGAACTGACATTTCCTGCGAACTGAGTTTAGTTGCGAGTTGAGATTATTGAATTCGCAATATAACTTAATTTTTCACTTTAAAATGTCTGATTTAAGCCGAATGATCGAGATGGAACACGAGGTTGGAAAATCTAATGTTCCACCGAAGCTACTTAGACTTGAGGACTATTATGGGTGGAAAGACAGATTTGAAAGTTACTGTAGATTCCACGACATAACTATCTGGCTGTGTATTAAAAACGGATATGTTGCACCTACTGCTGAGGTAGGGAACGCAACAGTGATTGTGACTTATGATCGAATGAATGACCATCAGAAGAAATAATTCACCATCGATAATAAAGCACATTCTTCAATTAAGATGAGCCTTCCTAAGGAGATCAACCATCAGTTGAAGTCCTTTCACACAGCTAAAGAGCTATGGGACGCTCTAGAAAAGAGATGTGAGGGGAGCCCTCAGGTGAAAGCTGGTAAATGTAATCTTCTAAAAAAGCAGTTTATGGTATTTAAGGCTTTTAGAGAAGAAGATCTTGAGGCTTACACCACCCGTTTCTATCATCTATTAAGTGAGCTTGACGACCATGCTATCTTTTATAATGACAAGGAGAAAACCGACAAGTTTATTGAGGGTTTACCTTGTAAATGGGAGATGTACGGTATCATGCTGAAAGATAATGATGAAAGATATGCAACCATGACCCTAGAGAAAGCGATTGATAAACTAAGGGGTTATGATTTCTCTAAGAGAACGAGAGATACGGATTCTGATCATCTACAGAATCCTGGTCTGTACCATGGAAAGACTAGTATCTCTAATTCCTCATCCAATTTGACCACGGCTTTGTTTGCGGATGAAATTGATGAGATTGGAGAAAAATTGACTGAGGATCTCTGTTTCATTGCTTCGGATAGCGGTGATAAACGAAACAGGAACACCACCTCAGATAAATCCACTCAAGGGCATCATAAGATGCCGATGAGTGTGAAATCAGCCGAACAACAACTTTCTGTGTTGGCATCGTTCGTTGCTTCCTATGAAAACTATATTCAAGGGAAGATAAACGATCCAGCACAATTTGATGAAGATTATGATCAGGTTGACCCTAATGACTTAGAGGAAATGGACCTCCAGTGGCAACTGGCTATGGTGTCAAGGAGAGTAAAGAATTTCCTAAAGCGTACGGGTAAGAGAGTGGTTGGAAATCGACCAGGTTTTGACAAATCCAAGGTCAAGTGTTATAATTGTCAAGGTTACGGACACTTTGCCAGGGAATGCCAAAGACCAAAGGTTGATGCTGGAACTTCAAAACAAGATTCGGGAAATAATCTAACTTCCAAAGTTTTAGTGGTTCAGCAAATAGACGGATCTTATGATTGGTCTACACCATCAGAGCAAGCTCTCATGGCTGAGATTGACGATCAAGAGAAACAAATTGAATCCACTTCCTACATGCCGACTACTGAAGAACTTCAAGCTAATGTGCCACACACAGAAGTTAAGGGGATTGAGGAAGATGTTCTCTACATCAACTCGACAGAAGAAATGAGTCCCAATGATTTTGTGGCATATATGGCTGATATTCAATCCGAAAAGAAAAAGGTATGTCTAGATCTCCTTACTCTCATTGATGTATGCTATTTAGTTACTGATCTTCAAACACAGGTTAGTGTCTTTGCAGAATCTAACAAAACCTTGACCTCAGAATTAGACTTAGCTAAGTCTGATGTTCGTCGGTTAGGTGAAGATAAATTAGCACTGAACGAGAAGATTAAGAGTGATGCTCTAGATAAGACCAGTCTGACTGACATTATAAATGAACAATGTATTAAAATAGACGGGTTATATCTAAACCTTAATGAGCTTAATAGAAATATAGCTATTAGGGATAAGGAGTTATCAGAGTCAAATATGAAACTGGTAGAGCTGAATAGAAAATTTGAAGGTTATAGAACTTCTTCTTTGACCTTAGATAGAATCATTGGCTCTCAACGTAGTGTAAAGGATGTTACTGGCCTAGGATACTCAGATGTCCCTCCGCCTTTTAATGCCAATTACACTGCTTCCACTTCTGTTGACTTAAAAATGACAGATGTTAATCCTGAGACTGAGGATTTGGAAAATCAACAGTCTATTGCATCTGAGATCCAAAAAGAGACTGTCAATGATTCATCATTAACCAAGAGTACAGTCAAATCTCTCACTAAAGTACAATTCGTATCAAGTGGGATGATTGGAAGTACTGATGGAAATAATGAGGTCATTAAGAAACATAAGGAGTTACCTTCAGTGTCTTTTGATCAGATAAAGAAGGAGTCTGCTAAGACTGCTAAGTCACGAAAGCAGATGTCATGCTTCAAATGTCATCAACGAGGACATGTCTCTTCTTGTTGTCCCAATAAGAAGAATGAAGCTGCTCCTAAGCGCGAGGCCAGTGATAAGTCTAAAAATATCTCTAGCACAGACAGGTTAGGTACCAGACCTGGTATTGGTATTAAACCTGTGACTGCTCTGAAAAGAGATGCGTCTCACAGTGTCTCGCCACCAAAACCTAAACGGCATGAAAACTTTGCTAAGGATCAAGTGCCGTCGAGGTTTATGACTCCGAGAAGGAACCAAAGTCACTTTGAGATTGGATCTACATCTCGTTCACGAGTTAACCAAGGGTCCTATAATAATCGTAACCAAGGGCAGAAATTCCAGGGTTATGTATCGGGGAGAGTTGGAAGTCAGTCAACTCATAGACCCAGGACCACTAATCATCAGCAAGCTGATGCTCCTTCAAAAGTGACCAAAGCTCCTAATGGGAAGGATGGTTACTTTAAAGAGCTACAGTTTGTCGATGATAAGGGACAAACCAAGACCATAATGGCTTGGGTCCCTCTTGATAACTGATTGTTTATAACTTGTATGTGCAGGAGCAGACTGGGAACAATGATAATTGGTGGTATGTTGACAGTGGATGCTCTAGGCACATGACAGGAACCAAAAGTCTACTGACAGACTTCAGTGGTGGACTGAGACAAGGAGTGCACTTCGCCGGTGATAAAGGAGGAGTAATTACTGGGAAAGGAACAGTTTCTAATGGAACTTTGACTCTAGAGGATGTGAATTATGTTGAAGAACTAACGCACAACCTAGTGAGTGTTTCCCAAGTCTGTGATAAAGGTCATCCTGTTCTCTTCACTGAGAAAGAGGCATTGATCCTGAAGCCGGGTTTTATCATTCCCGAAAAATGGATACTGATGAAAGCTCCAAGGAAGAAGGACATTTATGCTATCAACATGAATGCTCCTATTACTTCAATGGTGTCTACCTGTCTGTTATCCAAGGCTTCAGAATCAGACTCTCTCCTATGGCATAGGAAAATGGCACACTTAAACTTTCGAAAAATGAACTATATAACCAAACATGGGTTAGTTCTGGGTGTACCACTGAAGAGTTTTGCATTTGAAGACAAGTGTATATCCTGTTTGAAAGGAAAACAACATAAGAAACCACACAAGTCTAAAAATGTGAACTCTATTTCCTCGCCTTTTGAGTTGCTACATATGGATCTCTTTGGCCCAATAAGCAAGAGAAGCATAGGTGGCAAATGGTACTGTCTGGTTGTCACAGACGATTTCTCTAGATTCTCTTGGGTATTCTTTTTGGGATCTAAGGATGAAACTCTGGGCATTCTTATGGAGTTTCTAGATCTAATAGAGAACATCTATAGAAAAAGAGTTAAGAGAATTCGTAGTGACAATGGGACCGAGTTCAAGAATTCTACATTGAATATATATTGCTTAAGCAAAGGCATTCAACATCAATTCAGTGCACCATATGAACCTCAACAAAATGGTGTTGCTGAAAGGAAGAATAGAACTCTAATTGAAGCAGCGAGAACAATGCTTGCAGATTCAAGGCTTCCGGTCATATTTTGGGCAGAGGCAGTGAATACAGCATGTCATGTTCTCAATCGGGTTCTTACGGTTAAAAAGCAAAACAAGACGTGTTATGAGCTTTTGAACAAGAAGAAACCGAACTTAAAAGGGTTTGAACCCTTTGGAGTTTCATGTACGTTGTTGAAAACAAGTCATCAACCTAAATTTGGTGAGAAGGCTGACGAAGGATACTTCCTAGGTTACATGCCTAACTCACCAAACAAAAGGGCCTTCAATAAAAATTTGGGACGTGTTGAAATAGTTTATAACATCGAAGTTACGAGCTATACACATGACTCACATAAGGGATTGGATTGGCAGTTTGACTATTTAGATCTTTTCAAGTCATTTAAAGTCCCTATCAGTGACTATGTCAGTAACTCAGACATTCCTGAGCATTTATTGTCGGGAGATGAGGATCCCACTCCTTCTCCAACATCGAGTGCTCAAACGTCTGATGCTAGGAATATTGTCGATACTGATGTTGTCCCCCCTATCGAGTCACAACTACCTCAAGATGATATACCTCTAAAGAGTGAAGATCCTGAAATTGCTTCTCAAAGGATTATGGATGATGTTCTTACTCCTCTGAGACAATTAAGGATATCAACTACTAATGAAGGTATACCACCTTTGGAGGAAATTGGTGCCAACTTACAGGATGATATTCCAGTTGAACCTGTTACTTCAACAAGAATTAATAGGATTCATCCAATTGATAATATCATCGGTGATCCAAATTCTCCTGTTCTGACTCGAAATCAATCTAAAGCTAGTACATCTACTCATTCAAGCTTGTATGCTGAAATGAACGAGACAGGGATTTCTAATCTATGTCTATATTCATGCTTTATCTCACAAATTGAACCTAAAAATGTTCAGATAGCCTTGAAGGAAAATTCGTGGGTCGAGGCAATGCAGGAAGAACTGTCTCAGTTCACAAAACTGCAAGTTTGGGAGTTGGTTGACTTACCTGTTGGAGAATATCCAATTGGAACTAGATGGGTATTTAAGTGCAAGAAAGACGATCGAGGAATCGTGATTCGCAATAAAGCTCGTCTAGTTGTCCAAGGTTTTAATCAACAGGAGGGGATTGATTACAATGAAGTGTTTGCGCCTGTGGCTAGGCTTGAAGCAATTAGGTTATTCTTAGCATTTGCAGCCTCAAAGAAAATAAAAGTATTTCAGCTGGATGTTAAAAGTGCCTTCTTGTATGGCAAAGTCAAAGAAACGGTGTATGTTTCTCAACCACCGGGATTTACTGATCCAAAGTATCCAGATAGAGTATATCGTCTCGATAAGGCTCTATATGGATTACATCAAGCTCCGAGAGCGTGGTATGAGACACTGTCCACTTATCTTCTTGAGAATGGATTCACAAGAGGAAGAATTGACAGTACACTCTTTGTGAAATGGAAAAGAAGAGACTTTCTACTTGTTCATGTATATGTTGACGATATCATCTTTGGGTCATCTGACGAAAGGATGTGTAGTGAATTTGAAAAGGTTATGAAGAACAAGTTTGAGATGTCAGCAATGGGTGAATTGACATTCTTCTTAGGATTGCAAGTCGATCAAAAGAAAGATGGATATTTCATTCATCAGACTAAGTATACTAATGAGCTTCTAGAACGATTCAAGATGGAAGAATCAAGAATTTTTCATACTCCTATTCCGGAAGCCCATGGTATTGGTCCAGATACATCGAGTGATAGAGACGTGGATCCTACTCTTTACAGGGCCATGATTGGATCACTAATGTATCTTACAGCATCAAGGCCTGATATAATGTTTGCAGTATGTGTCTGCGCAAGATATCAAGCTACTCCTAAAGAATCTCACATGCAAGCAGTAAAACGGATTCTTCGTTACCTCAAAGGGAAACCGAAGCTGGGACTTTGGTATCCGACTGATGGAGACTTAGATTTTGTGGCTTACACTGATTCTGATTACGGAGGATGCAATCAGAATAGAAAGTCTACAACCGGTGGATGTCAATTCCTAGGAGGTAGACTGGTCTCTTGGCAATGCAAGAAGCAAACCTCAGTAGCCATTTCTACATGTGAAGCTGAGTATGTTGCAGCTGGCAGCTGTTGTTCCCAAGTTCTGTGGATACAACAACAATTGCTTGATTATGGGTTGAGTATAACAAATACTCCTATGATGATTGATAATGAATCAACGATCTCAATAACCAATAATCCAGTCAAGCACAGCAAAACTAAACATATTGATATTCGACATCACTTTATTAGAGACTGTGCTGAGAAAAACCTGATAAAGTTAGCTAAGGGTCCATCTGTGGATAATTTAGCAGACTTATACACCAAAGCGTTCGACAGAGCTCGATTCGAGAAATTGGTGCAACTAAATGGAATGAGAAATCCAGAGGATTAGTCTTCCATAGAGTTATTTTGTAATAATTAGCTGGTCTTATTTATTAGTTTATGCCTATTTTTTTAAAAAAAAAATATATAATAATAATAAGGGAAAAGGGGGTTAGGCGTATGGCATTCATTTGCTTGTTACCGTTGGGGAATCGCCTCCGATACAGGTTAAGTCTTTATCAACTGGGAAATGATAGTAAATTAGAGGAATTGGCTTAATAAATGTAGGTAAAAGTCTTAAGTTAGATGTGTTAGTAGATTCAAATTTGTTACATGAACTTTACATCTTTAAAACCAGGCCTTCACTTATCTTTATTTTAGTATACTCCTCTCTCCACACGATATAATCTACTTGAAACACTTTAGATCTAGATAGCTTCATTATATGATGTACTGGTAGGCAATGTCTGCTTTGATTTCTGAGCATATAATAAGCTATAAATCTCCTGTGTGTTATCTCGTGTGATTTACTATATGACGTATGACATAAGTCTTAATTGATGAAAGATAGTCTGACCATACACTGTTATCAAGAATCTATGAAAATATGTCAAGACAAATAATAAGAATTATGGCTGTTAGTGAAATTACTGGTGTCTCTATTGTACTAAGTACAGACCTGACCCCTTTAGTTTTGCCAATGGTTTCAAGCATGGTTTGTCTATACTAAGGGATCTTATGTTGTACTAAGTACAGATCTAGAACCACTAGTATCTACAAAACGGGTTTGATGTTTGTCACATTTTATAAATTCACTCAAGGGTATGTCATATGTTTCGAAAAGAACATCATTTAGTGACCTCTATCTTGCAAAGTGAAAGAAACAGTGTTATGTGTTTTACTAAATTTCTCAGTATGTCATTTTTGAATCACATTAGGTAATACACATTCAAACAATAAAAGGTTTGCTTGGAAATTAGTGTAGACTTTGTTTATATGGATTATAATACCGGTAATCATCTTGAACTATCTATGATATTTAAATCACTTCATTTTGATGTGAATATTATATTTTGTGGAAATAGGTAACCAAGTTATACTCTTATAAATGTAAGTTGATAAATGGATAAGTTGTGAGTTCTTATGTAACTTATTGTGAATTTCATAAGGTTTGCATACTAACAATCTTCTTAGATTTTTTACTCATCATTTGGTTCAGCTGTTTCCTTCTTATATGATCCCACTGTCGATAAATTTCTTAATGCCCTCAATTAGGATTTAACTTTACTTTATTTTATTGTAATTTTATTTTAGTCAAAAGTGTTTCATTAATACAAGGGTACTTGATACCAATGTTTACTATGAATCATTGTATTGTTATTTATTTCATTTTATCTTATTTATCTTTCTCTTATTTTTATTTTTATTTTATTTATCTTTGTATCGTTCGTGTTATCACATGATTGGATCACAAGTGAAAAATATTTTATTTTAGACTTGTACACCTTTCCATGAGAAAAACAAGTAAAAGATTCGTTTATTTTAGACTTGTTTATTTTTGGGAACTTAAAAATTACGTTTTATAATTAAAATGTATTTTTTAGACAAAACTTGCGAATCCAGAACAGTGTTGCGGGTTGAACTCAACTCTGCGAGTTGAGTTCTGCGAGCCGAGTTCAAAGGGTGTAAAAGGGGACTGCGAGTTCAGTTTTACACACACTTGCGAATCCAAACTCACTTGCGAACCCACACACACTGCGAACCGAATCCACTTTCCATTTTTCTTGAAATTTTTGTTAGAGGATCGGATCTTTGACCTCATAGCTTTTATACATTTTTGGATTGTGAACATTTTGAGGTATACATCATCTAATTCCATCAAGTAATTAACCTATAAATCGACATTTTATTAAAAATGAGGGTTTCGGTTTTCAAATTACAAATGTCTCTAATATAATGCTTAGATTAACAAGAAACCTTAGGGTTTATGTTATTTAGAGTATTATGAACATCATGGCATGATCTGATTGCCCAATAAATCACCTAAATTGAAAATTTTTATGATGTCATCATGGCAGTTCATGCTGCGAGTTGAGATCCAGACTCAACTCGCAGCCAGCTCTTGCGAGTCCAACTTGCGAGTTGACTTGCAAGTCCAACCTGCGAGTTGACTTGCAAGTCTGACTCTACGAGTTGAACTCTGCGAGTTGACTTTAGTTGACCTGCGAGTTGAACTTGCGAGTTGACTTTGGTTGACCTGCGAGTTGAACTTGCGAGTTGACTTATGTTGACCTGCGAGTTGAACTTGCGAGTTGACTTTAGTTGACCTGCGAGTTGAACTTGCGAGTTGACTTTGGTTGACCTGCGAGTTGAACTTGCGAGTTGACTTATGTTGACCTGCGAGTTGAACTTGCGAGTTGACTTTGGTTGACCTGCGAGTTGAACTTGTTTCTGCGAGTTGAACTAACTTGCGAGTTGACTTGTTGACTGCGAGTTGAGCTTGCGAGTTGACTTTGGTTGACTCTGCGAGTTGACTTTGGTTGACTCTGCTAATTAACTTGTTTCTGCGAGTTGAACTCACTTGCGAGTTGAAATTCTTTTTTAATTTTGTAATTTTGCTTGTTTATTTAATTTACGAACTCTAGATTTTTAATAGTTAAGAGTTATAAATTAATTAACAATTAGACGTGTAGACTTCAATGAAAAACACGTAAAATTGTCTACTTTTAAACTTATAAGGCTTAAGACTTTGAGTAATAAGCTATATACTTTTAAACGAACTGTCGAGAGTTAGAATTATTGACTTTATATATAATAAACGACTATAATTGTTAATTAAGTTTCATAACTTAATAGTTCACTTGTAGTTCGTCGATTATATAGGTCTTTCAATATTTGTTAATCTAATTGTCTAACATTTTTTTGTGATTTATAATTTTACAGAAATGGCTCGACAATTCGCCGCTCAGCACAACGTGCTCGTCGATCTGGATATCAATGCACGTGGTGCCGCCAGACTAGCTCAGATTCTCACATTCTTAGGTCGATCGAGGATTCAGTTTGCTATTACAGAATCCTCAGCCTTATCAAAGGATCTTTTAGATCAATTCTGGGCTAATATCGAGTTCGACACAGTCGTCAACCCACCAGCGATTAGGACTAGAGTGAATAATCATCCGATTGTGTTTTCTTCTACTGACATCAGGCATATTTTACATCTGGGCACGGCTGATCAGGAAGATGGACCAACCGAGTTCTCTTCAGATTTTCTTGAGGGTGCTCTAGGCCGTATGGGGTACGTGGGACCCATGCGAGGACGCCAGTTCTTGAAGGCTCTTGTCTTCGGTCAGTGGAGATTCTTATGGCACGTCCTAGTGACTGTTTTTGGTGCCAAGAAGGGAGGATATGATGAGCTGAGCCCTTCGCTTCTATCAGGAGTACTGTCCCTGGTTTACAATAAACCATACAGTTTCTCAGATTATATTTTTGGCGAGATTGCTCGACAGATCTCAGGAGCTGTTAGATCTCAGTTCATGATCTACCCGAGATTCTGTATGCTGTTTATTCGAGCTTTGATTCCTGACTTGCCAGACTTTCAAGCCGATTTAAAAGTTGATACCATCGGGCTGAGGGCTTACAATGCCATGTTTATGCACACCTCAAGGAGGTTTGAGATGCAACCACAGCCGACAGAGCTGTTTGGGTTCTTGATCCATCCCGATTATGTGACGCCACCAAATCATGGTTGGCTAGATGTTGATGTGGCCGAGGGTGCTCCTGAGCCACAAGAACTGATTGAGGAGGTTCTTATTCAAGCAAATCAGCAAGAGCAACAAGTTGATGTTGACATTGCAGTTGAAGTGGTGCAGCAAGTACTGGCTGAGAACGATGATGCCAATGATCCCATCATGCAGGATGTGGATCAGTATGTTGCTGAGGCACCAAGGTTTGAAGAACCATCCACAGAGGCACCTGATGCTGTTGGGCCATCGGGCAGAGATGGAGAAGCTGCTTCTGCTTCTGAATCTGGGTCTGATGCTGATGATGATGATGATGAGACTGGACCACCAGGGTTTGTCTCCGGTATCCCTGAAGGGATGATTCGTCAAGGATCAAAATTGATTATGGATCCGGCATTGAAGTTAAAGAGGAAAGCCGTGGACCAAGATCCCGATTTTGTTTTGGTTGATGAAGATGAGGATGAAGAAGAAGAGGAGGAGGTGCTTATTACTCGACCTCGCAAGCTGCTCAGACAAACAGCTTCAACCTCTTCAGCTCATCTACAATCAAGTTCTACGCCCTCAGAGGCTGAAATGATTGCTGCTTTGGTTCGCCCGTCTTCGCACCTAACCACCAAATCTAGCAGGGTTACGGCGCGTCTATTAACCGATGTTGCTACCGAGATAGCGAAGAAAATGCAACCGCCCGCTCCCACGCCACCAACCACCACTACTGCTGCTCCATCCACCTCCTCTGCGACTGATTCTGATCGTATTAATAGCTTAGAGTCCAGAGTTCGAGAGTTGGAAGAAACCGTCAAATTCTTGATTTCTCAAATGCTGTCTATGTCTGATAACATGACTAATCAGAATGATGCCTATTCACTGCTCATCAAGACGAATAACAATCTGATAGATGATGTAGCTGACAAGCAGAGGCAAATTGATAGACTTGATCGCCTGGTCATCAGCCTTCTGAAGGACAAGCCATCTCAGGGGGAGATTAAGGCCTTCTAAGAGTCTTGTAAAGAAGATGAGCTTGCGAAGAAAAAGAAGAATGATGATGACGATGATCCCTCAGCTGAAAAGGAAAGTGAGCTGGCTGGTCCTTCAACGACTGGTCAGCAGACTACACTTCAGGGGGAGTCTGCTGGAGCTAGTGGAAGTGGCACTGGAGCTGGTGCTGGTGCTGATAAGGGTGGAGCTGAAGAAGGTGACACTTGTATTAATATAGACTGATTGTAATTATTAATACATTGTAACTTTGAATTATTTTGTAATATAATTCTGTAATTAAGATGTTTAAACTTGAATGTTTAAAATGTTATAATTATGAATGTTTGTATATTATAAGTCCTTTGTAATTCTAGATTGACTATGATCGATAAAAGAGTTATAAGATCATATAATATATGATGTTCGCATATTATAAGACTTATTCAAATTTTAGATCGATTATCATAATCGATGAAAGATTTGAATAAGTGTATATATAATATACTTTAAACACACAAAGGGATTAATAAGACAAATCTTAGATTGATTCAGGGAAATCAATGAAAGAACTTATAATATTAATATATTTGTGTATGTATTTCTATAGGTCATGAAATGTTGAACTTATCAGATTCTGAAAGCGACATGCCAGATGAATTAGATGAGGACATTGACTTTGACCTTGAAGAAGGAGAGTTTGTACCTCCTGAAGATTGGACTTTCATTTTTAATGATGGGGCAGACGAATGTGTAGATCTTGACGCTGATGTTGTTGAACACATTGTAAGCCCATCTACAACTAAAGTGGTCATCCAGGAAGAAGATGGAGAAAGGGTTGTTGAGTTAGATGAAAGTCTAGATGACTCAACCAGTTCTGAATCAGAAGATGACCTTCCAGAAAAACTCAGAAATAATCCCATGTTTAGACCTCTGAAAAGGAGAAAGCAAAAGGTTGGGATGTCTGAAGTAGATATAACTGGAAAGAAAGCTCCAAGGAAGGGGATCATCGGCTGGTATTTTGATTCTGACTTGAAACTTTTCGCTATCAAAAGATTTGACGGAGTTCAATATTTCGATAAGAAGCTTAAAGTATTCAGTTCGCTTCCTTGATTTGAAATTCGAGACTTGGCACGCTTAGAACTGATAAATCCCAGTAATGATCCCTACGCAACGTATGTTGAGAGAATCATTCGGACTGAGGGTAGATCAATGAAGTTTGAAAAGATTAAGCCAAGAGTCGGAAAGACGATCAAATTAAAGGAACGAAGTCAGAGAACTGGCCGAAGATTAAGGAAGAAAACTTATCCAGCTGTCAAGTGCATACAGCAGATACCACTGAAGACAATGCCACAGAATATTCTGGGAAATCTTCTGAACTGGCACGTGGACTCAGAGACTGGTGAAGCTGTCATGGTTGAAGCTGATGATGAAGTCGAAGGAGGAGAAAGAGTAATTCTAACAGTCTATGACCATCGACACCTGATGAATCTGTCGAGGAAGGACCTGTTGAAGTTAAACGAAAACAGGATCCTAACGACTGAAGCATGGGGTGATCTAGCAAGAGATTATCAATTAATGGTGAAGAATTGTATTAGAATGAAGATTCATATGGGCAGTAGTATTTACAAGTAAAGACCAAAGACAAAGTTGAAGATAACGACACTAGAGCTATTGTCAAGGGGGAGTCTGTTGGGACATGTTATTGTGACAATAGATCTAGCTTGTAATAGGACTAGTGTATTTATTATCAATCTTGTATAAATTGGTTTAGACTTGTAAATATATGATATTAACTTGTTATTATTATTTGTTAAATGTTATTAGACAAATATCGATTTTAAGTTAAAGACTGAATCGCGAATTGAGAAGTCAACTCGCAGGTCAACAGACTTGCGAGTTGAGATCTCAACTCGCAGTCCAATCTGGACTCGCAGCTCTCAGCTGCGAGTTGAGATCTGGGGTCGCTGTAAACTGGACTCGCAGGTCTTACCTGCGAGTTGAGTTTTGAGCTCGCAGCTATCTCGGTTCGCAGGACCTACCTGCGAGCTGAGATGTGGGCTCGCAGTCTATCTGGACTCGCAGGCCCATGGGCTGCGAGTTGAGTCAACTCGCAAGGCCCATGGCCTGCGAGTTGAACCAGATATAAATATTTTAAATGCTGCTCATTATTAGAGATCGAGAAGTCCGTGCTCTTCACACACACACCAAATATTTAATTACTCTCCTCGTTTTTCGTGCAGATATATTTATTATAGTATTAAAGGCTCGGTTTTGAGTGATTAACTTAGTTAATAATCAAAACGAAGTCCTTTAATTGATAGTAAAGTTATATAAGCTTAAACCTAACGTATTAAGGGATTCCGCACCTCAATACCTAAAGATAATCCGTTATCGAACCAAGATCTAGCGACCTTACACTCACCGGTTGTGAAGATGACCACCATTCGACTTGTCCTTGGTATTGATACTGAATGAAGACTTACATTTAGAGCAGCTAGATGTAAAGACCGCCTTCTTACATGGGGATCTTGAGGAGGACATCTATATGGTTCAACCCGAGGGCTTTGAGGTAGTGGGTAAAGAGAAACGGATTTGCAAATTAGAAAAGAGTTTGTATGGATTAAAACAAGCACCTCGGCAATGGTATTTGAAGTTTGATGATTTTATGAAGAGCTATAGATGAACATTAAGGCTTCATCTAAGTGTCCCGATAAACCATATAAATCAACCATACATCTATAATGCTCGAGTTGATTATAGCAACATGAACTTTACTACAACTAGCATAAAACACACGTAATGGAACGACGGTGAATCATGTACACTCGGTAATATGTTATTTAGGAGCACGTTGTTATCAAATATTATTTGTATAAATCATATTTCAAGTGGTTTTAATAACTAAAGATTAAATAAAGAAAAGGTTACAAATACTTCGGTTAGTCATTGAATAAGGTAATTAAAGAAATGGCAATCAAAAAAGAATATTAAACAATTATTTCAAAGATTGTCCACATCATGATGCATCAAATGTTGTATTACTAAAAATTTAAGGATCTTTAATACATGATAATAATAGCAAGATCCCAGGTTTCAATTTCATTTTTCAGTAGTTTTCTACTTTTCTAGTCAGGTTAATGAAATGCTGATCACATACAGAATTGGATGGCAAAAACTAAATCTAATGACATTTTAACAAGTTAAAAAGACCATATCTTCAAGCAACAGGCTTGCTTCATTAAGTTAACTCAAACAGGAGCATAGCAATTAGCATGCTTAAAAATGCTAAACAACCATTTTGTGTCTATTAGTGGTGATGTATTTACAAAGCTACCAAGGTACTCAATTTTTATGACCTGAAAAAAATAACAGATGCAGCGATGACGCTTACAGAAACCTTTTCTTTCTCCATTTCCCTAGAGTTAACCTCGTTAAAGAGCTGCACATTTATCAGCCAGATATTATGATGCGAGCCCTAGAGTTATGGATCTGGCCCTTATGTTTCTGGGCGGCCATGATCGGGCGACTAAAGGACCTTCACGAAAAAGGCCATAACTTGGGCTACGAGGTTCCGTTTTAGGCCCATGAGCTGTCGAATCGAAGCTTGGATCGAAGAGCACAGCTTGGTAAACTGCCGCAGGTGGCTTACCCACTTTTGAAGCCCAAAAACGCCTTCTGGAAGAAGGAGATATGGGTTATTTTATGTTTTTATGATTTTTTTTTCTTTTTTGGGACTTGTGTTTGGCCCGTAGCTTATTTTAGGCTCATTCGAATTCCTGCTTTTTTTTAGGGTTTGATTATGTTCCTAAAAGAGTTGGTTCTCATTTTTATGAAATTAAATTTTTCTCTTAAATTGTATTCATCATTTGAGTTGAATCAATCCCTAATCGTGGTATTCTTTGAATCAACTTGCGTTAGAAGGGCTTAAACCTGGTATTATATTAATCAACAAGGTTAATCTGTGTTCTTTATTTGTACATTGCATCATATTAGTACATGACAGAAGATCATAATGGTTTATAAAAGTGGGTTATAAAGGAAGTTACCTGACTCAAGACAAGAAGATTAGTATGTGAGGATGAGATCAAAATTAACCATTTAACTGCAAATTAGTACATAGCCTGCCTGAATATATTCCTCCGTATGACATTTGCTTATAAACTTACAATGAAGCTCTTTAAATAATCTTTAATTTGATGAGTAATTATAAAAACAGAGTTTGTTAATTATATGCCAAAGTTATATTTTGATCTCAAGTAACGTAGGCTAATTACGACATTTAACGTGATGAGCATACGAAATTGATTGTATGAAGCAAGAACCTTCAAAGATTATCAAAAGAACTAGACAAAAAAACTGGGACCCAGTTATCCAGCCAGACTCGGTTGTATATGACGCCATAGGAGAGATTTTACCAGATTACTAGTACAAATTGTGGGGGTCGTTAATGGTTATAGAAATTATGCTAACTTATTTTAGTTTCTTGGCATAAGTAATACTCCAAAACATGCTGAACATATAATATTTTGGTAATCACATCAAATTCATCTTAGTACACAGTATACAAGAAAGTGAATGTTAAAACCATCCATAATGTATAATACCCAACAAAATCAGTTTCATGTCTTCTAGTTCCATTTTCCATTGCCTACACAATCCGAACTTGGTCAATATGGCTTAATTCGGGGCATTATAAACCAACACTTAGGGTCTATATCTAAAGTTGAAGTTCACTTCAAGTGCTTAAAACCTGTCATGTTCATGGCTGAAACTATGAAACAATATTAGCAATTGCATTTATAAGGACAAGCTAACGGATTTGGAAATGAACAAGTCAAGAAACTAACTCTTTTTGGTGGTGCATCTTTGTTTAATCATCGATACAAACTTTTCGTCATCTTTCATGTAATTCTCTTGCACTACTGCTGTTGTGAAAACTGTCAAGTAAACCATATCGAACATTTTCCAGTTTACAACAACAAATCACAAAATGTTAAAAATTTACCCACATTTAGATGAAAACAGGTCAATTTTCTATTATTTATTATTGAAAATTGATAATGGGTAAAACAAGAACGAAATGAAACCAGGTCAGCTGAGTTGAACATATAAACCTTGCCCAAAGTATACTCAAACATTTAAAAAATCTATTATTTACGATATACAAAAAACTGACAAAAAAAAAAAAAGTAATGGTCCTTAAACCAAACCAGCTCAAATACATACCCGTTTTAGTATTACGAAATGCAAGTTATACAGAGCAAAGCCGAATGAACTAAGTAAAAAGGCAGAAAAAGATATCCGTAGTAATCCCAATCTGTTGGTCCAATAGCAATCTTGCTGAACTCAACTGCACTAGCATCAATGCCTTGAAATATATAGCCACTGGTCTTGTCTATTAATTTCACGAGATTTGAAATTCTCTCTTTCTCCCGAAAAAAGTCAAAACGACTGATCTTTTATTTGGATAATCAAGTGTACATAGCCAACTATGTACTGAATAAAACAACTTGTAAATCTTAACGTGCCTGAATAGCCAAGGTAGTGAAGTTGACCAAACCAAAATCTTCAATTACTTCACACAGATACTCGGTGAGTTTTCTACCAACCTAAATACAAAATGAAAAAGTTCAGTACGTGTATTTGCATCTAGATTATAGGTGAAAAAACTCAACAACCTACCTATACTTACCAGAACGAGGATCTTGATCTGGATGGTGTGGTAAATAAGATAAATCTTCCACATCAGTGTAAAAATCAAGGTTGAAGGCTGCAACATACAGCAAGCTGTAGTTATTTCTGCAAATTAAATTTCTATAAAAATTTACATATACTTATGACCACAAAAGTCAAAATGTGTTTCATATATTGGAACGAATGTAGTAATAAATACTTCCCCTACCTAATTTCCGTAGCTCTCAGTATGATCAATCTTAGACAAGACATTGACATGTGGGAATTCCTTATGTAACATTGTTGACAATGAGAGAAGCATTGCACTCGCATTATCCCGGGGTCACTACATAAGTGTGCATCTATCAAGTCAACCGCAGTCAACTATAAACAAAAACCATTTTAGCACTGTTAACATTCTTACAGAAAAGCCTCCATGTATGTGCATGTGTGCTTGTGCACTTATCTTAAAGAAAACGAGCAAGAACATTACTTACCCAAAGATCAAGTTTTTTAATAAGTTTCATGATGACCCTTTTGCATTAGAGTGAAGGAAGAAGAGTTCTACTAGGCCATGGAAATCAAAGAGAAAATAGTGATCTGCAAATATATTTATTTTTAGATAAAACTTAACGATAAACTTGTTTGACATAAACTTACTCCAGAATCGAACAGGCGGAATACGAACATTTAAAAAAAGATCTAAACATATGCGTTCAATAACTGGATAGTAGGTCAAGATTGCCACCTCTTCCAATAAGTATGTATGTTGCTCGAGGATCCACCTCTCAGAATTGCAGTTAGCTTACTAGGTAAATGGTGGGCAGTCATTAGATTTGTTGCTGATAATCCAGGTAAACAAAAAGGGGTACTTCTTATGGCGCGTTGGGCGGGTTGGTTAACAGGTGAAAAACAAACGAGTTTTGGTGCTTTTATAAATGGTTACACACAAAACACTTTCTCAAAAAAAAAAAAAAAAAAAAAAAAAAATTGAACTTTTATAAAATTACTAGTGCGTCGAATAGTATTCCAAATTAATCTATCTTTATGAATAACATGGTTTATGAGGTCTTATGCAAGATACGCTTTGGGCAATTTTCAACCCGTTTTACACATTTGACATGTTTCTCTTAAGACTATTCATTAATTTTTACCAATTTGACCTGCAAGAGATAATAATACAATCAAATAGCTCATTCAAAAAGTAAACAGGTCGAGATTGCCACATCTACCGATAAGTATGTGTGTTGCTCAGTTTCTCCTTTATCTTCTCAGGTACATGGATTATGCACTGCCACTTGGATGTTCTCATTGGCTGGGGTCTGGCCACAGATTTACCTGTGTGTTTAAATGAATCACTGCTATTAAATTGAAAATCACTATAGCTAGCATACTTACGATCTAATTATAAGGTTTTCAAATGTCTTCTTACATTGGGACATTTCTACTCTTGTTTTCCTTTTTACTTTTCAATTTGTTACCCTTCTTTTCTTGCATTTATTTTTAATAGCAGAAAAAAATATTGTACTTTATAATCTGAATTTGAACACAAGTATTTGTTCTAAATCAATGAGGAGACAACCATTGTACTTGTATTCTTGTAAGCTTTAAATTCTACAAGTTTCTATCTCTAGTCAATTATGCTAACACCGGAGACCTTGGTGACACTTCGTGACTTCATTTTATGCCTCACACCATCAACACTATCCCATTTGTTAAAATCAGCATAAACATTCGACAATTGCACGTATGCACCATCGTTCTTGGCTTCTAGTTCGACCATCTTTCTAGACGCAAGTTCAGCCAATTCCATATTGTTATGAATTTTGCTAGCATTGAGCAAAGCACCCCAAGCTCCCGCATGGGGTGCAATTGGCATGCTATATATGAACTTTAAGGCTTCATCTAAGCGTCCAGATAAACCATATAAATCAACCATACATCCATAATGCTCAAGTTTAGGCTCGATCCCATACTCTTTTATCATTGATTGAAAATGCTTATAACCTTCTTCAACTAAGCCTGATACAGTGCAACCCTTCAAGACCGATGTAAATGTAACCCCATTTGGCTGGACTTTTTCTTGTAACATAAGTCCATAAAGCTCGAGACACTTCTCACCATAACCATTCATTGCTAGTCCTCCAATGGCACCACTCCATGTATACACATTCTTTTCTTTCATCTCCCAAAACACTTCCATAGCCATGTCGATATCCCCACACTTTGCATACATATGAACAAGTGCACTACCTAGCGTCAAGTCAATTTCCAGCCTATTAGATTCTATATATTTATGGGCCCAACGTCCTGTATTTAAATCACTTAAACGTGTACAAGCAGACAACACAGAAACCATTGAGGCCTCGTTAACCTTCAAACCCTTCCTTTCCATCTCAAAAAACAACTTTAATCCATTCAATGGCTCCCCAAACTGAACATACCCTGATATCATCGCATTCCAGGCAACTACATCCCTCTCAGGCATTTTATCAAACACTTGGCGTGCAAAGCCGATATCCCCCAATCTTGCACATGAAACCACCATTGCTGTTTGTGTTACCAAATCAGTCTCATATACATCCAAGAACAATTCTTTGATCTCACCAACCAAGCCCATGTCAGCGTACATGTTGATTAACCCGCTTTGAACATGAGGGTCATTATCCAACCCGTATTTTAACACAGCTCCATGTACACATAAACCATAGCCTTATCAACTATTAGACTAACACATGACTTGATTAAAAATGTAAAGGTGTAATTATCAGGTTGTTTATTTAATTTCAGTATTCGTTTATAAAAAGGGAAACTTTTTTCAGGAGTTGAGGTTTTGGAGTAAACCCTAATTAAAGAATTTAAAGCAAAGACAGTTGGGTTATCACATTGGTTCAAGAGTTGGACGGAATAATGAATGTTGTGCGGGTGTTTAAGGGCGATTGATGCAGCAAATTTGGATACAAGCTCTGGATCGTTGTTGAAACCGTTAACTAGTAATTGGGAATAAATTTGGTTGATCTCTGTGAGGGTTTGGCATGTTTCTACGATTGAAATAGTTGGGTTTCTCAAGAAATTTCTCAAAGTTTGCATTTCTAATTAGCAAATCTCAAACAATTTATCGTCACATTAATGTTGACTGCATGGTTGTTTTCGGTGAGCCTATCCTGAGAGATGGAAAGAGAAATTATGGCAAAATTATATAACTCCCTGCGTCTCTATTAATCCATTAATTCATCAAGGAAATCTCAAACAATTTTATCACTTGCAGAAACAATTTAAGAGTAGAAATTCAAAAAATCAAATCGATTATGGAGTTATAATTTTAGCCGTGAATTAAATCAGAGTGTTGGCCATTATTTATAGGGGTGTTCATCGGTTCGATTTTCGGTTTAATCGGTTCGGTTTCTTCGGTTTTGAAACTTTTGGGAAACCGAACCGAAACCGAACCGAAAACCGAATTCGAATTCGGATTCGGTTCAGTTTCGGTTAAAACCGAAAAACAATAAAAAATCAGCAAGTGTAGAAATCAGTAAAAGGAAGTCGGGAAAAGGAAGTCACCAATGAACAAGTAACCATAAACCCAACATATCATCAATGAACAAGTAACAATAAGTCAGCAAGTGTAGAAATCAAAACCCATAAACCCCTACTTGTTCAGGAAGTCAACAATGAACAATTTACTGGAACACGAACAGGAACATGAATAAGTAACCATAAACCCAACATAAATTAAAAGGAAGTCAGCAACAGGAAGTCATGAACATACATTTTGATCATGTAACAATTAATAATCCCACAACAAGGGCTAAACAATCAATAATGAAAGTGACAGGAACATATATACACGAAGTGACAGGAAGTCACGAACAATCAGTAAACATGTTTGATCATGTAACAAGAATGAACAATTGAAATGGTTTGAGAAACCCAGATTCGAAATTAGAGAATGAACAATTGAACATAATCAAAAATCAAAATTGAAAACGAAAGCAAACCTTGAAGAAAACCAAATATGTTCGTGTGTGAGCGATTTTGAGAAACCAGGTCGATCCGTGATGTGATTTTGTGACACCCAGATTTTGAGAAACCCAAATACCCTATGCGTGCGTGCGTGTGTGTATAAATGGAGGCCAAATGTGTTTACTAACCCTAAATTTTAATTTGGTATTTATTTAGTAATTTAATATATGTATATATTAATTTAAATTCAGTTTTGAATTCGGTATTCGGTTAAATCGAATTCAAAATTTTCAAAACCGAAAACCGAACCGAAAATTGAATTCAAAATTCGGTTTCGGTTTCGATCGATCCGAAAACCGTTTTTTAAATTCAGTTTGGTTTTATAACGGTTTTTATTCGGATTAGTCTTCAGGTTAAACGGTTTCAAACCGAATATTGAACACCCCTAATTATTTCTATTTTTTTGCATGTGTGGGCCAATTATGTCTTATTGGCCCAATAGTACGCTTAAAGGCCTGGGTCATGTGGCCCATCTAAATCCTTACGTACACCTGGCCCGACGCAGCTGGGTGTCAATTTTCTTACTTACATAGTTACGTGTATTTTTTGGCCCGAAGTTGAACATAATAACCGGCAGAAAAAGAAAAAAAGAGGTGGAAATTTACACTAATAAATGAACGTTTTTCAGCCACATGCCCACATGGTTTTTATTTAATTTGCTAAATGTTAAATCTAGATTGTCATTAACAAATTTAGACATTTGTATTTTGATAAATATTCAGAGAAATGTTAAATTTGTTACAATATGGATATAAGTATTGATGATTCATGTCTTAAGGCCTTAATATTTAATATATTACTGTAACTATGCTAGTTTATATTTTTATTATTATTATTTACATTGGCCACATTGCTCACTGTTTGCGATAAAACATCTTGGCTAATCGGTGCATAGTAGGAAGATGGGTTTGGTAAGTCAATTAAGAACATCTTTCTGCCGGCCAATATGGTGGTTTAATATCAACACCTAAAAACAAAAACAAGACTTCTATTTATCATGAGATGAGATGTTACTTCATAAACACGAATAGTATGTGCATTAGGTTCAAATCTGTGGATGTTGCAGGTGTTAGCATGGAGAGTACGATGCTTTATATTATTAAAAATACAAGTAAAAAATCAAAAATCGTGAATCGCATTATCGCAATTTTGTTAATGTTTATAATGTATATCCAAAATATATTATGTTTGTTGTCTTAATAATTATTATCATTGTATAATTAAGTGGGAACGATGCTTCGCACACTATTTATTTTTATGTATATTAATAAATACATTTTATACGACTTTATAAAGAATAATAATATAAATTTTATTTAATAGTATACGAATGAAAATTTATTTTAACGATAATAGTTATTTCAAAAAAGTTTGAATCTCGACTTTAGATATCTGTCGCATTAACTTTTCTTCATTTAGTTGAAATATTAAATGGGTCAATGACCCTAATCCACTCAATAAAACATGTACAAATTGAAATTGACTTAGGATTACACCCATATGTCACATGATGTGAGCCCATATGACATAATTTTAATTGTAATTAAAATATTACTATAGCACAAAATAAAAAGGGATGCTTTCGGTCAACAAGAATAAGAAATCTCCATCTCCAATCTCCAATATATTATATATATAAAACAAGATTTTGTTAACTCATGTGTCAATCACCAATACTTTCTTGACGTGGAAGATTATCTTTCAACCAGTTCCTTCTAAACATACCAGCTTAATAAAAAGAATATTATTTTAAAAATTGTAATATTGTATTGAAAATGTATTATTCAAATGGTTCACTAGTAAATTTAACAAAAAAAAATTAGTATATCCAGCTTGACCTATTAACAAACTGCTTTTTCAAAGGATTGTGCTTTATATACAAAAGAAAATTTCCTAATTTATTATCAAAAATTTAAAGCAATAATTTAATAATGATTACCTTGATATATTGATTAGTTCCGATGATGTGACTTAAAACAACAATTTAGTTTTTAATGATGTGATAATATTTTAATGATTTTACTTTAAAAATTAATTAACTTTATACTTATATTTCAATCAATGTATCTTTTCTTTATTTCTATTTTTTTGATGTGAATCATATTTATTTATTACTAGTATATATAACAAGGTTATTTAATTTTTGAGAATTAAAAGATAAAACATAGTTTTCATTAACAATTGATCCTTCAAATCTACAAAATCCTTTTGAGAATTACACGGCTCGAGTTGAGTATATAATTCTAGACGCAGCGCATACATGGTTTACCATCCAACTGCATTCGAGGATTTATAAAAAGTCCAAAATCGAGTAATATGAGGCATTGGGTACTCTCTTTGTAACTGTATCATCAAATAATGATTATCATTTATATGTGCAATAGTAAGAGTTTGATCGTGTTGAAACTCTTTCGGACCTCTCCAAAGAGGAAAGCAAGTCATAGAGCTTCAAATGCTTAAATAGTGGACGATCACACCAAACATGTTGGCAATCAGAATAGTTGTAATAGGCATAATCATCGAATGTTGTACCGGTGCAGTTTATTAAAACCTGCGTTAAAAACCTGTAAGTAGTAATATCCGTTTTTTAACTCCTCTAGTAACTGAAGTCGAATGTCGAGCCATCTTTCTTCACCATATCCGAGATAAACAGCAATTGATCGAAATCCACAATCACCATCGGCCGTTACATTTTGTATACGTGTTATGTAAAGATGAAATAAATATGGAATTTCGACCAGTAATGGGTGTGAATAACATGCATCATATGAATAATCCCATATCGGTACCTCGTTCAAGTCAAAAGCGCGTGATTTTTTCCCCGTTGGTTCCTCGTTTAAGTCCATTATGTACGAACTATGTCTCGATGGTTCCTTGATGGAATCTGACCTTAAATCATTTGGCGCGGTGAAATAACTATTTCTGTGAGGATCTTCACTACTGGGATCGAACCCCCTTTTTGCCGTTGTTTCTTTAAGCTTGGTCGTCTACGAGTATTTTTTTGAACTAGAGGTTCCTAAATGAAAGTTGTACTTCGACCAATTATATCCCTTAACTTTCTTAACCAACTTTTTTTCACAATTGTAGACTCCTTGTTAAAGTTTTTCTTTAAAAGTTCTACTTCCTCGTCATAACTAATATCGTCATTTCGTGTAGATGTTGACGGCGAAATATCTAACTTCCTCCAAAAAAAATTTATCGAATCCAAGGGAATATATCAACCTGCATTTATATATAAATAAGTATTTTAGATGTTTATATTTACCTGAATTCAAATAGACTGAACTTTCGCAAGCACAAGGTAACCCACAACTATTACCTACTAGACAACCACAATTTAATGAGTCTAACTGGGAATCCTTTAACCGTTGAAGTTCTTTAAATATTATATTTAGAGCCGCATTTGAAACAAAACTGCGTAATGACTTGAAACACTTTAGGTTATGTTGATGAATGTGGACAATTCTGCTTTTCTCTAAACTTTTTTTAATTCCTGTAAGTTGTGGCTCCACGACATGATCAATACAACCAACAAATCTATCGAGACTAGATTTGAGGATTTCAAGTACTTTTTTAACTTTGCATGTTGACTCTCAACTCGATTGGTTGTGCGATATTCAAAGTTAAGATATTGATCAATCCAGCAAACCACAAACATTTCCTTATATTTGTTCAACCATTTTTTATTTATGTAGCTGAAACACCAGGAAAAATGTATATTCGATGTAAAAATATAGATACATAAAAATCAATATTGAATGTGAAGTACAGAAACATACGTGGATATGGAATCAACGTTGATTTAAGTTGATTGTAGTTATTCAAGTATGATATTGACGTTGGAGAATCTTCTAGCAACTTCCACAAACGAAAGAAATAAGTCCTAGTCAGGTTGTGATTTGATTGTTTGCCTACAGTTCTCCAAAATGTTTTGGCTAATGTATCATCTACAAAGCAATCGAGTAGCATCCGGAAACACTTGATGGCATGCATTCATCAAAGCCAACTCTCTGTCTGCTATTATAACACGTGGGTGCATACAAGCATCTAATGTTAACTTTAGATAGTTTAATACACATGTATAGTTAGCCTCCCTTTCTTTTTCCATAAAGGCAAAGGATATAAAAAATGTCAGGTTAGTTGAAGTTACACCAACAATTTCAAACAAATGGCATATTATAGGTGTTCGTTTTGTACGTGGCATCTATAATCACCAAGTGTGGGAATGCACGCCAAATATTGAAGGACTTTGGATGAAAAAAGAAAAGATTTTCTTACTCGTTTGAATCGTTTGTAGAAAACTCATAGACGTAACCTTTCAAATGCAAAATGGACATAAGAACTTGCATGGGAGATTTTTCTACTTGCTCGGCCATACGAATTTTTTTCCGTATATCATAAATGGTTTTGAGCGAAGACAAGTTATTCACATTCTGCTCCTTTAGTATTAATAAAATATCACGTGGCGCCACATTTTCCTTGTTAGTTCTGCAACTAAACTAATTTCATCTTGAGTTAATTGCTTTACAAATGGATGCCCCTCCATATACTGTACAGCTTGATGATTATGTTCATCACATATCATCATTAACGTTCAACGATCATATTCTTTTAAATATTTTCCTTTTAATTTGAATGGACAATTACATTTTTTGTACCAAAAACTTTACTTGAATAGTTAACCTTATATGTACCACCACGATCAGACATAAGTATAACTTGATATACAAAACCATGTGGATATTTATTAGATCTTTCAGTGATAATGACAACACCAATAGATCGTCCAAAATTTTATACCCAATCCATCAAATCTTCACGAGACATGAACATCTAAAAATTAGTTTGATTTTGTTAATATTTACAAAGGAATTTTAGAGATAAAAATATAAATAAAAGAACTGATGTTGTACCTTACTAGTAGCAAATTCTGGTGTCCTCATGTAGAATTTAGCATTTTCGATTGAATTATCTTCGTAATAATTTTCCATCACTTTACATGAAAATAATAAAAAGTTGATAAAAATGATTACCAAATATAGAAATGTGATATAAAACCATCCACTCATTTTCGGTGTGATTTTTTTCTTAGAAAAAGCAGCATATTTAGTAGATCGTTTGACATTATATAGACTTCTATGACCCTCAGGCCCAAATAACATATAGTACACCTTTTAGTTTTTTTTGTCTCTCTATCTATATCTACACTACCTTACTTACCGTCTCTTTTATTTCAAATTCACTTTTTCAAACATAATACATCGCACGAATATATAGAATGTCATAATCCTTACTATCCTAGTAGTTTTTTTAAATTCATTTCTACGGATGCTCATAATAACAGAGTATCAATAATCTAAATTATGCACAATAACAATATAGCTCAAGGTAATTATAAATCTACTGGATCACAACGAATATATAAAATAGTATTTAATTATACAAAATAAAGAAATGAAGATAAAGCTAAAAGTGAAAACATGCAGAAACTTACAGTGATTTTTGAACGATAATTATAACTTTAAGAATAGACTTGATTTTCTTTACTGCGAAGTATTAGTTTTGAAATTAGATCGTGAGGTTTTATATAAATTTATAGAGTAGAGTTTAAGAGAATTGGTGTGGTTTTCTTTGTAGCCGTAGGATGCTATTTATATATGGGAATTTCGACATTGGTACAGATTTTGCGCGGTTATCTTCGAATATTACAAAAGGAGCGGAATGTGAACGTACTGTTGATTTTACCATACACATACTAAAGTTAAAATATATAAATGTTATTTATTAATGAACTATTGTTGATTTGACCATATACATACTAAAGTAAAAAGCATAATAATTGTGGTTTTATACGTATGAACGTACTAACTTTTTATTCATTTTATAATTATTGTGTTGTTTATATTTTTTCTTTTTGTTTTTATGTTTATCATCTTCATTAATATGTATTAAGGTTTGCAATTGTTTTTATTAATTTGTATTTATTTGTGTCTTTTCGAATGTTTGAAGTAATCCAATATATTAAGTTTAATAACTCAAAAAAAAAAAAAAAAATGACATCAATCAAAACTAGAAAAAAGATGAACTGAAAAATATTTTCATATTCCTTTATTAATTTGGATTTGAGTGTATGTTAAAATATGAGTTTTTTTTTTTTGCCTGAATTTTTGATGTGCGGATCTCAAAATTTCTATCACCTGTTAATGCAGGTATCTAGATATAATAGGGTATCATTTTTTTAGCAAAATTTCCGATGAAGAAATTAATGGGAGCAGTAGATTTAGCATAACCCTTTTCAAAATATGTGTTGCTCCAATATATATAAAATAGCGAGTCAAATCTAACTCAGATCTGTAAGTTTCATTCATATTATTTTAAGAAAAATAATAAGTAAAGCAACCACACACTATTTGTATTATTTTTTAAACTTTTAGATGAAATGAAAGTCAGTAGAGTAATATCCCACATCTTTGATTTCCAGTATTTAATTTGTTTAAAGAAAGGATTTCTCAAACAAAAAAATCACATTTAAAAAGAAAAAAGGAATGTAACCAAGATCCACAATGCCGCCAAGATCCGCGATCCCACAAAGATCTACAATGCCACCAAGATCCACAATGCCTTTAAGATCCGCGGTGCCACCAAGTTTCGTGGGGCACCAAGATCCGCGATGCCACCAAGTTCCGCAGTGCCACCAAGATCCAGGATGCAACCAAAATTCTTGATGTCACCAAGATCCAATATTGGATTCACACATTAACATAAGGAAGAACAAGGAAAAATACTTTTTGTGCTGGTTTTCAGGTGTTGAACTTGTCATAATGAGCTCTGGACAATTCAGCTCAACTCTTTAGCACTGAGTTCTTCAACTCAGCTTGAACTTATCAGTAAGGTCTCTAACTCATCTCTTTAGCACTGAGTTCTTCAACTCAGCTTGAACTTATCAGTAAGGTCTCTAACTCATCTCTTTAGCAATGAGCTCTTCATCTCATTTCTTCAGGTTTGAGCTCTTCGTTTAGCTCTAAATGTGGTATTAACTTAGTATTTGCTTTCGAAAACACTAAAATATTTTAGTAGCATTGAAATGTGGACTATCATGGTACATTGATGTACAAGATAATTACCTTTTCTCGCGAGGAGGTGTTTCCCTTGTGATGAGCGACTTCATACCGTAAAACCTTTCAGAAGGTCAGTTAGACCCATATAAATAACCGTACAGTGCATTGTAAACTCTTATGCTCGGAGAGAATTGATCCACCTTCCTCGAAGGCTTATATTAACGGAAAAAGTTGATTCTCTTGCGTACGTTCATGAAGTTGTCTTGAACGCAACTGCGATGTGCTTTGGCATATGCGCAATGACCAGATAAAGCCCAAATACGTAGTGTCCTCTATGTTATAAAGCCGTCTTGAACGCAACTGCCATACACTTCGGCATACGATCTCACTGACCATATAAGCCCGAACATGCCGCCACTGTGATGCACTTTGGCATATGGTTCATGACTAGAAAAACCCAAATACGTCGCGGGCTTGCCGCCATAAGGGAATGCCCTCTAACCTCCCGAAGGTAGAGGTCCTCCTCAACCAATTTAGGTTGCCAGGATGTGACCGGAATATATTTAGGTTTTCATAGAAGCGCTATGTTTTTAGTTTTATAGAATGGTTATGTGTCAAGGGTTTAACGTTTATATTTTTTGAAGAGTTATGTGTTTAGATTTTCGAAGGTTTATGTGTTTTGCTTTTGAAAGTGGTTATGTATTTAACTTTTTAGTAGGGTTCTATGCGAAGGGTTTAGTGTTTATTTATTGAAAGGGTTGTGCCCTTACCTTTTAGAAGAGTTATGCCTTTAGTTCTCTTAAGGGTTCTATATTTATCTTTTTGAAGGGCTCTTTGTCAATGTTTGATGCTTAACTTTTGAGAAGGGTTTTGTGTGTACCTTCTAGAAAGGTATCATGTTTAGATTTTAGAGCATCTTCAATGAAGGCTTTTTGAAAATCCTTTTTATGCAAAAAACAAATTTTAAAATTTATTCTTCATTAGAGAATATATTTTTTTACTAAAAGTTTGAGATTATAATGATCTAAATCTAGTTTCTTGGGTTAACTGATGAAATTGTGATTGAACTGTATATGCGTGTTCTTGAGAATAGTAACTGACAATACACACACATAAACTGATAATACGTGGAAGGCTTAATTAACAAAACATAAACAAGGGTTTATATACCCTTTACACAAAATATAAAACTAATATAAAATACATGCTAAATCCTCAATAATTATTCTAACAATCTCCCCCTAGGATTTAGTGTGTAGGATTTGATGAGAAGATACGCTTATAGCGAATCCCGAGCCATTTTTCTATCTTTCGAATTGTCTCTCGGAATGTCAATCGTTCTTCAATTATGCTCAACGCATTAATAATTTTCTGTCTTTCTATCTCATCTTTCAGGTTGTAATTAGGTTATGATGTTGAGTCTTTGGCCATGTAGAACTTTTCTTTCTTGTCAGCAAGTGCTTTAGTAATGATCTTGAGCGTTCCATCTGAAAACTTAGCAACCTCTGAGAAGCGGAGAAATCTCTTTTCCTTTTTATCATTTTCATAGATGATTCCTAGCTCCGGTTTCTGAATGATTTGATAGGATTTAAACTTTTCAATGCCATCCAGATTATTATTTAATTTGCTCAAGTTTACTTGCTTTTGATTGCTTTCTAATCCCGTTTGAAAATCTTCAAGATGTGCCCTCAAATGTGACTTTTAAGAAACCGCTTAATAACATTGAGAGCAATTATCGCAGCTTGTGGTCTAAATATCATTGATCTGAACTCTTCGTATAAGAACTCCAAGTCATCTTTGCTCAGGTGGACTAGATCTGCTTCCTCAAATCGATACTCTTTCATATATGCTCTTAGAACATAAAAACAGGGAAACCAATGTCTTCTGAGTTTTTCAAATCCAATTTTATTAACGTCGATTATCTTGAATTTTGAGGCAACTTGATCCTTTCGTTGACGACGACAGAACATCATATTCACATACTCGTATTGTTGTGATTTTGGAAGATTCTCTACACCATATACTAGGATAGGGTTTAACGAGTAAGGTTTCTTGCACCGCAGTTAATATACCTTGTCTTCTAGAAATAGTATGGAGATTTTCTTATGCATCATTACCTTTGACATGACAAATTTACCCTCAATCACTTGACCATATGCTAATTTAGGTTCTTCTGAACTTACTGCTTCTTCCTGATTCGATTGACCATCATATTGACAATCCATGTGGGTTTCGGCCTCATTGAAGTTTTCATTGAACCATTCATTAAACCCTTCATCATTTATGCACGGAGGTTCAATTGTTTTACCACTCTTAAGGTCTTTGAAATTCAAGATATATGTCTCATCAGGCTTTCAACCGTAGAGTCATTTTCTTGAGGTTCCATCACTTCTTGACAATCTCTTTCTTCATCATCACCACTACCATCAAAATCTGCATTCTGTTTATGTTCTTCCATTCTCATTTGACTATTAGTTCTCAGTCTCTTCAATGATCTCTCCCCCTCAGGTTGATCATCATCTTGATCATCCTGTCATCTGTGTTGCTTCTGAGACTGAGACTTACAACCTTCTAGTCGTCGGACTTTGTGGTTCAGGTTGTCTATTTTGGTAGACATGTCATCAATTTTCTTGTGAAGAGATACCAAAGGTTGGTTGGAATTCTGAAGTTGAAGTAGAGAAATCAGTGTAGTATCTTCAGGAGATGACGGGTTAGACAATAATCAAGCGAGTAACATAGATTTATGTTCAGTGGTAGATATATCTTCGGTGGTTACACTCTTCCCGTTATACTGTGCCTCTAAACTTGATAGCTTTTCAATAACTGGCTTTAGAGAGGCATCTACAATCTGTTGAATTAAGGTATGGCAAGAACTGATTCAATGCAAATTCCTTTGATTATGAGAAACTAAATGCAAGTTATGAAACCCGAAAATTAAACCTTTCGGAAGATTACTTACCAAGTTACTCAAAAGAAGAACTTGTTCAAGACCACCTTTTAGAGCAAGTTGTTTTACCTAAACTATATGTTCCTAATACAATTTTGATAAAGAAAATTGATGAGTTAAGTATAGAATTGAAACAAAGGGACATATTGATGGAAGATGCACAAAATCCGTATTTGACTAAAATTGATGATCTTCAAAAGCTTTCATCTTCTTTAGAATTAAAATTGGCTTTGCAAATATCGGATTCCAAATCTAAACCTACCTCTCATGTGTCAAAAGTTGCAAAACCACAAGTGAATAATCCAGTAAAGATTTACATGAATAAATCTTTCAAACCATTTTCGAAAATGATTTCTCAGTTTACCAATTATTCTTTGCAAAAGAGTACGAAGTTTCTTCTCAAAAGCTTTTTCATCCGTTGGTTTCTCATGATTTTAAATCTTCTCATGAATCGGTTTCAAGATTTCAAAAGATAACAAAAGTTTGGAAACCGAAACAAAAATTTTCTGAAAGATCTTCGAATACAAAGTTATTCAAATATTCAAGATCACAAATGTTTGCACTTGCACCACAAAACGTTTCTTATCCGGTGCATAGAACGAATGAGTTTGTATCCCTCGCCCCCAAAAGTGTTCAATCACCGTTGATTCCACGAATCTTATTTCAAAATGAAACACCGAGTTTCAAATCAAAGTGGAATTCAACGTCTTTACATCAGATAGACGCAACTTACAAATGGTTTACAAAGTTTTCTAAACCCACAAGCACCATGCTCAAATGGGTTCCAAAAGTTGTTGTCTAGTTTTCAAATGATTTTGGTTTTTACACATATAAGTGTGAAACCCGTTCTTTACTGATTTGGTTTTTACATAACTCAGTGTAAAACCCGTTCTTCAAATGACTTATGAATAATTCAATTCATAACTCTATCTTAACTGTATTAGCTTTTACTTAAAATCAAAGTAAAACCCGTTCTTAAATGTAATGGCTTCTGTATATTTCAGTTCAAACCCGTTTTAATTGTCAGCACTTAAATGCTAAGATCGAGCTCCTATCATAACTCCTTTTGAAACAAGTATGATATATTTGAGGAGGAGCTCGTACAATCACAATATCAAAAGTCGAATCACCTTCATATGTAGCTTTTAAAAACATGTATGCATATGTTAAGGGGGAGGGTTTTGCAAATAAAACTTCCAAGTGTTCAAATCTTTGCTATATATGAACACTTTGGAAGATTTTCAAATGATTTTGGTTCTCATCATCACGAAGCAATCTTTCTAACCATGACAAATGTTGATTATCTGCACAAAGTGTTATAGAATAAAATTACTCCTACGATCCACCAATGCCGGATGGATCTACCTCAGGAGTCACCTTTCAAAATTTAGGACGCAAGGGTCTATTAGGTCTTAGTGAGAGGAATGGTGGAGATTAGGGTGTAGATCAACATATTTCCAAAAGAATTGTTAAAGAGGGAGGAGTTGAAAAATAATATGAGAGGTGGAGTGTAGAGTGTGTGACAGGGTTAAAGAAAAGTAAAACCCTTCCTAAACTGACTAAATCGCCGGGTTGCCACATCTACTATCGGATTTCATACGTTGCTTTCTGGTATTGAAAAAGAAATCATGGACCTAGTGATGCAATGCACATTACCCTTCCAACCACTAAAGTACTTCTTAATAAGTTCTTGTTTCAATTCTCACGGAGATTACCACATAATCTATCGACTTCTCGTTTGGAGATTGTTGATATTGAATCAAGAGGACATTTTGCTCCACTCCTTGACTTCGTTTTTATCTCTTATTGAGTCTAGAACCAAATGAAACACTTTTTAAGACACATGTGTATTATTACACTACATGTCTTTTGTGACATTATGCATGTCTACGTGACAATGCTGGAACATTCATAGTGATACCTAAATAATGGTACTCCACAATGATTGAATGGAAATCCTATTAGTTCTAACATCATCGCCAACACTGAAAGTAGGTCTTTCAATTGATTCATTTAATGATTCAGTGATAAGTCAACTAGTAATCTATGTGATTCAGGAGTTAGTGTGTTTCTAGAAAACACAACCAACTTTTCTTTGATTTTCTCAAGTGAATTGTTGTCTTACCCAACTGTAACAAAATTAATGCTTTACCTAAAGTTTACGATCATTTTCCGCATCATTATCCTAAGATAATTGATTTGATTGTATCTTCAGCTCAGTTTTGTGACACATAGACTATTCTTCAAACACCTTGTATTACACCATATTCATGATGCTTACGATCAATCATGATCATCATGAGGGGGAGAAAAGAGTTCATGTTTGAATATAGTGTTTGAAAAGATATGCTCAAGAAAGTTTGCTTCATATAATCTTAGGGAATCTATGACGGTTGAAAAGCCTGAGATTTCTAGAAGAGGTACTGGAAAAGAGGATATCCGAATTCTGCTCAAGATGCTCAACGAAATTTTACAAGAATATAATGAAAGATAAAGCTTCAACGAAAATGTCATTGCTGAAAAAAATGCTCAACGGTTTTCAATGACTTCTCCACAACATCTTTCTAACGATTTAAAAGAGTTATTGGTTTGAGGGGGAGCAGATTCAGAGGATAAAGAATTGGTCTAATTAAAGCTAATCAAGCTCCAGAAAATGAATATCAGTTTGAGGGGGAGCTTAAGATAAAATAGATAAATGAGGGTTCATCGGCAACAACCTTTTAGAATATACTTTCATAATCACCATCATTACAGGGTACTATTAAATTGTGAGCTTCAAAGAAAATTATTCCAACACGTTCAAGAATAAAAGTTGTCGTTGAAGATCAAGAAAAGGATTCGTCTTCATAATGCTTTCGGGAATTAAGACAAAGACAAAGCTGAGACTTTATTATCAAAAAGTGCACTTCAACGTGGTTTTCAGCTTTCAAAAGATTCTCGTCATTCAAGCCTCAAAGTTATATTTCAGAATTAAAGACAATCCAAGCAACGTTTACAATCAGGGGGAGATTGTTGGAAATATAAAATAGGATTGTAAACCTTGCTTTTAATATTTAGTTTATGTTTTTGTACTTGGGTATATAAGGCCCAAGTTTGGATGTAAACAATAAGCCTTTCAGTTATAATCTGTGTTAGTGTGTGAAACAGGAGTTAACAGCAGTTCATATTCTCTCAATTTCCACGCATACGTTCAATCAATATTCATACAAATCCAAGAAACTCGATTTAGATCATTACAAAGATTTCTCAAGTTTTCGGGTATAAAGTGTTTTTACTAGATAATTCTCACTTTACTCTGCACATTTGTTCAAGAAAGCTATTGCAAAGCATTTTTACATTGGAGTTGAAGGTTTTTTTTTATAAAGCTTTTTAGAAGAAAACAATATGGCAAAGAAAAAGCTCTTTATTGTTAGCGATGCTCTTAGAATTTGTTTCAAGGGTTTAATGTTTAGCCTTTTAGAATGGTTTTGTGTTTATTTTTTGGCAGGCTTGTGTGCTTAGTTAGTTTATAAGGGTACTATATTTAGTTATTAGAAGTTGTATTTGTGATTTGCTAAAGTTTTATCTACGAAACATTTATGTTATAACTATGACTTATCACTATGACGCACAAAATATTTAGATTTCGCTTATTATTTATAACTATGATGTAGTATGATAATTACGAGCATTGAATTTTTAACTATGATGCATTGTTTATTTATAATGCGCGTTAATTACAATTATATTGCACTCTATTTAAGGATTAGGTTTTAAGGATTAGAAGGGTTTTGATAATGTTTGGAGGGTTTAAGACTTCCTTTAATAATGTATTTGTACAAATTCATAGTGTTAGTGATTAATTGTACATAACAATGTCACATTTTTCTTATGTGTTTAAAAAAACTAAATTGTTATTTTTCTAAACGTGAATAACAACAATAAAAAGTTACTACTGATTGTAGTAAAAAAAAGGTTTGAATTTTTTCGATTTTGATGCATAACAATAATAAGCTCTTTCGTGTTTCAAGGTATTAAATTTACTGCGTGAAATATTTAAGAAGCGATGTATCACAATGTTAAAAAAAGTTACAAAAATGTGTAGAAGGTTTGATAAGTTTGATAAAGGTTAACCTTCTTCTAAAAAATAAAAAATAAAAACAAGAAACAACTGTAAAACTTATATCTCATTGGACAGTAATTTATTTTCTTTTTCGTCTTTTATATACTTGCTGCATTTTATGAAAATTATTGTATAAACACATTTAATTTAATTTTATATTTATTAATTAAAAAAAGTTTAATTCTACACCTAACCCAAGTTAATGTATGTCGACTTTGATGCGACTGTTCAACGGACATGCATTTAGCTAGTATAAGAGATAAAACAAACACAGCCCAAAACTTCGGACAATCAAGAAAGTTCTTTGACATGCGCTGAAAGTTTCAGTACACTTAACGACCACGGATGCATACACGTCATTCACACTAATTATTTAAATGAATTAAATATTACCAACTCTTTCTCCGAAATATCTAGAGAACGCTATAAATATCCCCAAAACCCTCCCAAAATTGTTTTCTGGATCCTCTTACAAATTCACATTCTTTCCGAATTCCACTCAAAAAAGAAAGAAAGATATAAGCATACGCTCTGATTATCAACAAAAAATCAAATTAATATACAATTATCACTGTGATTAGAGATACATTTTACGGCGCATTCATCGGAGTTTACACGAAGGTACGTTTGATGTTCATTTTTAGTTCGATTCAATTAAGTTTTTGATTTATTATCTGTGAAATCAGTGAGTTCGAATTGAAATATTGGTAGAAATTAAGTATATATTTTTATATAGATGTGTAAGTAAAATTAGAGGCTCGGAACTAGGGTTTGGTTTAGGGTTTTGATGGTTAAATGAAAACATCAATTGGGTGTTGTTTGGTTCTCTGATTTGATTTTAACCTAACTTTGGGTGCAATAAAAGTTATGTGAGAGATTTTAACGGGTATAAATAGCAATACTTGGCCCCCAAGGAAATGTCAGTTTGATTATTTGACTTTCCCTTGTATTTATGTCCCGTTTCATATGGTATATATATATTATATATATATTCTTGTTATGTAGGTGAAGCTATTATAGGTCTTTTGTTGAAATTAGGTTACTATTTTGGCTGATTGGTTTGTTCTTTGTGTAATTACAGGAATACTGAAATGGGTTATAGTATTCAATCTCCCACCAACGATTCTTTAGCACTGGATTATTCAAGGAAGCGTAAAACGAGAAGTAGACGTGATGCACCAAAGAATGTGGCAGAAACTCTAGCGAAGTGGGCTGAATATAACAAAGATATGTTGGATGGGAAGACAAAAATAAGAAAGGTGCCTGCGAAAGGGTCAAAGAAGGGTTGTATGAAAGGTAAAGGAGGACCTGAAAATTCAATTTGTAATTTCAGAGGTGTGAGACAAAGAATATGGGGTAAATGGGTTGCTGAGATTCGGGAACCTAATAGGGGTAAAAGGTTATGGCTTGGGACTTTTGGGTCAGCTATTGAAGCTGTGTTGGCGTATGATGAAGTTGCCTGAGCAATGTATGGGCCTAGTGCTCGGCTTAATTTACCAAATTACTGGTCAAAGAATGATATGTCTGTGTTGGTGGCTAAACCCGCTTCTAGCTGTGAATCTATTATCACTTATAGTCACTCTGAGGGCGGGTCAGTTCAAGATTCGAAAGTGGGCTTAAACGGGTTCAGGGTTTTGAGTGCTAAACAAGAAGAGAGAACACATAATGTTTATGAACCTCAACCTGAAGTTGTTGTTGAAGAAGAATGTATTGAGGTTAAGGAAGAATGTAATGCGATTAAAGAAGAACATAACGAAGTTAAAGAAGAATGTAACGAGGGTATTGAAGATTTGGGAATTTGTATCGATGATATGTACTACAGTAGTAACTTCCCTGATGATGAAATGTTCGATTTTGGCGAACTACTTGGGACTACGAATCCAACGGATGCTCCTATATCCGATTCGAATAATGAGGTGTGCCATGAGGCGTGTAATGGGAACAAACTAGAAAATCAAAACGGGCTAGTGTATATGCAGCAGCAAGATCCTTGTGGGGACCGGCATTCTAACTTTGAGTTCTTGGAGCCAGGGCGGCCTGAAGATTATAGTTTTTCGCTTGAGGACTTCGATCTGACTTGGAAAAATGCTAAATTAGGTGTGTAATTAAAAAATAGGAACTTAAACTAACTGAATGATATTTTTGAGTCTTACTGGACCATTCTTTATGGTTTTTATGTAGGAGAATTGGATTTTTTATGGTTTAAAGATACTGTAAATAACATGATTACTCGTATACCTTAAGATGGTCTATGTTTTCAGGTATGTATTTTGAAATGGGATACTGTTATGTTTGCCTCTCCATTTTTTCTGATATAAGCGATAAGGCAAAATTCGGATTATTGCGAGTTAGAATAACATGTAAGATGGTATGTAGGTGTATTGCTATACCCTGAAGTTGTGCAACTCTTTTGGTTGTTCAAGATCTAACATGTGCAGTTCTAACTTGTATTGTATAAATTTTGTGTACTTCTAAGCTAAAACTGGCTAGAGAGAGAACTTTGTATGAGACCAGTCGTTAAGATCTAGATTTTGAGAAGCGTGGGGCGTGTTTGTGGTGGGGGATTATAGGGGGTTATTAGGGATTGAGATTTTAATTTTAGTAATTTTTAACCCTTATGAATTAGAGGCTTCGTTTCATAATACGAAAAAGACAAGGATTGTTGGAAAGAATCTTATAAAATTCTCTTTTAAGTCTTTTCAAGTAGCTTCTGAAAAGAATTCAAAGTCACAATCTTTAGCTCTAGTAATAAGTTACCGTTTTAGTTAGTACTATAATAAGATTTAAAAAACTTGATATTTAATAAATATATACAGTTGGGTTGTCGCAGGAACAGTGTTTCCGGTAACATCGAATATAAGATCTTTAGGTAATTATCTTTAATCAGTAGTATTTATATTAAATTGATTTAGTTTCTAGTTAGTATTACTTGTTTCGGGTAAGGTCGAATATAAGATCTTTAAGTAATTATCTCTAATGAGTATGTATTTATATATTTATATTAATTTGATTTAGTTTCTAGTTAGTATTACTTGTTTGTCTCAAATCATTACATTTTAGAGATAATATTTATGAGTTCATTAATTTATTGCTAATTATCTTTAGGTAAATTAGTTGATTTGTTTCCATTTGGAGTTAGACCACTTCTTTGTCAAACTTAACTTAATATATCATATTAATTCTAGAACTTTATTTTATTCCTTCAGTTTAATAATGTTATTTGTTCATATATATGAAATTGGACGATTAATACGGTGATCGAGTTTTGAAAATTTGATGACTTGTTTAGTTAGTACTGTATTTGCTATCTTTGGTTTCGACATACTTGGAGTGTGTTTGGTTTATGAGATTGTAAATGAATCTTTCGGTTTTACTTCCATTCAAAGTGTTTGGATATTGGTGTTCGATTTAAGAAATGGTACCAAAATCGATAGAATGGGCGTATTCCAAACCTCTCAAGGGTTGCATTGATCTTACCCATGCCCATTTTCGATGCCACTTACAAATCAAACACCTCCTTGGTACCAAAGGGATAAGGTCCAAATTTGCTTTGTGGGCTTGCATTTGGACTGTTGGGTCTAAATAATATCGGTTTTTCTTGGCCTTTAATGTGTCTCATCTTGCGAAGCCTTTTTGTTCACTTTGTTCTTAAAATTTTGTCACACTCTATATATTTTGTGTTTTATAAATTTGATCACGTCCATTTGAAATAAAATTCAATTTCGCATGTATATAGGAACATAAAAAAACTAAAAGTTTCCAAGAGATGTAACATAGCTTTTCTAGTTTTGACAAAGATTTTTTTAACACGACAAATTTCTACATATTGAATCATATATATATGATATAATATAATCACGAACTTCAAATTTCAAAATCTTAAATGAAGGGTTTTTTTCATATTGTACTAAAAAAAAAAAGCTGACTCTCTGGTTGCTTTTCATCGACCGGTTTCATAGTCAACATGGAAAAAGTAAATTGTGTAATCCTTTTACCAACGAGTTTTGAATATGTAACTTCCATCTTTATGCTGAATATTTCTTCTACTACTGTACTATCATCAAGGACTATTGTAGTATATAAACTATAAATCAAACGTTCTTTGATTTTTGATTTTGATAATGTGAACAATGTAAAATTATCTCTTTTTGTCGATTTCACTGATTATGATACATTGAACTTATAACATCTTTTAATGAATAAACTTTAATGAATTTCTTTGACCTATATTACACCATCAATCCGAAATTGATATTTAAATTATCTTTATTGATGATTTTTTCGATATGTGTTATTATAATATTAATTAAGCATGGCATTATGCTTTCTACGCCTCATTACAGTCCTTTGTTCTTTAATAGTGCTTAATATGCCTTGTCAATTTTTAATTATTATATTGCATTACATATTTAAAATAATAATAAAACTTTAGTATAGTGAGTTGCAAGAAATAATATATACGTTGCTGGTCTTCGGGTTGCATAACATGAAAATCATATTGAACCTAAATCCTAGACCAGCGAAACAACGTGCAATCTTCAATTGCACCTTATCATAACTTTGATCGAGTCATTTTCAGATAAACAAAAGACATTAGGAACTAAGCTAGTAGTTACAGTATTTCACTCTAATCATCATATATATGAATATACTCTCAGGAAAATGCTTCATATAAATTTTAATACCGAGAAAATTATGGTAAATTAATAATAACAAATACTTATGACAATCTTTAATTAGAACCAAAGTGAAAAAGCTTTTAATACACTCTCAATATTATCTAAATTTCGTTTATAAAACCGTATATGTATGAATCCTTATCCATAAAAAGATAGATAAATATAATTTTAATGATAAAATGACTATTACGATCTATTTATGTTATCATTGTATTTACGTCACCTCTTTAGTTTAAAAATATTATGCATATCAACTTCACAATGGTATATCACGTCATATTTTCTCAACTTTTTAAAGTTCCATCACATAACACGAATAATTTATTAATAAAAAATTAACATATATCATCACTTTCCAATTAATAAGTGAAATATCATCATCTTATATATTTAATTAAGCATAACCCAATCCTAATTCTGTATGTTGAAACAAAATGTGTTGCTTAAAAGAAATAGAAAAGAAAATAATTTTAACTTATTATCTCTATCCAGAAAGCAAACAAACAAAATCTAATCACTCAAAAATCAAACACTTTAAACGAAAGTATACTAGATTCTCTATCTGACATGACCTCAACCGGGCCCACTTGTAAGTCCAATAATGTCATCGACCAAGGACACAAAACCATTAAAAGTCAGTAAATTGGACGCCTTGACTACATTAACATATGTAACCAAATATACATAATTATCGCCTACTTTCGACCCCATGTGAACTCAGTGTATGTACACCCTATTGCGTCATTCCACACCTACTCTTCATCAATTATTCATCTATTTATATTTTAATATGAGTCCACAGGTTTCATCAGTTGACAATATAATATAAACATACATTTATAGAAAGTTGATAAATACATAAAAGAAAATTTACCTCTCCGTTCCATTTTAATTATATAAATAATTTATTATTATTAATTTAATAATTTAATAAATAGAGTAAATTTGAAAATTTGAAAGTAATAAATAGAGTAAATTTGAAAATTTAATAATTTATTATTATTAATTTTTTTGTAAGTAAATATTTTTTTAGACAAATACAAATAGTAATAAAGACAATTAAACGAGACTAAGAAACGTACAAATCATATAACAGTTGTAACTTGCCAAATATATAATATAACGTAAGTTTAATGTATATCACAATCTGTTCAATATCATCTTCCTTGTGCAAGGCAAAGTTGTACTGTATGATGGATTCCCACAAGGCCACAATCCCTTTTCATCAATCAATCACGATCTCTAGTTGGAAGCATCATTTTCTTTTGATATATTCCAAAAATAATGGGACAAAGAATAATGCATAAATTTGTTTTAGAGTCATGCATCATTATACAATGAGAGAAAGTTAGAAAAATAATGATTAAACTCTATTTATAAATTTGATAAGATTTGATACTCTAACTCAATTAAAATACGAGACTCGAAATTCATCCATTTCATATCTAAAGTTTCATATCCATAAAGATAAAGATTAGAAGATTGAAGATAATCTTTATAGACATTGGTTAGTTTGTTAGAAACCGATATATTTGAAATACGATAGGATTATGTTTCCTATCTCAAATATGTGTATAAATAGGGACTATTGGATTACAAAAAATCTAACTCTAATATTGTAATCCCTACATTCGACATTCAATAATATTTCGAAGTTTATAATTCATTCATTGTTATCTTACTCCACATAGTAACATATACTTAACATTATTAATCAATTTAGTACTAAAAGTTTAAAACTCTATTTGTTTATTAATCATAAATTCTGAATTCATGCATTACCACCTAACATACATATTTTTATCAAATCAATTTGACAATCATAATATATTAGTTATTAATTATTATTAATGTTATCATATCATATCATTCTTACTAATTATTACTAATTCATCAAATCAATTTGTATTGCAACTAATGTATTCTAGATTTGCAATAATCAAAACAATACATTTGTATAATGTGATACATAATCATAAATTCACTTAATACAAATAAATCTATGTAATAAAAGATGGTACATACTACATAGCAATACAAATTTCACTCAAAGGATACTTTAACATTCAGAGCAATACAAATTTCAAGAAATGAAAAATACCAAAATAGGAATAAGACTTGATATTATCAGAAATGCCCAAAAAATATCATATTCGTAAACTTATGAGTGCTTCACATTATAAGACCGACAAACAACGTTGCATTTTGGTGCTGCCTCTTACTTCACAACTAACATATCATTTCTAAAAAGTTGGACAATCATAGTCTATGAATTTGAGATCACACATATAAATAATGGTTTGTATATGTATGTTTTATCATATCGTATATGTTAGTTACAAATTTACATTATTGTATATGCATTACATGACCATGCTAGCTATTTGATGATGTACCCATTTAAGCAAAATAAAATTTAGTTTCCATACATATTGTTGAGTATTAATGTTGATTTTGATTGGTTATTTACTTAGCTATTATAAATTCAGTATTATTTATATGTGATCACCAATAGATGTAAGTTTGGAATGAAAATGTATCAAAAAATTATTTTTTGATAAAATTTATAATAATCTAGATGATTGATATTTAAAATGGGTGTATATATGTAAAAGTCATACATATGCATATATGGTTATCAAAGAGTAAATGTATGTAATTAAAAAATGTGCATATATACACATTCAAATTTCTAAAAAATATAAACAATTTCCAAATGCACTAAAAAACATATGTACCATTTGCATCTAATTACATTAAATATACTAAAAGAAAAAAACTGCTCTTATTGAGATTCAAAGTAAACTTCAAATCCTCCTTTAATTTATTCATTTTTCTAATTATGAACTTTTGTTTCTTATAATCTTTAGTTTAATTTTTTAAATTTTTTATTCATATAGATACATTAAAAATTGTACTCCCTCTGTCCCATAATAAAAGTCCACGTTTCTTTTTTAATTTTTCCCAAAATAAATATCCACTTCCAAAAGTAGTAAATTAACTTTACCGTTTTATCCTTTCTCAAAACTGATACATGGGAGTCTGTGCAAAAAACAAGGGTAAAAGAGTCATCTTCACTATCAGACAAAGCAATTTCTTAAACTGTGTGCAAACAGATACTTGACATTTAATTTGGGACGGAGGTAGTATTATAAATAGTTATTGATTTAACAAGTTTAAAAAAATTTAAACTTAAATGTCGCAATTTTTCGCTGCTTCACTTATCACGCGACTTACATTGATAAACGAATAACATTGTGAGTTAACAAGACTTATGCATCGCACAGGCAAATACGACTAGTATAAATGTACAACTTTATTATCAAAACATTTATTATGTATTTATTTTTACCATTATTTATTTAATGTAGCAATTATTTAAATATTGTATTATTTTTTTAACATCATTTTTACCAATACTCAACCTATATAGCATTGTAGATCGTAAAGATACTATTTCCAAATGAATAAAGTCCATAGTGCACTCTTCCATATTTACTAGGCTCACCTTACAACTAACAACGTATCCGAACCGTCCGACTCACTCACAACAACCACAATAACAAGTCCTTACCTACTTTCTCACCTTTATAACATTGTACACCTTTTCCTCAATTATTATAGAACTATTATATATATACATCACCAAATTATGTAACATCATAGACGTGCGACATTAATCACACAAAGTACAAATAACAAACTTATACATACTACATTAATTACACAACATACAATAACAAACAATAAAGTAAATAAACTTAACATTATATCAAACACAATAGTTTTAATAACGTAACGCTCAGATTGCGATCAATCTTTCTAACCATAAACGATTGGACTTACAACGTGTGAAATTCATTACTACCTCTTAAAGTTGTCAAAATTGACATGTTAAAACTTATGCAAAGCACAAATTACGTTAATATTGCAAACAATTTAATAAATTTAATACCCTCACAATTGCTATATAACTTTAATATAAGTTATTGTTTAATGACATGTCACGTCGGATGAAATATACCAATTGATTCAACTCTGTTTATAAATTAATTTATTCTGTTTTAAATATTTTGTGAGCCGTCTTAATGTAATACTCCTATAACACAATAATATGAACATAACATTATAATTATAATATATAATATAATATAATATATAATATATAATATATAATATAATAAATATAAATATAAAATGTAATAATTTTAAATTGTATAATAATATACGGAGTAATTATAGTAAATGTTTTTTAAGAGTGCATTTACTCCATTCCCCAAAACTTTCCTGAATTCACATTTTTCATGAATTGTCGTGCTCTCTTTCTCACAGTCACCGTGTATGTGTTTCATGCAGATATGAGTGAGAAAAAGTAGACAGTACACTCCAAATATTCGGATTCACTGCCACAATAAACAACCATTAAAGTGTCTTTTTTTGCATAAATTTCTCTGCTATTTTTTTTTTCTCTTTCCACCGATTAAGCATTCGATTCCGTCGTTCGTGCAACCATTTCTGATGCTTCCGTTCACATCATCGCCGTAAATTCAGGTTACTAAAACTTGTGTTTAATTACACGATTTTACATCAATTAGTTTTGATTATTGCAGGAATTAGTTGCTTTATTTAGCACTCAATTTTGTTATTTAGAAGCTTTATAATTAAAAAGTAGCCCCGATCACTATTTGTTATCGCATTTCGTCACCGATTGAACTCGAATATGTGTTTTATTCAAGTTTTCTGGACTAGTGAGATTGTTTGTCTATTAGTCTTTTAATAAATCGCTGCTATCAATTTCTATATGCTGTTGTTATTTCTACCGCTTCGTTTTAGGTTTGATTTGACTCAGTTTATGTGGAGTTGACAAAGTGAATTAGTAGCTTTTGTGTGACATTATCTGGTTGCTGATTTGTGTCAATGCTGTTAACGAGTAAGTGATAGATATATAGAAAAATCATGCATTTTGCTATTGTACGTATTGAACAAAAAAAAAATTGATTGCGTGTACCGAACTTCCGGATATTACCATTACGATGTATCTTACATCCTTTAACATGTAAACCGATGACGTGACATCGGTTATGATGATGTGGCATCGTATATGGATGTCACGTTGTTCAAAAATCCGGCCACCAGATAAAGAGGTCATCCTATACATACATAACAAGTTTTGAAGATTTAATACATTAATTAGCTAAATTGGTAAAGTTGGATAATATACCTATATGGATGTTTACTACATGATGGTGTTTGGTGGTTAAGTGTTCATTTAGAGTAAAAGAAGATTGTTCTAGATTTCATGTACCAGGGGGATAGGGAAATGAAAAATACATTCTGTGTTTGATGAAACATAATATGTTTTTGTGGTTCAAGCTCAATATACTAGTCAAATTTACTAAACTTACTAGTCAACACTCATATGATACAGTTTTCAATGCAGTATCACAATTTTCAATGCGATATTCCCCTTATTAAACTAGTATGTTTAGTAATACCCGTTTAGTAATACCCATTTTTGTTGTTGTTGTTGTTGGAAGTCACAGACTTGGAGCAAAATGTTTTGCTTGTTTTTTGGTTAAAAGCAGAATAGACATATTTTATTCCATTTCTTGCCATCTTAGAAAAACATGCAATTGTTAAAACTTTTCCAGTTTTGCTAAGACAAAGGATAAAGTTGATAATGCACATTTATAGGAGTGTTAAATAGTAATTGTTGTTTTCCGCTTATAGCTTTTATCAGCAAATATAGGGGATAGTGCTCGTGTCATCGCTTGACTTTCTAACTAGGAGGTATAAATTATATCTTTGGTTCTTTTTCTTCTTTTTTTTTCTTTTGCCAAAAGTGCACCAGATATTAATTACAATCTGTATATTCTATTCCCTGTTCGAAAAGGTAGGCATTATTTTTCAGGGCATAACTAAGTTAATTTCACATTGAACTTTATCACCAATAAACACGGGATCTTCATGTAGTTTTATGACCTTTCCTAACTGCTAATTTACCGTTATAATACTGTGCAATGACTAGCATTGAAAGATGGATTCTTGTTTTGGACCAGAGGCTTGCAAAATTCGTTGGTGGATTAACAAATCCTATGTGGTGATTGACCATTATTTTGCTTTAAACGACTAATATGTAAATGGTGGGATTCTAAGTCAGAACTAGAGGGAGAGTGAGAATAGTAGGAAAATTAAATTAATTACTCTTTTGTTATCTTCATGTCAATTATACTATATGTATAAGTATAACCTACTGCTCAGACATGAACACGTCCTTTATAGGCCAAGTACCTATATTTGCAGATATTATCACAATAGGCTTCTGATACTAATTTAATTTTAAATTCCAGGTGGATAAAGTAGTAGCAACATTTCGCGTGGGCTTTTGAAAGGAGCATGAAGAGGAAGATATTTAATCTACACCAAAACACACATCAATTTGATCCACTGCGTAAGTTCCATTTTAAAGCTTTCTTTGCCATTGACGCCCGATCTTTATTTTATTGGGTATAATTTTGAACTAGAAACTATATACTACGAAGTATAAGGCAAAGCAGTAGCATAATATATGATTGATCAACACTGTAGGTCTCATTCTACCAATTCACACAATTAAGCGTTGCACCCCTAAAAAAAATAATTAAGGGATCTAATTTTTTGTTAATATCTAAAAGTTAATGTGTTTTCTGATATGATGATCAGCTTTTGAAGCATACTGGTGTGGTTCATGGATGCCAGTGGAGCGCCTACGAATCAGAAATGGAGTTGTTAGCATGTTCATCTTAAATAATGGTGAAACAACTGAAGAAACCATTCCCGTGTCAGACATTCGAATAAGGTCAAGAAAACCAAATTTGGCTGATTGCACGTGCTTTCTAAGACCTGGAATAGATGTTTGTGTGCATTCCATTTATCAACCGCCAGATGAAGAGTCAAGTGACGAGAATTCAGAACCTGTTAGTCTCTTTGTATTCAAATTAACACCGCGATATTTTATTGACGCTTATAGCATTTAACTTCCACTTTTACAGGTCTGGATTGATGCTAAAATAAACTCGATAGAGAGGAAGCCCCATGAAGAAGATAAATGTGTTTGTGAGTTCCATGTCAACATCTACATAAAGCAAGGTCCAGTTGGTTTGATTAGAAAAGCAATTAATAAAGATGTCAAAACGCTACATCTTGATCAGATGACCATCCTTCAAAAGCTTGACGGAAAACCTTGTGAAAATACGCATTATCGTTGGAACCGTTCTGAAGACTGCAATTCACGTCGGAATTTTAAACTATTTACTGGGAAATTCGCCTCAGATATATCATGGTTGCTCGTCACATCTGTTTTCAAACAACTTGTTTTTGATGTGAGATCTGAGGACAACCAGCTTGTGTATCAAATTTGGGATGGTGATGGTGAAAAAAGTCTACCAATTTCAAAAAATCATTCGAGTGCTATTAACTTCAAATTAGAAAATGGAACTTCCATTCCTGTCCTTTTCCCTTTTAGTCAAATTAAACCCAAAGAGGAGAAGGAAGTTTTTGGTAATGCGGATGATTTTGCTTCATCTTCAAACTTTGATTTCACGGGCTTGCGAAGGTCAAAGCGTAGAAATATACAACCCGAACGCTATCTAGGTGATGATGATGTGTCTGAATCAGAAGTTGATTTGTCTCGTGTTGGATTATACAGACCAGGCAGATCCAAATACGAAGAAGTCCCAGTAGCATTTTCGATCCAGGATGATCATTCTATGAAAGATGAAAATAAAGTGGATTACTTCAGAAAAATATACAAAGAAGAAGGTTATCTTGGAAAACAGAACGAGACTAGCAAATCAAAGGAGGTTAGATCAGAAGTACCTTACAAAAAAGATCTAGGGGAACAGAAATACCCTTGTTCTACTGCTTCTCAATCTCATTCATCAAGGCCTTACATATATGCTGATTCTTATAAGGCTGAGGCTTCTGATGATGAAGGAGGGGATGCTAGTGACATATGGAGCAAGTATTTTAATATGCAGGGTTCTTCTAAAATCCACAAAAGAAAATTCAAAGCTCCCATCAGTCAATATGACGGTACAGGAGGTTTATGGAAAGGTAAAATGGTGAATAAGCGAGGCCGTTTCAAGCGGGGTTCTTCTGGGAAGGAGAGTGTCTTTGATTCAAGAACTTCTCTCAAAAAATCTGTTGCTGCAAGTATATATAGAGAGTTGATGAGCAGGTGCATGAGGAATATAGATGCATCAATGAATATAGAACAGCCAGCTGTCATTGATCAGTGGAATCAGTTTCAGATGGGGAAATCCATGAGTCAAATGGAGAAGAATGATGTACCAATAAAAGAAGAAGTGGAAGAAGAAGAAGAAGAGATGACAGAAGAAAAAGAACTCGAAATGTTGTGGAGGGAGATGGAATTAGCACTTGCCACAACATATCTTATGGAGGAAACAGAGGTGCGTTTTCTTAATTTAAGTCAATACGTTTATAAGAACATGGCGAGTTTTGGTTTTGTACTGGAGGTAATAGTATTGCTTCTATGACATATAACGTGTCTAAGAGGGTGTTTAGTATTGCTTCTTGAAAGTGATTATGCAATTATCACATTATTTAGAGGTCTAATAATTAGTTTTAGATAACCAGTTTAGGAGTAGCTGTAAGAAAACTGCTTACCTTATTATTATGTATCAAGTTCTTCAATAATGAGAATTTCCCAAACACTCACCAGCTAATTATCTGATTATCACCTTAATCAACAGAAGCACATTCAAACTCTATCTCCTGTAGCCTGCTTTGTTCCAGAGGATAATCTGGTTTGGATGATTCCTTATCAAATAATCACTTTCAAAACGAAATGCCAAAGGGATATAGAAAGCAGTAGACTACTGTATGTAGTATAAAACATACAGCGTAAACAAAGAAGGTTAGCAGGCTAGACTTGTAGCTTCTGTCCTGAGTCAATACTCAATTGAACTGTTTCCTTTTTTGCTACCATTTGTTAATTAACCGATTTGACCCACTACAGAAGCCCGAATCAGCCCATTGTTAGTGAATGGGTAGAAATTGCCACCTCTAATCTTGTCAGTAGGAATGAAGGATAAATGCATGCCAAAAAGAAAACATGGTGAGAGCTGCGAGTCCACCTATTCATACTGTATTATCCTACCTCCTATTACCAAACCCAGAAGGCCAGAACTCAGATATTTGATTCATATATTGATTTCTATAAATTTAACAGGATGACAACAACACAGTGGATAATTTTTTATTCATCAATGTAAGGATACCTTAATTTAGCATCTGGCACTAGTAGCCTGGTTAAGGCAGCAACTAATTCATCTTTCAATGCCGTGAGACTTAAATCAACTCCTCTCAGTAGTTCATTCCTATCAGAAGCCACAACATATGTCGAATTGTTGATTGAGAAACAAATGAAAATTAAGAGAGCAAAAATGGTTGATAACAAAAAGAACACATACTTTGAATTGACTAACGATGTAATGGTGTCTCGTGAACCAATTTTATGCAGAATTGGAACTTTCTAGTCTCCTCTAGTTGAGTGATCTCATATCCTATACTAATGGTGTCTCGTGAACCAATTTTATACAGAATTCTGACAAATTATAGTAATTATTTTATATAAAGCGGAAAGAAAAGAACTGCCTTTTAATGCTATATATAAAAAGAACATGCACTATGATGTCAACCTTGTGAATGTGGCTGTTGTATGCCAGTAGCTTATCAATATCTTTCATTGAGTTTCATTTGTGGTATATTGATATTCCAGTTATTTTCCAGGGTGTCCATGATGAAGTGCCGAAACCTAAAGGCCAGGAACAGAAGTGTCAACATGATTACAGACTCAACGAACAATTTGGGATTATTTGCCGATTATGTGGTCATGTCAGATCTGAAATAAAAGACGTCTCACCAGCCTTTGTGAGTTGATCTAAAATTTCACTTGATAGTAGAGTTGGCAAATTAGGTGGGTTGGGTAACTGGTTAAAAACGGGTTTGGGTTGAAATGGGTCATATTTTAGTACAGGCTAAAATGGGATGATTTATCTATCTTATATATATAATTAATAGTCAATCCCTGAGTTATGATTATATATTATTACAAGAGTTATCGAAATCTTTGAATAAAAATGATCAGGATATTGATTGCATCAAAAGGGAGACTTTTAACCCGCTTGACCATTTGTCTTTGTCTATAAGTTATTTGATCAGGCCTATTTGAGATAAAACGTAACCTGAAATCAACAATTCATTAGTAAATGGGTCGAAATTTTCACCTCTACTTCAAAAACTTCTCTGCTATTCGTTCAGGCCTAGAATTGTTGCGGTATCGCCTTTGAAGTCTAAATTCAAACTAAGAATTAATATGTCTTACGAGAACTTACCTGCATGGTTCATTTAAGTCTGAGTTCTTCACATATAATAATTTTTATGGTTGTATGATCTTACAGTTGCCAGGTGTAGTCTGGACACCTAGCAAAGAAACGCGTGCAGAAGATGATTCAGAGAATAATAAGGAAAATGTAGACACACGTCTAGAAATTGTCACCTGCCCTGCTTCATCCAAGATGGCTGTATCAGACGATAAAGAGAACGAAAACGTATGGGCCCTGATACCCGACCTCAGAGATAAACTCCGGTTTCACCAAAAACGAGCATTTGAATTTCTATGGAGAAATCTAGCTGGTGATGTAGTACCCTCGGAAATGGAAGCCGCCAAGAAAAAGAGAGGCGGTTGTGTGATCTCCCACACTCCAGGAGCTGGCAAAACATTACTCATAATCTCGTTTCTCGTTAGCTACTTAAAATTGTTCCCTGGGTCCCGCCCGTTAGTCCTTGCTCCAAAAACAACTCTATACACCTGGTACAAAGAAATCATTAAGTGGGAGATTCCAATTCCGGTGTACCAAATTCATGGTGGTCAGACATACAGAGAACAAGTTCTCAGAAACAAACTGAAACTTGCTCCGGGCCTTCCTAGAAACCAAGACGTGATGCACGTGTTAGACTGTTTAGAGAAAATACAAAAATGGCTCACGACACCAAGTGTCCTACTTATGGGTTACACTTCCTTTCTAACGCTCACCCGTGAAGATTCAAACTATGCTCACCGACAATACATGGCCAGAGTACTACGCCAATGCCCAGGAATCGTAATTCTTGATGAAGGCCATAACCCGAGAAGCACAAAATCCAGACTAAGAAAAGCTTTGATGAAAGTTGACACCCCGTTGCGTGTCCTCCTATCGGGTACCCTATTTCAGAACAATTTCGGTGAATACTTCAACA